>OX465090.1:64139309-64739309 GCA_949987675.1 Chymomyza fuscimana | reverse complement strand
CAAAAATGTGCAAATTTCACCTCCCCTTGCCTATAAACTGCGTCAATATTTGACTCTACGCAATTATGGCTACAACTGACCCAGAATCACAATTTTTGGTAAGCTCATTCATGTGGCTCTAATGAACAAATCCACATCCAAATTTTATCGATGCGGTCCCCCCACCCCCCGCAATCGATTTACCGTGTTTTCTCCCAAACCCTCAACATATCAACTTGAAACTTACCCAATATAATTAAAATAGCTTCTTTGACGTATCTTTCGATTTTCATCAAAATCGGTATAAATTTACGGAGCTTATAGGTATAAATATCGTTTTGCACCAAAAAAAAATAAATTCCAATTGGAAAGTTCTTAGATGGAATATGCAGGAAAAATTTTTTTTACACAAAAGGTACAGGGTATTCCACTGTCGGGCACCGCCTCGACTGTACCACATTTTTTTTTGTTTATTATAATTTAAATTCAATGCAATATCAATAAAACAAAAAATTAATATAATCAGTCGAGAAATTTTAACAAAAATAGTCTTAAAGCTTAAGCAGCTTTTGCTTACAGGACACCATAATTACCTAAGTAACGACAAGTTATTATTGCATATACAAAATAAATGTATTGAAAGAAAAAAAAAGAAAATAATAAATAAATTTAAAGACGAGACAAGTTGTATTTTGTTTTTCAAAATGGAACGATAAATTTTATTTTTCGTATTTTTGTTGATTTATTTAAAAACTGTTGACTGAATAAATACGGCTGAAGAATTTTCCACAAAAAAACAATGACGGTTTCCAAATCTAAACTTCAGCATCTTTACAACGATATAAGGATAAGGCACGGGCAAATTGAACTGATGAAAAAAATTTGTATAACATTTGAAAGATGCAACACAATTACATAAGAGCATAGAATTTCAATATTAGTTGCTTACAATTCACTAATTCACACATACTAAGCGATATGTTTTATACATCTTATAAGGACTATGTATAATTTCTTTTTTTGAACGCTATTTTTATTTTATATTTATTTTTTGTCTAGGAATGTTACCTATTTGGTAAATATATTTCAAAGCTCTTTAAAAAAATATTTATACATTTGTTTGTGAATATATTTCTACTAAAAGTTTGATTTTTCGATTTTCTTGTGTTTTTATCCTAAGAGAATATGCTTTCTTAAATTTTGTCTTCGTTAGTTATTATTATTCGAGAAAATCTCAACAAGTGTATCGAGAGCTTTAATAGATTTAGAAAGTACAGCTTTTTGCCGCAGTTTGGACTCATATGAGGAGTCGTGAGAAGAAGAGCCAAATTCGACAAACAATAAAAAAAAGGAACAAGTAATCATGATGCCATTAAAACCACCTACACGGTCAGGTTAATGATAAAGTCCTGATTGCCTCCTTCGAAGTGTTTTTTATATATTCTCTAATTTTTGTCCAGAATATTGTTTTGGTTTTGTATGTCACTTTCTTAGGCTGATATTGGCACGTGGTTTATTGGAACAGACTGTGCGTAACGTAAAAACGTACATATATGTATATGTAAGTATGTACATGTGTTGCATTTAAAAAATTTGTTCAGCTAAGTTATTGTTGTATTTGTTGCTGCTGTGATTTGGTAAATGCAAGTCATCATGATAACACATAGACATGCGACATTGCGGCAATTCATTAAACTGAATGTTTCTATATACCTACATATATGTATGTTTGTATGTTGTTATACATTTGTACTTTACAATCTATTCATTTGCATGTATTCGTGTGCTATATTTACATAGTACATAGAGTACATTCAATTGAATTTGTTTGCTTTTCGAAATTCAAACAAGTTCAAACAAGGCGCAAAACATTACTGTCAATGTCTATTTTTGTGTCTCGACCATAGATGCGTCCGTCCATCATTATGACTCATGATGGGTCTGTCTGTCGGTCTGTCGGTCTATCGGCCTGTCTTATGGAACGATCGAGCGTTTATTTTATTTTTATGGGATTTTTTCTGCAACTTCATGCTGATAAACCAGAAACGTAAAACAACAACAAACAATATACTATGAACTATGGGGGATATGCAAATGTGGAGCACCTTGTTGCTTGCTTGTGGTTCTGTGACGTCACTGAGTTGTCGCTTTGCAGCGTCTGGTGAAATATATACATACATACATGAAATATACATATATGTATGTATTAAAATGATTCGCAACAAAAGTCAATAGCTTAGGTTGCTTTTTGGGTGCCTTGAACTTCAATCGTGTGTAGCTACATTTTACTGCATTTACATTATACATACTTATGTATGTACATATATTGGTACATATGTATGTACATAAGTACGTATGCGTTTACATATATATATGTACATATATATGCATTATAAACTCGTTTGTTTCCATTTCAACTTAGGCAGTTGCGGCTGGCTGAAGTAATCCATAATGCATTTTTTTGTTTGTTTGTAGTCTTTTATCAACAGACACGGTAATGAAAATATATACAAACGTACATATGTATGTGCCGCTAGCAAATCAAATTATATTTAAGAGCGCTAAAAAGAACGTGAATGACTTTAGATAAATATAGCTTATGGGGAATGTCTTATGGCTAAGTAGTTTTTGAAATACTAAGATTAAAAATCAAATTAGTTTTGCCCAAATAATAGAAATTCTCTATTATTAATTTTTTTTTGCGCTCAAGGACGGTCTTAAAAATCTATAAGCATGTTAAGGTTGGTATATCTTAATACAAACATATTGAATGTACATAGGCTGGTAAACTTTAAAGTGCAACGTAAAAATACACTTTACACTACGATTCCAATAATATGTACCTAACTATATCACTCACTCCGAAAGAAAGCTTAAATATGAATAAAATGCTTTGGTCACTTGCGTGGACTGCCGTCAGTTGTCCGTGATATACTCTCTCGGAAAGGGCATGTACAAGAACGCGTTCAAAACCGGCCTGTGCTGAGCGCAACACTCACACACACACACACACACGCAGTGACAGTCTCATAGATACACACGCACACATGCATACATTTGTATAAACTATATGTACATATATACCAATGGCATGTAGTTGTAAATTTGGATGTAAAGCGAATGTCAAGGTTATTCAAGGCTCTGCTTGACCGGAGCCCAACGATAATAACAACAACTACGGTAACGATAACATTGGGCGCAAGAACAAACCATATATTTAAATACTTGGTCGGCGGTATATCTAATTGGCATATTATTTACGATGTTTGGTGGAGAGCTGGCCACTAAAAATCAATAATACCAACACAATACTTGTTGAAATCGAAATTTTATATACTATACAAGTGTGTACATACTTATGTACATACATAGGTACATACATATGTACTACTAATGTATTGTAATTACGCATTAGCTAAGCCTTAACAATAGATCAAGGCTGTGCCTAATTATAAGGCGGCACAAAACTCACAAAAGCACACCATATTGCTAGTATATATAATATATATGTATGTATGTATGTACTATACTTAAATACCTACTAATGCTAGGGCTACCGATGCACTAATTCGTCAGAACATGAACTAATTGGCTCTATGATGATATAAGCGGTGTTATAAATTTATTTATTTAATCACGTCTTTGAAAATTCATGCCCCGAAATGTGCCGAAAACCCTTTTAAGCCACCGCTAGATGAATACAAAAGACCAAATAGTAATTTCAAAAGATATTGAAATCTCTTCGAGAAATACACAGTATATTTTTGGGCCCACTGAAGATTAATCATATATGCACTTTTCTATTTTTCTGATCAATTTTGGTAAAAAAAAAAAAGTGATCCTTAGCACAAACGCTTAAACTGATTTTCTCGCTAGACGCCCATAAACCTGGTAACCCTAATTAATCGTAAGTATATACTTAGGGTACAATTTCAAATTCAAAAACTAAAACTACTACATATGTGCATAAGTATGGGTAAACTTACCGGTGAATTTGTTGAAGAGAGAGCGTGTGCGTGAGAGAGAGTAAGAGTTCCACGCGGATGTTTTTTTTTTTTTTTGATTTAGTTTTTATAAATAAATCAAAATGCAGGCGGCCGGATTCGCACGTTTTTCTTGTTGTTGTGTGTGTGTGTGCACGCTGCCGCTGTTGCTCTGAACGATGACGTCGACGGCGGGGGTGGGGGTGGGTACAAGTTGAAAACTAGCGGCACAACAAAAATGACCTGCTTTTGTTATTGTTTCTGCTTTGCAAGTGCGTGTTGGTGTGATTTCAAGTGAATATGCTGTGTGTGTGGGTGTGTGTGAGTGTGACTCTGTTGTGTAACCAGAAGAAGCGACGCTGCTGCTGCTGCTGCTGCTGCTGCACTGACCAACGTCAATATATGTATGCAATTTTCTTGTCTATATTACTTTTGTCATTATTATTGACGATACTTTTTATAAATTCACAGCATATGTTTATCACACTTTATTTAACAACAAAAAAAAGAAATTATAAATATCGTAGACACTAATAAATGCGAACCGCGTGTCACTGACGACAAAACTGCGCTCTAGTGCTCTCTAACGACGTCGACGTCAGGTGATGATGATTCGTAAACAGATATGCTGCTACGAAAGGCACAGAACGTGGAACCGTTCCCTGACTGATCGATCACTAGACGACTGCACTTGAAAATGGTGAATAGATGAAAACGTGCTCTGTATTACCCGAGTTCTGAGATTTGAGAGCTCTGCGGCAGGTCCAAATTTTTGAGTAAGCACACCGCCCCCCCACAATTCATGTGGCGTTGTTGCGACAAATGTATTTCCACTGCGCTGCTTTTACAAGAACAAGAAGACAACGCGGTGGCAGGTGATTGTGTATGTTTTGTGTGTGTGTGTGTGTGTGTGCTATGTGGCTCAGTGTGCCGTGCCTGCGTGTAGGTGTGTGTTGTGTGCGGGTGAGCGAGCGAGGTTGGTGCTATTTCACAATAATTATACTTAGTACACACAATTGTTGTTGTTGTTGTTGGGGTTTTTTTGTTGTTTCAAATCCAAATTACAAATTGCGCACTTAATTGATTTTATTTAATAGTATCTTATACTTTTTGTTGTTTGCTGATAAACACAATGTTTTCAACACGATATTAACACAAACGGAATCCAAAAACTATAAAACGTTCCACTTTAACTGCGCGGCTATTTATGTAAAAAATTTGTACGCATTCTACATGGAGTTGCCAGCTGTGTCTGGCACATGGTTTGGCGCATGACAGTTGGCCGCCGTAAGTATTTCACAAATGTACATTTTAAAATACCAAATGTTTTGCATATTTTTTGGTCTTAATTTTATTAAAACACAACATTCTTAGGCTAGCGATGTGGCAACTTTTGCTACCAAACATATGTTTGCCTTGTGTGCTGGAAAACGCGTGCAGTCAACCAGCTGATTGCAGTTAGCGAGTGGCGCCAATATTTAAAGGCAATACAACTCAAAAGCTTATAAGCAACAAAAGGTTATTGAATTCAATTTTTATATAAATTAAAACTATGCTTACTACTTATTGAGCACCTGTCTGCCGTCTACACTTGTAGATAGAAAACTGCATGTTCTGTTAAAACAGTGATTACGTTTTTAGCCGTACTCAAACCAAGTACTTCACCGCTAATTTCATCCAGCGTAATGAGATTCTGCTTGCCAATAGCAACTTGTGGACCGTTGCGCTTGCGCAATCCCTCAGCATTCTCATAACGTGGTTTATAGATGAACACATGACGAAAGCTTTCACAAATAACTGCATAGTCTTGATCGGGACTGCAATCCATGAATTTGCGTTGTTCTTTTGATGCCTGAATATAACCAAAGGCATGTAGATTACCATCATGGCGCACAGTCCAATCGTTGGGCTTAGCCGGCTGATACACTTGCAGCCACAAGGCTGCATCCACGCCCTGGCGTGTGGCAAAGGCAGCCGGAAAGCCGGCACGTAGCGATGTACAAAACAGGGGCGGTGTCTGTCCCAAGAAGATTGTGTGGGTTATACAGGCATTGGTTAGATTGTAGCGTACTGTAAGCAAATGCAAAATTGTTGGGGTTTAAATATTCTTGAAGGCCAAAGAAAGCAAAAATACTTACCCATCTTAATGTCATCACAATAAGATCCCAAGGGAAAATCGCATTCTTCTAAGGGGTCTTCCAAATTTGGTACTGGCAATCGATTTGTTGGTTGCTGTTCTTTTTTTTCGGAACTGTCTGTCTGCGGAGGCGCACTGTTTGTAATCAATAACTGTGGCCACAGTGCTTGTTGCTTTTTCACCAAAATCATTTGCAACCAGCCTTGATTGGTGGTCCAAGTTGTGGATTCCTCTTCAACTGGTGCAAATAACTCTTCCTCAAGCAGGTTTTCGTCTAAGTAGGCTACCTTTACAGATGTGCTGCTGCAAGATATGTTAAAATCTTTGATACTTGTGTTTGGTCGCATTTTGAAACGAATCACAATATCGTCGTCATTTTGCGACCAACTATATACGGCGGAGTCTTCCACCTCCATCTGCTCTTCAGTTCCATTATTTGTGTTAGCTGATGGTTCTTCTAAATTTTTTTGATCGGTCTGCATTGCCTCCATGCGCTGAGCCTCAGTCAATATATCACGATTTGAGCATAGCACCAATGAGTCAGCGCGTGGCTCAAAAGCGCAGTAATACAGCGAGCCAGTGGTTTCCAAATGCTCGCATATGTTATACACCCAGATATCATTGGCTGCGGCATCTTGTGTCCAGCGTGCCCAGGTCAACTGCATGAAGTAGGCATACGAGTCGGCTATGGTGTCGTGGCTACGCCGATTAACATGGCCGACAACAGTCGAGATCTGTTTGCGGTTTTGTATCACATCCAAGCGAGCATCGTAGAGCAGAAAACCGCGTGCGGATGTGCCAGCTTCAATAGGTGTGCTTGATACAAGTTTCCACTGTGCAGCAGTTAAACGATCTCCGGTGTCTAGCAGCAATAGTGAATTAATGCCATCACATAATATACAGTATTTCTCCGATATAAAACGCATGGAGTAATTGTAATCCCCAAGTACATGAGAAGCTCCATCGCCGTTGTCGTTACGTTCTAGGCGATGAACAATGCGTGCTTCACGTGGGCGTCCATTATTTTGATCATAGGAGCAAAACACGATTTCATGTGCTGTGTTGACGAAGTAGTTGTTATTACGTTCCCAGGGATCTGAGCACAATAAATTGTGCATTGAAAAGATCTCCGAATGCAAAAGGGAGTACTGATTGGAATGCGGCTGCAGCTTCAGCGGTTGTTTGTCTAAATCTTGACGCAGCACCGGCACCGGATCAAAGGACAGCTTGTATCCATCAAAGTTGGAGCATAGTAGGCTACGGTCTACAACTAGTTCTACGATTGGCATATTTGCGCAGCAAAAACTAGCAAAATAGAAAACAAAAAAACTTAGCCTCTTTTATTCTTGTTTTAATTTTGTTGACGACTTGACACAAGCGAGTTGTGGCCACATTATACCCAATAAATTATCGATCTGGATCTGGCAACGCTTGTAGCGACTGGGAATAAAATAAAAATAATAAATTTGTGAGTAACAGAAACCACAGCGCGATGCTATGCAGCTTATTTAGCAAAAAATGTAGTCTTGTTTTAGCAATTAAATTGTGGTATATGTAATTTTTTATTTTTAATACACAAGCAGTGTGTACACACCCAAATGTACTTACGTGTACTTTTTAATTTGAGCGCTACCGACCTAGTGTTGCACAATACGCATAAAAAGTGTTGACACGTGTCAGAACATTTATCTGTGTTTTTATAAGAATAATTTTTTTTTTTAGAAATTAGTCGTGCCCAAAAGGCAAACAAAAAACGTAGGAACAATTTTATAACTAAGAAAATCGTGTGATTTATGGTACTAGGCCTCTAACAACAAGATTAAATACTCGAAAATATGTTTTATATTACGATTTGTATTATTTTTCAGCTTGACGCTCTGCAGGCATAATCTGTTGCCGACAACGACTACGACGACGACCAGAAGAAGAACAACGGATTGACGTGCCACGCAGCAGCTGACAGTAGATGACACAGTGGCACCCGTAATACGTACGCCAAACCCACAATTTAGTTATAACTAGCAACAATACCAAATTACCTTAAGCAAAATCATGAGCGGGCAGCAGTACACACAGCACCAACAGCGGCGCTACAGCGACAAATTGACCTGGTCAGCGCTGCTCTTATTGCTATTAGCAGCAGCGTTAGTGCAATGCGCTGCCGGCGTAGAGTTCACCTTCGATTTGGCGGACAATGCTGAGGATTGCTTTTATGAGATGATTAAGCGTAATACTAGCGCCTATTTTGAATTCCAAGTTTCTGCTGGCGGGCAGCTAGACGTCGATGTGCAACTTAAGGATCCAGAAAATAAGGTCATCTATAAATTGGATCGCGCTACGTTTGATAGTCATCAATTTGTGGCCGAAACAACAGGCGTATATAGCGCTTGCTTTAGCAACCAGTTTTCGGCCTTTTCGCATAAAATCGTCTACGTGGACTTTCAGGTGGGCGAGGAGCCCGCCTTGCCGGGTGTCGATGAGCATGCGACTGTGCTGACGCAAATGGAGACCTCATCGCAGGCGATACATAAGGGACTCAATGACATACTCGACGCACAGACGCACCATCGTCTGCGCGAGGCACAGGGACGTAAGCGTGCCGAAGAACTTAATCAGCGCGTTCTGGTGTGGTCCTCATTGGAAACAGGGGCGATTATTTTGATAGGTCTTGCCCAAATACTGGTGCTACGCAACTTCTTCACAGATCGCAAGCCCAGCCAGGGCCATTATAGCCGTTTGTAAGCGCTGCAAGTGGGGAAGGTATCGAAAGGTTAAAAAACAAAATGTGTATTGTGTTTAATTAATTGTATTCTTTTTTTTCGAAACTGCAAGTTTTCTTTGCAATTGTTTTACTCGCTTTATATCTCAATATATGTATATGTATATTCATTCCCATCAGTTTTGAACTTAAAAAAATTATACCCAGCTTGTAAATTTTTTTTTTAGTTTGATTTAAGTGCACACCCAAAAAATATGTTTCCCGTAATATAGTATATACTACATAAAAGAGTAAAACTGCAAACAAAAATAAATGAAAACAGCTAAAAACTGAAATTTACAAAGCTGGCAAATATTTGTAAGGGTACCGTCACTTGTTTACTAAGTTTTTTATGAGACAGCCAAATTAACTACTTGCATCCCTTCCTCAAAGGTGCCTTATTGCAATTCAGGAAGCAGCATAACGAAATTTATGGCGCATCCTCACTAATTATGACCAAGTGAGATGAGTTGGAGATGGATCAAACAAGTCGCTTCTTTTATTATCTCCCAATTGCTGACGTTGCTAGGCAGCAAAGTCCATAAAAAACATTTGACAAAATATCTAGTGGCAAACTCCAGTCCCAAAAGCAACTGTTATAATATTGGCTCTACATACAAACGCACACATTCACCAAAAGTACACTAGACAACAAAAACTTTAGCTTAATGTAGCAGAGTCCACAGTTCAAACGACTGGAAAACGTGTTTGTGTATCACTGTAACCAAAATGGGGAACAAGTTTTGAGTCAAAAAAGTAATAACGAAAGAAAAGCTGCGTAACCAATTGCAAAAGTAATTTTTTATCAAAGTGCATCCTCACATTAAATACACTTGCACTTAATTGCAGTTATCATTGGGACATCGCAACTTTAAGATACTCTCTACCCTCGAATGCACACTGTGACCATAAAGTCGAGGAATGTAGAGATTAAAATCGAAAGGGCTACGAACTCCATACTTTACTAAAAGTTGCGCGTAATCTTGACACAAATTAAATTCTTTGTAATGGATCGAGTAAGTATTTTCATATCAACTTGGGCGATGATAGCTTTTCGTTTTGAAACCGAATTTTTGGTGCTCCCAATTTCACCAAAATGAATTTTTCAACAAATTGTATACTGAAATAATTTTTGAAATATTTTTTGATATTCTTAGATTCTATATTATGTCAATTTCAAGTTCAATAGTTATTGATAAACACTTTTTTTTTTCGAGCAAACCCAAAAAGTAGCAGGCACAACTCAAGCCGAATTTATATATGGTTCATGTCTTCCGTAAAAAGTTCATGTCTTGCATAAAAAAAATTTCCCTTGTAATAGGAGTGTGTAACGCTGTGAAATATGAGTAGATGGCGACAGCGAAAAATTCGGATCACGCAAAAACGAATTCGAAAAAAATTGTTCGGTTTGTTTTTTTCGTTTTTCGGAGCGCGGCCGAATATACATATTTTGTTTGGGCGCAAAAATAGAAAAATAAAATTAATACACTTTAGGCTCGTCGATACTCACCACGGACGGAGCGCCATTTTTCTTTGGAGGACCCTGCATATAGTAAGAAAGCTTAATGCTCGGAGAGTAGGGCACGTGTTGGAGAGAAACATTGTCGGAGAGAGACGACGCGTCGTCAGTTCCTGATAATCCTACCCACTAAAGCGTATTAACTCTGAATTACATAATAATTTTATTTAAATTGACAAAGTAGTTGTAGTGGGTTACATTTTCGCTGCTTCTGCCGCTGACCTGCTGCTCCACTACACTATACCCACACTAAACACACACAAAAATAAATACCCACAGCATTGACAAGAGCAACAACAAGCGACAAAAAATATGTGACAAGCTCTCCATTCACATGCTTAGGTCGAGGTTGTCGAGGCTAACCTCTTCCTCATTTCGACAACAGTTTGTTGATCCCCCAGCAGAGCAGAGCACAGTGTTGCCAATTTGAGAAAATCCATTTCGCCAACACTTGGTTCGTTACCTTATAATAAAATTGGTTTTTTATACCACGGTGCAATGATTGACAAAGTGACTAACTCTCTGTTGCCATGCCATTGAATTGTTGTTGTTGTTGTTTTTTTTTCTACAATATTTGAATCGTGTAAGTGAAGTGATTCGTGTGGCAGGCTTTTGACTACTTAAGATATTTGTTGCACATTTGTATGCCTGGCATCATTATTGAGGATGACTTTTGCACATGGCAACATGAAGTTCCACTTTATGCGGTAGTACAGTCGAAACTCGCTAAAACGAATTTTCATATTAGGTGCATGAGTTTTAAAGCATATTGAATGAGTCTTTTTACAGAAGCATCTTTGTTGGATGGGTTGTGGTTAAATCAAAGTTCTGTGTCGATTTGTAACTTCCTGCAGGAAAAGCCTTGAGGGTAAATAGTGAAAAACAATTCCTTTTATCATCCTGTTCACTTTGGTACAAAGGTATAGGGTCCTATTTGTACATTGCTCCATTATATTAATTTCAACTTTTATTTATATATTTAAAAATGTACAATTTTCGTTTAGAGTTGATTGATTTCAAAGTTTAATGTTACGGAGGAATAAATTCGAGAAATTGCGAGATTTGGAAAAAACTGAAGATAACTATCTTTGTCTGATAACAACAAGTTTGGCATTCCATTCTACGAAGCTTTCATCTTCGAAAAAACTGATTTTTCTTATAAATGTGAACAAATATTTTTACAAATGAAATTTATACATATTAAGCAAGGAAAAATTTAACTTCCGAAAATTCTTTTGCTTGCATTTGTCTTAAATTGACTGACTATGTATAAACCGAACTTGTCATAACACTAGCTTACAAATTTTAGTGTCATCGAGTGAACGTTGAAAATGTAAAGTTTGCATCCAGCAGTAGTCACCGATCATGCCTTTGTCCCAAAAACCCTCATATCGCTTTTAATAGCTGGAAGACCCTGATGGAATCTTACGCCTCTCATCGCTCTCATCTCCCAAATTTGAAGGCAAACGATCGCAATGATTGTTTAGAAAACGCATTGTCAGTGACGTCACAATATCGAATAGAACGCTTATAAATAAAGTGAATCCGAGAATGTTTGTAAATATGTAAATAACTATATATATCTTATTATTTACCAAACGTTGCTTTTATCATCACTCACATTTTTGGACTTTTCTTTTTATGCCACGTTCCTTCGAATTTTATTTTTCGACCCAAAAATTGGTGCATTATATGTGTTACTTTCTGTTTTAATTCTTTTTCATATTGTGACACAAAAATAATATTTACTTTCAAAATCGATTAATGTGCTACCCCCCCTTTTCCAATTTAGACAATCTCTGTGGATTATGCAACATTTTGTTTCATTCCGAAGCTAAAAGTCAAACGATAGTTTACTGTAGTTTGCTTAGCCACCGAAATTGCAGTTGGCATCTGCATCTCATTCACTTTGGTTGTGTAAGATCTCTCGAGGAAGCCTCCTCCATGTAGTACAATATGATTTATGTTTGCTTTTGCAACATGCATAGATTCGATATAAACTGCTGCAACAAATCCAAGACGCAATTACAAATTAGGGGCGTAGTAGAGTTTGAAGTAAATTTTCCATTAATTTCTCTAAATCGTTAATTGGTATGACATCTGGTCCAAGTATAGCTGCCGGTTAGCTTGGCTAATGATGAATAGTCTATCGCTTTTAATGAATGATAATGAAATACGCAACTGTCTAAACATAATGAAGCACTTTAAAAAATGAAGTATCAATTTTCGTTGCTACAGTGCGTATGCATATTGCGCATACGCACAGTATGACACTGCATTCATTCATAAGCGTGCAAATAGTTAAAGTGCATATAATAATTATAATTAATTAAAAATTGAATAATAGTTTTGACTGCTTATTAAATACTGTTGCACATTAAGGCAAGTTTAATCCATAATAAATTAATGATTAACTAAGAGAGTAGTCATTAATGTCAATAGGGGGGGCACAGCATATTTCTTTATTTAGTTAACAAATAAAATAATTAAATATTATGTAAATAATAATACTGCTATAAAATCATAGGAGAAAGGCTTGTTAGTTGAGACACCTGGTTGATTTAGGTGCTCCAGCAATGAAAACATCAAAATTCCACCTGTCATCGATGGCAAATACGCCGTAAACAATTTTAATGTGATTTTCATGCAGTGTGTGTGTGTGTGACAAAATATAAAAATTGTTTTTAAAGAAATCGGAAAATAAAAAACATTATTTTTGATTGCGCTCAAAAAGTGATCAAATCAAAATAAAAAATCAAGGAAAATACTTGTGCTGGCTGCAACTGAAATTCAATTAACTTTCATAATCGAAAAAAGTTTTCGGACAAACAGAGAATAGACAAATTTTTTTCAATGCATTCCAAAATGGCTTCAAAAATGTAAGTTGGGCAACTTCTACTTTCATTTTTATACCCTGTACCTATAGGTACAAAGGGTATACTAGATTTGTGCAATGTATGTAACGGACAGAAGGAGGCGTGGCAGACCCCAAGTCCTTTATACCAAAATGCTTATCATAACCTCGGGTAGCGATTGAGCCATGTCCGTCCGTCCGTCTGTCCGTCCGTATGAACGCCTAGATCTCGGAGACTATAAGAGCTAGAGACACGAAACTTCACCAGCTGGTGCGCATATTTCCTAAGAAGATGAAGTTTGTTGAATCATGTCAATATCTTCCCCCGTTCCCCCGCAGTAGAGTTTCGCGGTTTTTAGCCACACCGTTTAGTATTTTTACCTGAAATTAAACAGAGCGATGCGTTGTGGTTACATGCATCTGTGTGTGAAAAATAAACAAAATCGGACAAATACAGCAAAAGTTATAGTCAAAAATGTACAAATTTCACCACCCTTGCCTATAAACTGCGTCAATATTTGACTCCTCGTAATTATGGTAACAAGTGACCTAGAATCACAATTTTTGGCAAGCTGATTCATGTGGCTCTAATGAACAAATCCACATCCAAATTTTATCGATGCGGTCCCCCCACCCCCCGCAATTGATTTAGCGTGTTTTCTCCCACACCCCTCAACATACCAACTTGAAACTTACCCCATATACTTTAAATAACTTCTTTGACGTAACATTCGAGTTTCATCAAAATCGGTAAAAATTTAGGGAACTTATGGTATAAATATCGATTTTCACCAAAAAAAAATAAATTCCAATTGGAAAGTTCTTAGAAGGAATATGCAGGAAATATTTTTTCAAGACAAAAGGTACAGGGTATTTCACTGTCGGGCACCGCCTCGACTGTATTACATTTTTTTACATTGCTATGTTATTTACATGACTTTTTTATTGTGTCATTGAAACTAATTTCAATTGTTTTTAGTGCATTTTTCTGACATTTTCGGATATATTTTTTCAATATTTTGAGTAACAACTCATTTTTAGTATGGCGACCAAGAAAAACCTATCACAAAAAACCACAATTTTCACTTCTCTGGAAAGTTAAATTTTTCTTCAATTTAAAATCAATAAATTTTCATAAATTTTATCAATCATGCGTTTTTATTTCAGTTTTTTCCAATTTTCAGCGATTTTTGCAGGTAACTTTTTTTTTTTGTTGGTCGTTTTCAAGCTCTTTGGAAAACTGTCTGTAAAATTCTTATTTTTATATAATTCAAATGATCTGCTGATTGTGGATTATAGCTCTTTCTTTTCTCTTTCCAACGGTGATTTACATCCACGCCTATGTGTATTCAATGTCGAGATATAGCTATATATATATTATTATTATATATTATATTATTACTTTTTATAATGGTAGCAACAAATTAATAGGCTTAAATTTACAACAATTTAGTAGTCTTTTTTTATTTTAAAAATAAAAGCTAATCCAAATTAAACAAAGTCGTAATTTTTCGCAAAATTTATTGTTTTTTTTTATATCCTTCTTCACAGTCTTTAGTTAAAATTGTTTTTATTTTCTTTTTTTTTTTATTGGTTTTTCTACCATTTGCAAAAGCTTGCACAGCTCTCTTTGCCTGTAAGAAAACAATAGGACTCAAATGGGGTATGTCCCCTATGGTTGTCCGATGGCTGTATACCGCCATAGTAAGACCCATACTTTTGTATGGCGTATCCATCTGGTGGCCAGCTCTCATAACTAAATCAAAACTCAAAGCACTACATAAGGTGCAAAGAATGGCACAACTGTACATCACAGGTGCCCTAAAAACAATTTCGAGTGATGCGCTCAATGCCATCACAAATATACCACCCATCCCATTAATGGCAAAAGAAATTGCCACTTTAACAGCAAGACGCCTTAAAGATGCCAAATGCTGGGCGGTCTTGGGATACGGACACTCGTCCATTCTAAAAGAGGACACAAATGTGTCTGTCACTGACTACTGTACACCTATAGAGTATACCTCAACGCTTTTCACCACCAATATCCCTTCAATGGAATCTTGGATGGTAAGTCAACCAGGTCAAAGGGACCGCATTAGCTTCTTTACAGACGGCTCCAAACTCAACAGCCAAGTTGGGGGCGGGGTCTTCTAGGAACACCTAAATATTCGGAAGTCCTTCCGACTTCCGGACCACTGCAGCGTTTTTCAAGCAGAGATCATGGCAATAAATGAGGCTCCAATCTGCTTACGTAACACTGGCCTAGAAACCGGTGAAATAAACATATACTCAGATAGCCAAGCAGCTATAAAATCGCTTCAAGCGCTATCCTCCAACTCGACGACAGTCAACAACTGCCGCAGATCTATTCAAGAGATGGCAAAGCAGTTTGTTATTTGCCTTATTTGGGTGCCAGGACACCAAAATATTACTGGCAACGAAATAGCAGACGAATTGGCCAGACACGGCACGACCACTACCCTTCTACCGGATAAGAAGGATATCCGTATGCCGTTTGCCACTTTCAAGTTACAAATAAGGGAAAAATTTAGTTCCCATGCCCAAAGCATGTGGAACAATACTCCCCATTGTAAGCTCATTCGCCAAATATGGCCAAAAATAGACGCAAAACGCTCCTCCAAGCTTTGCGGACTAAATCGTTCACAGTGCTCGGCGGTTGTCAGAGCGATCACCGGACACTGGCTTGCCGGGGTACATGCAACCAGACTGAATGTTCCATACAATGATTTTTGCAGAAGCTGCAAAGACGAGGAAGAGGTAGAGTCGGTAGAGCACTTCTTCTGTTCCTGCGAAGCTCTATGCAGACGCAGGAATAAGTATTTGGGAAACTATTTCCTCCACAATCTAGCAGACCTAGAAACCATATGCCCGAGGAAGATTGCTGGCTACATCGCCGCAACAGGCTGGTGCCCCTTCTATGGGTTGTCAAAGTGGAAAAGGGGTTAAAAGTTATAGATCCGTGCGGTAATACAACGGGCCAGTCTAGGCCTAAGTAAGCTGGCTTTTCAGCCAGCGGCCGCTTCAACCTAACCTAACCTACCATTTGCAAAGGCAATTATAATTTACTATATCTAATTGCCAATACTCCCCATTGTAAGCTCAGTCGCCAAATATGGCCAAAAATAGACGCAAAACGCTCCTCCAAGCTTTGCGGACTAAATCGTTCACAGTGCCCGGCGGTTGTCAGAGCGATCACCGGACACTGGCTTGCCGGGGTACATGCAGCCAGACTGAATGTTCCATACAATGATTTTTGCAGTAGCTGCAAAGACGAGGAAGAGTTAGAATCGGTAGAGCACTTCTTCTGTTCCTGCGAAGCTCTATGCAGACGCAGGAATAAGTATTTGGGAAACTATTTCCTCCACAATCTAGCAGACCTAGAAAACATATGCCCGAGGAAGATTGCTGGCTACATCGCAGCAACAGGCTGGTGCCCCTTCTAAGGGTTGTCAAAGTGGAAAAGGGGTTAAAAGTTATAGATCCATGCGGTAATACAACGGGCCAGTCTAGGCCTAAGTAAGCTGGCTTTTAAGCCAGCGGCCGCTTCAACCTGACCTAACCTACCATTTGCAAAGGCAATTATAATTTACTATATCTAATTGTCATTTATTTAATACAACGACTTTAAGATACACTGCATTAAACGATTCGCCAGAAATGCGTTGTTTTTTGGCAAATTTTTTGTTAGTAGATCTTTCGGACAGTTTTGTTTTGATCTAAATAGTTTGGTTAGATAAACAGTACCAAAATTAATGAAATATATGACCGCCAGTCGAGTAATTTGCAACATCGATAAAGAGGCGCAAACTTTTAAGCAAAGAACACAATTAAACAACTTGAGCATCTACAGGTTTAAAAAAGTACGAATTTTATACTGGAATAATTTTTTAAATACTCTTTGATATTCTTAGATTATATTTTTGCCAACTTCAAGTTCGATTTTTATTGACAATTATTTTTAATTATTTTTTTCTGACTCAACCCAAAAAATAGCATGCACAGCCATGATCCAACAATTAGAAGGTTACGCAACGCGCAGGTCCGTTATTCGTGTCTCTCCCAAAAGAGAGCGGGTTCACTTTTTGTATGGTAGCTACATGAAATAGTGGACCAATATTGATCCAATTTCACACAAATATAAAGACTGACACTAAATTGAACTGACATAGATTTGGTTGCGATATTCAAAAAAACAAAAAAGTTTTTCCTTGTATATATTTCCTTGTTTGTATGGCAGCAGCTGAGAGCAGCATGCTGTAATGAATTAACATACAAATGTTCCTTTACATTTGCTTATGCCTGCATCTGTAAATTAACATTTGTATGTTAGTTCAATACAAACTGCTGCTGCCAGCTGCTGCCAAACAAATGTTTTGTATGAGAATAGTTATTGTTAGAACAACTTTTTTGTTTAAAATATCGCAACCAAATTTTAGTCAGTTTAATTTAGTATAAGTCTTTACATTTGTGTGAAGTTTGATCAAAATTGGTCCACTATTTCATATAGCTACCATACAAAAAGTGAACCCGGAGCCGCCATTTTTTCCGCGCACTTGCTTGCGTCACCTTGTAAATTTCTTTGCATCATGATGCACAGCCAAAACGAATTTTTTGTTGTGTTCGATTGTGTGCACATATCATACAGGAACACATAACGATAAGTGCGACAGGGTTGCCGCGTTACACAAAGAAATTTTGTTGTTTGAAAAGTGTTAAATTTCAATAAATTTTAATGAAAATAAAATAAGCTGTTTTGTACCAAACAAAAATAATTTTGCGCCAACACAACATGAGAATTTATCAGAAAAATATGGGAAATATAAGAATTTATCGAAAATACAAAGGGAAATATCGACAAAAAATTCGTTTTCCCGAGCACGCAAAAACGAAAATTATTCGGTCTGACTTTTCCGTTTTCCCGAGCACAGCAGATTATGTATTTTGGTTTTGCTCGCTATTAATAGATAACGCTCTCAGTGAGTTTTGCAACTTACGGGAGGCTTTTAAAATTCTTCATACTTATTTCGGTAGGTGCAAAACTCATGTTGAAGCTGAAAATCCGAGTCATACTCTTCTTCAGAAAAAGATTGCCAGATATCTACGAAAGAGTTGGCTTAGAGTCGAAAGTAACATTAGGGTACACTATTAATAAAATCAACTCCCTGACTAAAATTCTGTATACCTTTATCAAGAGCGAACGTACACATTTGAAAATTTGTTGTTTGTACCAAAAAAAGGATAATAACAAAGGGAAAATCTTTGTCGCCAGCTTTAGGAAAGTAAATCGCAAAAACCGAATTCAAGTGGAACTTGAGCACATGACACACCTCGATTTGGAGTTTTATGCTTTTAGCACTTTGGGTACTACGAGCAAATGGACGAACAATTGCGGCCTTACAATTACTTACAAGGACTTACTCGTTTCGTTTATACCCTTTCACTCAAACTACAAGGTATAAAAAGTTGAGCGTTTACAAATTACATGGTTGAAAACCCGCGGCATTTGCAGTAAAATTCAATTTTATTTTAGCAATAACTTTAAGAGGCTTAAGAAATTTGAATACCGAGCGTTACACCAAGTAGCTTTCAAATGAATATCGTAAAAAAAATACTAACCAATAAATGATAATGAAATGAATAATTAACTGCCCGAAGACTTAAGACACTTGAACTTTGTTATCAGTTGTTAAGTAAATATTCGTACATATAACACTTGGATGGATGATTTAAGACCCTGTAGATTGTTTGGCATTTAACTTGAAACCACACCAAAAAAAATTAAAAAAAACACAAATAAACCAAGTTGTCTCCAAAAACTTTGTGCCTGCTGCTGTACTCCATGTGCCTGCCCCATAACTGGTGGCTGGTGGCTGGTGGCAAGAGGCACGTTGCTGTAATCAACAACTAAGTGCGCGGTGTTTGAGACGACGACTGTGCCTCTGTACCAGATGCAAATCAAATAATGGCAAAATATTGCAACCATAAAAAAATCACATCATAAGTGAGGGAGAGAGCGAGAGGAAGAATAAAATCAAGTATATAAATGAATAAATGAGTAAATGGAGAAAAAAAATGGAGACAAAAAAAAATAAAACTAACGATTACAAGCCGCCGCCAGTTGGGCTTATGCAATGGGGAAAAAGGTGCAACGAATGGTTGAATGTGAGTGCGCAGGTTGCAAGTGGCAAGATCAGCGGGTGAGCAAGCCAGGGGCTTTTTTTTTTGCTACAACAGACGCCAACGCTTGGTTAAGTTACTATATACAATGAGTTAGTATACATACTACTACTATTTGTGGCAGTGTGGCACGGCAGATGAGACTGTTGGTTTTTGGTGTTTTTGTTGCTCTAAACATTTGCAGAGTGTACATTAACTATATAAAGCAATTTGCAACGAGAGGCATAATGCTTAAGCTCAGAGAGGGATTTGCTCTAAAGGGATCCATATTTTGTTTTTCACACGAGTAAAGTAATTATAATTTTTCAAAAAATTACTACGATTAGGACCCAGCGATAGTCACCAACGGGTTCTACTATTCTATAAGTGAATTTAACGAAAAATTTAAAGGGCTTGCAATTATTTTTGCAAAAAACTTTGAAATTATACTTCATTCCGATCTTGCTGATCTTTTGACTATAACTTCCAAAGTTCACGTCCGATTTTAATAAAATGTTTACTTCTGGGTCTATCTATCTATTTGGCCATTACAACCGGTTGTCGGTCTTGGACGTGGAAATTATACCTCTCCAGCGTCTGACTAGGTCGGTGTCACCGTAATGCACATACAGCTCGTGGTTCATTCGAATACGGAAATCACCATCCACATTTGTCCGTCCGAAGATGTGTCGATCTAATGTTGCCTTATCGGATGTTGACAATCCATGCTTCAGCGCCATAAAGAAGCACGGGTATGATAAGGGATATGTACAGGATTATTTTTATATGTCGAGAGAGATCTCTAATCCGGAACTTCTGGGTCAGGAAAAAAAAAAAAATTGAAGCTGTCTATTGGGTAGAATTCGATTTCGTTCTCAGACACTGCCAAGGTTCATCGACAAGGGCTTGTTAGGGTATATAAGGGTTTTTGGTTTCAACATAACGTTTGCTATCTATCTCTGGTTATGAATGTAGCTTCGTCTTCTACTTTTCTTTTTCGGATTTTTTAACTTTCGCCTGCAATAATGTAATGGCCATGATGCTGCAGCATTTGGCCCATATTGTGGCTGCCACAGCAAAAGCCGCTGAAAAAGACAAATCATGAAAACTGTCGTGAGGGTTATGGGAGGAGTGTCGCGGCATCGTTGGCGGCAGGGGCTTGGGAAGACTGGGGAAATGGCACCGGCACATGTCTGTGAATCCAATGCGGCAACAACGGCTGAAAATCGAATGAGCGCAACAAGAAACGTTGGAAATCGTTTTTCCGGTTAATATGTGCAGATGCCCAAAAACCGGCCCGCGCCTCTCGCTGCACCGATCGTTACGGTGTCGTCTGGTTCCGTCGTCTGAGGCAGACTCATTTGATTTTGGTATAAAAGTGTGGGGCACCTGGCCTAGGTATGTCAGTGCAAAGTCGCAACAACGACTGAGTAGCTTTGTGTGTAGTGTGCCTAGAGTCGAGGATTTTTAAAACAAGGATTTTAATATGAAAGTATGTGTGACAGCCTAAAGGATTAACAATAATATTATGCATTGGAATATTACGCATACGCAAGAAATTTTGTGATTTTTTTTATAATTTTTTTTTTTTTGTGTATATATTTGTGTATGGAGTTAAAAGTTCTTGGTTGCAACATTCTAACTAAAATCTTATATTTGTATTGAGAATAAAGTGAGAACTTATTTGGTGGTGTGCCAGAAGTCTCTATCAAAAAGCCAAAATTAAATGCTCTTTTAGAGATTTAATAACAAATCAAACGCAAAACTAGCTAGAGATTTCTGGCACAGCTTTTATGTATAATAAAAAAAGAGATGGATCAAATATCAGTTTGATTGGCTTTGCCTGGTATTCCAATGCTTTGCAGATCAGCAGGCGAATTTGGAATTTAACGCAGATATTTTATTGGGTATTTATGTTGCAGGCTTTTGTTTGTCTACTGCTTATTGGAGCAGCCAGCGTTACAGCCAAGCCAAAGCCCGGCGGTGGCTGGTCATCAAGCGGCGGCGGAGGAGGCGGTGGAGGCGGCTGGTCCTCGGGTGGTGGTGGTGGCGGCAGCAGTGGCTGGTCATCAAGCGGCGGCGGAGGAGGCGGACATGGCGGTGGAGGCGGTGGTGGTGGTGGACAAGTGCAAATTATTAAAGTCATTACTGAGGATGGAGGCGGCGGTGGTGGTGGCGGTGGTTGGTCTTCTGGAGGTGGTGGAGGTGGCGGTTGGTCCTCTGGAGGCGGTGGTGGTGGTGGTGGAGGCGGCTGGTCTTCCGGTGGAGGTGGTGGACATGGCGGTGGCGGTGGCGGTGGCGATGTGAAACTTGTAAAGATCATCAGCCTGGGTAGTGGAGGCGGTGGCGGCGGAGGACATGGCGGCGGTGGTGGTGGTGGCGGCGGTTGGTCCTCAGGCGGAGGTGGCGGACATGGTGGTGGTGGTGGTGGTGGTGGTGGTGGCGCCACCAAAGTCATCAAAATCATCAAGCTCAGCAGCGGCGGCGGTGGTGGACACGGCGGTGGCGGTGGTGGACACGGCGGTGGCGGTGGTGGCGGTGGAGGCTGGCAGCCCTCTGGCGGTTGGGCCTAAACTCAAATCTCAAGACTTGGCCCAAATAAAATTTCTTGTAAATATTGTAAATAATTTCCGTCGAACAATATAATTTTTTTTTTATTAAATTTCAAACTGTTGCCAAATTGTACAGCTCTCCAATTGTTATTATGTTTTATTTTATTTTTGTACATATTGTTTGAACCGCCAATAAATCATGTATTAACTGTTATTCAAGATAGTGTCTTTTTTTTTTTTTTTATTATTTATATTAAAGTTGTTGCCAATTTTGAGGCTTTGTTTGCACTGCGAATTAAGCGTTTGATTTTTTATTTTTATTACTATTATAAAGTTTGACTCATTTTTAACTATGCTTTTGTTAATCGCTAGACATAAATTAGTTTCAAAACGTTTTTTTATTGTTATTGCTATTGAAGATTATGCATCAAAGATCAAAGTTGCTGTCAATAGGCCAACAATATGTTGGATACTTGTAGGATTTACATAATTTATGGGAAAGGCTGAAAACTGATCCTAATGAAATGACAAACGTTTTAATCCGATTTTGATAGATTTTAAAATTGGGCGTTTACAAAGGAAACAGAAATGTACGAGATTTTAATTATTTGCATTTTTATTTTTTGATTTTAATAATTTGATACAAAAAAATATACTTTTATGCTTTTGTGCCTTCCCAGCACTCCTGGATCCCTAAAGGTATGTACTTACGTTACTTATGGTTATGATCACTGTCGAGCTGCATTACCGATATATTGTTTATTATTTGTTTAGTACCCAAATTGTTACAAAAAATAAAGACTTTGAAAAACAAATTATTTTAAAATTATTAGTTATCAGAATAAAAATTTTCTCTAAATAAATTTTATATGTATTAAAGTATGGTCGAAAATAAGTGAAATAAGTGATTTTGATGATTTTTACATATGTATGCGATAGAGCTACTAGAGAATATTGGATTTTTTATTTTAAGACTTTTCTTTTACAAGCCATATCTTCTACAACAAATAAAGATATTGACGCAAATTTTTTTTAAGATAATTAAAAAATTTACTAAAAAAACGTTTTTTTTTTTAAATTTCTGTTTTTAATTTTTTAACAATTTTTATTTTAGTTGTAAAATTCAAAAGTGATCGCCCACTTTAAGAAAATAAGTGTTAAAAAATAAAATAAATAATTGTTATTAAAAAAGTGACCCGCTTCACTTATTTTTTCCCATATATATTTGTTATTATTTAAATATTGTTTTTTTTTATTGAGTATTTAAATTGTTATTTAATTATTTTTATTATTATTATTATTTTGTTATTATATATGTAGTGTTGGAGCGACATGCAGAAGACGCCTATGATGAGGCGTACCGTAAGTCCTTCAGGATACGTATGTATATTTGGCAAATGAGAAATTAAAGTAACAAAGTTAAAGGTATATCCGTAAAGGCATCTAGCGTTCACAGGACAACTTTTTCAGCTTTTGTTTTTGTGTTTTTTTAGACAATCTTACCTCTACATTTACATGGAATACTTACATGTATATGTATTTGTAAGTAAGCAGCTTAATTGCGAGGATCACTAAACATATGTTTGGTTACGACTTTCGATGTGGGCTAACTCAATAAGAGTCCAAAGATCCACTTCAAACGACTCTTGGTGATAAAGTACATTGTAAAACGCTTGTTTGCCGAATTTCGTCGACCCCGCTTGGCACTATCCGAGAAAATTTGTAATGATTGTCCAAGATCGAAAGTCATCGCAGAAAGATAGTAGATAGTGAAATATTGTCATGTGACATACGAGGGGGGACCCAAAAAAAAAAGGGAATTTCGTCATAACTTCTTTATTTCTTAATATTTTAGCACCAAATTTGCATCACCTTCAAAGTATTCGCCATTGACCACAAAGCACTTCTCCAAACGATCTTCCATTGTTCAAAACAGTTTTTAAATTCACTCATCGGGATGTCCTTTAAGCCTTCCAGCGATTTTTGTTACACCTCCTCCACAGTGGTAAAACGCTTTCCTTTCATATTCCTTTTGAGTCTGGGGAACAAAAAGAAGTCACAGGGGGCTAGATCCGGTGAGTATGGGGGGTGGACAATCGGTGTCATGGCGTTTTTGGTCAAAAATTGCTTCACGGAAAGGTCAAAAATTTCACAGCCGCGCGTTTTTCTCGACAATCTGCCATTACGTTTTCGCCGAAATGTAAAAAGTTGTTTTACTAAAGAAAATCTCACAAGCGAACCGATGCACTCACAGCGACACAACTTTGCACACTGACGCAGGTGGCGTGACACTAACGGACATGTGGTCAAACAATAGGTTCCCCCACTCTCCCTTCCTACCACAGCGTAATTCCCGTTTTTTTTGGGTCCCCCCAGATTGAGGTATCCCTGGGCATTAATTAACACAGTGTACATTAAACACTGCGTGAACACCGCATAATAGAGAGATCTCACCAGACAATACAAGTTTTCCAAAATCGATTTAAGCGCTTAAAAATGCGTTGATCTAAATAAAGTATATTTTTAAGAACCATAAAGCAATTTCTCAACTTAAATTAGTGAGCCTTGTATAAGATTTATATAAAAAAAATGTGGTACAGTCGAAGCGGTGCCCGACAGTGGAATACCCTGTACCTTTTGTCTCGCAAACAATTTTTCTTGCGTATTCCTTTCCAATTCGAATATTTTTTTATTTTGTGCAAAACGATATTTATACTTATAAGGTCCGTAAATTTTAACTGATTTTGATGAAAGTCGAAATTTACGTCAAAGAAGTTATTTAAAGTAAATGGGGTAAGTTTTAAGTGGATATGTTGAGAGGTGTGGGAGAAAACACGATAAATCGATTGCGGGGGGCCGCATGCATAAAATTTGGATGTGGATTTGTTCATTAGAGCAACATGAATCAGCTTACCAAAGTTGGTGATTCTAAGTCACTTGTTACCATAATTACGTAGAGTCAAATATAGATGCAGTTTATAGGCAAGGGTGATTTTTGACTATATCTTTTGTTGTATTTTTCCGATTTTGTTATGATAAGTATTTTTGTATAAAGGACTTGGGGTCTACCTTCTTTTTTTTTTTTTTTTTATCATATCATTCGAATTTACTCACAAAAAAAAAACAATAATCATGTAGCTTTTGTTGTCACCGTGAAGAATATCTCTCACCTCCTCTAGCCCGTTCGAACTCGCTACTTCGTACGATCAGTAGAGGTCATGGCGTAGCATTGTGATTTTTGGGACACACCCTGTATTACAAAATTAAATATTTATGTTGGCCCTTTGGGTTTGTTTAGTAGAAAGATTGATTTACCAAAGCCATCTGCGCTTGAGGAAACTGCGCTTGCTGAGTTTACTCCTCCCCAAAAATGATACATACTGGGGATTATAATCGTAAGGTTATGTCATAATTATAGTATAAACTAAACCGATCAGCTCCGGTTTTGGGTTCGAAAGATTTAATGCCAGTATTTATAACTTGACAGATGAACAAATTGCTTAATTTGTTAATGGCTAAGAGTAGTAGCCGCTACTTAGTTAACACTGATCGAATATCAGTTGCATTTTGCTGTATTTGTTTTTGTTTTTGTTGTTTTAAGCCAAGCTATTTATTAAATTCATGTTTATAATAATTATTAACAAAACAGAAAAAAAATAAAACATTAAGCAGCGGGTGAAAGGCATTTTATTTCAAGGACTTGTGTAAACTTATGTATATACATATAAATACTAGTGCGTGTGCGTATCTGTGCGTGTGTGTGCGTATCTATGTGTTTATGTAAATTGATCGATGCCAGATTGGGGTTAATCAATTAGTGCTGCTCACACGACTTGTCGCATCAGCTGCGAATTGTTTTTATGTTAATTATATAATTATGCAGCATTAATTAAATATTTGAGGTTCCATTAGATACACGTGCGAATTGTCTTGTTAGCTCTAATCGAAATGGGTTAAACTAACAATGCGATCGGTACGGATATCCGAAACCAGCGGAATGGGCGGCACGTAAAAGAATTTGGAAACGTTAGCAATGGGATTGATTCTGTAACAAAACAAATACTGATGTCCGAAATTACTCTCGCAGTCCCAACCGATTATATTAAAATGTATCTACCTATCGGCCTAAAACGGGAAATAGGGGCGAATAGGCAAAAACTGTTGTGCGGGACTGCGGTGCACTCTCCCCAGAGAGACAAATGATATTTTGTATATTTATCTACCTGAGTCCGATTTAAACGATTGCGGCTGCTTCTTTGTGTCTGTGTCTGTGTCGTGTCATGGCTGTCACATGCCTATCACGATAGATACGTGTTGTATACGTGATAGCCACTTGATGCCCACGCGATAGACAAGTGACGAGTACGTGATAGAGTCCTTGTTGACGTGATAGACACTTAGACAGTCACGTGAAAGACGTGTGATGGACGTGTGATGGAATCGTGATAGGTAGCGACACGACATAAACGCATGGATGCATCTTTCAATTTGTTTTTAATCAAATAAAGTCTTCTTCTTTCATTCATAATTAGTTTTTTTTATTTGTTAACACTTATAGCTTTATATTACACAGCTGTTTAATAAAGGATAAATGAAAAAAAAAAACAAATATCTGATTCGGGACTAGTGGAACTCCACCTAGAAAAATCAGAGTATTCCAAATGAAAAAATTTAAAATTGCCTTATCGAAATGATAGTTGCTGATGGGTAATTTAAAATAAAATAATATGACCTTCAGAATCAATCCCAAAGGGTCTAGCTGGATAAGGTACTGGAAGTTTCCAGCGATTTTTGAAAACTAATGAAGCAGTTCGATGCATGGGGCAAAAAAAAAATTCTTCGAAAAATTTCAGTTTTTAAACTTGACGCGTTGCGGCTTAAAAAAAAAGTGTTTTAAAAAAATATTTAATTATTTTTAACCAAAACGTTTTCTTAAAAAAGAAAAATTAAATTTTTCCTTAAATATGGCAATTACAATTTTTTTTTTGTAAAACACGTGCTTTTAAACGTTCTTTATTTGGTGTCAGATAAAAAAAAAAAAAAATTGGTTCAAAAATATTCAGTAGTTTAGTCGCAATTAAATAAAGGTTTTTTAAATTAAGCCGCAACGCGTAAAGTTTTAAAACTGAAATTTTGCGAAAATTTTTTTTTTACCCTATGCGTTGAGCTACCACTGGACTATTTAGCAGGGATCGCAAATAAGAGTTATGGAACTGAAAAAAATAAAAGGGAAAAAGGTGCTTTGGATGAAAGTGCAAGCCACTATATATCATATTTTTGAAAGGACTATCCGAAATAAGGATAAATTTTTATTCTTAATTTTTATCAAAAAAATCAAGCTTTACTCTTATTTTTTGACTTAAAAAATAAAAATTATGAAATAATAGTTAAATGCCAATTTTTATTTGAAAATTGCAAAATAACTCTTATTTTTCAATTTTTATAATAAAAATTTAAAATAAAAATTATTGACCAATTTTTATTTTATACATTGAGAATAAGAGTTATTCTGCAATTTTTATTTTAAAAATTGAAAATAAAAATTGAATTTTAATATCTTTTGAACCACTGGGTGTATTACAATGGTTGACGTGTTTTTCTGATGCACACTTCAACACCTTTCCATCGATGCCAAAAATGTCCTTGAAGGATCAGTATAAAGGATCCCACAAGGAAAAATATTGAATTTGGACAC
The DNA here is from genome assembly GCA_949987675.1 of Chymomyza fuscimana. Taxonomy (NCBI): domain Eukaryota; kingdom Metazoa; phylum Arthropoda; class Insecta; order Diptera; family Drosophilidae; genus Chymomyza; species Chymomyza fuscimana. Next base: position 64,711,652 of record OX465090.1, on the reverse strand, counting down.
CTGTTGAGCAACGGGGTGTATTACAATGATTGACGTGTTTTTTTTTTGATGCACACATAAACACATTTCCATTGATGCTTAACATGTCCTTGAAGGATCAAAATAAAGGATCTCAAAAAATTAAAATTGAATTTAAATGTTGAACCAATTATTTGTAAACCCAAAAAGCCACACTTATCAAAATTTGTATATACTCATTTATCGTTTGGTTTCAGACGCTTCAAAATTGGAGCAATTTTGAAATAAAGGGTATATTATATTCGGGATGTCCCTACTTCCCCCGTCCCACTTATTATTACATTAAAACAATACAGAAACATATAAAATGTATTTGGACACTATATCTGTTTTGTGCATTCTTTCTTGAGTTGCATAATTGTTTTTTGTTTTTACCTTGTTATTACCATTGTGCAAATCAGAGGCGTCTTTAAGGGGGGTTTTTGGGTTCAATCCGAGCCCCCGCTCCTCTTGCCCATTCTTTCAAAATGTTATACTTTCATTACACTGTTGTTTAAGAGATGTATTGAGAAATTTAAAAGTAAATGAAATTAAAAATCTAAAACCCCCATGGGAAAATTCTGGATCCGCCACTGTACACAGTTTTCTGAAACGATTTATGCATTGGAAACAAACGGTAATTCTATTATTAGAAGCACCATCTCTTATACATATGTTGCTCTGCAATGCTTGCAATAAAAATTGGCATTTAACTATTATTTCATAATTTTTATTTTTTAAGTCAAAATATAAGAATTATTATGCAATTTTGATGAAAAAAATCAAAAAATAATAATTATTTCATGATTTTTATTTTAAAAATTATAAGAGTTACGATCCCTGCTATTTAGTCTATGTGTGACCCCCACAGGGGTCTACCGGTACAACCTATGCTTTGAGCTGCATCATTAGTTTTCAAAAATCCCTGGGGGCAGTTTCCAGTACCTTATCCAGTTGGACCCAAATTTGATCTTAGTCTAGGAAAAAGAAATCCAAGACTAAAAAGGCTCCAATTTTTTTTTTCGAATTCAAATATCCCAAAAAATTACAAAATTCCAGTTGCTGTAGGCCTTAGAAATCAAATTGCAAACTTCTTGCTGAGTTTGGTTCATGGGTTCAGATCCCAGTGAATGCCTCAACACACCATTGACTATAAAATATTTCAAAATTTATTGTCACCCCAATCAATTTGCATTTACATCTGTTCATTGTAACTTTCAGTTGTATAACACGAACTCGAATCCCAAACACACCCAATCAAATATTCCATAACAATAAAAAAAAATATTTTGGCGTAAATATTGCAGCAGCCCCAAGTTCCACACGCCTTAAACTTCAACTTGAAATATGAATGAATCCGGTCAGTGGCTGGGGGCCTTATAGCGGTTATTGCTGCTAATGACAAAAGTTTTATATATTAATTAGAGACTCCGAGAGTTGGCTCCGCTTGTCATGCACAAGGGCTGACTCAACAGTTTTCAAAATGGTAAAAATTGAAGACTTACTGCTGGAGTTTTAAAATGTGTATATTAAAATATTATTTATTTATTTTGACAGAGTAGGACGCTTTCACTCGGAACTCGGAACTCGGAACATACGGATTATAATACACTCTGTACTGTCTTTAATTTTCTTAGTGTCAGAGGTCAGAGGACTGTGGTTGATGCCCTTAAGGGTTAACACCTGTGTAGAATCTTTAGAAAATCAATTTTTTTTTTTGCTGAATTGGTAGATAATTATGTTAGGAATAATGTCCCGAAATGATTTTTAGAAAACAACTTTCCGTCGGGCACCCCGCCGTGCGGTCGGGCCAGTTTTTAAACTTTAAACGTGAATAACTCAGTCAATTATTATCCGATCGATTTGAAATTTTGACACAATCTTTGTAATATCATTTTCTAGCGAATTTTGTTAAAATAATAAAAACTTTTTATTTTACAATTCATGATTCATGATGAGGAAAAGAAAATTTTTTTTTTCTAACATGCCATTTTTTTTAGATTTATATTTTTCAAAACCCTTATGTGGTTCACCTGCTTTTGGTCCATAGATTAAGAGGAAAAAAATTTCTGGATGTTTTAGATCAATGGCGACGTCAAAAAGCAGCAGCCGAAAATTAGTCATGTACTCGTAGCTCTCCATAGGCGCCATTTTGTTTTCATTACTTTGGAAAAATTAATTTTTGTAGCTCAAAATATGTATAATATCGTCATCTATTTGTATTTTGAATATAAAATAAAGTTTCTTAGGAATCGAAAAATTACATTAAAGATTACATTGATTGTTCTTCACAAAATGTTTTACAAAAAAAATTAAACCTTTTGGTAAAATTTACAATTTTGAATGAATTTTGAAAAAAGGAAAGGTGCGCATTGATTATATATTTGCTACATACAAAGGTTTGGGTTAAATAGTAGAAGGCTGGACTGGGGGGGTGGTATAGCAGAAAATTAATATAAATTTTAATTTGGCTGGTCTAGCGTGTATTTTTATTTTATTATTTTAGTAGCATTTGAAGTGTGGGAGTAAACTTCGAAATTCTTTTGCAGAGGAACGGAAGTCGAGGTCAGATATCGACAATGATCAGATAATGGTAAATTTTGGTTTCTTTTATTGTCTCCGGGATACTTTTGTTTACACAGACAAGCAGTATAGGTTTAATTGACTCAGCTATTCATGCTGATCAAGAAGATTAATATATATCGGTGAAAATAAGTGAAACGGACAATTTTTCAGCCGACCTTCTCCGATTTTGATGATTTTTACAGATTTGGTAGAGCTACTAGCCAATAGTAATCACGTCAAGTTTTACTGCAAAATTCCGATTATTTATCGAGTTATCGATAACTGAAAATTGGCTTTTTCGTTTTTAGACTATTCTTTGACAAGCCAAATCTGCTAAACAAATAAAGATATTGACGCGTTTTTTTTTCAATGATAGATAAAATATTAAATTTAAAAAAAAAAATTGATTTATTTTTAAGATTTTTTTTTTTTAATTTTTTATCATTTTTAGTTTTTAATTTTAAAATTCCAATGTGATCTCCCACTTTAAAAAAAAAAGTGTTAATGTCATTTTATGCGTACACCCGTACTTTATCCTAAATAAGATATTACATAATTTTGAAGCAAAGAAATTTCGAGTCTACAAAAGCTTCCTTCAACAGAGATTTCAATTTAATGTATAGTTTTTGTTATAAATACCTAGGAACATATCAAAGGGCATCAATTGAATTTGAGTTTAATCAATTTATAATAATTAATTAATAATAATTTTTTGATAAATTATTACTTTTCATGATTAATTAAAACGCATTGCTGCGTTATATCCATTAACAAAACTTGGGCAAATTTATAAATTGCACCTCGCTTAATTTTATATTTATGATTTATTTATTTTTATGTATCTTTAGTTTGTTTATCTCTCGAAGCGCAAGTTTGCCAAATATTTGTTGTGTTTGTATCTTGTTTGTTTGTTGTTTGTTGTTGGTTGTGTTACTAGATCGTTGTAGATATCGTATTTTTTGCTTTACACTTCTTCACAGCTTTTGAAAATTAATTATGATCACGGCTTTACATATGTAAATATGCTTAGAAACAGGTTAGGCGAAAGAAAAGCAAAAACAAACTCAAAATGTTTCCAAAACATTGTAATTTGAGAAGATCAAAAAAAAAAAAATCATAATTAATAAAACCACAATTTATTTTATGGTTATTAAATTAAATGTTTGCTTATTAAATAACACAAGAAATTGTAATTATAATAAATACATGGTACGAATAATGTTTTTAATTAAGTGGCTTCAATGCTGAAAAATTACAATATATATATAAAAAATTTTAAATGTTGTATATTGTATTATTATTATATACAAAAATTATAAAAGTTAAATAATTGAGTTATGATTATATAAAAATAAATTTTGTATATTTAAAACAATAAAAAAATGATTACAAATTTTATGTCACATCAAATTTAGTTTTGATTTGTCCATTATCCACATGGCTTTAATTCAAACTGAATTTTTGTTTTCGCCTCTAATACTCTTTACTCAAGACCGTAAGGGCTACATTAGTTTCACAAAAAAAAAAGTTAAAAAAACACCTTCTATTTGAAAGCTTATGTAGAGTAAGAAAATATTAAAAATAAAAGTCCTAAGCTCAAGTAGCCCAATGATTTAAAAGTCTCCGGATTTCTGCCAAAGTATTAATTTAATACCATTGTACGGTAAAAATTAATTTTTTAAAAAAGAACTTAAGATAATTTCTAAAACTTTTTTTTGGTTAAGCAATAAAAAAAATTTGGAACATTAAATTCTTAGCAATCTACGCCTCAGGCATGTTTGTTAAGTGTAATCGAGATCACGTTTTTTTATAACCAGAAATTTTGACATTACTAAAAGTGTTATCTAAGACCAAATTCTGGACCCGCATCTGGTTGATACCCTCAAGAAAGTATCAAAAAATTTTTTAATTTAGCCTAAAATAGTAAAATTTTAAATTTTAAATTTTCACAAAATGGTTTAGGGATTTAAATTTGGTAAATTTTGGCTATTACTTCTGAAGTTCCCAACTCATTTTGATAAAATTTACAATTCCGAATGAATTTTGAAAAAAGGAAAGGGAAAAATTTCGAACATTAGAAATTTTGACATTACTAAAAGTGCTGTCCAATACTTATCGATGTGAGCTCTGAGATCTTTATTTTATAACGTTGCGATGAAACAATATCATAAGATATTTCATTTCATAACTTATTCATCATAGTTCCCAATCTGTGATGTAAATATAATCATACTTGAACACATGACCTCAACTGAAAGGAATCCCATAGTCGGTGTTTATAGACTTTTTTTTTTTTTATATGTTTCTCATTTTTTTTAGGGCTGGTCAGTTATCTTAACTAACTTGGCTATAAGATAGGTCAAGGTCTGGCAGCTATTCAAAGTGTTTACAACCATTTGATGATTGTTTGATTACTTCAAATTTTATTTGATTAAACATCGCTATTCAATAGTACGACAAACTGGGCCTAAATTGTTAACTTAATATGAGGCAAAAAAAAAATGATATACATAATTTATACGCCACAATGTTACAATATGTTAAACTAGTTAAGAGATGTTTTTTGGTAAAAGTAAATACATTTAAGTATAGAAAAGGGAAGGGCCCACTGTTCCCAAAAGTTGTAACTTTGACTCAGCTAATCGATTTAATATTTCGATAGAGCATCCATCATTACTTCATACAATGCATTTTGGAGCATGGAGCTTGTAAGTATTGTAGAAAACAAAACTTGCAACATCTTAGAAAATTAATAAAAATAGTGTTGCATAATTGAATAATTTTTAAAGTAGCCTTATTGTCAAAGAACCACTTCTCAATTGGGGATTTCAACTTAATTTAGTTTTGAAATGCCTAACAAGATGATATGTAACCCTAAAATATGAATTAATTTAAAAACAGCAGCAGCTTACAACAAATTGAAGATTAATCCACTGATCTCAATCCATTTACCAGAAGCTGTGCTTGACACAATCCCATTCAAAATTAATGAATGAATGCAGCCACAACTTAATGAATGTGAATAAAAATGTCGCTCTCAATCTTTAAACTGCATTCAGTGATCGATATTAAAATTTTGAGCAACTCTATGTGGCTTCAAGTTTTGAGTGCTGCCTGCATAAAAACGCCTCAATCTTTAAACTGAAATAATGAGGATGATCTAAGATGCTGCGTAACTTCCGTTTGTCCAAATTTCCAGTTTCTTGTAGACCAAAAGAGCTAGGAACAAAAACTTCTTTGATGTTGTCTACTGTCCTCTAATCCACTTGTCATATTTCAACAAATTGGGTATCGTTAGAAGCGTCTTGATCGTCCGCTAGTTATGAGCTATGTTACGTCACATCAAATTGAATATGGCGCTCTCTATGGGACATAGAGTCCAAGAACTAAAAAAAATATTTTTTAATGAGGGTATCAAATGATAGGGCCACCAAGTGATAAAAAGCCTCACGCGAAAAAAATGTAATCAGAAGTTTTCAAAAGAACTCCACTCAACTGCTTGATTTTCATAGTTCATATAAATTATTCGATAGGTTTGAAGCATGAAAGATTTTTATTTTTTAGTCTCTTTTTATTTCGTATGCAAAGAAGTTGTTATGCCTTAAAAGGTGTTAAAGTGCGTGATATCTCCCTTGTTTTAAATTTTGGTAGTATTGAAAACCCCAGGCGCGGATCCAGGATTTGGTCTTAGGGTGGACCATCTTTTGGTTTGTTTGTTAATAATTTTATTCGTATATATTCTGTTTAGTACAGTAAATCTAGAGTTTCATCTGGAAAAAAATACTTAATGGATGAAACTTTCAGGGATCGTTAGGGACCTTGTTCTAAGTCTAAAACCGAGTTTTCGTATTTGTGGGTATGGGGCGTGGCATCGCTCACTGAAAATATATGTTGCTACGATTTTTACATGATATTTTATTGCTGGAAAACTATTAATCGTAGAAAAGTGATGGAGGACGCATTTTGTAGATAGTTTCAATTGCTTTAACAAAATATATGGGTAAAATTTCCGAAAAAACCTGCCAACACCAACACCAAACACCATTTCCAACTTTCAACTTTAAACAGACATTGTGCTTGAACCAATTAACCTACAACCTTGATTTAAGTCTTGTTTGATAGACAATTTTATTTGACCTTTAATCAATGAGTCTAAAACCGTAGCAACATATATTGTCATATATATGTCATATATGTCACAAATACGAAAACTCGGTTTTAGGCTTAGAACAAGGTCAATAACGATCCCTGAAAGTTTCATCCATTAAGTATTTTTTTTTCCAATAAACGCCTTTTTTGAGCCTTCGTTTACTGTACTAGTTGTTGTTCTGGAGCTAGTGAATTGTTGCTGGCTTATTGGAATACACTTTGCCTTTCAAAAAACCTCAAAGAAAATAGTCCAACGGTGTCAAATCGCAGGATCTAGCCGGCGATCGGTGCTACATGAAATAACCCTCTCGCCGAACTTATGGTATCACGAGTTGTATGGCATGTAGCCTCATTTTGCTGGAACCTTAGCTCGTTCGGTGGTTATCATGGCCGGCCTCATTTTCAACACGTAGTGTTTTTTTCCAGATCCGAAAACCCCCCGTGAATTCGCCATTGGAAAATCCTATTTATATTCTTTATGTATTTATGTATTTGAGATACTCTGCCTCATAACAACAAAGAAATAAACCGATTTCGATCCAGTTAGGCATAGTGCTTATATACTCCAAAAAACTTTTGATTTGGGTAAAGGCTGCCCTTTATTAGCTTTTATTATAATTTTAATGTAATAGGCATTAAATAGAAACAAAAGTCTGTCATCTTTAACATATAAAGTATTTGCAGATATCAATTATTATACACAAATCTCTTAATGAGAGTCACGTGTTGTAAATTTGTTTGTCAATTTTGTTGTTATCAATTATGTTATCAATTATCGAGCATATTTCCCATAATTTTGATACACATTTTGGGCCTGCTCTATTAGATAACCTTTAGCGTAACACATTAGCGATGCATATTTTAAATTTAACCCTTGACATTTATGGATTGAATAAATTATTTTTTGCCACTAACTGTCATTGGCATTAAACAACTAAAACTGACACAGCCTAAAAAATATATATCTATATATATATATATTAAAATAGAGAAAAACGTTAAAAATTATTTGCTAATAGTTTTAAGATTTCTAGTTTAAAAAACTCAAACTTAATGAAAAGCTTATCGGTCCAAGTTTTTAATATTTATAATTATGAGGCACAATGCTAATGACTTTCATATTATTGTGAGGCAATGACAGAAAACTTTTAGCAAATGTTTGGAAATTGAATCGAATCAAAACGAGGCGCACGAGATAAAAATGCAAAAAGACAGGAAATTGGAACTTAAATAAATACAAAAAAAAAAATAAAATATACCATCTATAAGTGAGTGAATACTATTATGCAATTATTAAAGATGGCATGTAATGGTCCATAACAATTTAAAAGCATGCTATGGGAGAGAGAACACGCTTTTTTCGATACGAAATATTTGTATTTTTTTTTTTTTTTGTATTAGTTCAATTAATTACATCCGCCCATTAAAAAGCATGTCTGTAACAGATCATCAACGTGGAGTTCGATTTTGAATTTTATGATCAAAACTTTGTAATAACTCAATAAAAATCTGCATTTTAAAGGCCGGCGAAAGAAGCCAAAACGCAGCAGCCAAGAGATTGCGTATACGCCATGAAAGGTCGTCGAATCGCCGTAGCGCCCCATTGATAGGGAGAGATACTAGTTCCAAGCACACACAAAACGAATTAGCGAAATGGAAGCCAAGTTACTACGAACTGCTCGAGCTCTGCAGAGCAGATGAGCCAGACAAGTTTTAATGGGCCCTAGTATAAAATGCGTGCATGGGTCAAGCTGTGCCATCATTGACGGTTGGACATCGAGGGCTTAAGCACGACCAACGTAAAGATGAAAGTAAGAAGCAAAAAAATGAAATGTACAAATAAAAAGATAGTGTGTAACAAAAATACCGATAAGATGTGCATAACAAAAATACTACAAGATACCAAGAAAAAAGTGCAAGGACTTGTGTTTGTGAAGTGTTTTAGATTATATGTTACCCAAAACCTCCTATTTGAGATTTTTTTTAATGTGCTCAATTTTTTTTGTTTGTTTTCGTTCTCGTTTCCAACGCTGTTAAAAGTTCATCTACACACTACTCGCGCTCTCCGTGTGCCTACAATGTGGATTAGCAGATATCTCTCATAAGCTGGGACAGACATCGCGTTCGCGTTCCCTATACTTGCCACCAACAACAGCTGCTGCCAATGAACAGCTGATTGTCAAGGAGCAGTACTATCAACTGCAGCAGCAGCAACAACAGCAACAACAGCAACAGCAGCAGGCGGCACCACAAAGATTCGAGGAATCTAGATATGGCAATTCACGCTATCAGATCTTTGAGGTGCACAACCATTATCAGTCACCATCCGCTTTAAATGTGGCAACACAGAGCAAGAACGCTGGCTATTTGCCACCACATGAGGAGATACACATACATCACAATGTCGCCGGTTCTGTAGCTCAAGGCCAAACTTCGGAGGATGACAATTTAGATGTCTCTTTTCTGAGCTTTACTGATGAGCAACATGCAGAGCCAGCTCCAGCTCCGGCACCAGCTCCTGCGCCAGCACCAGCACCAGTTCATGTGCCCTTCCCCTCAAACTATCAGCACAACTTTCCACAAAGCCAGCAGGCTCAGGTTCAGGTTCAGAGCGGAGCACAGGCGGTTTATAGAGCTCCACCGTATTTGCCACCTGCAACCACACAGGGCAGCTCACAGTTGTCTTATCAATCCACCAATCCAGCCAGTACCACCACAGCGACGACAGTTCAGACAGCACAGCAGCTTGGCAGACAGTCGCAAAACTATCAAGCGACAGGCTATTTGCCGCCTACATCACAACGTTTTCCACAGCACCATCAACAACAACAACAACAGCAAGTGGTGGTGCCAACACAGGCACAGGCGCAGGCACCCGATTATTTGTCACCTATAACTGCCAACGTGCCACTGCCGTTACCCTTACCCACGCCCATCAACAATTTCGCATCGCAACCACAACAAGCTGTTAACAAGCCCATCTTTAGAGCACCCGGCTATTTGCCACCAACCACCGCTGAAACGCAAAGCGAAACGCAGTATACATCAGAGAATCCAGGCTTCCTGCCCGCAGGCTATGACTATGACAATCCAGAATCGAAGACACAACAGCAGCAAGTGCAACAACAACCACAGCCACAACAGCCAGTACAGCAGGCACAGACGCAGTTACAGAGCGGCGAGTATCGTGCACCTGGCTATCTACCACCCGGTTATGACTTTGCAAATCCGGAGGTGCAGCAATCGCCAGCGTCATCACAACCACAGGCTGCTCCCACTGAGGAATACAGAGCTCCAGGCTACCTGCCACCAGGCTATGAGTTTGAAAATCCCGAATCAAGGCAGCTGCAGCAACAAGCACAACAGCCACAGCAGGCCATAAGCTATCAGGAGCAGCTACCACAACCCACTCAAGCCACAGTCAACCCAACGGGAGCGTTGCCAGATGGCTATGAATTTAGCAAGCCGGATAATGCCGAGGCAGCCATTGCCGAGCTGCATAGTCTGCAAACGCAGACCTTATTGCTGCAGCAACAACAGCAACTGGCCTTGCAACAACAACAGGTTATACTACAGCAACAGCAGCAGCAACAACAACAACAACAGCAGGCACCACAACAAGCGGTGGTTCAGTCACAGATAAAAGTAGCTGCACGTGAGCAAGCCAGTGACATAGTCTACGGCAGTGCCAAGCCTCTGGAGCATCCGGTGCCGCCACAGACAACTGCCTATCATCAGGCTCCAGCACCAACTCTACAGCAACCACAACAACAGTCACAATATAGAGCAGCTGGCTATTTGCCACCTGCAGCTCAGCCAGTTGCTGCAACACAGCCACAATCCCAGGCACAGTACAGCGCTGCCGGCTATTTGCCACCAGCTACTCAGGCAACCACTGCGTACCGTCAGGTTCAAACTCAAACTCAACAGCAGCAGCAACCACAACAACAGCCACAATACAGGGCACCTGGCTACTTGCCACCAGTGGCTCAGACGTCTGCTGGAACCACAACAGGCGCTGCTGCAGCCACAGCAACCGCTGCGTACCATCAGGTTCAAACTCAAACTCAACAGCAGCAGCAACCACCACAACAACAGCCACAATACAGGGCACCCGGCTACTTGCCACCAGCGGCTCAGTCATCTGCTGCAACCACAACAGGCGCTGCTGCAGCCACAGCAGCCACTGCTTACCGACAGTCTCAAACACAACAACCACAACAACCACAGCCACAATTTAGCGCAGCCGGCTATTTGCCACCATCGGCTCAGCAATCACAACCACAACAACAATATAGCGCACCTGACTATTTGCCACCAGTGGCTCAGCCAGCCGCCGTGGCACAGCCGGCCCCTGCAACCAACGTACAGTCCAACTATATACGTCCACTGAGCAGCTATATGAGCATAGTGCAGCCATTTGTACGCTATGGTCAGCCCGTGCCCGTCCAGCTGCACTCTATACAGCAGCACATACAGAAGCACCACCAACAAGAGCAGCAGCAGCGATCACAGCCACAAGTGCAAGGGGTGGTGCCCATGTATCGAGAACAAGCTAAACGCCCACAGTACTATGCACCAGCCATGTCTTATGCCAGCAATGCGGTGCCACAGACATATCAGCCGAGCCACCAACACCAGCAGCGTCACTACCACCATCAACAGCAACGCCAGCAGCCAAGTCAACAGCGGCTTGTTAGCCATCAATCACGCCAAACTACACAACTGGCACCACAACAACCACCACCACAACCACAAGCAGCAGCTGTACAATTAAATGTGCAGGCACAGCAGACGCTACAAAAATTCATGCCCAAAGAAATCCAAATGGCTGTCAATGTAGCTGTTGCAGCTGCACCACCACGCGGCATGCGCGGTGGCAGCACCAAAGTACGCACCGTTCAAATTGTCAAACCACAAGGTGTGCGCACCTTTAAGGTGCTCGAAACACTGGACGCAACGGGTGTCAAGACCATAAAGATCTTGGGCACAAGCAATGAGCAGCCAAGGGGACAACATCAAATTGTCAAAGTGGTTACGCAGAATGCCCAAAGCGGTGTCGAAAGTCATGTCCAGACGGTAAAGATCTATGATGATCAAAAGGAATTTGTGCCACAGCAACAACAGCAACAGCAACAGCGGCAGCAAGCGCAGCCGCGGCAGCGTCTTGCAACCACAAGGCTTGTGGCACAACCAGCTGGCGCTCGCCATGGCTATTTGCCACCAGCACCGGCTGTGGCACGACCGAGAGCGCGCATTGCGCGACAAACCACGCACACTTTAAAGTTATACCCCGTTGGACCCGCGCGACGGTTCCATGGAAACTCCAAAAGCGATTGACTGAGTTAGGAGTCATCTTGTTAGCACTGATTAGTTGTAAATTGTTTTTATTTTTTATTCGTTATTCGTTATTCGTTGTTGCATAATCCGTGATCATTGTTGTCGTTGTTGTTGTTGTTTGCTTCCAGTTGCTGCAGAGTTGCCTAGTTGCAAAAATTATCGACGACTTCGATGCGTTTCGCGTGCTGTTTAAATCGCTCGCTTCATTTTGTTAATTCATTCAAAACCAAATTAATTCATTTGTATAAAATTCGATAACGATTTCTTACTTAATAAATAAATTGATGTGTATGTAGTACATGAATAATTTTTGCGTGATCTTAAATATTTGAACTTGCATACTATCTACATGGTACTTAAGCGGAAACTATCTTAAAGATATGAGCTCGTTTTTTTTTTTAAAACGGCTTTAAGAGACTTATTCAAAATGATTTATTTATTTGGGTTGAGGTCTGAACTTTTTAATTCCTTTATTTACTACTGTTGTGACTAGTTTTTAGCCAGTAAGCGTAATCTTAATACTAAGAGAGCTGGCTTGCGCACAAATTCCGAATCAATGGTTAAGGTGTTTCAAAATTATCGACTCACACAATCACGAGACAGACACGTAAAGATAGAAACTAGATAGTCAGGAAAATCGCGGATACATGACGAACCCAGGCACACGAGTTGCGAGACAGATGCAGGGTAGACAATAGACAGTAGAGAGAAAGACACGAGATAGACACAAGACAGTCACGAGATAGACACTAGACGGGCATAAAACAAACAGGTGGCGTATATGTGATGATCACGAGGCATTATATATTTCTGAGATGATATTAAATCAACTATATCTATTTTGAAGCTTTTCCCTTTGGTTAAAAGGGATTTCTAGATTTCTACAAATTCGTTTAAGAGTTATAAACATGAATGGTTTACTTTTCAGATCCAAAGCAACATTTTTTGTTTCAAACTTGACAGGGTAATAATTCGAAGCAGTCGTTCGAAAGGGTATTCACAATGCAATACGATGCCAAAGTGAGCTGCTGAAAAAATCTACATATTTTTTTTATTTATAAGCTTACAGCTAGCTTGCGCAAAAATCGCATTAATTGCCGAAGGTTAGGGTTTTGGTTTTGGTTTCTTTATGAGTTTCGGTTTCGTTTTTGCATATCTCCAGTGAAAACCTTTAAAGAGTTTACCGCCATCACTGCCTGACCTTGCCCTCTGGTGATACTTTGTCGTATTGTTGCTACTTCGGTGTTACCAAATAGTGTGTTGGACCCAATCGCCCACTTTTGGCGTTATGTTACGCCTTACCAACATTTTACTACCGGACTTTGACTCTTATCAATGACTGAATTAATTTTATGGATAGGTAATTTTACTGTTTATGGCCACGAGCATCCATCAATTTTCCATTTAAGTTGCGATCAATTCATCAGTACCCTTTGATTGGTATTCAAAAGCAAAAAAAAAAAGAAAACCAATTGGAAAACCACACAAACGTCAAACAAACAAGATAATTTCAGCGTAGAGAGAGATAAGGGAAAAACATTCACTATTGATATTCAAATGCTTATATGACGATGACATAAGTTTAAACAATGGAACACCCATTCATATGGATAAGACATACATTGGGACAAGCACAAACCAAACAATAAATAGGCCATTGTCAAAGTTTATTTACTGATCCAACAATGTTTTTGGAAAGTCAGATGCGTCACTAAGTGACAAGTGATCGATGCGTTCCCGTGGTGAGGCGTGATAATCACCAAGTTAGCTATTGCGTACATCTTTCCACAAAGTCCAACCAAACACCGCCCTTATGCATGGCGACAAATATTTTTGGATCCAGCGCGATACCAGGCAAGGTGCGGGAGTTGACATGCACCTCGAATCGTTGCACTATGGCCGCTATAGCTGCCTTGGATTGTATGAGTGCTAGGCGTAAGCCCATGCACTGACGCGGTCCATCACCGAAACCCAGAAATACACCCATGTTGCGGTATTTCTTGACACCTCCATTTTCAGGCAGAAAGCGCTCAGGCCGAAAATCGGATGGTTCTTCATAGTAGCTGGGATCATGATGCAGTCCATAAATTGGTATCATAACTGTATCACCAATGTGCATTTGCAGTGGAGCGCTCTGTCGATTGCCCCGAAAGAGATACGGCTCTGTGCAGGTTTTCGATGCCCACAATCCAGGCGGATAGATGCGCAGACTCTCTGCAATCGGATTATACAAAAACTCTTTAGACCGACTATTGCAATTTAAGAATATTATCTTAAGCTAAGCAAATGGTTTGGCAACATTTGTCATGGGTACAAAACCCAGAACCCTCGAGAGACGATTTTGAGACGATTTCAAAATAAGTTTAAATATTATCACCAAACAATAAAAACAGGTGACTCGAAATGAAAAAGGACTAGGTCGAAATGGGACCCAGGATGGGCTGAATTTTTGTATGTTCTCGAATCATCTCAAATTTTGTTTCCCGATCTGATATCTAAGACAAAGGTTGTCAATAATTTCGTTGCTATTGCAATTACAATTAATTACACGGAAATGTTTTAAAGAGTTCCCAGAATTTTTGCTAGGGACGCACCATTGAAACAAGCATCCAAATAGGGTAGTTCGCTTAGCTGATCATAACTGGGTAGCGCATGGGCGGAGGTAGAGTTGAGTTCAGTCAGCAACCTTTTTTGACAGTCAGGATGACGAGCAAGCTGCAAGCATAAATACCAAAATATGAACCTTACTATGAGCGCTTACAATCCACTGGCAGCACTGACCAGCAGCAAACAATGGGATATGGACGCTGCTGTTGTATCCAAGCCATCTATTAAAAATGTCATACAGTGGGACGCCAATTGGGCATCATTTACTCCATGCTTCTGCTGCATTTCTAGTAGCTGGTTCATAAAATCGTTACGTTCCATATGAACTGTACGCCTGAGACGCAGCGCCTCCAAAATAAGCTCACTAAAGAAGCGCTCACAGCTTAGCGGAAAGATTTTGATGCGAAAGTAATCGAGCAGCTTTGGGCATAGGCCTGAGAGCGCGCCCGAAAGCACATATGCCACATTGTCCTCGGATAAATCCTTCATGTGTTTTGCCACAGGCAGTGACTGCTCGCTAAAGCTCTTCGCCTGAACGCCCAGTACACAGTCCAGCAGATTGTCGGCTGTGAAGCGCAATGCCAGCTAGAGCGTAGACATTTATATTTTTTTAGGTTTTCCAAGCGATTTTGCATGCAAACACTTACATCCTTGCCATTGAAAGCTGCTCCTGTGCTTAAACTGCCGCCGATGTAGTCACAAAGATCCTTACAAACACGTAGCATTATGCTGTAGGCAGTTCTCATGCGTGTGGCTGTGAGCACGGGTGAAACTAGAGCTCGCTGTTCCCGCCACTCATCGCCGAGCAGCACAAAGGGATTACAGGCAACAAGCACATCTTTGCGCCCATCTATGAGTCTGGCCACATCGTTATTTTCGAAATGTTTGAAGGCGCTCACGAATACCTCGTGCACCAGCTGTGGTTCGAGCAACAGCAGCTGTGGTGTGCGCAGCAGAAAGACGCCTACATAGCTCTCTTGATGACGGTATTGCCTAGAAATATGAATGGAGGACGGACACCCACAGGGATGAGTGAGATGTCATAATAACGCCAAATCTCGGTAAGCCTTGCTGAACCGAGAAATTTCTATCTAATACAATAGATGAAAATGTATTTGTTCTCCTGTTAACCCCAAAGCTGAGTTTTCGATGAAACCCTAAAAAACTTTTGGCTACCAAATTTGGTTTGGATAGCTATATCCGATAGAGTAACTATTTAACTAAGACTCCACCCACTCACATATATATATCACGCAGATCGTCGGCAAAGTGTTGACGTGCCATCAGTAGATTCGGATATGAGCCAAGTAATGGCCTTGGCTGCGGTCCCTTAACGCCGCGTTGACGCCAATGCGAAAAATTCCAGATCAGGAACACATAGAGTAATGTAAGTAATGTACTAAAGCTACCACACAGTAGTATCAGCGTGTGGTACATGACGCAAGTGTTCGGGCTTAGCGATGTCGAGCAACTGAGTCGCTGCCCCATAATGGGGCGCAATATAATTTCCACACACAAACGTTCAGCTTATTATAATATATTTATTTGTATAACTATGTAGTTAGAGAGCATTTCTAGCTTAAACCACTTAGTCATTGAACAGAGGCCTTACCGAAAAGGCTGACATTGTACTTGAATGATATATGTATTTCCCTGGTGCTATGAATTACTGGACCGTCACTGTGCGGCGGGCCTTGACAGTCACTTGGCGCTGTCTAACGAGAGCTTTTCGATTAAGCTTTGCGTGTCTAAAAAGTATTTTTATAATTTTTTTTTGCAACATTATCACGTTATTGAGTCAGTGAAATGGAACTTATGTCACTTTACGTACTATCCGTGAGAGCTGCAGCAAAGTCCTAAATCCCCCCCCAAAAAAAAATGCACATTATTTTTGGAAAAAAATTATAATATCTAGCCGATGTTAAAAATAATTGTTAGCTACATATAGAAAAATATGACAATCTTGTATCTTCGCACTATGTCAATCATCTTAAAGCAACGTTAGAAATTATTTTAGGTTAGCTAAACTCTTTGCATATAACACTAGCTTACAAATTTAAAAAAAATTTTGTGAGCTCAACATGCTTTAGTCGTTGCCGTAGTAAAACTATTGGAAAATAGAAAAAAGTGTCGTTACTTAAGGCCTATACGCAGTTCGAAATATTTCGCACAGAATCACAAAACTTCATATAAAAAAAAATGTGGTACAGTCGAGGCGGTGCCCGACAGTGGAATACCCTGTACCTTTTGTGTCAAAAAAGTTTTTCCTGCATATTCCATCTAAGAACTTTCCAATTGGAATTTATTTTTTTTTGGTGAAAATCGATATTTATACCTATAAGTTCCCTAAATTTTTACCCATTTTGATGAAACTCGAAAGTTACAACAAAGAACTTATTTAAAGTATACGGGGTAAGTTTCAAGTCGGTTGAGGGGTGTGGGAGAAAACACGGTAAATGGATTGCGGGGGGTGGGGGGACCGCATCGATAAAATTTGGATGTGGATTTGTTCATTAGAGCCACATGAATGAGCTTACCAAAAATTGTGATTCTAGGTCACTTGTAGCCATAATTCCGCAGAGTCAAATATTGACGCAGTTTATAGGCAAGGGGAGGTGAAATTTGCACATTTTTGACTATAACTTTTGTTGTATTTGTCCGATTTTGTTAATTTTTTACACATAGATGCATGTAACTATAACGCATCGCTCTGTTAAATTTCAGATAAAAATACTAAACGGTGTGGCTAAAAACCGCGAAACTCTACTGCGGGGGAACGGGGGAAGATATTGACATGATTCAACAAACTTCATCTGCTTAGGAAATATGCGCACCAGCTGGTAAAGTTTCGTGTCTCTAGCTCTTATAGTCTCCGAGATCTAGGCGTTCATACGGACGGACAGACGGACGGACGGACGGACGGACGGACGGACGGACGGACGGACGGACGGACATGGCTCAATCGCTACCCGAGGTTATGATAAGCATTTTGGTATAAAGGACTTGGGGTCTGCCACGCCTCCTTCTGTCCGTTACATACATTGCACAAATCTAGTATACCCTTTGAACCTATAGGTACAGGGTATAATGATTGGTTGTTTATTAAAATCGGAGAAAAAAAAAGGCGTACGTTAATGTCGGGCGTGGACGACTTTGGGATACCCTGTAACAGCGACCACATTGCAATTAAATCCGGTATATTGCTTAAGAACTCCAAAAGACATATGATTGCTAAATTTGTTAAGGATATCTTTACAAATAAACAAAACAAAAAACGTTTTTTTGACCGATCGGTTCTATGGGAACTATATGATTTAGTCAACCGATTTTGATCAAATTTCCTGCAGTGTTTGGGAACTATAAAAACTTCCGAACGCCACATTTGTTTACGATATCTTCCGACGAATTTTGTTCAAAAAACGTTTTTTTGACCGATCGGTTACCGGAGCTATATGATATAAGTAGTCAACCGATTTTGATGAAATTTGGTACAGTGCTTGGGAAATCAGAGATGTTAAAAGCTAGAGCAACCAAACTTTCAGATTAGATCCCTTATTATTCTACGGTAGACAAGTTTATTTTATTTTTACTTTATTTCCGCTTTCAGAGGACCTCGAAAAAAACCAAAAGATTTAAATGTATAATTCGTTTGTTTATGAAGATATCGCAACCAAATTAGCAGATAAATACTAGGTAGGTATAGGTTCTGCCACTGCCATAGCCATGGCACCCAGTTAAAATTGAATTTTTAACTAAACTACTAAAACTCTTGCTCTTGGGTAAGTAAGTTCATAATAAATTACCCAAATCCACACGAATCAAATGAAACAACTTGAGATGATTTTTTAGTCTTATAGCGGTGGTATAATAATAATATTACAAAAATTAAAATTTATTTAAATTGAAAATCTTTGTGAGTTAAAAATTATAGCTTTATGTCATAAAATGATCCAAGTACCTAATTCAGGCTAAACGATTTTCCTTAAAACAAAAACTATGAAACACACGTTTTACCTAGAAGGACATAAAAAATACCTTATGAGTGCAAAATCCTTTTAAGTATTGTGCATCCATAACTGGAATCCTTTATACACCAAAAAACAAAACGTTCCAAATTTGTTGCACAGTGTAATTTATCGCATGCGTTTGTCCAAATGTTTGCAAATTTAATAAAAGTCAATTTGTTAAATGCAATTATATATACATACGTACATACATATAATATATTTATTTACTTAATCAGTGATTTTTTTGTTGCTTTTTTGTATGTATATATATACTTTTTTTTTTTTTGTTTTGAACATAGTACTACACTAGAAATGTTGTTATGACACTGTAAAGTGCATAGACATTATACCCACACAGTACATAATGTAATATGGTATATATTTATGTACTTTTAGTATGTATTGCTCTATGTAATTCTCGCAATACACAGCACACGAAATTTATTGTTTTAACTAAAGTTTAAAAAGAAAATAAATGAAATACACTTGAAATAAAACGTACATAAATTGTTGTTATACATTATATACTCAATGTTTAAGTAAAATTTGCAATTAAGCTAAAATAGCAAAGCCAATATATACTAGATACATGTATGTAAGTAAAATAAAATACATACACAATGATATACATATACATTTGGGATAGTTATGAATAAGTTGTGTTGTAGTATGTATTTCATATTTTACAGTATATAACAAAACTGTTGACATCAATTTGCAATTGCCTAAATGTGAGGGTATTAGCTAAAAAAGAGAAATAGATATAGAAAAGAATGATAGATGCGTTGAAATGGATATCAGGTTAAATGGTTCTGTTGACATATGTACATCTATCTATATCTCCTCCGGCAGCTTTACTTTCAAATTAAAATGCAGACATTCGATCAAGCTTTTGATCCTCTAATTTGGTTACTTACTGGAATTTAATACACATACAATTAATTTTATAACTATGCTTTGACTATGTGAGTCAATAAAATTGATATCTTTAAGGACAACATTTTTATTTAACATTTCTCCTTAACTAATAATGGAAGAATTGAAGCAGTTTTTCAACAGCGTGTTCAAGTTTTGGGAGTCATCTCAGAATTGCTGGCGAAGCCGCTCACCATTTTCGGAAAAGTGACAAGAACGAGAATTTGCTTTGGAAAGCAAGCAGATCAGTTAAGATTTGTCAGGACTGTTCAGGACTTGGCAATTGAATAATTTAATTGACGCTTGTGCTAGAGATCTCGAATATTTCTATGAGAGCCAATCAATAAAATTTGAAGGAAAGAAAGAGATTTGTAATCTGCTACTGAATTTTGATTTTAAGTTGGATTAAACAATACTGTTTAAATTATTGCACTACCACTAATACTATTATTTATTTATTTTTTTTTCATTAGTAATAAATTTCATGTGGAACAGTGTACATACATACACAAGTTATACGTGCTTAATACAAATACAGAGAGCTCTCAAATTATTGTCTGTCCATGCCTTTTTTTTGTATTCGTAAAGTAGAAGTGAAAATTGACTTTGGAAATTTTATAGGGTTTTTAAATTATAATAATAATATAAATGAAAATAGTTCGTAAACATGGGATTTCTTTATTAAGGGGTAACACCTGAACGATTTTTTTAGCTAAATTGGTAGAAAATTATGTTAGAAATGATGTTCCGAAATGATTTATCAAAAAAAAAAAGGTTTCCGGCATTTATAAGCGTCGGGCGCATGGCGCCCCGCCGTGCGTTCGGGCCAGTTATAAAACTTTAAACGCGTTTTTTTCGAAACCGCTTTTTTCCGAATGAAATCTCGAATATCTCAGTCAATTTTTATCCGATCGATTTGAAATTTTGACACAATCTTTATAACAGCATTTTCTAGTTTGTCAAAATAATAAAAGCTTTTTATTTTACAACTCATTTTTCATGTTTTTTTTTTGACAAATAAAATGGTTTTTTTCAAACTTAGGCCATTTTTTTTTTAAATTTATATTTTTGAAAACCCCTATGTGGCTCACTTGCTTTTGGTCTATAGATTAAGAGTAAACAAATTTCTTTATGTTTCAGATCAATGGCGACGTCAAAAAGCTGCAGCCGTGAAGGCCTGTTCGAAAATTAGTCATGTACTCGTAGCGCTCTACAGGCGCCATTTTGTTTTTTGTAGCTCAAAATATGTATCGTCACCTATTTGGATATTGAATATAAAATAAAGTTTCTTGGAAAAAAAAAAAAAACAACCATGCTCCACACTGGTGTTACCCCTTAAAAGAATGTCTCTTTGTTTTTAGCGGATAACAACCAAGGCACAAGTATTTTTCAAATTTTCCAATTTGAGGTTATCAGTTTTGTTATATACTGTATGTATATGGTATGCATAACCTTTACATACATAGTATATGCACACACATATATGTAAGTAGAAACCACATCATTAACTTAACTACATACAAATTTATATAGTATAATATATTATGCATAGCTTTTTTTTAATTTCTTTTATTAAGTTTAATAGAAGACGACAGTATAAAAAATAGCATTCAAAATTTATTTATTTTAGAAAAAAAAAAAAATACGACTATATTTTTTTCACACATTCTTTGCAACAAACTGTCCAGCAGTAGTCAAAAGCGAATATTGGCTAAATATGGATGTTATAGGTTCCGGTTCCGGTTTCGGTTTGGGTTTACTTTTATGTTGATATATGTAAGTAGTAGTATATGCATATCTAAATATATAATGTAGAATTTTCTCAATATATACAAAAATATATGAGCCTGATCTAGTTTCATCTTTATTTTGTTTGTTTTTTTTTGTTCTTTATCCAAATTTCCGTTGCCGTAGCTATAAAATTTTAACTTTAGTACAGTTCTTATTTGTTTGTTATTTGTTTTTATTTACGTGCCAATGTGTGTGTGTATGTATGCTTATTATACGCTAAACTGTAAACGGTACCAATTTAGTAAAATATTATGTATATACTTTATAAAGTGTACATAGTTGTATATATATGGATATGTTTGGAACAGCTTTTTGGGGCTGCTTAACTGTTGGTGTTTGAGTTGCGTAATATTTGTTTTTTGGAATGAACTTGGTTTAGGAATTTAATATTTAAAACATTCTTCTTTTTTTTTGTATTCGATATGGTTGGAGCGTTAACGAAACAATTTGTTTGCATTTAATAAAAAGTAATAAGTAAAAAAAACATGCTTAAGTAAAATATATATTTAAAAAATTTGATATTGCTAGTATTTTAAGATCATTTTCGTGTTTTTATCTTTTTAATTTTTTTTTTTTTTTTGTACTTGGTAAAAAAAAAAGGGGCAAAAATACAACGCTTTGAATTTTCTTTCTTTTTGTGTTTTAAATGTATATATGTCGCCTATAGCATATATGTATATTTATTTTTTTTTTTTGCTATCTTGATTTTTATATATTTATTTTATTTTTTTTTTGTTTAATTTTATTTTAAATATCACGGCATTCAGCTGAGGTCTGATCTGATCTATTTGTTATATTTATTGAATTTTGAGTTCTTCTTCTTGCTTTGTTTCATAATTTGCAAAAATTATGAATTAAAACTTAATTACAACGAAATAAACTTTACGTTAAACATAATAATGGCCAATTTTGTGTTTATTTTTATTTTTTTTTTAAAGGCAGCTTGCCCTAAACTTTAAAATAAAGGGTCTAGCGCTATAGAAAACTAAAAGCTGCCCGCAAAGATTTGCAAAAAGTAATGCTGCAGATCGATTAAATAAAAATATTTCTTAAATTTTAGTTTTTCCAACTTAATTTAAAAAACGTGTTTTCACGAAACTGATGAATATTATTAACAAAACTAGCTTATTCAAAAAAATTCTTTCTATTTTTTTTAATCATAATATTATCTTAATGAAAAATATGTAAAATTTGCATATTTTTCACTATTTTCTTAAAAAAAAAAATGGTTTAAAGTATAATGTGCATGTGAATGAAATAATAAAAAACATTCTAATAGATTTTTGTAATATTATTTAGAATACATATTTAGCGTTTATATAAAAAAAATATTGTTCGATAATTAAACAAATTTATTGCACAGTGTGTTTAGATCTGATAAAAAATATTGAATATTTTATATTACTACTACTTATTTTATTTAATTTCTTGTGTAAAAGGCAAAACGATATATTTTTATTAAAATAAGATCATTTATTGCAACTAATTATAAAAAACCTTTTTACACTTAATATGTATTCTATATAATTATTTTTTTTAAATTTTTCACCTTATTGATTCGATTTATATATAAATGGTCATCAATCTAGAGGTTTTTTTTTCAATAAGGTTTTTTTGATAAACCACGCGGGAGTACTGTCAAGTTGCCATGAGTTTTTTATTCAGTTTTCATTGCCATTTCATCATGGAAAAACTTACACCCGAACAACATCTACAATTATAATACGAAAATTCACATTCTGTAAAGAATGTTTTTCGCGCGCCTAGACCATTTTAGATACCGCCGATTATGCTCGAACGCGTCATCGAAAATTGGAACCTCCGCTTGGAAGAGCTACAGCGCAGTTGCGGCCAACATTTGAGAGAGATTATTTTTAAAAAGTGAATGGCAAGAAACGGTTCTTTCTATTGATAATGAAGATTTTCCGATTCAATCGAAAAATTTGTGTTTTCTTTTTATTTAAAAAAAAAAACCTTAAGATTGATGACCCTTTACATACGAGGGTGGTCCGATAGGTACTTAGCCTCGCCGCCCTATGGCGTTACTGCCGCAAGAGAAGTTTACTATAGTTAGTAGTACATTCTCGTAGACGCCTACTGTCGAAATTTCAGCCGAATCGGACCCGTAGTTTTGTTTTGACCACGTGTGAAAGCGAATCCAAAAAACTAAAAATTTACAGAAACATTTTTTTTACCAACGAATTGATCTGCATTATTACTTTTTAAAAATTGTTGGGGGCTGTTTTTTGTTGCTTATCCAACTAGAGCCCTTGGGCTTAAGAACTTTGTAGGCGTATAATGTAGAAAATAAAGAGAGAAAAAAAAAGAATTCAAGCACCAGTATTATTTGTAAATGATTTTCACTTTTTCATATTTATGTTAGGGTCATCACTGTTCTCAGCTACAAAAACGATTTCGATTGAGCGAATTGAAACTGATGCAAAACGTTTTTACGGACTGAAAAACACAAAAACCGAATCTAATCTAATTTTTCAAGATCGTTTTGATTTTGATCAAATTAAAAATATTTCCGTAATTGGCTGATTTTATAGAGATGTTTGCGAAATTGTTTAACAGTGAAATCGATAAACTTTCTCCGACAAATTGTTATCGGAATCGGTAGCTTAAACCGTTTTAAGTAGAACATTTTCAGTTGCTTGCAAATGTTGCTGATGTTGTTGTTGTTGGTTTAATTGCAGTTGTTGTTGTTGTTGTCGCTGTTGTACTGGATGTTGTTGCCTGAAAAAGATTCGCATAGACTCTGCGCAAATAGAACTTTTCACCGATCACCGCGGCACGTTGCATAAAACGTGACGACGGCTTATAAATTAATTCTCACAAATTTGGCTTTGAACCCGAACCGGAGCCCGAGCCGGTATCTGCTCCCATTGATCTGCGCTCTGATTCCACAACGCATATAGCGTCACTTGCACTAAAATGCATTAGATTGGTGTCCATTAGTCCCATACCGCCATTGGTGAGGCTCAATGGTGGCGAGGATTGCGAGGGCGGACCCTCTAGTGAGAGCCGGCTATTGGTGCTGATGCTGCTCAAGCTCAGTTGATCATCGAACACATCGATGTTCACCACGGTGGCCAATTCACCATCAATGCCGACCGCAGCTATGCTTGCCGATGGTAGCTTCTGTGCATGGCTAATGGCATGGGCAGATGTTGTCGGGGGCGTTACTGTACTTTTCGGCGGTGTGGTGCTCATTGGTTCCGATTTCTGATCCTGCTGTTGCTTTATCGAAGTGGGATAGACTTGATTTACTTTGGAATTTGTTGTTGGGTTGTTTTTTGTTTGTTTGCTGTTTTTGCTTTTTTTCCTTGCTGTTGCTGCATTGTTGTTTTTGTTGCTGTTATTGTTGTTGTTACCTGCTGTCTGTCCATCCATTTGGTCTGTCCCAAAGAAAATGGCTGTATGGAAAAAATACTTGATGTTAGTGCATTTGTACTATTTAAAAATAAAATAATAATAAAAATAAATAAAAAATAATAATTAAGTGCATCAAATACTTTTTTCCAAAGAAAACAAATTATTTATGGCTAGCGCCATCTGGCCATCTGACCACCGCAAACAACAAATAAATGATGACGAAGGAACAAGCAAATTCTATTTAAAGAAACGTAAAAATCCCCCGTTTTTTCAATAACAACTCTCAATTTTTCAGGTAGTTTTAACTAAAATTGCATTTATTTAATTTTACATAATTAATTTTAAATGTAGTTTTGTTTTTGTTTTTTTTTTTTTTTTTGTTTTTGTTTTGCATTTAAAATCATAAATACTGCAAGTTATATGTACATAAGCAATTTATTTTTTTTTTACATCATTTTGAAAGCTTAAGGAAACCTTAAAAATTTGTATATGCCAAAAAGCGCAATAACACACTAAAAATTAAAATTATAAAGCAAGTTAACAGTCTTTAATAAAACAAAGACAAAAAAGTATAAAAAAGATATTGCAATTTTGTTTTAAAATTTAAAAAAAAAATTTTTTTGTTCTTATATACTTTTGTAATAAATTAACACAAAAATAAACAAAGCGCCTGCAAAATTTAACGAGTAAAACATTTTGTTTAATTGATAAAAAACTAAACGTTCTGTTGTGTTTGGGCGTTTTATAACTTAACGAAAACTTAAAAAAAATTATCGAATTGTGGCGTGACAGACAGTGACAGTTAGTAGCTGTAATTTATTTAATTAATTAATTTATCAGTTGTAAACGCGTGTGTGTGTGTGAGTTTGGTAGTTTCGAAATCGCGAAAAACGCTTTTTGACTTTCAACTCGAAATATTTTAATTTTTTTTTTAAGAAAGTTGTGTATTTTTTGTTGTTTTATATTTACAATTGTAAGGTTAGAGCATTTATAGTTGGTGTTGCTTCTTTTCTTTTTATATACTTGTATATATAGTTGCCGTCTATTTATAGTTTATATGTTAAATTTTATACCTAATTATATAACTTTTCACTTAAAAATTGTTAGGATATTTGTTTTTTTTTTTTTATTTTTTAAGTTTTAACGAGTTGCTATGTACGCGTTATTTTTAGTTTTAAATTTTTTTTATTTTTTTTGTCGATAATCACATTTTTGTAAGATTTTATTATTTTTTTTTTGTTGAATACTTTTTTATATTTAAATGATATTTGCACACAATTAAAATTAGGCTATATATTGTGTGTTGATTTATTTTCGGGTATAACCCCAGCAGCGTACCTTAAAAAATTTATGAAACTTCAGCAACCAAAGCACTCGGACCACAAATAATAATAATAAACAATTAGCAAAAAAAAAAAAAAAAAAAAAAGGTATTAGAAATCTGCTAGGGTATGTTCAAATTCGGCGGACCGAAGTTCTGGCCATATATTTTCTTTGCTAAATTTTTAAACTTGTTGCTACTTAAAGCTAAGAACGTTTTTTTTTCGTTTTGCCCATTTTTAAGAAATTTTTTTTTTTTTGTGTTTTTGAAATCCTAAATATTTTTCTGGTCAGGCCCTATAAAGTGCATACGTTTTGCACGGAAAAAGTTGCATAATTAAAGTTTAAGAGAGCAAGTGAGCGTTAGTAATAAAGAGTTTTGAGTTCCTTTAGGGTAAATCTCAAGAACAATGTTATGTGCCAAGTTCAAGATTTGAGTTACCCTCGAAAAGCTTAAAATTGTTACGAAATCGAAGCGGTCGAACCGTGCTAAAAACTGAAAATATTTTTATATTTACAGAAAGAATCGCATTAAAAAGTGGGTGAAAAGAGAGCCATACAGCATATGACATTACTTTTAGGCATGAGAACCCATGATCTAAACACTTTCAACTTATAGCTTAGAGAGAACGAGAGAATTTCTTCCCGGTTGTAAACATATTTTTTTTTTGTGTTTTTTCTTGTTTTTGTTTTTCCCGTGTTTGTTGCTGCTTTGCTGTTGCTACTTGGCTCGGGTCGCTGCTGCAGCTGGAGCCACCGCAGCGGTCCCTGGATTGGCATCGTGGTGGCCGGCATAGAGATGCCACAGCACAACGAGACAGAAAACACACAACAAACAAATTGCTAACTCTTATCTCTTGCGTCGTTTGGTCTTCTTCTTCGTTGCACTCGCTTGGGAGCTACCAGCGACACTCGATGACGCAGCAATAGCCGCAGACGAAGGTAGCGGCAACGTTGTTACTGCAGCGCCCAATCCAATATCTATGCCAGCAGCAGCATTGCCACACTCTAAGATGCTGGCACTTGGATTTCCGCTAGTCTCCACGCTGCTCTCCTCGGCTGATGATGTGGACGAGGAGGAGGTGGCCGCCTCTATGGCCGCAATTAAATTGATCTTGTGCTCAAGCTTTTTCGTCTTCAGTTTGTGCGGTGTGGCTGCGGCACTTGAGGTGCTGCCAAATGGCAGCATATATACAGCATTGTCATCTGAGGTTGTGGCCGGTATCGGTCCCTCGCTATCCGTGGTTGTTGATGACTGGGCCAATGAGCAAGCGTCGGCGTTCAAATTGTTGCAACCACTGCTGCCAAAGTGCAACAAGTCCTCAGGTAATGTATGCGGCTCGTCATCATCGACAGTCGCAACTATTTCTACTTCTAGCTGTGAATCAGACATGCTTATAAGCGGACGCAGCTCCTCATCATCGGGTGCTGCCTGATCTTTCTGCTGTTGTAGTTTTTCCTGCTGCTGCTGCAACATTTCTCGCTGCTTGGCGCGCTTGTGCTTCTTGTTTAGCTTCTTGTGCTCCTCCATGACAATGATCTCCTCCGAACCGGAAGAGTTGTTCGATGTGGATGTATACTTCATGCTTACTATGGAATTGGCAGCTGGCGTTTCTGGCGTTGTGCCTGCCTCAGTTTCCGCCTCAACGGCTGGCAGCTGTGCATATTCATTTTCATAGTGCAGTGATCCACATAAGGCAAAGATTAGATTTTTGTCCGTATAACCACGCGGCAATACAACATTTTCCTGCAATGGACTCTCAAAATTAATGAGACTCAATGTTGGCTCGCTGCTTGGCTGCTCGTTTGCTGTATCGCACGTGCTTTTGGCCAAAACTTCAAGTGGCTCTAGGGCAGGAAAGGGTGGCAACGCCGCAAGTGGTTTTAAAGCGGTCAAAAAATCCTCAAAATTATTGCTGCCGTCCTTTCTGCTGCTGCTTGGCAATTTTTGTTGAGCTCCAATTGCCTTAAGTGGCATTTTAAATTCTTCTGGTTCCAGAGGCATGGGCAAACTCGGCAGTATTTTCTCTGCTATGGCTGCCTTTACCTCTACAAGTTGACTAGGCTTGGCCAATTTGCGATTCGGCGAGGCAGCTAGACAGGGATAGTCGTCGTGTTTGGTGGTGGTGGTTGTTGCGGTGCTGCTGCTGCTGCTTTTGCACAACAATTCTGCGCCACCCATGCTCTTCCAGACATTTGCTGTTGGTGCTAGTTTACTGGTACGCTTACCACTCGGACTACTGGACACAATCGGCTGTTCTTCTATTACCTTTACAGTATAGCTTTTTGGTTCTCGGGCATCGTTCATTTTCAAGGTTTCTGCTTCCATATCCTTTTCCAGATTTTTCGTGCGCTTCTCTTCTTTTAGTTGCTCAGCTATGGTAGGCTTTGTTTCTTTTGTCTTGAGCTCCGTTAGAGGTGTTTGGGCCTTAGAACAGGCTTCCAAGCTTTCTGTGGTTATCGCCTTCGATTTACATTTTTCATCAATCTCTTTCGGTTTTTCTTCATTCTCTTTTGGTTTTTCTTTTTCCTCTTTTTCCTTCGATTTCTCCAACTTTATTTCGATTGTCTTGCTTTTGCTAACTGCCTTTGATTTGCCGTCTGCTTTTGTTGGTTTTTCCAGTTCCACGTCAAGTTCTGCTAACGATTTTTTTGGTTCCTCTTCTTTCTCTGCAACCGTTTTCTCCTCCGTCCCCTTGTCACTGGCGCTGTTCAACACAACAGCTGCTATGCTGGTCTTGTTTGCCAGTAAGCTACCTGCATAATCTAAATCTGGCTCATCCAATGCCTCCACTTGTTTAACGCTCTTCTTGTCTTTTTTATTGCTCTTAACTGTAATGAGCTCTACTGATGACTCTAGCGGCTTTTGCTCCACTAAGCTATCTTCCATTGTGGAGCTTGTGGAACGTTCCAGTTGATGCTGTTGCTGCTTGTTTGTAGTCTTTTGTTTGGCAGCCTTGCTTTTCTTTGAAGGCTTTGTTGCGATGCTTGCCGTAAAGAGAGTGGAAGATTGTAGCTCATCTTCGGTTTGCAACTCGCGATCATCTTCACTCAAAGTGTTTGCTTTGCTTTGACTCTTGGTACTGCCGGACGTCACTGTCGAAGAATTCCTTACTGCAGGCTTATTCAAATTCGACAATTCCGCAAACTTTTGCGCTTGTGCCGCATCTGCAGCTGATGCTGCTGCCGCCAGCGCCGCCGCTGTCTGAGATTTGAGCTTGCCTGACTTTTGTTTCTCCTTTTGGCACAAAGCCTCGTCTACTTCCTTGGCAATAACAGGCACTATAAGTTTATTGACCAACACCGAGGGTGGTTTGTCATCTGCGACCTGCCCATGCTGTTGAGACGCGTTCTTGGCTTGCAGCTGCAACTGTTGCTCGTGTTTGCGTTGCTCAGCCAGTCCATCACAGAAGATTGCTACTACCGGCCGAAAGAGCGCCTCATCGCAGTTCTCATGTATGACGCAATCCTCGGCAGCCAGCTGTCCCACCACCTCGTCCAGCATATCGGCTCGCACATCGTTAGTGAGACCAGCCGTAACCGTAGTTACAGTGCCTAAAGGATTCACAATCTTTTCAATTTTGGCCGATGGCTGCACTTGCTCATATGAACAAATATTTGGCAACACAGAGGCTAGAGCAGCCACAGCTGCGGCATCTGTGCCACATGCTTTGCCGCCAGCACCAGCTGCCGTTGTGGTTGCTGCTGCTGATGCTGCTCCTGACCTGCAGTCCAGTGAGCTGTGTGGCACTCTTTTGGACAATTTTTCCTGTTCGTGCATGCCCTGCTGCTCCAATTCTTCGTCTTCATAGTCATGCTCGGCCAAGGCGTCGTAGTAGTAGGCATTATCGCTGACGCTTTGTTTGGAGCCTGTTGTGCCTGAGTCTTGGCTGGGATCTTGGCTCAAGGTTCGTGAAAGCCCGGCGCCTATGCAATTGGGCGTGGCAATGCAAGGGACAGACAGAGAAGAGAAGAGAAAACAAATTATGAGAAAAGCGCATATCATACAAGAAAAACAAAAAGCCAAAGGCAGATGTTCATTTTTTACATTTTTTTTTTTAATTGCAATTCTTTTATTTTTACTGTGCAAATCTTGAAACTGAGTCTAATGCTTTTTATTTTAATTTTTAAGATTTTAAGCTCGTTTTTTAAGTAAGTTTATTTTGAAATTTGTACAAGTTAATTGGCAGTTGTTGATAACGAAGCAGTGCAAAAATAAAAAACAAACGCTAACACGCAAACATTTTTTTTAAACTCTAAAAAAAAATAAAATGAATAAAAAAAAAACTAAGGGAGAATTTTTTTTTTTGAAAATGATAAAAAATAGTTGACAATGAAAGGCAACTAAAAGAATTATGTAACGTTTATGCTAAAAGTATTTTTTTTATTTATTTTTGGTGATTTTTTTAGCTAGTGAATTTTTGTACTACTTGTAGGAAAAATTAAGTGAAAATTAGTGAAAATATAAACAAAAGCGCTTTATAAATGCTTCTTTTTTTTTTTTTTGCTTTTTTAAGAAATAAATGGCGTACTTAATTAATTTTGAGTTTAGTTTACGAAAGTTTTGGTTCTTTTTTTTTTTTTTTTTGACGAAATTATATGGCTTTGGCTTTTTAAAAGTTCATGTAATTTATGTGCTCTTTCTCCTCAGCTGTTTTCCGTCTCTTTCTTTTCTTTCAATATCCCACAATTTTTTTTTTTTTCTCGTTGCTTGCTGTCTCTTTCGCAGAATTTTTTTTTATATTAAATTTAACAGCTACCAAACCAAAAATTATATTAATATACAGCGAAAATTTTCAAAATTCGAATCGAAACCAAAGAGAAAGAGAAGAGCAATACAGATACAGGACACTAAATAAGTAAATAGACAGGGAACAGGGACGCACACTTTGAATACTTAGTAGGAAAAAACAAGAAAAAAAAAAACCAAAAAAAAATAACAATTGCCTCAGTTCCCCCTGAAGGACAGAAGAGTTCAGAGTTAAGCACAGGCAAATGCAGTGGGGGTGAGTATGGGAGTAGGTGACGCGTAGTTGTTGTTGTTCTTGTTGTTGGTATTTTTTTTATTGCTGAAAAAGAAGCACAAGTTTTTGATCGTAGAGTTATCAATGAGTTTTTTGAGGGATTAGATGTTTCAGAAACCGACAGCGAAACGATGATGTATGTGTGTGTCTGTGTGTGTGTGTGTGTGTGTGTGTGTGATGTGCTGTGCTGTATAAGTGAGTAGTGTATAATAAAAAATTAGCTTAAATCTTTTAAAAAATATTTTATAAAGATTCTAGTAATACCAATCAAAAGCGCTTATTTCTATGCAAAGTGCTAAAATTAATGCGGATTAAGCTTTAATTGGATCTACGAATCGGGTAATTTTTTGAATCGTGTGGTTTTTGTTGTTAATATTGTTTTCTTAATATTCTTATAAATCTAGAATATGAGTGTATTCTCTTCAAGCCCAACTTGAATCCTAAAGCGTTTTTTTTGGACATCGGATTTGAATTTGTCGACCCTAAAATCATATAAAAGCGTCAGACGGGTATTGAAGTAAGGTAGCACAGCCACAAAAAAAAAAGAAGAAAAATGATGTTCGGGCTCGGAGGTTAGACCCTGTTTACTTGAGTCTCATATAACCTTAAGAAGAAACATCTTTAAACGAGTTATTTTTGGACCATGGATTCAGACATATAAATCGGAAAAAAAAATTGTATGCGTTTTTTGGAGGGTAACACAGAACTCTGGGGGTGCTGGGGAGTTTTGCGCTTCCACATTCCAAAAATGTGATACAGTCCAGGCGGTGCCCGACAGTGTAATGCCCTGTACATTTTTTTTCGAAAAAAGTTTCGTAAATTTTTAACGATTTTATTTTTTTTTTCCAAAGTTATTGAAAATACATGGAGTAAGTTTCAAATATACTATGTTTCCCATGTGGGGTATGGGCACAAAAAGCACGAAATTGTACTGGGGTAAAATATTAATATGATAAACTTCATCTTCTCAGGAAATATGCGCATCAGCTGGTAAAGTTTCGTGACTGTAGCTCCTATAGTCTCCGGAACCTAGGTGATCATACAGACAGACGGACATGGCTCAATCGCTACACGAGGTTATGCAAGCATTATGCTTTAAAGGACTTGGGGTCTGCCACGACTCCTTCTGCCCGTTACATACATTGCACAAATCTAGTATACCCATAGATACAGGATATAAAAATCATTTGCTAAGATGTTAAGATTTCGTTTTTTTAAGCTTTTAGTTTTAGATCCATAAAGTCCAAGGTAAGAGAAAGTAATCCTTAAAATTGGATAACAAAATATTCCATATTTCGGGCATTTTTGTGGATTTCTTATTAAATTTAGTCATCAATAATGCATCTAGGGAGTCCTGGTCAAAAGGGAGAGCATATTGCTTCAAGAAATTTTGCATATCATCTTGAAAAGGAATAAGAAAATATTCCAATATTTTGGCTTGGGAATTTTTTGAGCTTGTGGATTTCTTATTCAATAAAGTTATCAATGTGTGGATTTACTTAATTAGGTTAGGTGTTCTTACTAATATTGAGAATAGAATGAAGCTTCGAATGTAACCCTGAGATTGTGGTTAAAAGACAATGAGATGTATAACGAATATGAAGCATTTTGCATTGTATTTAGACATTTGTTTTTAATTGAAAAAAAAAGTTATACTATCATCAATCAATGAAATCGTTAAAATGCATTTGAATTTTTAGTCAAGTCAAGTAAGTGTGAAAGAAATTCATTTTCGCAGAATTCTAACGAAAATGAAAACCAAAAAAAGAGCAATATGTTTCATATTCTCTTTGTCATTGAATTCGTGTATATTCTTGTATGTATAATAAATATATATGTATATGATTTTAATGATATTTTGTGTACGCTCTATGTACATAGAGGCAGCTCGGAACATTCAAATTTTGTTAGCTTAAATTTAGTTATTATGTGAATAGAATATAGTATATATAAATAGTATGTATGTATATAAAGAATGCATTTCGAAAATGTTAAAGACTATACAAAAAACACCAACAACTTTTTCGCTTATATTTTTTCAAAATTTTTCTAAATTAATTCTTCATTCAATTATCTCTCTCTCTCTCTCTCTCTCACACACACACCCCCACACATACACTCTATCTCTGTCACACATATACAGATAGGGAAGCAGAACAAAGCGGAAACACTTTTCATGTTAAGTGTAGTAGGCAACGCTTGAGAGGATTTGGTCAGATTACTGTAACTGCAACTGCAATGGCAGTTGAAAAACTCAAAAACTTGCCAATTTCGTCTTATTTAGTATTCAGAATAATACTCAAAATTTTAATTTCAAAAACTTCCTGAGCGCAAAAATTAATAAAAACAAAAAGAACTCAAGTCTTAAATTTAAAATAGTAAAAAAATAAATATAAAAAAAAGCGTAGCAACATTTAACAGTTAACATTCTATGTGAACTTAACTTTATGTTTTGTACTCTCTGGAACTAACCTGTTTCACGACGTGCCGCTGCTGTTGAAGGCGATTCGCGCATGGCATCCGCCAGATCCTCCTTTAGACGCGTATCACCGTGACCATAATCTGAGTCCATATGTCCATGTCTAAAGCGATCCATAAGTTTGGGGCTTTGCTCTATGCTGCCTGTAATTTTAGATTGAGTAGCAGGAAGAGAAATATTATTTATATTATAGAAGCGCTTTGCTTGTATTTCAAAAACTTACTATACGAACCCGATTCAATAAGAACTGGAACTCCACCACGAGCTGCGGCCGCCGCAGCTTGAGTCACAGCACTTAGAGGCATGTTGAGCGGACTTGAGCGTTCGATAGTTGCGCTGGCAATGCTGCCGTGTAAACTGCTGGGTGTACTGGCTAATGCATTAGGCGTCGAGGGCAGCGTGGTTGTCGCTTTGGTAACACCAATCTCCACAGCTTCCGCGTCCACATGATTCAAATTGGAACTGCAAAATGGAAAGCAACAATTTATTGATATTGTGACGTTGCTGGTTAAGCCCCAGTATAATACTGACCCACTGGGCGTATTGTAGTTCTTAAACACAAACTGTGGCCCCATCCATAGTCGCCTATGCGGCCCAGCGTGCGTTATAATCTCGACCTGGGCTAGCCAGCTCTCGGCACGCTCATCCGGCTCATCAATTTGATGGGCACTGTCAAGTAGCAGGCTTGCATGTCTATCCTTAATTAGCCAATTGTCCAGCGACAGCGGTGGTATGATTTCTTGAGATCCATCCTTACGCCTGCCAAGGTTCCATTGTGCCTTGGCCTCCACCTCCAATTCAATGGGTGTGTCATCACAAATCTTCTCTTTGGCAACATCTGCATAAACATTGTTTGTTATAAAGGGATTAGCATGTATTTAAAGTTCAACTTACTTGAGGCTAACTTCGTGTCCAAATCATACTGTATGAGCGCACCATGGCCAGCCATCACAAACAAAGAGTCCACAGCCTTACGCTGCATGCGATGTGGTGCCTCTCGCGTCGCCGTCGGCGGCTCAAGTAGCCATGAACGCGACTTGGCGAATATGGCGCAAACACTCAGTGGCTTGCCGTTGTCATCCGACAACGAGGATAGCCTCTGCCTTTGCGACGTACCACCAGTGCCGGCTCCAGAGCTGCCTCCAGCAGCGCCAGTCAGCGTCGCTGTGCCAGGCTGTGAACCCAGCGTAAAGGGCTGACGCAACTGTGCTAATGGCTGCACCACCGAGGGCCTTGGAAATGGCGGCAGCGTGGGATTATGATACGGCTGCAGTGATTGCACAAATGTTGTGCTCTCAGAATGTGAAATGGGCGAGCTGGAGCGTCCATCGGCTCCTAGGCCGGCAGAGCGATGGAAACGAGATAGCTTGTTAACCACATGCAAGGAGGTGTGCGTTCGCACGCCCATGGCACCGCCGTAGGGCGTAATGGGGAAGACGTGCGTGGTGCCGCGAAGCGTAGAAACAGCTGCCCAGCGTGAGTCTAGCGAGAAGGCAATGTGTTGCACTTTAGCGCTGGTGTCGCCCCGATGAAGCACATAAAGGTGATGCACTGAAGCCAAGCTGGCACCAACTGGATGCGGCTGTATACGGAATACATGAAAGTCGTGACCGCGACGATCGGCCGTTAATAGGAGCATTCCGGAGCTATCAAATTCCATGGCCACCAATGCGTCGCTGTGGGCTATAAAGTGTGCCACAATGGGATCACCAGAACTGCCACTTCCACCAAGTGATGTTGCGCTGCCCAAGGGAGTGCCCGAGCTAGAGCTATCCTTGATGGGGTGCTGTTTGAAAAAAAAAAAAATGTATTGATTTATCGCGAAAAAAGATCTGAACCACAATCCAATTCACCTTTACATCAATGATGGTGACGACTCCGGATTGCTTGGCATCAGATCCTCCAGTGGCTGAATCAAAGCTACTGCTTTTGGAGCTAGTGCCGCTGCCGGCGGTGGTACCAGTCAAACCAGCGGCCACCTGTTCGCCCAGTTCACGCAACCCTTTGCCAAAGGATTTAGCAGCGTTTAACACAGTGGCCGTATAGCTGGGAACACCCTCACCATCACAACCACCACCACTGCGTTTGGAGTGCAGTAACTTTTGCTCTGCATAGGCCATCCAACGTGGACCTAGGGCTATGGGATTGGGATTGATTCTGCAAAAGGCAAAACGTCAGTAATTGCATCAAGTGAAACCATTATCATCAACTCACCCCGGACTTGGATAGCAGGTGGTAATGGTAAGGCGATCTTCTAGCGTGCGCGCATCGAACACGGCGATGCG
Source organism: Chymomyza fuscimana (assembly GCA_949987675.1). Lineage (NCBI taxonomy): Eukaryota > Metazoa > Arthropoda > Insecta > Diptera > Drosophilidae > Chymomyza > Chymomyza fuscimana. The sequence goes on along the minus strand of OX465090.1, from coordinate 64,675,795 downwards.
TTCATGGAACGTAATGGCAACAGCTGATCGATTGGCTAAAATGTCTAGCACAGCATTTTTGAACTTAATCGTCTTTACGGGCGCACCCGTTTTGAGGGATACAAAGTTGACGGCGCTGAATTGTGCCGTCGCTGCAGCGCCTCCAATGGGCGTGCCAGTCGTGGCACCAATGCCGGCGCTTAACAGACCTGTTGCAGCCGCATTGCCGCCATCCACAAATGCTACCAATGGACGCTTTTCAGCAAAGGCATCGACTGGTTCATCGGCACGCCCATTGTCATCGAGCGCAGATGCTGTTGTAGGCGTGGGAAGAACTCGCAACGCGGTTACAACACCATGGCGCCAAGAGAGCACTTCTACTGCCTCTCCATTGGCGGGTATGGCCCAGACCTGAACGCCCAGGCCATAGCCAAGTATAAGTAGCAAAGGTGGCGCTGCGTTGCCCTCCAGCTCCCAGTCGTCACCAAAACGGGGATCACTAACATCGGCACAGGTTTCAAAGCGCGCCCAGGTTATAGTATCCTTCGGATCGGTTATGGGCTGGTGTACCAATGTGACATCATTTATAAAACCAATGGCCGAGTCCAAAATGGAACGATCGCTGACCGTTTGTGGCGGCACAGTGGCAGGCACGGCTAGACCACGCTGCAGTCCACCGGATAGATTGCGGCGTGGCGAGTCTGCGGACATTTTCTTCGATTCGATGCCGATCTCTCGTTCGAAGCCGCTTGCGTCTTCTGGAGAGTGAAGGTGTGCAGCAGAGTAGCAGGACGAGGAGATGAAGGAAGAGTATATGGCTTTTGCTTAATTGCACACTTGCCCACTCGCTTGCATACGCTCAGCTGTTGTTGGCTGCTAAACGTTGACTGCGCTGCTGCTGGAGACAGACTGTCTGTCTGCGCTGACGCGCTGCTGCTGTTGCGTCGTCTTCGTCGTTGTCGTTGTCAGTTGTCAGTGCTGCGCTCCTTCTTCTATCTTAAGATTGGCGTTTCTTCTACTTTTTGTTTCTTGTCGTTGTTGTTGTTAACTGCAAATGTATAGAAAACAAAAAAGGCCAAATAAATAAGCTGAATGCATTTACAAAACGCTCGCTCTCTCTCTCTCTCTTTTGTTCCATTCGTTCGTTGGCCCATTCCACTCTCGCGAGTGTGTGTGTGTGTTTGTGTGTTGGTGAGTGCAATTGCCTTGCCTGTGTGTTGTAAAGTTCAATAAAATAGTTTTAATCTTTTCACACTTTGCACGAGTCATTTTCCATTTTATTTCTTCTCCCCCTACCAAACCCATACCTTGACCAGTTTTTGGATCATACTACAGAATTCCCGTGACCGTTTCCCGTTCCCGTTGCCGATTTACAACACTTTGTTATTTTTATTAGCGCATTACGTGTGTACAATACACTATTTATTTATTTATTTTGTTTTTGTTTTTGCAATTTGTTGTGCGTCGTTTGCGTTATGAAATAGGGTGTAAATTAAATGCAATGAAACACAATAGCTGTAAACAACAACTACAACAACAATAGCGGTAGTTATATACAACAATAATAACAACAACAATTGGTGACATGAACATGATGTTAATTTTATTACGCACTTTGCAAAAGCTTCACACACACACACACGCATTGTACAGTTTAAGCACGGCGCCAAAATGCGAATAATAAATTAAAAAGAAGGAAAAAAATAGAAGAATGTAGCAAAATAAAGCGTAATCAGTAAACAATATTTACAAAATCTACAAACTACATAACAGCAACTTGGTAAACAAATTCTTTTTATACTGCTTCAAGTTTTTTGTTTTTTTCATTTTTTCATTTTTTTTTATTTTCTACTTGTCATCATCAAGTTCATTTTCCATGGAATTCAAATTGTTACCGTTGAGCACAACAATAAATACTACAACTACACAGAAGTAAAACTTTCGTCTACGTCAGGCGTCCATTGCAAGTTTAGCAGAGGCTACAAAACAATACTAAAGAAACAGAAAGCTAAAACAAAAACACAAAAGCAACAACTAACAAACAACAGCACACACACACACACACAACCACAAGAGCAGCAACAAAAACAACAAAATAAATAACTAGTTGATGGTCAAATCATCAACAAAAGAGTTGAGCAAACAAAAAGTTAAGCAACAGCTGTTCCAATCAGAGAATACGCGCATTTGTTCCTTAACCCATGACTGACCCATGTGCCATTGTTAGCACGTCACAAGCGCAATGCTAAAAAAAAGGTGACATCTAAATCATCCACCTGGACTGAATATGTAGGTATGTATTTAAAACTTATAATTCTCAAAACAATTATTGCACTGCTCAACTATTTATTTATTGCATGGCGTGGTGAAATTTATAAAAAATAATCAGCCTTACAACTTAATATTAACAAATAGGCTGATTACAAATTTTTTGTTTATTATTTTTTACTGCGTTCATGCGACTTAAATACGTTTTACCTAACTTTTTACGAGAAGGGGTTTAGTGCGAGAAACTGGAAGGTGGTATACCCAAAAAATAAAAAGAATTAGTTTGAATTTTTAGTGAGGCTTAAATTTGATCGCTCTTCCGCAAACCGGTGATGGGTAAGGAAATGTCTACGGCGAGTTTTCCAACTTTAAAAAATTTTGGAGCAAATCTTAAAATTATTTTTTTGTGTTCTCAACAAGTATTTGTTCAAATTTTGTATGTCACTCATCGGTCAATAAGTTTGTATGATGATCAAAAAATTCATAATTATGATTATCATTGGTCATCAGGCTTAGGAGATATAGTTTACTTTACTTTTAATTTTTAATCAGGGGCAATATTTAATTGTCATCTTACAATCCTATTAAATGAGTTGTTTAGAGCATATAAATTTTAAGTGCACCACAAATGGGTTAAATCAAAAGAGATTGGCAAAAGTTTTTGTGAGCGCATGACGCATGAGACCATAAGAAGAAGACTCCGGAAGGCAAAGAAAAATAATAGTTTATATTGGCGAGAGGGGAAAGAGTGTATTTAGTATTTAGTGGACAGTAAAAAGACAGATACAACGGTAAAGACGAGTCACACACACACACACACACACACACACACATGCAACACCCGCAACAGTGTCAATGCATAGATTCTGAAAACGCCCCCTACACCCTGACCCAGTGACAGTAACAGGTAACAGAACCAACGCATTCACCTTTGTTAGCAATAGTTAAGATGCAACATGAGAGAGATAGATTGTGTGTATCTGTGCGAGTGTATGTGTGTATGTGCATTTGCACATACGTGTGCCAATGTTTAAAAGCCAGAAAAAAGCTTTGCTCATTCGATTTCTTTGTGCACGCAAGCAACACAGACATACACACAATGGTGTTAGTATTTGTGTGGCATTGTTTATATTGTCCATTGCCTAAAGCCACTTGACAAATCTACATACACACACACACAGAGCGCTCGGACAAAGAAATCACATACGCACACATAGATACACACACACACACATGCATACAATACAGCTAATACAAAATTATTTCGTGAACAGGTGTTACTAAAAATATACACACACATACACATGTATGTAAAAATATTTCAAAAGCACACGCAATTCACATAAACAAACAAAATATAGTATATATGTATGTACGTACATACATGTATGCACGTAAGTACTGAGTAGAAATGAGGACAACAAAGCAAGGATGGATGGATTATATTGGATTGGATGAATGAATGCCTAAGCCCGTTTAGTCCCCTCCCTGAACCATTTCAACGTTTGCGTTTTTATTAAGTATGCGTCATAGGTCAACGTAAACGAACACTAAGCAAAAATAATCAAAACAAAGCTATTTACAGGAAATGGTAGAGGGGTGGCTTGTCTAGAGAGATACTTTAACATATTTTTTTTTATTAGGCTCACAAGACTACATAACAAATATGATGAAGGAGAACAATATTGCAAATAAATATGGTGAATTATTTGGTTCCCTTTCTCACACAAAAAAAAAATGTAGTGGACTACATTGGCCGGTTACAATCAGAAGACCCGGACTGTGGGAATTACATCAATTTTGTTTTCAAGAAAGAGGTTCCTGGACTCTTAGACAAATAAAATCCCTAACCTTTGGGTACTAAGTATAAATAGAAAAAACGAAACACCTTAAATTCTGTCATATCAAAATTAGCTTTTAATTTTTGTCATGTAGGAGGTTATTTTTAGTTAAAACTGTTTAAAATATTTTGAAACAAAGAAAGAGCGCCAACAACACTTATCAAAAAGTAATAGAGAAGGAAGACAACAAAAACAAAAATCACAAGAACTGCTTTGCTCTTTTGCTGTTTTCAAACAAAGCATCATCATCACGTACCGTGGTGCAAGTACAGAACAAAAAAAAAAAAAAAACACCAGTCTGGAAAAAAATTTCGAAATCCAACTTTGATCGTAGTTAATTAAAGCTTCTAGGAAAAATATAGTGCCAACCACAACATCTAAAAATATGTTAAATATTTTAATTTTTGGCGAATAGGGGGGCTTTCTTTTTTATTATTTTGCTACAATTATTACGTTCAGAGTTGAGCTTTAAAATTTTGTTGCACTGTGCGCATACTTATATGTGCAAGTGTGAGTGCGCTTAGTTTTTAAATACATAATCTCCATTGAATGCTATATGCGGCCCAGTGCGTTCAGTGTTTCACTATTTTGCTTTGTTTCACTATCAATTCGTTTCACTTTGTCTCGTTTCCACTGTTTTAGTTATTGTGTTGCTATCTTCTTGCTTGTGTAAGCGTGTGTGTGTATGTGCATATGTGTGTGTGTGTGCATAAAGCAAAATAGCTAAACAAAATTTTCATAAGAAAATTATGCAAAATTAAAAAAAAATAAATATTGTTTATTGTACATTTTTTTTATCATTTTTGATTTTGTTTTGCTTTGTCTAAAATATTTTCAACAAAAGCAAACAACAACTAAAGTTGTGTGTTTGTGTGCGTTTGCTTTGTTTGTAAATAACTTTATTAGTGTGTGTGTGTGTGTTTATGTGTATGCAGTTTCTTGCGTACTTAAAAATTATTTCATAATAAAAGCAAATATTTTATCATTCACTTACAAAATAAAAACAAAAAATAAAAAAAAATATTGCATAAATATTAAAATTATTTTTGTTTTGCGTGTCGAACAAAAAATCAAACTTACCAATTGACGCAGCAAAGTCGCTGCCGCTGCTTGCGTTGTTGTTACGCAGCAGACGTTGACGTCGTGTTGCTGTTGTTTCTAACACGAAGAAGAAGACGAATAAAAGGAGAGCGCGCTAACACAACAACAAGGCAATCAAAAATCATATGTTTTCAGCTGCTTGCTTCAGTTGTTTTTGTTTATGTTGTTACTGCTGTTGTTGTTGTTGTTGTTGTCTTCGTCGTTTATTGTTGTTGGTTGTTGCTGTTCTTATTGTTTTTGTAGGCGGCAGCAGCAGCAACAGTAGAAGCAATTGGCAGGTTTAATATCTTCAATGGCGATGGCGTCTTACTTCCTCCAAACTTCTTTTTTGTTCTTTCACACCCTTTCTTTTTCACCAAGTTGTTGATAAACAATAACTGCGTCGCCGTCTGGCGTTTCTGTGCGCTGCTGCGTCAATGACACGCCCGCCGACAAACCAAGCGACCGACCCGACCGACGGATACACTATTTTTATTTACTAATGCTCCGCTGTCTGCTGTGTCCCACACACACACACACGCACACATGCACACACTGCCGTCAAACAACAACAAACCAAAAGTCGAGCTTAGAAACAAACTTGCAGCTAAAAAAAAAAGCTCGCGTTTGTTTGAATTTTGGTTTGTGTCAAAAACGTCGAGTGTGTGTGTGTTGGTTTGTTGCTGTTGCTGCTGCTGCCGCTGCCTCTGCCCGCTGCCGCCGCTGCTGTCCACTAGTCCCAGCAACTGTAGCACTTGCTTGCCTCCTCACACGCACACGTATTATGCTTCGCTTGCTCGCTCTCGCTCGCACACACACAACCACGCGAACTTCGCTTGCGTCGTCGTCGTCTTCGTATCGTACGTTCTTCTTTTTTCCTTTTTCGCTTTTCGTTTTCTGTTTTCCGTACAACTTTTGCCTCAGCTGCTGCTGCTGCTTCTGTTGTTGTTGTTGTGTTTTTTGTTGTTGTTGCTGCTGCTGCTGCTTCTTCTTCTTGCTAGCACACAAATTAACTGCGACATTAAATCTCTACTTTGGCGTTGTGGTGTATTTCTTTTGCCTTTTTAGTAAATTATAATTTTTATTTATTGTTTTTATTTTTTTTTATGCACTACGTTTTGTTGCTGCTCTTTTGTTGTTGTCGCTTTTACTGCTGTTTCGCTTATTTATCGATTTCACTTTTTGGCTGCTACAACAACACAAAAAAAAGGAGCTGCAAGAATATTTTTTACTTGCACTAAATTTGCTATGGCAAATTTTAATCATAACTTTTCGTTTACAGAAATTCTCCTATATGTATATGCATTTACACATATATGGTTTAAAAATTTGTCTTTTTTTATATTGTTCGTTTTGTTGCTATTATTGTCGCTTTTATTGTTCTATACTCTACTAGCGACTGAATTTTTGAATGTTGCTGTCGCAGCAGTTGCAGCAAATTGTAACTAAAAAAAAAAATTGAGTGTATTTTACGTATGAACTTGCCTACTGACATTTCATATTCATCGATATGGATATTCGTCGCTTAAATATAAAAATCGATAAAATTGTTAGTCGCTTTCATTTTTTACGTCGATAGAAATATATCGGCTGTTGGCCATCACATATTTTGCGCAAAGCAGTTGTTGCACTTTATATTATATTTATTAAAATCTAATTAAACGCCTTAAATTTGATTAGCAACGCTGCTTTTTTTCTCTTTTTTTCCAAAAATTAGCAGTAATTGATTATATATATATATTATATTATATTTACTACGATGTGCGATGTGCCCAAATTTAACCATCGATAACAGCAGCCGCGCCAATGATATTGCCACCAGGAGGTGGCAGCCCAACCCACCGCTGGCACCGCTACCGATAAAAACGATACATCGATATTTTTTGTCAAGCTGCATGCTGCATGTTTGCTTTTCTCAACAATCGATTTTTTGAATTTGCAATTAATTTGAAACAGCTTAAACTGTTTTTGTATACGCTTATTTATTTTATAAATTTTGTGACTGTGGATTTAAAATACATAGAATATTAATTACAAATGATTTTTTTATACATATTCATTCATTGATGAAGCGAAAATCGAATAACGAATGACAGAAACTACTTCTTAACAATCAACATTCATCATATCAATAGTGTTGGCATATCAGCTTATAGGCTTATTATTTTTTAAACTGAATAACTCATATTCAGAAATAATATTCATATTTTGCAAATGCCGTCAAGCATATTAAAAGTTAACACCATTTTTAAGGCCTGTTTCGATTTCCATTGCTAATAAGCTAAATAAATTAATTTAGCAGTGCAGTTGGCAGCCCTCATAGTTGGTTGGCCAACTGCCAAATTTAAAAAAAAAAGAAACAAATACAAAAAACTAACTTAAGAAATTTAAAGGCATGTTATGTTAGTCAGCTAGGGTAGTACAATAATTTGTTCCAAAATAAGTTCAAATAATTCTCTGTATGATTCTGTGACTATATAGGCTTTGGTTGATTTTCGTCAAAATATTAAAAGCGGCAGTTTTTGAAAAGTGAGTAGTAGGATTTATTTTTTTGTGAGCTTGGTAGGGTTATATGGTGTGAAATCTGGGATAGTATTACAAAATTGAGTATCAACTTAAGAGTAGCCAATTTTCAAGCTCTTGGAAGAAGTAAATCTATTGTAATTGTTCGACTTCGGTTTGGCAAGTAAGTTTTTGGTGAAAAGCTATTTAGATGCTTATTAAAGAACATTGCGAAATAATGGTAAGAATATCTCATCTCAGTGTTTTTAAGCCCTGTCCCTTCAGGTACAAAGGGTAAATTAAATTTTTGCAATTTTTTAAAGTACTCAAGCTTTATATCAAATATGAAATTTAATCGGTTCACTATATCATATACCCCCCGAAAGGACCAATCGATGGAAAAAATGTTTTGAGAAAACAAATCGTTTATTTTGAAAATATCGTAATCAAGGGGAATTTTTTATTTTAAAACGATTTGCAAGTTGAAGAAAAGATTTTCATATTTTGGTCAAAACCCTGTCATTTCCATAATAATTTTTTTAGAGTGATGAAATTTTACACACGTGCTCCTAAAGGACTGAACTATTTTTCTAGGAAGTTTGAAAAGAACCAAAAAAAATTTTGAAACTTAATTTAAAAAAAACGGTTAATTGGAATTGGACCATATTTCACACAGAGGTAGATATGAGCTGCACATACATTGAAAAAATAGCCTATACCCAAAATATTGAACGGTTTCGGAGTTATAGCTCCAAACAGTTTCAGCTTTCCAAGCAAATTACAAAAAGACGACATCACCAATCCATCCGGTTTTTAACTACTATATTTTTTTTTGCATGCTCTTCTAATTTCCGAAAAAAATTGGAAAAACCCATATTTAAATTTATACGTTTTTTCGTCAAAATTGATAATTTTTACATTTTTTGTTTATAAATTTGAAATTGTACATTTTTTTTACATTTTAGTACAACTTTTGAAAAAATGGTCATTAAAGCATACTTTTAGGCAGCTAAGAAATTCAAAAAATAGTAAAATTTCCTGGGGGTCAATTTTTTAAATTCAACTTTTAGATACAAAATTCAATTTTCGAAAATGCTGAGGAATTACATTTTGTTGTAAAACATGTGAAGAAATTTATAAAAGTTTTCGATCATATATCGAGTGGTAGTCGGAGGTACCCTTAAAGCAAAGCAGCCAAATGATAAAAAAACCAAAAAAATATTTTTAACTACTCGAATATTTTAAAACCAAAAAGTTTTTAAGCTCAGTTTTATTTTTTTTTTAAGTAATACTTATAAGTAATAAAGTGAATAAAGTTTTCGTAGCTACATCTATCATGGTAAATGCAGGTTTTTTTTTCTGTAAATTATCGCGAAAGGTCAAAAAATACAAAATTTCAACTTTGATGGCTAATTACTTAAAAACCGCTAATTATAATTTAATATTTTTTTCTGCACAGGATACCTTAATATGTGCAAATATCATTTTGTCCAAATTTTGACTTTCATCTGGAGGACTTTTGGCCAAAAACTGCCCACGCGGTACCATTGTGCAGTGAAAAATTTTGTTTCCTTGTGTTAAGCGCGGTGTAAAGATATCATTTATTTTCTATTTCAGATCTAGCAACCATTTGTAAAGTATTTTCGACTTAATTACTATCTGCCTTAATTTTTCTATAATCTCAATAAACCCTAAAATTTTAAATCTGTAACATTTTCTAAGCCAAAAAATCAAGTTTTATCCAGAGTGCAATGTAAACATGGGATGACGACGAAATTATTTCTATTCAATATTTCATTTTCAACCTCATAAAATAAATTCTCAAAAATGTTTTATTTATTTGTAATTATATGTGTAAGTAATTAAAAAGAAATCGCCTCTTAGTTAAAGTCCAGTGCAAACATGGCATGACCATCAGTTTTTTCACTTCCAGATTTATTTCTAATTTCGATTTTCTTCTAAGCCACAATGATACAGGATACAAGTAACTGTTTGCTGCAACTTTTTGATTTACTTATAAAATGAGTTTTTTTTAAATTGATCAGAAAGGGTCTAGCTGGGTAAGGTACTGGAAACTGCCCCCAGTGGCACATAAAAAAATTTTCGCAAAATTTCAGTTTTTAAACTTAACGCGTTACGGCTTAATTTGAAAAACCCTGTTGTTTTTATTTAATTGTGCCTAAACTACTTAATATTTTTGAACCAATTTTTTTTTAATCAAAATTGGCAGTAGGGCAACATTTTCTTAAATAAAAATATGAAATTTTCTTATTTTTTTTAAGTATGTTCCTTAAATATGTCAATCACCATTTTTTTTTAAACACATGTTTTTGTACGTTCTTTATTTGGTGCGAATATGAATCTAATCAATTGGTAGAACAATGTTAAAAAAAAAATAAAACTAAAATTTTTTAATGTTTTTTTTTTTTAAAATGTATGAAAATAAATTTTTTTTTTGTCAAAAGATGTCAAAAATTATAATAAATTTGTTTTTTTTTTTAAAGAAACTGATAGGTAAATATAAAAATATTAACATTGCTCAAGAAACGATTTGTTAATTATTTACATTTACATATAACATAAAAAATTAAACCAATTAACCATTTCTTACATTGAATAAGAAATTCAAAACATTTTCATGAGACCTTATCCAACTAGAACCTTGAAAACCAAATCAAGCCAGTTTTACTGTAGAGCAAACATTTTTCACTTGCGCTTACAATCCTTACAATCGGTTTTAAGACAAAGTGCAAAACTTTTTTGTTAAGATTTAACAATCGTTTCTAAGCTTGTTAGTTATTTAGTAGAAACTGAATATAGAATATATTATAGAATATATATGTATATGTTAGTCGTCGCTTTTCGGTAAACTCTTAAAAAAATTTGCCTCACATTTTTGAAAGCGAAAAATAAATCTAGTTCTAGCCTTCCTTAAATATGTCAATCACCATTTTTTTTTAAACACATGTTTTTGTACGTTCTTTATTTGGTGCGAATATGAATCTAATCAATTGGTAGAACAATGTTAAAAAAAAAATAAAACTAAAATTTTTTAATGTTTTTTTTTTAAAAATGTATGAAAATAAATTTTTTTTTTGTCAAAAGATGTCAAAAATTATAATAAATTTGTTTTTTTTTTTAAAAGAAACTGATAGGTAAATATAAAAATATTAACATTGCTCAAGAAACGATTTGTTAATTATTTACATTTACATATAACATAAAAAATTAAACCAATTAACCATTTCTTACATTGAATAAGAAATTCAAAATATTTTCATGAGACCTTATCCAACTAGAACCTTGAAAACCAAATCAAGCCAGTTTTACTGTAGAGCAAATATTTTTCACTTGCGCTTACAATCCTTACAATCGGTTTTAAGACAAAGTGCAAAACTTTTTTGTTAAGATTTAACAATCGTTTCTAAGCTTGTTAGTAATTTAGTAGAAACTGAATATAGAATATATTATAGAATATATATGTATATGTTAGTCGTCGCTTTTCGGTAAACTCATAAAAAAATTTGCCTCACATTTTGGAAAGCGAAAAATAAATCTAGTTTTAGCCGGAGCGCAGTGTAAACAGTTTTTTTTTTGCTTGCGACAAGTGCGATGTGAACATGGCATAGCAAAAGCCGTTAAGCAACATTTAAAAATGTCCTGGGAGAAAAGTCCCAAGGTAATTAAGAGCGTGGGCCACTGTTAGGATACACTGTTAATTAACATACATTCTTGCCGCCAACTGTGCTACTATGTTAATGTGTCATACAAAGACTTTTCCTATTAGAATAGTATGCACACACTGTTAGCGGTTGGCTCTTAACAGAACTCGACGGACAAAAAAAAAAAAAAACGGGACTCATGCATTTTAAAAGGCAAGTTGCAACTTATTTATTTAAAAAAACAAGAAAAATATACATGCAAAATTATATTTGTTACGTACTCTTATATTGTTTCTCTGTTAGTTAACAGACTTCCAGAAGACGGTATGGAGAATGCCTAAGCTTTTTTTAGGCGAATTGAAATTTTGAGAGCGGAGAGCGGCCGGCGAGAGAGTTATGCTCTCTTTTGGTGCTCTCTGCTCTCTTTTGGTCTCTCTCACTTTTTCCTTCTGGCAGATACTTTTGACGTAGTCTCGAGATACAAGATAGTCGGCCATTCACAGAGTTGGCTCAGAAGTCGACTTGCCAACGTGCGCGACAGACGTAGACGACGACAACGACGAAGATTTAGACGGAGGACGAGGAAGACGACGTAAAACGTAAAACGAAAACGAAAAAAAGATGGTTGTGCTTGTTGTTATGTGAACTTTACTTATTAATGCATATAATTAATATTTTTTTTTCCAATTTTTTTTCTGTGATGTGCGCGCAGTCGAAGTCCAGCGAGAAAACAACAAATACGAGAAAAATAAACAACAATAAATGTAAAATTTATTAATGGAAACAACTGTGTGTTCTTGTGTAGAGTTTAAAGATAACAAAAAAAAATAAGAAAGAGAAAAAGAAAAATATAAATGCAACAACAACAACACAACAAGAGAGCGTTCAAAGCGGCTAAAAGCGTGCAGCAGCAACAACAACAACATAACAAAACGTAAATATAAAAGAAATAAGCAGAAAATTTTGCGGCCTACTAGTATTTTTTTCCCTGTGTGTGTTTAGTTTGCAATATTCGTATTGGACTCGTTGAGTTGCCATCCCATGGAGTTTTAGGCAGTGCCAATTAGTAAATATTTGCTCTGTTTATTTTTTTTTTCCTGCTTTTCTGCTTATTTAAACAGAATTTATAGCTAAGAAATATATAACAAAGAGCCAAATAACAAGGCAACAAGAAGAAGCAGAGAAAAAGCCGCAACGCGCTGACGCTGGCGCCGACGCTGACGTAGACGCCGCTGTTGACGTCGTGTGAGAGCGCACAGCGTGTGAGTGTGTGCGTGCGTGCGTATGCATGTGTGTGTGTGTGTGTGTGTGTGCAGGCTTTCATTGATTTTTCCACTTTATGACCAAGGTAAAAAAAAAAACTAAATTTGTGAGAGAGCGAATGTGTGGGAGCGGGAGTGACGACGGCATGTGTAAAACAAAGAAAAACTACATGCATGTGCGTGTGCGTCAGTGTGTGCCTGCGTGTGTACTGTGTTCCCAATTGCCAATTGCCAATTAGTATCTTAACAATTCGCCAACATTTTGTTAACAAATATTTGTGTTTTGTACAAATTTATTTCCATATTTTCCATGCATTTTTTTTTTTTCTCATTTAGAGGTTATGTTGCACCCAAAAGTGTTAATAATATAAAAATGCTTTTGAGCAACTAACAAGCGCCAATTTGTAGCAGCGGCAATCAAGGAAAAATAAACACCAAAAGCGCACAAATAAAAAAACCTATTCGTTTTTTTTGTACATAAAGTATTTCAACTTATGGCCTACAAAATTCTTATTAGTTTTTAATCACAAAAAAAAAAAAAATATATAATGTTAACAAAAACTTATTTGAAAAACAAGCAAAGCAACCACCAAGCTGCCTACGTCGCTGCCTCTGCCGCTGCCGCTGCCACTGGCTCTTCCGCTGCTGTTAACTAATGTGAGAGCATGGCAAAGTCAGTCGTCAGAGAGAGAGCGCTATCCAAGTTAAAGACATTTAACCCCAGCGGTAAAGTTGAGCAAAAGCGTTTTTATAAATACTCAATGAACCATATATGCCAAACTAATATTAATAGACAAAATATTTTTCGTTGATGCCGCCAATTGTTGCACATTCACTTGCCGCAAAGTTTTAAATGTGATCGTAACCAATTGAAATCAATGCCGACTTGCGTTCAAAGCCAAACTTGACTACTTCAGCAACTTCGTCTGATTCTAAAGATGGTGATACCATCGTCCAATAAATATTTAGATAAGAGCCAAGAAACTTTAGCTAAATATTCATAAAGTGTGCTCATGAGAAAAATCCAAATCAAAAAGTAATACATATACGAATTTTTTACTATAGTACTAGCTTCGGAAGCCTTCGTCTAAACAGTAAAATATGAATTCATGAAATGGAGGAATTTTAACATTTAACAATTCATGTGCTTGCACTCAAATTTGTGATTGTTCATAAAAAACTAAGCTATGCAAACAAACTGTTGTTAGCGGCTTTTCAATTAATAAAATTAATTTTCACTTTTCATTATATTATTATTATATAATACAAGAAAGCGACAAGGTAAAAATGATTGTAAATAATATAGAAAATATGTATTTGTATGTATGTATCAACGTATCAGCGTTTTACTCTTTCACTCGCTTATGTTAATACAAATAACGAGACTATTATTTTTTGTTTCATAAAACTTCCAATAATGTAAAAATATATGAAATCGGGCCGTTGCAAGTAGTTTTTATATTCAGGATATTCAGCTTAAGTACTCCATACAATTCGAAAGAAACATTTTCGCATTTTAACTAAAATTTACGTTTTTATTTGAAAATTTAGTTAAAAGTGAGTTATTTTTCACTTAAACAGCTTATAAATGAAACAATGAGTTTTATTTAAAAAGTTGTGATATACATTATTGGAATTTCATTTTACTATAAAGAACGAACGGCTCAATATATTTCAATGGTTGAACATTTATTTGAAAAGTTGGTTTATGACATTTATTTATGAAAAATAGTTTCGGTCAAATGACCACGACTGACTTGGCAGTAGCCTATTCGAGCCAAACACGACTTATGCCTAAAAGCAATATTTTGTATGAGTAGCTTAAGCAGCCAATTCTCAGTTTTGTTTCTAAATTTCACGTTATGTTGACAAGTTTCGTCTATTATAAACATCCTATTTTATTAAGAAATTCCCGGTGTATCAAGAATGGTAAAGTTTTTCTTTTCTTACAACATAGCTGCGCTTTTTAAAGACAAAAATAAAATCAAAAATCTGCTTGCTTTGCTTTATTACGCTCAATACTAAATACGTCTGGCTTTAATTAACTTAATTCAAGAAAATTGTGCATCTTCGAAAAGACATCTTCAATATTGTTTAAGAAGAACGTAAACCTCTAATCTCAACCAAACAAACATAACATTCAGCTTAAAAAGTTTTCGTGGCATTGTGCAACTTGCAGCCATTAAAGTTTCCATCGGGCACGCAGTCACACGCGCCCTCTCACACTCTCTCACTGTGAGGCGCTCTCTCGCAGCTCGCAGGCATAAAACGATAAAAAAGGCAAAGCCAAAGCAAACGTGACGAGACTTGTTCTGCTCACCGCAAAAACAAACACACAGCAGAGAGCGTAAGAGAGAAAGAGGAGAGAATTCAGTGCTTCAGTATTTTAGTTCGTGGCTCGAAGCGGTCGAAAATTCTAATTGGAATTCTAAATTGGAGTTAATGTACTCGATTTTTATATTTTTTTTTTTTGTTTTACTCTTGCTTGTTGAATTTTTGTCATTCTTGGCCTTAAGTTTGGTTATTATTTTTTGAAAAAGTTTAACATTTTGTAACTGAGTTCATTCTACGTGGGTCATCGCCAGTGGCACGAGCGGCATGCGGCTTTGTGTGAGTGAGTAAGCGCGTGCTTTTTTATTTTTTTTTTTGTTGTTTATGTCATATCTTTGTTGCTGTAACTTGCAATTAGCAACGAGTGCAAAAAGATAAAATGCTGCTGACGGGGGGAGAAAAAAAAACAACAAACAGTAAGATAAACGCTGAGGCGCTCTCTTAAAATGACAAAAGCTTATATTGACAACAACAGCAACACAGCAGCAGTCAACACCTGTCTCTTGGGCCGCGACCAAATAATGCAAACCGGTGTGTACGTTACGTAGTTAACGTCAATGGCCACGTAACGTAACGTAACAATAATGTTTGATTGCGATCGCCGCCAACGCCAAAGCCAACTGCGACGTCAGCGTCAAAGCCACTGCGCTGCCGACGCATTATAATTGCCACGCCAATATTTTTTATTGCTTCTATAACTCGAAAATGAGAGTTCTTTTAATTTTTGATTTTAATTACACAATGATTACTGATTAAGCATTATCCATTGGCATCTGTAGCTACAAGTATTTTCTATCTTATTTATCAATTTTGGCAATTTAGAGCATTTCAATGCTAGGATACATTAAATTGAAATCTGGCCAAAATACGAATTCTGATATACAATAATTGAAGAAATTGCTATTTGGTCACCCTTCAGTTTTTCACAGGTTTCGCACTTTCTGTCAGTCTCCTCTTTAAACGATAGTTACGCCAGATTGAAACGTTTTCTAGTAAACCAATCCTTTTAGCTGCCATTATTAGGATTATTTTAATGGATCCCTGCGCAACTATCTTGACTTAACTTTTATGGCTTCTATGGCGTTTTTAAATACTTGCTAGAGTTATTGGCAAGCTCTTCTTGCGTTTGGCATGCATATTTTCTGACTAATGTCTTCAAATCTTTATTTTTGGACTTTTTCGTTTGGCCAAGATTTTTTCAAAAACCTGATGAAAATTGCTATAACACCCTTTACAACTTCTCTCCCTTAGGATATTCCACTTTTCAAACAAGATGTGAGCCAAGTATTCAATGCCCCAAAAATGTACCCATCAGATCTTGGCCCTATTAAACATAAGCTATATGTTTGAACTCAATGCAATAGCAAAATGATGATGATGAGTCAGTGTCTAACCAAATTTTTTCAAGACTTGCCAAATTACGTCAGTATTTCTCCAAGTGCTAAAAGTCTCTAGAACCAAATTCAAAGTTGTTCTTGAAGTATAAATTTTCCTTGCCTTTAGATTTCCATGCATATTACAGTTTGAAGAACTTTTTATAAGCATATCTAGTATTTTTAATTTTTGTTTTCGAACTCAATTAATTTGGAAACTTGCTTAAAAATAAAAATTCTTTCTTTTTTTATATGTTAAAAAGTTTCAAAGTAATAAATAAAATTGAATAGTTCACAAAGTTTTTAACATTTAAGAGAAACACACAACAACTATAGGGTGGGCCATCTGTTGGTTTGTTTATTAATTGCATTTTATTCGTTTATTTTCCAACAAAATTGGGCTAATGTATATATATGTATTTGAAGCTACTCATTTATGTATAAAAAATACAGGCCCGTATGCGAACAACGTAATCTTCGATGACGTTTGTCGACGAAAACTGAACCAGCTGTTCTCCCATCCATTGAACGTATAAGCGACGCTAATAATGATTGAGTAGTTTTCAACTTGACATATGCCGAAGAGCATCCACTTCGGACGGGTATGTTTCGAATTATGAGTGTTTAACAACCAAACCAGCAGATGGCCCACCCTATATATATGAAACTAATTTGTTTCTGTCATCATCGAATGAGTAAAAATTAATATACGGTCAAATATATAAAAGAATAAAAAACTAAAACAAATTCGAAAAATATGCGGCATTTAAATTTGATTCTCTACTGACTTCTAGGGGCGTCGCCACCTGCTTGCTTCGCTTGGCGTGCGCTCCCGACAAAAATGTTTTTTTAAATTATTCATAGAAATGTCAATATGAACAGTACTAAGAACTACAGTGTCATAATATCTAGCCACAAAAAAAGGCAAGCTGAATAATGCAAACAGATGAATAAAACATCTCTCAGACACTTTTCCATTTTTTTTTTATTTACTTTACTTTTTTTATTGGTCTTGCTAAATGTTGCCAATTAACAATCTATTAAGTTAATTATACTTTAAGTTAAAAATTTTGAGTTTTTGTGGCATTAATCTTAGGCAGCATTTTGCCGGCTTTTTAACTTTTCGTAAGTGCCAAGAGCGCAAAAAGTTTACCAAGCTTAAAACTTTGGAATCAATTAAAAACTATTAACAAATTTGTTCATTTTTTTTTTTTAAGAAAATGTTAATAAAATTACATTGAAGTCACTTTTTAGTTTATAGTTTCTATTTTACAAATTAAACTTTTAATTTTATCCATAAACTTTGCTACGGCTAAATAATTGGCAAAATATCAATTCGTTTATCATGCTAATTGGCAAGTGTTAACAATTAAGCTATATTTTTGTTTTTTTTTTTACCATTCAAATTGATTGTGAATGAATTGAATATCAGGCAAAAGTTATTTTCAAAAATTTGTGCATTTTAAAGTTGAAATTTAATATTATTTGGCTTAGGAATGAGTCCATGTCCACGCACACAGCTACACTTTCCAGAGCACGTGTTTTTTTTGTCTAAATAAAATATTTATATATGTATGTGTGTGTGTTTGCGTGTGTGTGTTTTTTTGTGCCCTCTGGCAACGCTGTCGTCCCCTTCATCGCCAGCATCATCACCAAATTGCAATTGCATTCAATTTGGCGCTTTTGTAAATATTGCCTCAAAACTTGGAATCGAATGAAAAATTTACTCTATAAACAGTTTATAGTTATAAATAGAAGTCGTATAAATATATATGTATATACTTATATACCAGCAGTAGATGCTTGTGAGTTAGATAACCAGAGACAGATGATGGATAATATTCTTAAAGAAGTTAAAAAAATTCTTTAAAAAAAAAAACAAAAAAAAAATAACTTCAGGGATAATCTCAAGAGTTATAATATAATTTTGGTAAAAGAGAATAGTGTTAGTGTAAAATCTCTTCTGCTTAGTAAAGAAAAGGTGTTTAAAAAAGTAAAAAAATATCTATACATATTAATATTTTTGAAGAATACGTTCAAGGTTTTTTTTTTTTCTAGTTTTGGATATAGAGTTTTTAAACAGCCTTTCCAAATGTAACGATAACGATAACGATTTTTAAATCGAAAAATTGAAATATTGTATTCGAGTCAGTTTAGATTTTGATTATTATTTTTACTGTTCTTAATACATATACCAAGTTCATATGAATAATAGCATTATTATAATCGTTTCATTTGGAATGTTTCAAAATTTGATTTAAAAAAAAGGAAAGAAATTAAGCCTAACCAGATTTATTTCATCAAGCCAAAAAAGTATATGAAAAATTTCAAAAATGTAAACATTTTTCCGTTTTTGCGCAAAAATAGGACATATCGACAACAGGCTCAAATTATTTTTTTTTTTTTTTGAGTATTCTGTCAGGGAAGAGTTCTAGTTCACAGGTGTCTACTGTACATGTACATTTATGTATTCAAATTTTATTATTTTTAATTTAAATGTGAATTCTCTCATGTGCTCTCTTTTTCTCTTTTTTATATGTATGCCAATTCCCCACATCCTTCATCACACAAAACAAAACAAAATATCGAAAACCAAAAACCGAAAATCGAAAACCTAAAAACAAATATGGCCACTGTTTAGTGTGCATAAAAATAAAATATAAATAAATTAATAATTACAAAAAAAAAAAAAATAAAAGATACAAAGTGCAACAACAACAACAACAGCAACCTGCACGTGTTGTGCGTGTGTGTGTTTGGTGTGTGTGCCTGTGTGTATCTGTGTGTCCAACAACAACAACACCGACAGCAGCGTGACCAACAACGTTACACCAACAACAAAGATACCAAATAACAGCAACAACAACAACAACAACAACAACAATTCCTAATCGGAATCCAAAAATCCCAAAGCAATTTAAAGCCGCGTAAAGATTCAAAATAAAAAGTTCTACGCGTATAAATTAAAAAATAATAATAAATCATATTATTATTATATCCACATTTATAAATATATCAAGCAAAAATCCAGCCAAAAGTTTTAAATTTAACTATTTTTTGTCCCCCGTTGCTTGGCAATCTAATTGTTTATATATAAATACACACATATATATATATATATATCTATCTATACATACGTACATTTATGAATGTAGCTATATATTTGTGTGCGTGTCTATGTGTGTGTGTGTGATTTCTCGTGCATTCCATCCATTCATAAATTTATAACTTAATCTATTTGTAACGAAAAACCAAAACTAAAAAATAAATTTAAAAAAACAACCAAAATCACAATCAAATATAAAAAATAAAAAAATTAAAACAAAAAATCCATGCCACTCTAAACTAAAAACTTTTTAAATATTATAAACATCGACTATAATATTCAAAACAACAACAACAATTGACAAACAAAATGGCGGACATCATGCGTCCGCCGTTTAGTGAGATCAAACGGCCCGATGAAATTGTCAGAATGACGACAGCTGATAATTTAAAATTCGCCGTCCTCATTGGACTCATCGAGGTGGGACAGGTGACCAACCGTGAGGTGGTGAATACTGTATTACACTTGGTAAGTGACAAATATATGTATATTATATAACTTAATTAATAAAACTTAGTAATAGATCGTAATATCTGCAGAGCAGAATCATGTCACATATTAATCATCAATATCCATTCCATAATAGAATAGTTTTATTTTTATTCACAAAATAGTTCATAGAACACAATCAAGACGAGTCAAGCGAAGCGCAAGGGCACTACCTACCGCATCTCGAAGTGCTTCGTCGTTTTTTGGAACCCTTATAACTTGGGTTTGGATTATGCTAGATCAACAAAATTTTCGGGATATGTTGTCAATAGCGGACTTATTAAGCATATAAAGTTTTAATTGCATAGCTCCTATACTTTAGATTTTATTGATATCTATAAAAAAAACCGCTGATTTCGTCACTGACTCACTGATGATCATCAAAATTCTTAGGGTATTTCCTAATGTCCCAGAAAGCTGAAATTTTGTACGTAAGCTAGTATTAGCACACAAACAACAAAAAAATTATAAAACTTGTAACTATCATCCCCCAACACCTTAAACTAGGGAATGGGAGTTTGTATGAGACCTGCAATTTTCCGCTCGAGGTCTAAGCTGATCTGAAACTTGATGCCCCCAGATATATATATATTAGGGCGGGTCAATTTGTATGGGGCCGAAAAAACCTTATGGGGCTCACTCGGATTTTGATTCTTTGGGTAATTCTAAGCAAATTTGCCTAAGAAACTATGGGTCTAAAATGAATTTCGAGTCGCCCACTTTTTCAAAATAGGTTTTTTTTCGCAACATTCAAAAATCGACTTAGACATTGCATTGAAAAGGCCAAAAAACGCTATTTTTTCACTAGCCAAATGTGAATTTGGTGGTTTTCAAATTCGAATCTAAATAACGATTTCAAATTCGAATCTAAATAACGAGTAGAACGAATGAATGCTCCCAAAATTACGTTGCATATACAAGCAACGGAGAGACACGTTCAGTTGTTGTCCAAGGTGTCGAAACGAATTTTGGAATAGAATCGAGAAAAAGTTATGATGGTGACAATAGAAAGCCGTGAACAAACACCTATACTTGAAAGCAAGAAAGACTTTCAAAAATAAGTCAATTTAATTCCTTTCTAATAATAATAACATAAATAATAATAATATATTAAGTTATAATAAAATTTGTAGAAATAAATAAATAAATTAAGCAAAAAATTTTTTTTTTGATTATAAAGTAAATAAAAAATTATCGATTTCTTGTCTTATATTAAATATAATTAATGTGCGTCGTAAAAGAGTACGCCCTTCCATCACTTTAATTTTCCAGCGTTAAGTATTTTGGGAATCTGCAAATTTGAGATTGCACTTTGAAAAAGTGAAATATTCGTGATTTTTCGCAACATTTTGTCAATTTTCAAGAAAAAAAAACGAAAAAAATCAAAAAAATGCACTAAAGCGCCCTCTGGCGGCACCCAAAATTAAAAATAGATGTCAAAAATTCATTCCTCGACCCCGAAAACCACCAAATTCACATTTGGCTAGTGAAAAAATATCGTTTTTTGGCCTTTTCAATGCAATGTCTAAGTCGATTTTCGAATATTGCGAAAAAAAACCTATTTTGAAAAAGTGGGCGACTCGAAATTCATTTTAGACCCATAGTTTCTTGGCCAAATTTGCTTAGAATTACCCAAAGAATCAAAATCCGAGTGAGCCCTTATACCGAAAAAAATTGACCCACCCTAATATATATATATAGGTACTCCTTGTTATTATAAATTATTTAAAAAAAAAAAAAAAAAAAATTTTGTTACAAACAACTTACAAAAAGAAATGAAATCCCACCAAAAACATTTTCATGTAAAATGTTGCCAAGACGAGACCATATGACTCGTACTGTCAAAAAGTTATCAGATCTCATGTAGAGCCAAGCTTCTAACTCCACACGCCCTAACTCTACAAGGCCTAACTTGACAAACTCTACACCTTAGTCAAAATATGTGGCTTGGCCATTTCGCTACATTCACATAGGCGTAAGGTGAAAAATTAATTCACTGGTCATTACTTTTCTGTTATACAATAGTTCTTGTAGTAACGAACGCCTACTATTCTGTCCTTTCAACTTAGGGACTGTTTACTCCTACGCCGTATTCTGAACACCCTATTTACCCGTCGGCATACTAATCGTAAAGGCTGCCAAAAACCATTCATCTTTTACGTCGTCTGTCGATAGATATCGCTAGAAGCTGGTAGAGATGGGATCAGGAAGGGGATTTCAAGAAGAGAAAATAGATTCGGAATCTTTGTTCCAACATATTCATCAGCTACATAGATGGCAATAACAGGCTATCTGTACATAGGGTGCCTTTCTGATGTACCTTCTCAACACCACAAAATTCAAATTGTCTGGTATCATCATGGTGGAAATAGGCTCTTCCTCTATGTTCTAAACAATCTTGTGTAACCCCACATATTTACACAGGTATAAAAATTCTATCTCTCTTTTAGAATAAACTTTAAAAATGCGACTTTTGGTAAATTAAATTTGCTTAATAGAAATCAGTAAAAGAAACATTTCCTTGAAAGCTACAATTAAGTTTTTTTTTTATCATTGATTGCTTCTGATAATTTTTGTATCAGCTATGCTTAGTATCTGTATCTGTCTGACACTGCCTAAAAAATAAGTCGGGAATAGCTGCATTTATCGATATAAGAAGCATTGCACAACTCTTATAGATACTTATTGATTTTACTGACTGTCTTTACTTATATAGTACATAAGAGTACTTATATACATGTATGTGTTTTATTAAGTTACATGTATTTATGAATAATATGCTCAACACCTGTATTTTTGTATTTTTTTTGGCTGACTTTTTTAGTCGGCCGCATATGAACACGTCAACAAATTTTTTCACGCTTATCGGATCGTGCCATTTACTAAGTCATATGTATTAGTACATATTAGTTACATACATGCATATGTACTGTATACAAAAGCCGAAAAAAGCTCCATAACATAAAGTTTGTATATAAGCAGTGCAAATAGCATATACACACACACACATAAGCACACAGACACAACTACAAATTCTTGTCTCTGCAGCGCCTTATCTTATCAAAGAGTGACGCAGCAGCAGCGCAGCAGCAGAGAAAAAACGCAGTCGACGACGACAAACTTCAATTGAATTTCTTTTCAATTTCTTGAGCCTCGCACTTTTGCTACCTGTTAAGTACGCACAGTGGGTCACAGCTTATTTTATGCAGTGTAAATTTAAAAATTTGGAATAAATTATTAAAACATCGAGAACATATAATTACTCTGATAACAAAAAAAAAAGCGATTGGCCTGAGTCAATATTTTGCAAAAGGAGCAATGTGGTGCTTAAATATTAGTAGATTAATTTTTTTAATCCATATAAAACATTTATCAAAACTAATTTTCGGTCATAAGCAGCCTTCATTGAAACCTTAATACGGAAGTTTGGAGCGGTGTTTGAAATTCATGAATTTATTAGAATATTATGTTTTAAAATTTGGTAAATTTGTGAAATTTTATAATACCGCGGAATTAAATAATACGGAAGTTTAAAAATTTTCGGCAATGTTTATTACTTTCCATTCAAATTTTTTGAATTTATATTTCTACTATTAAAAGCACGTCGTTACTAAAAAGAAAATCTTCGAGATCTGTCACACTTATATAGAGATATCGTCAAAAAAGCATAAGAAAATGAATTTCCTTTATCCTTTTTTTTTTTTTGAAAATGTTTCCGAAGTTCCAGCTCTGCTATTCAGAGCGAAAACGTTTCCAACTTTAAACGATTTTTGTCGAAATCTTCTCTATCTTTCGTTTTTAAAAACTTATCAAACTGAACTCATGTATGCCATACATTACCAGTCTTTACATAGAAGCTACTATTTAAAAAGTCTTCTTAAATTCTTAAATTAATCTTACATAGTAAGAGGATTTCAAAAACTCAATTTGTTGTTGGAATTTCAAAGCATTTTTCTGCTATTTTTACAGCCTAGCCTAATTTCGGAAAACACCAAATGCAAAAATTTTGGACAGAAAGTAAAATATTTTGGGTACTAACGTCAAAGAAATAACATTTTGTTTTCCATCCGTCTAAGAGTCTTTTTAGTGTGTTAAAATTTTGAATATATGAATATGAATAAAATAATCTCCAAGCCACTGTAAACTATGTCTGTGTCTGCGTGTGTGCAATACATGTTAGCATTTTAATTTTTATACCCTGTACCGTATGGTACAAAGGGTATATTGTGTTTGTGCAAGCCGAAAATGTATGTAACGTACAGAAGGAGAAGTCGGAGACCCCCCAAAGTTACCTAAAGTATGATCAGAGTGACTAGAGAAGTCGATATACCCATGTCCGTCTGTCCGTATGAACGCCTAGATCTCAGAGATGGTAAGAGCTAGAGCAACCAAACTTTCAGATAAGATCCCTTATTAATCCATAGGAGACAAGTTTATTTTATTTTTTTGATATCGGGACTACATTATATAGCTCCCATAGGGGTGTTTCAGAGGATCTCGAAAAAAAGCAAAAGTTTTAGATGGATAATTCGTTTGCTTATGAAGATATCATAACCAAATTTGGCAATCGGAAGTTTTTTAGAAACCCCCAGCACTGTACCAAATTTTATCAAAATCGGTGGACTATATCATATAGGTCCCATAGGATCGATCGGTCGAAAATTTGTTTTTTGTACAAAATTCGTTGTATTTCGTTTGTTTGTGAAGATATTGTAACCAAATTTGGCATTAAGAAGTTTTTTAGAGTTCTCAAGCACTATACCAAATTTGATCAAAATCGGTTGACTATATCATATAGCTCCCATAGGACCAATACCGTAACCACATTTGGCATTAAGAAGTTTTTTAGAGTTCCCAAGCACTATACCAAATGTGATCAAAATCAGTTGACTATATTATATAGCTCCCATAGGGCCAATCGGTCAAAAAAACGTTTTTTGCACAAAATTCGTTGTGTTTCGTTTGTTTGTGCAGATATTGTAACCAAATTTGGCATTCAGAAGTTTTTTGGAGATTTTCAACACTGTACCAAATTTTATCAAAATCGGTTGACTATATCTCATAGCTCCCATAGGGCCGATCGGTCGAAAAAAAGTTTTTGATTAAAAATTCGTCTGTTTTTGGTTGTTTATGAAGGTATCATAATCTAATTTGGCAATCAAATGTCTTTTGGTGTTCTTAAGCAATTTACCGGATTTTATTGCAAGCAGTGGTACAGGGTATCCCAAAGTCGTCCGCGCCCGACTTTAACGTACGCCATCTTTTTTTTCATTTTTTTTTTTTGAATTTTGTAGAGTTCCAGGCAGAAGGGAAACAGCAGCGTCTCGCTTACTTCTCTGACATCAATGTCGTGTTTTCATTAACCACGTTGCGAGCAAGCTCAAAATTTAAATATGAAAATATGTTATAATAATAATAATAACATGTAATAATACAAATACTATGTAGATGTAGATGTTGTTGCTATAGCGTCTTGGAAAACATTTTCTCTTAAATATGTTACGTTGAAGGAAAAAGGAAAAGCACCCCAAGCAATAGGTAGGGGGACAATCTCTGCTTTTGTCTTTTGATCTAATCACTGAGAACGTTGCCAGATTTTGGTCTACAACTGTCATGTGGCTGGCTGGGAGCTCAGTTTTGTGGCGCTCCCCCCCAAGAAATGCTAATTTTTGTGCTAATGAAGAGATACATGAGTTCTTTAGGGCGGCAGTGTGTCTATGTTTGTTTGTATGTAGACGTCATATTCTAAGGTGATGAAATTTAATCATCGCTAAACTCGGCGAATTTGAAACGAACTTCTTTTTGAATGAATTTTCTGAAATGTTTACTTTTATTACACAGAAGTTGTAGTTTGTTTTGATTTTATTGCTGGAAATGTGAATATGTGCTTCTCTAATAAACATAAATGTAACTGCGGATTCTTTTGTTTGTATCTATAAATACCAAGAAACTTACTTCATTCGAAAAATAAGTAACAAGAGATAGTCACCCAATAACAACTGCTCATATAACTTGAGCTCCAAATACAATAATCATTAGATAATATTGTTATATTCATTTTATATTTAACTTTGCCAAGAAACCGCACCCTTAACAGGAGTATTGTCTTTCTATTATATAAAAAAGTTGCTGCACCGTCATCAGTTACATTTTTGTTGAGCGCAGCCGCTAGATGGCGCAAGCAAGTTGGTGCCTAAAAAAGTAGGGGTCAGAGCGAAGCTATGAATCAAATTAAAACTTTACACTCTCTGTAAATATGGCCGACTATTCTGTATGCCGAACGAATTTAAAGAAAGAAAAATATTTTACATTTTGAAGCTTTTTTTTGTTGTAAAATATCTTTGGAAGCAAAAGCACAAACGTGTTTCAGAATTTTGTCTAAATTCTATTTTTTTGAGATTAATATGTTTTTAAGGTTTTCAAAAAATCAATACAAATTCAAATGTACAGCACTCCAAATAAAACAAAACTTTAAACGATTTGATTGTTTTGGAATCGGAGATAGAGTATCTTAGTAATGTGCGCTTTAATAATTTTTGTCCAATTTTGAAGTTTAATTAATTAAAAATTTTTATCAAAAACTTTATAATTGTAATTATTTATAACCAATTAGTTTTAATCAAATGTTCTAGTAGACAGGTGTACAACAAGGGTGACTATGGATCCACACGTGCCTGAAAACCCCCGTCCTGGAGATATTTCTGTCGAGCAACCTTCGCGTGCAGTCAAAACAAACAAATCAAAAATCTGGAAAGAAATAAACAAAAAAGTTTTGAGAAAATCCTTAATCGATTTGCCAAAAATGCCTCTGAGCTTGTCCGATAAAATGTTTGCTATTAAAAAATAAACATTGTAATGAAAATCGTTTTTGTTGCAGCAAACAACAACAAAAACAAAAAAACAATTTTAAAATTCAATACAAACTGAGTTTGTATCCGGAACAATAACAACAACAATAAACAAAGGCTGAGGCTGAGGCTGAGGCAGAGGCAGAGAGTCCTTGACTTCTTTGCCAGAGCCCGGTTTTTGGATTGGGTGTGTTTTCTGTGTATGTCCGTGTGTCTATGTCTGACTTTATTTGCATTTTTCATTTATTGCACAAACACAAACGAATCCTTACATACACATATACATAAGATATATGTAGTAGAAGCTATGCGCTAGTACATATGTGTACATATCAAATTATAATGTCTATTAATATTGCATGGGTTGGTAAATATTTATATACATTGATTGCACAATCAAACGGAGCGCAGTTCATATAGATTCCGCTGTTACAGTAACATTTTTGTATCTTTCAGAGATCTAAGTTATTGTAGTTAATAGCGTCTTCTTCTAAACTATTTCTCTATTACTTTCGAAGTGCTTAAGTAATAATTGGTTCAAATAGTTGAGTTGTTATAATTTTTACAAGTCGATTTTATATTCTTTTCTTATAAAAAATCAAATCACAGAAAAAATTGTAGTTACGTTCATGATATTAATTTTTCTAAAATTTGTCGTAAATAGTCAAAAACGAATATTCACCCTATTATTTTTCCAGTTAGAGGATTTATGTTGATCATTAGAGGAAATATGAGTCGTCTTCTTAAAATATTTAGTTAGCGCTAACTCGACAAATAATCGAAATGATTGCAAAAAAATTACCTTTTTCAAATATTTACCCATCACAATCGAAGATATCGATTTCAAAATTGATCCAAATTCCGATATCAGGGCTTAAGTAGAGCTCTTCCATTTTTAAATTCTTCTCTCGGTATTATGAAACCCGAGTGATTTAAAAATATAGCATACAGGATACATATGTATGTCTATGTTTCTATAACATAAATAACTAGAAAGAAGTTAGCAAGAAATCACCTTGAAACGAACTTTAATCCAAAAGAATTACGTAAATGTGACAGAAACAATATTGAGATCTTTGGAAACCTATAACGAACATTTTTGACATTTCGATTTTCCGTCAGTTTTTGAAATGGAACTGGCTACAAGCTACAAGCACGTAATATGCAAATATTTTGTGTTGTAAAGGGCCTCAAATTCGAAAATACTACCAACAAGCTAATAAAGTCATTGATGACAGCACGGCGTTGTACGGCACTCTTATGTTGGCTAGCCCACGCTCTCACTGAGCGAGAGCGTATGAGAAATAGAGAAAACTTCAACTAAACACTTTACTACTTTTACTTAATTTAATTAACGGTAGCGCCACGCAACGCCGCCTCTTGACACGGGGCCTGTCAGCTGTTCAAGTGGCAGGCAGACAGCCGGAGAGAAAAAAAGAACAAAAAAAAGAGAAAGAAAAGCAAACACGCACACGAACAAGAACAAGAACACGCTAAACGCCTAGGCAAAAAGGAAACAATGAAAATAGGCCTATTGTTGGGGCATCCTGATGAAGGACAAGGCAGAGTCTAAGGCGACACGTTTAGACAGACTTTAGATGGCAAAGTCACGAGTCCTTCAACAAAAAGAGAGTAAGACAGACAACAGACAAGTGAGAGAGAGAGAGAGAGCAAAGAGACGCTTGCTCTCTTTTGGCAAGAAAAGTGAAATGAAAATGCGTTCTCGCATAACGTTGTCTCAAATGGGCGCCAATGCCTTAAGAACTGTCAGACCAAAATGAAATATAAAAGCATGAAATAATAAAAGAAAAAAAAACACACGAAAGCAGGCGCTGATGATGTAGCAAAAAAAAAAAGAGAGAATAGAGAAGAAGCAGAGATGAAACAAGAACAGAGAAATAGGCCCATAAAGTAGCAACCAAAGGCATGAAAATTCGTGGAAAATCAAAAGCCGTAAGCTCGCAACGTGGACGTAGATGTGGATGAGGAGGACAACGAAAACGATAACGAAGCAAAAAAGCAAAACATACGAAGCTAAATAAAACGAAAACGAAATAAAACGTCACGAAATATTTTCATTTTTTTCGACTAGTATTTTGAGGGTGTGTTTTTTGGGGGGTAGTGATGATGATGAGCTGGTTTTGGGCATGCCAGTGAAAGAGCGGGGAGTAGCTGAAGTAGCAAAAAATTACATTAATACAAAAACAAACACAGGGATGTGCCGTTACTCTCTCTTTGCGTGTGTGTGTGTGTGTACGTGTGTATGTGTGTGTGTGCAACCCTAAACGGAAAATTAAACAACAACAAAACGGTATAGGCCTGGCTGTTCCTTCGAGTCTTGGAAAGTAGAGCTTGGCGTGGCGTGTTGCTCTTCACTACTGTTACTTACGGCACAGTGGTTGCACAGATATTTGCTTTAATTAAAAAAAAGACAAAAATTAAACTAATTTTGTCGAAAGGCGCCACTATAACGTATGCATAGTCTGCACTTGACCCATTGACAGAATAGCTTTGCCCCAGCTTAATGCTGGGGGGTTGTCCGAACCATCGAACCCTACGGGTCGAATGGATTGATGCTTTAAAGTAGAAAATATATTATAAAATTTGTAAAAAACACACAGTGTATCTTATTAAATTTTATTTATTTAAATATTTACCAAAATCAAAAATTTTCACAGTGTAAATGGTCGAAAGTTACACTTTTTTTTTGTAACTTCAATAATTTGTACTTAATTAGCACATATCGTATATCAGCGTGAAGAGCACATCAATACCTTCCAATATATTCGTCTCTCATGCCGATACAAAATTTTGTTCACAAGATATTCACGAAAAACTGAAGAAAAGACCCAAAAACATGTTTTTCGATAAAATCTCGAAAACGGTTCTTAAGAAAAAAAAAAAAATTAACGTAAATTTCGTGTTTCTCTCTGAAAGCCAAAGGCGGCGATATTTGCAATAAAAAAAATACAGTTTGTGTTAAAAAGTGCTTTTTTTTTTTTAGCTTTTTCTAAACCAAGTAAAAGTTTTTTTATTGGAAACTTGTAGAAAAAATGTTATTCCTCAATGTAACGAAAAAATTACTTAACTTGAAAGGTGGTGAAAACGGTGTAAGAAATTATTGTGTGCTAACTCTATGTGGACAAAGTATAATTTTGAGTTTCACAATCTCATTTAAAGATAAATTATAAAGAAAAACTAAGAATTGTTTTTTTTTTTTTTTTAAAGAAGATTAATAACCATTTTCTTTAAAAGACTTATTGTAGAGAAACACATTTATTTTTCTTTTTCAATATGAATTTAGAAATTTATTTTAAAATTATTATTATTTTATATATGTTTAAGTATTTTTAATCCTCCAAACCGGGTGGGATAAGCTTTGTTTTAAGATTATATAGCTTTTGTACCACTGTGCAAGTACCATATAATGCGTACGTATGTTTTGTTGTCTGTGTGTTGCGTGCATGTACGTCGTCGACTTGGCAAGGTAGAGGGTGCGGGTGCGGGTGCGGGTGCGGGTGCGGGTGGCGCCCCGGCCAAGTATTGTGCCTCAGCGGGGGTAGCGGAGCGAGCGAAGACACGACAACCGCAAGAGATTTAACGACCAATAAAGAACAACGCAATGTTATTTAAGGACGCTGAAGGGATTCCGCCTGTTTCATGGTGGTCGTGGTAGTTGTGGCCCTTGGTGGTTGCCACTGCCACAGAAATAAGAACGAGAATGAGACGATGGCTTCCAGAGCCAGGACTACTATGGAACCACTAAACAGAGTTTTGGCGTGGTAGCCCTTGTTGTTGCTGTTGTTGTTTTTGTTGTTGATTTTGGTATTGGTATTGGTGTTGGCATGTGCGGACGCATTATGTGTAACCGGTAGCCATTTCAACGGCCGTCAATTGACGAGGGGGCGAGGACGCAGGCGAGTACCAAGGGCGTTACAACGACAAGGGCGTGACACATTTATGGGCAGCATTGGACGTGCATGAACTGCCATTGAGGAACTAAAGAACTGACTGCCGCCGACTGACGACTACTGTGCCATAGTGTCAAAGTGATGAAAAAGTTTTTGGTGGGGCAACAAACTTCATTAACGTCATTATCTGCAGCCAAGCGAATGATAATGATGTTGCATGAATTCGAGTTTGGATGAGTTGGAACAGTTGAAGGAGAAGAATTGCGTTAGCGTTAAGGTCGCTTTTTGGTTATTTTCATTTTCGAGCAGGGTTGGAATGGCTCGGTTAGACGAACTACGAACTAAAAACTAAAATGAAAAATACAAATACAAATACAAATTCGAATAAAGTTGCGACGTGGGGCTGTTGACAGGCGTCAACTACTCTATAGATGTGACAGCGCGAAAGGAGCGGGAGGGCGGCACCACATTTTGGGGCAAACAAATTACGTTGACGACGACAAACGTCGATGACAAAAAATGTTGAAGAAAAATCAATAAAATTCAATTGGAAGTAAGGCAAGAACAAAAAAAATATAAAAGCAGTTGGCTTATTTTTGGCTACCGAAGCCTACACGCTCTTCCGGTTGGAATTTGTGCAAATAAATAATCCAAGTCGCCTACGCTGCATATTTTCGGCAAGAATTTGGGCGTTCAACTTACAAAATGTGTTTGTATTATTGAATTATTTTAAATCAATTTTTTTCCTGTTGTCGATAACTTCTCATATTTCCCTTTTTATACAATATTTGCAGAATAATATTAGCTTAAGCCAAAATACGAGATATTTAGAGCAAGTTTACGAATTTGTTGATCAAAATTTTAATGACATACTACTACACACACATATACTTATGTGTATGTATGCAAATTTAAGAGTATGTAAAAAAAAAGAGCAAAACAAAAATGATAATAAAAATAAAATAAAATAAAATAAAATAAAGTAGCGTCAAACGATTTTACTGCCTTCATTTGAACAAACGGGAAAGCGATTCAACCACATAAGCAAGATGAAGAAGAGTGAAAAAAAGTGGGTTGATTGGTTGATTGGTGAGAGCAACAAAAGGAAAAAAAAAAAAAATAAGAAATCTGTTTTAATTTTTTGCTTGCTCTGCCTTTGCAAGGATTTTTATTTATTTATTTGTATGTGTGTCAGCTTTATTTTCTGTCTTGTTTTTGGTTTCTGCTTTATTTATGTATTGCTCGCCTCTCGCTACATCTCTTTATCAGAGTATTTTTTGTCGCCTTGTGCGAGTGTGCATATACATATTTACAAGGGGTGACAGACAAAGCGGGGGCTAGCAAGGTCAACAGCTCTATGTGGACCACAAAGCCAACCCACACACACAAATGCACATTAACGCGTCAGCTACGTGCGTGTGTGTGGTATCAATAAGGTAAGGGTTGTCCCCAACCGCAACCCCCACAATCTACGCTCCTAAACCGCTTCCATTGTTAAGTGTCTAGCGTTAGTTGTCATTTTAGCGACACATACCCTTCCACCCACGCACACACGCACACAGCTATATACATCTAACTAAGTATGTATATATGTAGGTAAAAAAGATGGTCACATGGCATGGCATCGAGTCTGGTTTGGTTTATGTACGGTCTTTACCAGCTGGTCACGCTGGTGTTTATAAACGTTCCTTTGTAATGCTTCGAAAGGGTTGTCCAGCCAGCCAGTTTATGAAACAAATACTTTTCAATAGTTTTCGCTTCAACAATTTACTTGGATTAAGTTGTAAGCAACTGGTTTTGTTCATTGAGCTTGATTCGTGATGTAAAACGACGAAAAGTATTTTCTTTGGGCTCAAGTTGATCAAATGTTTACAATTTCTATACCGCTACTCAATCCAGAGCTGTATATACCTACATATATATGTAAAACAGTGTTGTAAACTATGTTTATCATTTCATTTCACTCGAGAACGGAGAGTCCAAGTTGTGTTCTGAATGCTACATATATGTATATGAGTCATTCTTTGACAAATCAGGTACCCGCTAATCGCGAATCTGTGGTTAGAATTTCAAAATTACAAAATGGTGGACCTAAGATGGCCGCCGAAAACCTAAAAAATCATTTTTGTATTTTCGGGTTTGCTAATCTCGAACATGTACAGTTTTCTATGTGGTCCGGAACTGATCAAACGACGCTTGTAACAAATGAAATAACATTTGGAATAAATTGGAAAACCTCAAACCTCATTCATTTTTATCGAAACAGCAATAGAGAGAATCTTAGGGATCTGGATATCTTCATTATTGCCCAAATACATCCATTAATTTGGTTTCTGGGTACACAACTCTATAATCTTTTAAAATCGCGTAACGTTAACTCTCCGATTAAGTAACTTAAAGCAACCATTTGCAACCAACAACTATAATAAAAAACTTTTGTTCGAAATTCTAGTGAATAAATTATTTACTATTATCCCAGGCATTAATATTTTATGTTTAAAAATTAGTTTTTGTTTGTTTCGTGTCACAAATCCCTTTTTTGTCGCAAGTTTTTGTCATATCCACCACGCTTGTTGGTCCCTTGCTGCGGATGCCAGCCAACACTACGTATGTGTAATGTGTGCTAGCATATACCATATACATAGACGTTTCATATAACGCATAGCTAGTATATAATATAAAAAATGTGTAACTCAGTTTAGCTTTGTCTGGTGGCTTATTATTAAATTTACAATTTTATCCCAAATGTGTTGTGAAACCAAAGTTGGGCTCGAATGGGATCAAATTTGTCTTGTTTTATGAATTATGTATTTTTATGGGCATATTAATGTTGTTCATTAAAACAGCATAAATAATGAATGAATTTTTGGGCACTTGTATATATGTATGTATGTACATGAGTATATTATATATATATAGCAGTATATAAGCTATATGTGTGTGTGTGTGTGTGTGACTAATGTTGCATCATTTTGTAGTGTCATTAGTTGAACTTAGTTTCGTTTCATTTCATTTTTGCTTATATATTATGTATCCATATCTCATATTGATGTTGTTCCTTTGACCTTATATAACAAGAAATGAACGATAGTTGGTGAACTTTTAGCCTTTATTTTTCTTATGCCTGTTGTAATTGGTATTGTTGTTGTTGTTGTTTTTGTTCTTGTTCTTGCTATTGTTTTGGGCTGTGGTTTTTTGGTCCAAAACTCAAATACGTAATGTATGTCATTCATTTATGCATACAAAATCTGAACTGGACGACACAAGGGGACTAAGTCCCTATGATACTTGATGATTGATTCGATTTCATTTGTGTCTTTATCTGTGCAGAATTTGAGCAAAGAATTGTTTACTTGCCGGAAGCAATACAAATACAAACACATGCATATACACATTTCCGCATAAATATGCGTGTGTCTACAAAAAATATATATATATATATATGCATATATGGCGAACGTTAAAGTCGGGCGTGGATGACATTGAGATACCCTGCACCAACACAACAATATACTAAAAAAAAAAAAACAAAAAATGGCCTGTCTGTGACTGGAACCAACAATTTCAAGTCTAAGGCAATGTTTAAAAAAGTAAGCAAAATTTGGGACTTTTTGCCTTTGCAACTAGTTGGAAAGTGGCCTGATCTAATTTAAATCCCAACTTTGGTTACGCTAGTTCTTCTAATCTCCATAATATAGGCGTACATACAGACGGACGAACGGTCAATTTCTTTTGTGCTCCTGACCACCATATTGGACGTAACTTTGTTAGGTACCCTACATCTGCTTCTTCATGCTATATACATTTGCACAAACTTAATGTACCCCTTAGCTTAAGGTATACTTTATTAATATAATAAAAAATTATATCGCATGCCTGGCTTGACATTGCCCTGTGACGTCATGCGAACATTTTCCTCAGTCGGAGTTGCGTTGAAACAAATAAAATGAAAAAAAAAATGAATAAATAAATATAATGCGTGAAATTAAAAAATAAGTGATGCAATTTTATCCATAATAATAATCCATAATAATAATAATGTTCGTTATAAACTTTCTCAATAAAAAATTTATTCAATGATTTATTCAGCGCTGCAGCGTGTAGAGCCATATTTTTTTTTGTATTTATTTATGTTGATGAAAACTTAATTTATTTTTTGTAAATTGTGTTATATATTTGAACTGTTGCTTTTTAAAAACGTATTTTCTTATAAAGCCTATTCAGCAGTACCAGTGCTGTCTACTACCTATCCAACGCCATTGACCACCCTCTGCACTACCTGTAGTCAATTCTTTGTCAATACGTTGGTAAAGAAGAGTAATTCTCACAACAATTTTAGACTATAAGCTCTCATGTTGCAATGATTTGAATTCTGATAGTGCTGAGTATATTAGTCAACACTTCTTAGTATAAATTGCTGTTTACCAGTAGTGAGTGGGGTGGATGAAAAATCATTACAAACAGCGCTTAGAATATAAACATAAAAATAAATATTATATAATATAAAATTTGTTCAGACACCCACATACAGCTGACACTTACTACATTCTCTGGTATCCATCTGTGTATCATCATTAAAATCCAGGCAACGCAATTTGGTTAAACGCAAATGGCACACGCGTGTCTTTTGTGAGTCCTTCTTGTCCTTGTTGTTGTCTTTTTTTCTCTTTTTCATGTTATTGTTGTTGTTGCTGTCCATTCTCAGTTTTCCTTATGTGGCTCTTGTCATCCCAATGACACTCAATTGTTAAGATTTTTCTACCTTTTATGTAAAATAAAATATAATTTAAATACGCTTCCTTTATCACGTTTCTCACAGTACAACAACATATCTTGGGTTGGTGGCTTTTATTGGCAATGAGTTAAGGATATTGTTATCTGCCATCAGTCAAATTATTCATTCATTTATTGCTGAAAAAAAAGAAAAATGCATCAGTTTAATCATTTTATAATGGAAAGTATTTCAATAAATTGGACTACAGATTTCATAGCATTAAATTTGATATCTTAGTTTTTATTCGAAATGTAAAATTCAGTTTTCCAAAGTAACTAAACTAATTTCGATTGGTAAAAATCTATGGATGTTCAAAATATTAATGATATTTTTTTGTGGGGTCCGAAATCACGAGATTGCACCCTGGAGAAATAAAAAAAATGCGTGGTCTCAGACGTCAGCTTCAAAAATCTTTAGATCACAAGCTCGGATAGCTCTAGACATTGCTTTTTTGCCATAATTTTCATTCGAAAGGCCTGCATTTCACGCTGCGATGATCAAAAATAATAAGTCTTTTTTTCAAAATCTTTAATGGGTGGGGGCACACAAGATCAAAATCTTATGAGTTTTTGAAAAATCTGAAAAGTAAGCATATGTGTATTAATTTTTTTGAATACCAAATAATCATAAGCTGTGCTTTTCAAGAAGTACCTCAAAACTTTACAAAAATAATTATTATGTACCATATTCATTGGAACTTGATTGTTTATCAACAATTTTTGTAGTAATACTAGCTGACTTCGTTTTGTATGTTATATAAATATACGTAAAAACGGAGCTGTCCTTCTTTACAACGCGTAGTTTATGCGATTTTCGAATACTTTCTGAAATGTTTACTTTTCGCTCAAATATCGAATAACCTCAACAACAAAATTTTTATATAAACATTGCTAAATCAGCAGAAATATGCTTTAATGAGATTTCTGGCACAATATTGAATTACAAAAATAATAATAAATAATAAAATTTCCATTCACTTATGTTGTATTTGAAAACCATGTATGTTATCAAATGTCGCTTTGAGCTTATGAAGTTTTTCTTGACTTGTATCGAAGATATTTTTAAGCAAATATTTAGCTCTCTTTTAGAAACGTAAGTAAACAGCTGTTTAAAAAAAATAATCTTTTTAAGCTATAAAAAATGAGTTCTTGCCAATTGCAATGGAAATCCAAAACACGTGGAAATTGCAACGTTGAGGATATTAAGAATGGTTTCATAGGAATCGGTAATCGAAATTTGTAGGGAAGGTGGTTCTAATACATTTAGGCCTATATCTTATGGAATTCTTATGTGATCCTAATAATTTTTACTACCAACTGGACTGGACTGAATTTCGAGCGGATGGCTCTTGTAGTGTGAGTGCAAAATTCTCCTACGGCGGAAACGACGCGTCGCGACGGCGATCAAAAAACTTTGCCTACGTAGGCAACTTTTGCTGAAATTAGGTGTCTCTAGCTTGATGTTCGTACAGGCAGACGGATATGGCTGATTCGTAAGCCGAGATTATAGGAAACTCGGACCCGCCTCTTACCGCCTGTTCCACACTTAACTCAAATCTAGCATACCCAAGGGATACAGGGTATATACAAAAAATAAGACACAGACAAACGACAGACTGGCACCAGTTCAATAATATCCAAAATGCTGCCACAGGCCCCGCTCGCAAAAACTGGACCTAGTTGTGGTTGCAAAAGGTCACAGACGCACACAAAAGCACACACACACACACACACACGTACACACATGCACACATGCCGTTGACAATCAATATTTCCGCTGTATATTTCCGTTCGTCAGACATGGCCCGTTGCCAACCTTCATTGCAGCAACAACTGCAGCTGCAACAACAATCTGAACATAGCATAAAAATAAAAAGGTGTGTATCCTGGTTGTTTGATATTCATGGTTTTTTTTTTTTTTTTTCGAGCTTTGTGTTGCAGTTGACACAGCGTGCTTAAGGACATGCCGCCGCCAATGCTGCTGCAGTGCAACATGACCAATATTGTGCATACACTGAAAAAAAAAAAAAAATAAGCCAGTTGGGGATCTTCAATTAATCAATCAATAATTGTTCATGCCATAGTGTACTTTCAAGACCCACAGTTCGTACTGGGATTTAGCTAGTTGACGCGGAAATTCCAAACTGTCTGATCTTGTTCCAGAATTCATTTAAGAACCGTCTGCATTGAAGGATTTCTCTATTTTTTGTTCAGAATGAGGTTAATAATAATAATAATATTATTAGGGAATGCTGCAGTGCGACCCGTAGGATCCTCAACTAGCGCCATATCAGAGACAAACTTAATTATTTGAAATGGGTCTAGTTGGATGATATTATATATCCACACTCTATGCCCGCCGAGGTAGGATATGCTTCTTCTGGCAAGGGCGTCTTACTCTGCAAGGTTTAGGTTAGTTCTACTCGAATTTATATTGATAATATAGTAGAAGCTCTCTCTTATACCCAAATAAAAAAAACACCTAGAGTATATTTGCCCCGCCTGGAGCTTTTGTTCATAATAAGATAATAGATTTATCGCTCTTAGATCCGGTTCCAAGTTTTTTGTGCGTCCATCGCTAAAAAATCGCTCTGGAAAGTCACGTCTTGGCCGCCTTTGCCTTTGAGGGTGCATTTGTCAAAATCACTTTCGAGACACTATCACAGTTCTTGCGCTACTGCGGAATTGTGTCTCAGGACGTAATAAGAGTAAGAAACTATTGCTTCTGGCTGCTATTGACGTTCACGTTGCTGTCATAATCGATTGATTAGATATTTGTTTAGCACCAAATTGGCCTCTCTTTCTTACTGTGTACATGGGACATCCACCAACTTACTACAAGCTTTACCAGATGCCAATGCTAAGCTGAAAAGGCAATCAACCGAATCAATATTGGATAGTACTACGAGTACTAACAAATATTGCAGTGGTTATTAATATTTGAGCAGTTTCTACTTTTTTTCTCTCTATTGATTGTTCACTTTTTCGGAATTGCGGTTGGGGGAAGGCAATTCATCATCCATCAAATGATTGTAGTCTCTTTATAGTTTTTTTTTGTTTCTAATCGTGTTTTTTTTTTTTTTTTCGTTTTTGGTGCTGTTCGCACTTTTCACATTGTGTTTGGCAACTCATTTACACTCTTTCCTTTTAATGTCAGCCATTGTCAGGCGCCATTTTTTACAACTGTCAATTTTGACGTTGTTGTTGTTGTTGCTGTTGCTGTAGCTTCCTGTCGGCTGTCATTTCTTGTTGCATTTGTTGTTGCAACGATACGCTTCACTTGTTTTTAATGGCTGCGGTTTGTTGGTTTACCTCACGTCGACATTTCATTTAACCCTTAGTCCACTGGCCGTATTTAGTTTGACCACAGAAGTATTTAAAGCTTGAGCTGTCTAAGAAGCGGAAGCTTTTATAGAATCGTGTACTTATTTAGACACAGGCTAACCAGATAAGAATTTTAGAGAAAAAAATAAAATTGAATAGAAAAACAAATTGGCTGTATGGAATACTCAAGTCTTCGGCAAGTCTGCTCGGCTTTGCTGGCAGTGCTTTTTGGCCAATATCCTGATCTTTGAATCGATATATTTTCTCAACTTCGCAGCAATCTCTCTCTTTTATTTTACAGCTTATAAAACTGTGTGTAATAATTTTGTAAACAAAAATTTCACTACTTTATAAAAAAACGAGTATTCCAAGATTTTATTTATTTATATAATTATAAAGTAAAAGTTAATTCTAAATTATAAAACGTTTGTAACCAGAGCCACGTAGGCCTTCAGGCATTACGAGATATTATAGTTCAATCGGTTAGTTATTATTATGTTTTTTTTGTTTGTGTGATAAATTATTTTATGTATTAAAATATTTTTTTGTTTTTTACATATTTTTTATAAGATAATTTTATTATTTAAGGAAATGCTTTGGCTATAAACTGTAGAGACTATTTTAATAATCATAATTTCAGTAAGTAAAATCGAATGAATACTTAAAATAAATTTTGAATTTTGAAATTTTTAAATAAAAATTGGCATTTGTACATATATTATTTCATAATTTGTATTTTTAAAGTAGAAACACAAAAGAGTTATTATGCAATTTTGATAAAAAAATATTTAACGATTCAAAAAAAAAAAAAAAAAAATTATAAGACTTGCAATTCCTGAAATAAGTGTAAAGCAACAAATCATAGAATAAAACTATAAATTAAAAATAAAAACAATAACGACCTTTAAGAATTTTAGTGGCAAGTTTTGCTATTTATACAGCGTTGCGCTTGCAACGACTTCGATGTTGTGACGTCATGACGATTTGACTTCTTCTGCCTTCTATTCCAAAAATTCGTATAGCTAATAATTTTTCTTGCCGTGGTCGAAATTAAGAAATAATTTTATTGTTTTTGGTTTTCTAACTTTCTTAACTGTCTATAAATTAAAAATAAAAACAATAACGACCTTTAAGAATTTTAGTGGCAAGTTTTGCTATTTATACAGCGTTGCGCTTGGAACGACTTCGATGTTGTGACGTCATGACGATTTGACTTCTTCTGCCTTCTATTCCAAAAATTCGTATAGCTAATAATTTTTCTTGTCGTGGTCGAAATTAAGAAATAATTTTATTGTTTTTGGTTTTCTAACTTTCTTAACTGTCTAAAAATTTGTTTAAAAGATTCAAAAAAAAAACATTGAAAAACATGATTGTATTGTATTCTATTAATATGGATATCGTAGCTCTTTTAATTCGAATTATTTCTAATACTATGAAGCAGCTACAATTTGATGCAATTAAATCTATATCAGACAAGATAGATTCGTTTTAGTTCCGTTCGGTTTTGCTTC
The DNA here is from genome assembly GCA_949987675.1 of Chymomyza fuscimana. Classification (NCBI taxonomy): domain Eukaryota; kingdom Metazoa; phylum Arthropoda; class Insecta; order Diptera; family Drosophilidae; genus Chymomyza; species Chymomyza fuscimana. Next base: position 64,635,535 of record OX465090.1, on the reverse strand, counting down.
ACACCCTGTGTGCTCAGTTTCTTGTATATTAACCCTACAGCTGGCTAAGGTCTTGGCCAGAAAATGTCTAATTACAATTTAACAATAACTGAAAGACTGACATTGGCTGAAAAAAACACCCAACACACCACCTAAAGTGATTCCCGGCTGCCAGCTGGCAAAAACTTTGCTCCGCACACACACACACACACACACACACGCACACGCACTCCCAGACACACCTAAACGCTTGCACACTGATACAGACAGCCGGTTAAAGTTATAGTTAAAGTTTGTTGCCAGTTAATTATGAAACAAAAATAAAAACTAAATAATAAAAAAAAAACAAATTCCAACGTGAAGTGTTTTTTAAAAAGGTCAACGCAACAATAATAATTATAAAGTTTTGAATCAACTAAAACAAATTACACAGGCCAAGGGTTAAACAGCTACAACAACAACAAAAAAACAAGAACAACGACAAGAATAAACATGCACAAATGGAATAAAAAAAGAATAAATAAAAATGAAAATTACGTTAAGCAAAATAATGTTGCATAGTTGTTGGCGCGTCAGCTCCATGACGTAGTTAAGTGGCCATTTAGTTGTTGGCCATTGTATTATATACTTACAATGTACAGTGGTATTATATATATATATATATATATATATTTTTTATTGGTGTTGGTGCTTGCATGTCGCAAGTTATCATTAATAATTAGCTGAGCATGTTTTACACGCACAAGCATACGACCTTATTGAAGCCATATACCTTGGTAGAGTATATAAAAAACTTAATTATGATTCTTAACTATTTATCAGGCATTGCAACTCTTATGATTTTGATTGATTTTATTGATAAAAATTAAAAAATAAAATTTATCCTTATTTTGGATACTAACAAAGTCATTCTTGGCGTGACGTTACAAAAAATCAAAATTGAATTTGCATAACTTTTGAGCCAAGGTGCGTAGAACCAGATAGACACAACTAAATCAAAGGTTTTTCTATAAGAATATATCTTTTCTATCAATCAAGTCTTGGTTAATTTTTGGATTTAAAGTGTTGGTAAATATCTAAGAAAATAATGCACATATGTGCGTACTTAGTGCTGTGTTTGCATCTTAGTTTCTAAGTTTCTGTTTATATAAGTTCACCTTGATAATCTTTAGAGACATAATTTATACATTTGTCCCACTGTGCGTTTAGTAGCAAATTGTATAGTAGTCTATTTACTCGTACTTTTTGAAATTGCAACTTCTTTTGCACTTTGGATTTTCTTAGTCATTCATTCATTCACTCTCTCATTCATTCATGCATTCCGGCAGGCAGCCATTCAGTCAGGTAGTTTGTGTGTCTGTCCGGTTGTCTTTCGGCCTGTCTGTCTGTCATTCATTCATTTCAAACTTGACAATGTAACTTTTGCTTCAACAACTTCTAACTATTCTAACTATTGATGGTGCTGTTTTTGTTGTTGTTGTGGTTGTTGTTTCGGTTGTGGTAGTTGTTGTTGTTGTAGAAAAGACAATAGCAAACAAAACACATAAAATGGCAAAAAGACGCAAGCAAAGCGAAGCACAAAACGTAAAGCGTTGCGTATACGTAATGTCTTTCTCACATCATTTGTTCGTTTTGTTACTTTTCGCTCTCTCTATCTCTTTTTGCTGTTTTGTGCACTTAAAAAGCAATTTAGTCTAATTACTTTAAGTACAACAATAACAACAACAACAAGATGAAAAACTAGCAAGAGCTTGAAGCTGAATGCAGAGAAGAAGAAGTGAAGGAGGAGCAGCAGAAGTTGACCGTGTGCGTGTGTCAATAAACAAGAGCTAAAGCGGCAAAATATACTCAAATAAACATGCCAGCATTAGTATCAAAGTCTGTGCGTGTGTGTGTGTGTGTGTGTGTGTGTGTACGAAACAAGAAGCAAAAAAAAAAATGGTTGCTTTTAGGCTATAATTACCTGAGAACTTTGTCCGTAAGTTGCCGCCATTGCTCGTTGCTGTTCACTTCCGTTTCCGTCGCGCTGCGCTGCGTTAACGTTGACGCTTGGCCAGTGGTTAACACACACACACACACATACACGTACTGAGATACACACACTCATATATATAAGTACATAAAGAGGCAGCGCTTCTTGTCTTCATTATTATTTTTATTATTGTTATTACTTTTCTTTCATTTTTTCCAGCTGCTTTGGCTGCGTCTTTTTTCAGCTTCTCTTCTCTGCTGCTGCGCTGCTACTTCTTGTTGTTTTTGTTTTCAGTAAATAAATCAGCAACGAGCAACTAACTTTCACAGCTTGCAAAAGTAGCTTTTGTCTTTGTTTCATTTGCTTAACGCATTTGCGGCACTCCTTCTGCACCCCTCCTCTGCCAGCCGTTTTGTTTATATATTTAGGGGTTGCTTTTGGCACAATTGGAGGAGCAGCAAAAAATGAATACGAAAAGGCCAAAAAAAAAAAAAAAAGGAAAAGGAACCCAGTTGCCAACGATAGCAGCTAATTCTGTAAGAGGCATAATATGACACAATGTTTGCTGTTTATACGAATACATACATGCACACACACACACACACACACATGCTTATATATAAGTGGCCATAAGTATCTGTGTGTGTGCGTGCTCATTTATGGTGTACACGCATTGATTGGATAATTATAACGAGCTTATCTAATGCCAAAAGACAGAACGATAAACTTGAACAAGAAGCTCTGGCTTATTAGATGAAGAAGACGAAGACGAAGACGCTGAAGAACTGCATTTATCGTTCACTCACTCGATTTTCGATTTTTTTTGTTTTGGTGTATCTCTTAGTTACACTAGCTCCTCCTCAATTGCCAATTATGGCAATAGCATAAGAAAATTGAGTTAACAAACGAAAACATTAACAAAAAAAAAAAAAAAAAAATACAACAACAACGGCAAAAAGGAAAACACAGGATAATGTATTTTATATGGTTGTGTTAGTATCGGCTCCTGTGGGAGCATTCAAAAGTTACAGTTTATATTTAAACGATTGATTTTAAGTTTTTCCTTGATTCTATCACTACAGCTGTTTCCTGTTCATTTCGTTTGTCTTTTCGTTGAAAAAGAATTTCTTGCTGCTTTAATTTGGGGGCAACTGCAGTTTGCAGTTACTTTCTTTTGACACTTTTTGAAAATTTTAATTGACATAATTTGTGTTTTTAGTTCATTTTTTTTAGATCAGGGATTGCAACTCTTATAATTTTTTGCATAAAAATCATCAAACAAATATTATTTTTGGAGTTTTTCATCAAAATTGCATAACCCTTATTTTTTGACTTTAAAAATAAAAATTACGAATTAATATTTAAATGTCAATTTTTTTTATTAAAAATTGCTCTATAACTCTTATATTTCAATTTTTATAATAAAAATTTACATTTAAATATTAATTCATAATTTTTATTGAAAAACTGCAAAATAAAAGTCATTCTTTAATTTTTATTAAATAAATTGAAAAATAAGAGTTATGGAGGAATTTTTATTTTAAAAATTTAATTCAAATATCTTTTATTTTATAAATTGAAAAATCAGAGCTATTGAGCGATTTTTAAACAAAAATTGGTATTTCAATATTATTTTATAATTTTTATTTAAAATTTATTATATAAATGGAAAAATAAGAGTTGCGGAGCTTTTTTTATATTAAAAATTGAAAATAAAAATTAAATTCAAATATATTTTATTATATAAATTGAAAAATATGAGTTATTAAGCAATTTTTAATTAAAAATTGGCATTTAAATATTATTTCATAATTCTTATTTATAAAGTCGAAAAATAAGAGTTACACTTGATTTTTTTGATAAAAATTAAAAATAAAAGTTTATCCTTAATCCGGATAGTCCTTTAAAAATATGATATAGAGCGTGTCATTTTTTTTTTTTGCATTTTCATCCAAAGCTGTTTTTTTGCTTTGATTTTTTTCAACTTCATTACTCTTATTTGCGTTCCCTGCTTTAGATATCTAATCCATAAAAAAAAACCAAAAACAGCCAAAATCAAAATAAAAGATGATATTTGATATACCTATGGCTTGTAAGTGTTGAGTCCTGTGGGCATATTTAAAAGACTGAGCATTATTTTAAGATGAAATAATTTCAGCTGTTTTTTGTTCCTTTCTTTTGTCAATACTATTAAATTTTCTCCAAAAACTCTTAGTCTGGGAAAGCCACCTACATAATTTGTAACATTCTAAAATTTTCCTTAATACAGATAAGGGTGATCCCTTCTTTTTTAGAGAAAAAATCTTTAACAGAAAGCGAATCTTTTGGTCGATATTTCCTTTTTTGGTTTCTATAAATTCGTATATTTCTCTTATTTTTCCGATATATTCTTCTGTTGTGTTGGCGCGAAATTATTTTTGTTTGATAAAAAATATTCTATTTTAAATAAAATTACACAAAAATATTACTTTAGCAACAATATTTATTGCGATTCAACATGACTTAGCTAAAAGGAAATTTTCTTTGTGTAACGCGGCAACTCTGTCGCACTTTTCGGTCATGTGTTCGTGTATGATACGTGCACAAAAAAATTGGTTGAGTCAAAAAAAAAAAAAAACATAATTAAAAACAATTGTCAGTAAATATATAACTTTAAGTTAGCATAAATATAATATTGGAATATCAAAGAATATTTAAAAAATTATTTCAGTATAAAATTCGTACTTTTTCAAACCTGTTTTAATACCACTTGCAACAAAACATTCGGTTTTAAACCACATTAAAAATTCGGTTTGAAAACGAATCCGAATAAAATGTTCCAGGTAGAAGATATACGATACGAACAAAAAACAGTTAGTTAAACTTTGTTCGGGGCTTCCAAAAAGGATTTAATAATTTTACTGTAGCCATTTAACGTTAATTGTAAGCCTCGATGTTGGAAAAAAAAAAAACCGTGTGAAAAGTATCGAAATACATAAAAAAAAGGAAAATAAAGATTCTATGGATCAGATTAAACAGTGCACAAAAAATGCTACGCTTTTTTTTCGTATCGAATTATTAAAAACTGCTGGAAAAAACCAATGACAGCGAGAGACTATAATTATGTACTTGCATATATGTATACGCTTATGTATATGTGTGTGTGTGTGTGTATGGGTATATGTTGCTATTTATATTCTTATCTGTATATTAGCCCGCACAAACAGGTAAACAAGTTCAATCATTGCTGTGAATAAAGCTGACTTTAAATACACACATACATGAAAACACATACACACAAGCACGTAGCATATGCCAAACACGTTTCCATTTATATACATATATGTATATATATGCATACTGAAAATAATGTTGATGATGATAATGAGTTTGAATTTGAGTTAACACACAAATGAAGGGCTGGCAAGTGACAGAGGAAAGAGCATAAAATTGATAAATTGATAAACGCCCAACATATGCAAATCAAAGAACTGTGCAATTTTAATGAGCCAAAAAGGCAAAAAAAAAAAAAAATAAAGAAAACGAGAGAGAGAGAGTTTCTCTCAAGCAAAAACTGAAAGCAGTCAGAATAAGCGCCTAAGAGTATGCAATGCCGAACTTACACTGTCGCACAAAAGTTTTCGTATATCAAGATTTCGTATATCAATCATTCTCAGGTGTTAGAAGCTGAGGATTTTAAAGTTTGTTTCCATTATGGTATTTGTCTTAAACGTAGAGATGAGTTGGAGATTCTTTTTTTTTTTAGTGTTTCGGTTCCAAGCTGTTGTTGGGTATCCTGTCCGTTGGAGGTAGTGTGCTTGGTTGAGTAACGTTTTTAATTGAGTTACTTTACTGATGTCGGTTTTACTTCCTTCAGATACCTTTACGTGAGCTTACTACAAATTTGATTTTCGAATTTATTAATTTTTAGAAAAAACTATCTCCAGCTTTGATATTGATTAGGGTATTCACTTTGTCTGGGCAAAATGGTTAAATTATTAAGCGTCTGCCCCTTGACTACGGAAAGAGCCAATACCTGTTAGGGTGACCATATTCTTTTATACAGTTTTTGGCATTATTTAGTGTTTCTAGTATGCTAAAAAAGTAAACAAATGCCAAAAGCACTAGAACTATTTTGGAGGCTGCCTGCTGAATTTATGATCCTGTTCGGCGGTCGAGTTTAGGAATTTTTTGTGCATTTAGTAGATATTGGGATGGGAATTTTTGTTCGTGGTCGGGCAAGTTATTATGTTTGCTCATAATTTCCGTATAGATTATTGCAGTGTCCATAAACTTTTAAACGCCAGTGTTTATCGCTTTTAATGCTTTCCTTTCTGTTTCTGTTTCTTTTTTTTTTTAAGTTTTATTGACACACAGAGCAAAATGAAATGACAGAATAGACAGCGAAGAGTGAGGGGCTAGATGAAAAGAGGCAAGACGCAAGAAGAGGCAGTAAGTGTGTAACTTGAATTGGGTTAGGGGTTGACTTGGCTTAAACACACACATACACACAGACAGACACCCTCAACCAAGTGGCAAAAAGGCAACAGAGCCAAAAGTAACCAAAAGAAGAAACTTTTTTGAGTTTTAATGCCAAATCGAAGGAGTAACTTAAGAGGGCGTGGGTGTAAATTTGTGTCCTGTGTGTGTGTGTGTGTGTGTGTGTGTGTGTGTACGTGCGTACATGAGGACACCAAGAGCGATTTGCATATAAATGATTACGGAAATAAAAAAGGAAGTTGAAATAGACAGAACCAGTAGATTCCGCTTCTGATTCTAGCAATTTGAAAGTAGGTTGGGCCAACCAAAGGCAGTCAGTGGGGGGTAAGCAAAGGGTTTTGCATAGCGAAAACTTTCAGAAAGGAAACGGATTTCGCATAAATTTTTTTCTAAAAATATATATGTTTTTGCAAATACATATATTAGGAAATATATATTTATGGCATTGGTGTAGTATAAAAAAAAACACCAACAACTGCACTGACACGAATTATTAAAGAGTGTTAAGTTGGTTGCTATATACATATAGTATAAAATATTCAAATCGTTGCAGATAAAATGATTCAACTTCAAATACTGTTGTCGAGAAGTTCAAAAGAAATCAAAATGTCTCTTCAAGTAAACTCAAACAATTCCTAAAAACAAACAACCAGCTGAATGATGCTTAAACTGTATGGGAGAGGGGGTCTGCTCCAAGTGGGAGCAACAAAGCCATTTATCGCTCAAATATATAAATCATGCGTCTGTATTTGTGAATATATTTGGCGCTGTGCACTTGAAGAAAAACGCTTAGATCTTAGAGATTTTAACTTATATATCGACATAGCTTCAATTATAAGATTGGTTTTTTTTTCGAGTGTAGCATTTTGCCAAAAAAAAAAAAAAATAAAAAAAATCTTAAAGGAAAATATGTATGCAAAGAAAGTGGCAAGAAGTGCCAAAGAATTTCTTAGGCTAGAAAACAAAACAATGACATTGATGAATGATGCACAAATGATATATAGATAGATGTATAGACAAACTGATGGAACGAATTGAATGAATGAACGATTGAATGAACGAATGAATGAACCTGCGAATGAATGAACGAACGCGTATACGAATAAATGAAAGCTTTTCTTGCTTTGGTCTGCTCCTGCTGGGGCTTGGGTCAGTGTCTGGCGGGGGTCTCTTGCATTGTTAATAAGCCAGTACCAGGCGCGCATAACTTGGCCAGGCTTAATTAATTTCACAGCTTGCTCTTGTTGCTCTTGTTCTACTTGTGCTCTTCTCCCCATTTTGCACGTTGATTGCTAAACCCAACATTGCAGCAGATTTATTAGCAAGTCATCTACTGCATTCGCTTTGCACTACTTCCAGCTCCAAATCCGGAGATTCACGCCCACTAATTAAACTTTTTAACAGAAAGCCGGTGTCGACGGCGCCTTATTCAAAAATTTTTAGCAAAGTCTGAGGAACAGACTTTTGAACTTTAACTAATTTTAAATGTGGCATAGAGTAGACTAACTCCACTATTTATAATGAACGCACGCCCGCACCAGTGCGACCCAGTCGACTCGGGCCAGTAGCCCGAGTAGTAGTTGTACCAACTCATCCTGGCTGGCTTGGCTAACTGCTTGACGTATTGTTGAAACAACAGCTCAATGGCCAGCACCAACAGCAGCAGTCTCAGCGCCCCAGGCCCTGTTTCTTTTTCTGTTTCTCTTTCTGCCGCTGTCTCCGTTTCTGTCCCAGACCCAGACTCAGACCAAGGCGAACTTTTAATTACCAAATAGCAGCGACAACGTAGCTGTCGGCTTTGGCAGCATCTCGGCCCATTCAATTAGATGGAGAGCAATTTGAGCAGTATGTGAAGCAGCTTGTTGTAGACCTGGTCTTTCCAGCTACTACCTTGGGTCGGGCAGTACTGTCCGTACTGTAAGAGGCCCCAAAGGCATTTTGTGGCAGTCAGTTTTTGTTGTTGCAATAAGCGCGCACCAAACGAAATGTGGCCAAAACTTCCAGTCAAAACTTATTGTGGCAAAAGGTGAAATGCTAGCCAAAATGAGAGGAATATAAAAACGAAAAAAAAAAGAAGAAAAATCCATTGCGTGAGAATCTAAACGTGTAGCGTAGACAGCTGTATACTCTTTCAGGGTTTCACTTCAATTTCATTATAATGCATTTTGGACTAGACAAATGGGCGATCTAAAGCAGCTTCCTAATGCTGGTTCAAATGTTCGGTCTTGCATCATATGTCTCGATATCAAATAGCAGATTTCATTCAAATAAGTGAAGTGGAGCACTTTTTAATCGATCTTTGCGATCTTTGCGATTTTGATGATTTTAACGATTACTTATTGAATTATCGTTAACTGAATAGCTGGGTCAACTACTCTTTGACAAGAGACATATCGCGCAAGTATCACACATGTGCTTCGAAAAAGAGTATACGAAAAATAAGAAAAAGAAGATGTGAGAACGAACCAAGCTCAGGTTCAAAGAAGCAGCCTGGACAAAGTTATTTGTTTAGAAGCAAACCAAGTTACGGCGCCGCCTTCACCCTAGTCCCCATCTAACTATCACCTTACCATCCTAACTACCTACCCTAATGGCAAGTTTTACTTTGGTAGATTGTGCTCTGGCTCTGGCTCTCTTTTGACCTGGCCTACTGCTCCTTGGCCATCCCATGAATTCAAAATGAAGCAACCAAGTGCCTTGGCATAGACATAGACATAGACATAGACATACTCGTAGCCATAGCTCCAAGAGCTAAAGCATTTTTTATTTGCACAAAATTAGCAGTGCCAAAAAAGTCAAGTGGTTGGATGTATTCGGAGGATGTTCAGTTGGCGGATTCCAACTTGCTTAAAATTCAATATGGCAACTATGGGCCACGAGCAACATGCACAGTAGTCATGAGCTGAGGTTAGCCCAGCCTGGCAACAAATCATTGACTCTGTAAATTTCGCGCCCAAACCCAGCCAGGAAACGAACAAAAAAAAAAGGAGAAAAACTCTATAACCATTTGACTGCATAGAAAGCACACCCTAACAAATTATGGAACCAGAAGTTCCCGCCAAGTTTGTGTCTGGAAGACGAGTGCTAGCAAATTGGAAATTTTATGCCGTATAGTTTATGCCTCGTCCAGCTCGCTACGGTTGCACATAAAGCCGGATACGTGTGTGGGACTGCAAACTCATATAATATAACGAAAACAAGCAACTTTATTATGGCTCAGTTTTGGGGCTGGGTGGTGCAAGTATTTTTGTGTATATGTGAGATTGTTCTTATATATTTATGGACGCATATGTATGTATTATATACGGGGCATGTCGAACTGATGGCATACGCTAGAGGCACAATTTTTTGTTTTAAAAAAAATTATTTATTATTTTAATTTTGGAAAATTTTCCGAGAAAAAAGCAAAATTCTTGAATCATAAGTACGAGGGTTAAGAAAGTCAGGCCTTTTACGGTACACACGACGATATTTTGAAGATTAAATTCATTTTAATCAACGCTTTAGGCTCGGCTGAATGTCTACAGTGGAAACCACTGACAAAAGGTAGACATTGTTTTGTTTGTTGGTCTCTCAGAAGGCTATGTACATTAAGTCCTGCTTATGCGTAACTTGAAAGCTATGAGGAAGATCTACATCTATATGGCATATGCTCTCTTTAGATGTCTAGTATCTGCGCTATTATTATTTGATAAAATTTAAATACTTTTCAGTTTGCTTTACAAATATTTCCAAGTATGCACAGTTTGAATCTTTGGAGGATTTCGATATTGGATGTGTCTTCGTTGTATCCCATAGGCGTATACACCATAGTTTCATAAAACCACGGCGTTTGTATAGTTTCATAAAGTTTCGGTTGAAAATGTTTTGTGAAACGGGAGGGGGAAGGATGTTCGCATGAAGCCGACTCAATTCAATTCAATCTCTATAAAGATTCTGTGTTTGTGTGTTTGTAATAAAAGGAGTCTTAAAATTTGCTGAAAAACTTGATGTTTGCCATACTTAAGCATTGGGACTACATGAGTATTGCCAAATGGGTTGTTTTTGTTCTTGGTCCTGTTTCTGATGTTCCTGCTCTTGTTGTTGTTGTTGTTGTTGTTGCTGTTGTTCGTCTTGCCTTGTACTGTGTTCTAATAAATTATTAAAAATGGCATGACTGTGGGCCATAAACTGCTCCAAGTTTGACTTTAAGCGTTTTTGTTTTTTTTTTTTTTATGTTTGTTAGTTGGACATTTTATGTTTCCATTGGTGCATAAAAGAAGAGAATGAACAAAAAATAAATAAAACAGCGCCCAAAGTAGGGCCCCAAAAAAAAATAAAAGAAGAAGATAAAAGGTGACAACGAGCAGCTTCAATGTCGTGCATTTTGCTTATTGAAACTTAAGAGTCGTCTGTGGGCTGCAGGAAACGAAATTATTTGCTGCATATGTGTATACTTGGTGATTACTATTGTGTAGGAGTAAGAGTGAAAGGGGGGTGGGGACAATAAAATTTCTCGTATATATGTGTATCTTGTATCTGTTGCACTTTGCCGTAACCAGTTGGGTCTATATGGCTATATATATATAAGTTCATTTTTTAAAATGTATTTGAACCAAGAAGTTTATTGAAGTAAACTTATTTTTGCAAAAATGGTTTGAGAGGTTCCTGGTGCTCAAGGAAGGTGCGAGATGTTTAAGGCCAGGCGAGGAATATATCGCGCAATAGTTTGGCGGTTTAGGCTGAAAGTTGAGTGGAGAAGAGAGAAAACCGCTTGAATAAACGTCATGCTAATGTCTTAGCCCGGTATAAGATTACAACATCAAATGAAATAAATAAAAATTTCCAAGCTCACGCTTGTGTTAGTCCCAAGCCGTCTTATCCGTTGTCAGATATTTGAAAAAAGAAAATCGAACAAATCTCATTAATTATGCCAAAATTTTGTGCACGGGATTTCATATGAATGACTATCTTGAACATTGCATAAATGACAGTTTCATAGCTATCAGCTTTTATAAGCATTAGGTGCTTACTAGGATTGGCAATTGGAGCACCTCAATTTAGTCGTACATTGAGCTCACTTGCGTGTAAATTTTCCAAAGTTTACATTTTCACAGCTGTACTGTATATACAGTAAATATCTCAACATAATTGTTTGGGGCTATTTCAAGTTCTTGGAATCCTTACTTCAACTTTCTTGACTGCTTTAATTGTTGTTGGAATTGTTTAACTTGCATAAAGATGGTCTGGTTGGATTTTCAAGGCAAGGCACATTGTACATTTGGTATGTCCACGAGGGTTGCCCTTTGCATTGCCGAAAGATACATTTTTTGTATTTTTTTCATTAATTCAATGTTTGAGTTTTCTGAAACTTCCTTCTTTGAGCCACTTTGGGCGAGCTTACATTGTCATGCAGTTTGCTTTCGGTGAAAGGATCCTCAATCTTCAAAAACTTTTGGAAAACTAATATTTGTATACCATTTAGTTAACATCTGGAGAGTTTTTTCATTGGCTTGTTTTGGAACATAATGGGTTCATATGCAAAAAAGTAGGTCTGTGATGTTATGAGATAACTCGGTTGTATTTTTCAATCGATGCAACACACTTAATATATATTTTTTTTCCGCTTTGTTATTCCTCTTGGGTGCTTAGGTCCTGCCTCTACAAGAGCTGATTCGCTTGTATAGGTTTCAGAAATCGTGTTTTTTCGTTCGATCCGGTGATTGACCAGATGCGACTGATCCCAGTATTGGGGCTGCCATCTGACGCCAACTGGGCGTGGCGTCCCTTGGTGATGGGGCTACCATCAAAGCTCTCAGGGGTAAGAGTTCATCTTACTGGGTTAGCACACTATTGCTCGCCGCGCCATCTATTGGCAAAGATGAGAACCAAGATGACAACGATTTGGGTCCTTGCTGGTCGCATTGAACTTGATTGCGCTTTGGTTTTGTTCTTCCTTGCAAAGCTGTGTGCTGAAATGATGCTTGCTGGTGGATTAGCGGGGCAAAGGTGGGTTTGCCAAGGGTAGGAAATATGGAAAATCAGGAATAGGTGTGGTTAAGGCGTTTTTGGCGCTGGACGGTTCGGGGTTCGAATCAGGGACCAATAGGATGGGAGTGCAACACTGCAAGTTTTTTTCGAATATGTTAAAGCCTACCCTCGCATAAGTTTTGAGCAACTTAATGCCTTACAGCAAGCACATAACAATGATGCACTCACAACACATGTGAAAACCACAATCCACACACACACAGATACACAGATACACAGATGCACAGATACACCATATACGAGATACACTCAGATACATCCACAAATTTCAACTACTTATAGTTATTGTTATGCAACTGCAATGCAAAGTTGTAGCTCTGTAATTGAAAATATTGTTTGCCTTGAACAGGCTTGATCAGGAAAGTCTTCAGGAAAGCATTCTCTGGCTTGGGTAAGAGGGTCTTGGTGGAACCCTATGAATACTGGGTGTACACAGGAGCGACAACAATAAGTACGACAATTTCTTGTTGGAACGAGAAAGTATATTGAACATTCCTCCAATGCAGCAAACAATGGATGGCAGTGCCCCAAAGGCAACAACAACGACCAATAAGTGTTGTAAACTAACAGTAACAACAGTTGCATGAATATATGGTACATATATATATGCATATATATATGCTTGTATACATATATGTATGCGCTCACACCAAGAGGCCAGGCAGACTGCACAGGCCCAGTGCCATGCCCGGACAGACCTGTTGGTCTGCCGAAAACAAAACTTTGATTTCAGCTGAGTTTCCCTCGATACCTACACATATTGAAGAAACCCAGCAAACATTTTTAGGCTGACGAAATGGAACAGCTGGAAGCTTTTACAATTATTTGTAAAGTACTCTAAAATCTTGAAGAAACTTGGGCGTAGGGGGGTTCATAGAAAAGCTCGCAACGAAGCTTTCTTATATGTAAATTATATATTATATGAAATAGATACCCATACTTAAGTGTTGGGAAAAACCATTCATTATTTTTAGTTACAAACTACGCTTCCAAATGTTTAAAATGTGTTTTAAGGCAATTTTTTGAATAAAATTCACTTGCCTAAAGTCAAGTGAATTAAATTCGTACAAATTCGCTGAAATCGTTGAAACTGTAGAGAGAAATTTTATTTAAAAAAAAAATGTTAACCGGAACACAGGCCTGCGTAATATCATTCCCTTTGTTTATGGCTTTCGTACACTAACTTTTGTGTGTATTATTTTTTATTATAAACTATTTTTAAGCTCAATGTATTTGTATTTCTATTTGTACATTGTGGTTAGTTAGATATTTTCAGGACAAGCTCAGCCTGACTGGCTCTATGCTCTGCTTCCAGCTGCTTCCTTCCGTTGGCTGGCATAAAATGCATAAACTTTATGAGAAAAAGTAAAAAAAGCAACAACAAAAAAAAACAACAACAGGGCATAAAAAAATGAAGTTATGCAGGAAGTACCGCAAGGGTTGGGCAGGCAGACACAGATGGCGAGAGAGAGAGACAGATAGAGAGTGAGGCAGCAGCAAGGGAGTTGGAGATCGGGGAGCAAACTTTTTGTATGGCGAAAGCAAAGCTTGGCGTGCAATTTGTGCTTGGGTGTTTGTTAAGAGCAATTGCCAACCTAGTGTTGAACAACGCAAGCTGGGAAGAGAGTGTTGCGCAAAAACTGCGATAAAAAAAATAGCAAAATAAACTTGCACATACCAAGCTGCAGATAAAAAATATATACAATACAAGTAAGGACTGCATATATATTTTGACCCAAAAATAAATGAATTCGTACATGGCATAAATAATTTCAATTAATTTGTAGTTTAAAATACATCTTGAAACATATTTTTTTTTTTTAATTATATATTATTTCATGACAATAATTAAATGAAACTTTTATTTTAATATGTATTTAATATATTATATGTACAAACATTGAATAGGTTTTCGGTATCTTTAAAAAAATATTTTATTAAGATATCGATTATACTTATTTGTACCTAGCCTTGTCGTTAATTGAAGTAAAAAAACGTTTTTTTAATAATTAAACATTTGGGATCAAAGATAAAATAAAAATGAATTAAAAATTTTATATTAAAGTGAAACACCAGTGTGGAGCAGGGGCTTTTAAGGTAATTTTTCGAATTTTTCAAAATCCAAATAGCTGACGATATTATACATATTTTGAGCTACAATTATTAATTTTTCTAAAGTAGAGAGCTACGAGTACATGACCAATTTGCGGAGAGATCGCAAAAATATCAATTTAAAAAGAATGGCATAAAAATCATGAAAAATGAGTTGTAAAATAAAAAGTTCACTAGAAAATTATGTTATAAAGATTGTGTCAAAATTTCAAATCGATTGGATAAAAATTGACTGAGTTATTCGTGAAGCCATTCGAAAAAAAAGTGGTTTCGAGAAAAACGCGTTTAAAGTTTTAAAACTGGCCCGACCACGTGGCGAAGTGCCATACGCCCCACGCATATGAGTGGGAAAATTTTTTTTTTTGAAAAATCACTTCGTTATATTGTTTCTAACATAATTGTCTACCATTTAGCTTCAATTAAAATTTGAGAGTGAGAGATAATTATACATTTTGTAAGGGAATGCGTTCTTATTTCAAGTTATTGGTTCGCTTTTGTACCAGCCCGAGCCTCAAAAATTTGTCTGCCAGGAAGGAATACGTTAACTCTTGAGAGCTAAATTCAAACTGTCTGGCTCTCTGCTGCCTTCACGGCTTCTTTTTGAAATTGTATTGCATATAATATTAAAATTAAATATTGAATTAAAAATATTCAATTATCTATGTTTTGTAATTAGTTATTAAATGAACATTTATAATATTAGGGTAAATA
Organism: Chymomyza fuscimana; assembly: GCA_949987675.1. Lineage (NCBI taxonomy): Eukaryota > Metazoa > Arthropoda > Insecta > Diptera > Drosophilidae > Chymomyza > Chymomyza fuscimana. Next base: position 64,620,252 of record OX465090.1, on the reverse strand, counting down.
AATAAATAAATATACATACCTATATTTTATTGTGAACACAAATATGCCACAACTTGCTTGCGCCGTCTAGCGGCCACACTAAGCCGTATAATAAATGATGACGGAGATGACGATTGCGAATTTTACGAACTTCTTATACAGATCTTCACTCAGTAAACAGTTTAGCAAGTGTTTCTATTTATGAGGCCAACACTGTAAACTTAATAAATAAGCTTAAGTACAAGCAGGCAAGTCTCATGGCCAACGATTAAACGGTTTAAGCTTTTAAAGAGACGCAACAGAAAACTGCAGCAAAATCTTAAATATTGTTACCTTTTTGTTGTTGCATTTAATAACAATAGTATTTAAGTAATTTTTCATTAAGCCTTATATATGTATACACACTTTGCCAGTAAAACTAATTACAAATAATTTCTTTATTTTCCAGGTGAGTTGAATACACAATTATTTAATTAAAGCTATGAACCGGAAATTTAACCCCACATGCTACCGTATAGCTAGCATGCATAATTGTAAGTAGCAGTGTTGCCAAAGTTTCAAATTTAATTACTATTTTCAGGAGCGCGCTCTTAAGTACTGTACTAAATTTAAGGATGTTTGCCAAACAAACAATTAATAGAATTTACTTAAAGCGCTTTTAATACACTACTAGGCGCTTAATATTAAGGACTACTATGAAAATGGCGCATAAAATGAAAGATGACAGAAGATGGGGGGGCGGGGGTAGTGAAAATGTATGGCAATACATGACGTACTTCGTAACAATTGATGTGTTTGTGTGGGCTTAACGTGGGACAAAGGGGCCAAGGGCCAGAGGGCATTACAATACATGCCAAAGGATATGAAAATCAATAACCTTCTGCTGACGTTTATATGCCATTCATTCACACGGCGTATGTGTGTGTGTGTGTGTGTGTGTGTGTGTGTGTGTGTGTTGGTGGTTGTATAGAGAAGGGTGTAGTGAGGATACGTTTATGTAGGTTAGAGAACAAAAATGTATACAACATACTTTGTCTACCCTAAAACTGGGCTTGGAATTTGCGCACGAATTTTGAATCCTTGCGAGTGTGTGTGTGTGTGTGTGTGTGTGCTTGGGTGAGTTTAACAATGACTCAAATGCGACATGGTCAAATTTGGATGGCCGGTAAGGTGGGTTGCTTGGGTGATGGGGGTGCAATGAAACACAGCGAAAGTGTAACGAAATGAAATTCGCAACAAAAGCAACAACAAAAAAAAAAAAAAACAGAAACAGAAACAGAAAGGTAACAGCACACGCTGCCAAATTTGAAATTAGTCATTTGTAGTTGGACTCGGAATTAGGATGAGCCTGGGGGATAGAATGGCACAAGCCAGTAGTAGTGCACCATTCAAGGGTTAAGCATGGTTAACAATGGCTGTCAGCGACTGTTGCACATGCAAGTTTACATAGTACATATATTTTACTTGGGGCATGGTAATGGTTGGGGGGAAATGGCCCAGAGGAAGTGCAAGAAACAAAGATGTATTAAAGAGAGTTGGAGGAAGAGAGTGTGGGAGAGCGATTGCGGCCATTGTGTGTGTGTGTGTGTGTGTGTGTGTGCAGAACAATGGCGTGCATAAAAGCCAAACACCTCGACACGCAGCTGTTGAAAATGGGAACACTCACACACACACACACCTTGACAAACACTCTCTGCGAGATTGTTGTTGTAATGGTTGCAATCGAGCATAGAGAACAAAGGGTGCACTCTCACACACACACACACGGATTAACACACACACACACACACACGCACATGCTGCATTTGCGCCATTAAACTAATACAGCCACAACATTTCATGACAATGTATAATGTTCACTGATACATACACGCTGGAAGATAACATATGTTACATACACTGCGAAAAAATTTGTTATATTTAGGAAAAAAATTGATTTATGATTGAGATGAATTATTCGAACTTTAATTGGTAAAATTATGGCTCTAGTGGACTCTGTGAAAACTTGACCGATTATGAAAAACCCAATTTTTCGAGTTTTCACTCCTGTTTCAGATTCTATCGTATAATTTCCAAGAGAATGTACATAACTGAAGCGTATCTATCCTTTTGCACACTTATTTTATGAAAATGATAAAAACATTTGATAATTATATGGTAAATACACTCAAACGCATTTTTCATCGAAGTTGCTTTCATGGTAGCTGCCTGCACACAATCGTGGCATTCTTTTGACAAGTTTTCTCTTCTCCTTTCTTTTTTTTTTATATTGTTCCACGCTGATTGACGATAGTTCCAGAGGTCGGATTTATTTGTTGGGCGAAGTTTTCTAACTTCTCGATCGGGTGATTGTGGGGGATTTGCCGCTTTATCTCCAAAATGCCAATTTGGACCCACTTTTCGACTAACAATTGTTTTTTGCTTACCATTACCCTTCTCTTCTATTCTCTTATTATTAAAATCCAATGTATTAAAAAAAACCTTTAATTGTACATGAAATAGGAGTAAAAAGTCGAAAAATTAATTTTTTCATTATCTGTCAAGTTTTTTTAACCGGCAGTGCCAGTGATTATATGCATAGATGGACATGTAGCGGATACGGCACATTGGTTTCACGATATTATAAGTATTTTGGTATATCAAATCTATGTTTCACCACAACTTCTTCGCCTGTAAAATAGTGTAGATATCAAAGCTGTCCCACAACCATGAAGTAAATCAATTTGTTCGAATTCGGCATATTGCTTAGATACTCCAAAAAGTTTGTGATTGTCGAAATCGATAATGATATCTGCATAAACACACGTGTTATGCTCTTAAAACGTTTTTTTTCTTGAAATCTGAAAAACTAACAATTGTCAAATTTTTTGCCTAGTCATCCTGATCATACTTTATGTAACTTCTGTAGATCCCCGACGTCTCCTTCTTAACGTTTTATACGACTTGCACTAACTAAATACAACCCTTTATACATTACAGGGTGCAAAAATCCACCTCTCTTTGTTAAAAGTATTCGGAAGAATTTGAATAAAAAACAAATATTTAAAAGTGGTTTGGAACTTCGAATAAACAGATTTTTTAAGATCCACTTCTCTTTGTTAAAAGTATTCGGAAGAATTTGAATTTAAAAACTAAATATTTAAAAGTGGTTTGGAACTTCGAATAAACAGGTTTATTTTTTTAAAAGTTATAGAAAAAAAATATTTTTTTATTTCTTTTTCTTTGAGTTAAGTCTTAATTAGAGGCCCTATGCTCCACAAGGAAAAGAGGTACTACAGTGGTAGTAGTAAGTTTTAATTGAAATATTAAAAATATGGTTTATCATATACTTAAAAATTTAAAAAAAAAATTATATTTATTTAACGATTTTTATTCTAAATATTATAAGCTGCAGTCGATTCATTATTTTTGTATTTCAAAAACTAAAGTTTTTCAAGAGTTTCTTTAAGTGTACGCCATTTTTTACATAAATTGCTCATGTATGTTATTTATTAAACTTTGTATGATTTTTTCTCTCAGTGTAGCCATATTGTTTAAGTATAAACTTTAACAATCTATTTTGAGCACTAAACATTTTGGCATACAATAAGTTTTAGGAAAATAAAGTTTTTATTAGCTTATTAATATTTTTATGGTAGAAATACAAAATCTGGATATATAGATATATTATATACCTATAGGATATATGTACATCAGCTAAAAGCTGTCGTAGCTGTGGCTATAAAAGTATGCAACTGTTTGCTTGCGAGTTGAATATTTTTTAGACATACGAGAGAGTTGAGTCTTTGCAGTCAGCACACAAATATACAAATAACCAATATCTGTCTCTGCGCTAAAGTCTTGCTCCTGGCTTTATATCCAGCCAACAATCCTATGCACACGTCATAACCCAAACGTAAGGCCCGCGGCCATCTCTGGTTACTAGTGATAATAGAATATTGCTAATAATGCTTGTAACTTTATGTAGCATGTTTGGATACAGTGAGTATGAAAACTATCCAACCACCCACGCACATGCATATGCAGTTCACATGAATAAATGGGGCTGGGAGGTTCGGGTTTTTGGGGGCGTTGTTTGTACGGGGTCTATACAAGCAAACATAATTTACACGCCAATAGCATGTCGCTCACACTTACATGAGCTCCGAATGTATATGCAGGTCTGAAGGGCTTGTGGGTGGTAAATGGAAAAATGAGGTCAATAACAGGTAGATTATCAAATAACCATTAGTATGTATATGCATGCACACACACAAGTGAAGAGATTTGCGGGTGGAGGGAAAAATGTAGCAAGGATTAGACAGAAAACAACAAGTCCCAGCAAGAGTAACAACAACAACAACAACAACAAATAACCATACGATTTAAACGACGATGGGACCAGTGACGTTGCCATCGTTGCACAGTGACACTATCATATATAGATTGGGTTGAAAATGGGTGCAAGCGGCAAGGCATTCAAAGGAGAAAAAAAACACTCAATTTTTCCAGAAATTTTAAGCTTCTTAGTCCATCGACTAGAATTTTCAATTAAAGTGCGAAATTTTCTGGGCGTCCCATGATTTCGAGACACAAGAATGTAACATTTTGAATACCTGCTTTTCAAGCGGCAAAATTTTTTATGAAGTCTGCTACACCAACGTCAAAATTAATTTGGAGTTTGTTGATACTAGGTAACATTTAAGAACAAGCCAGAAACCCGAATCTTGTGGGAAAAAAAAATGTCTAATGCCAATTGCACTTTTTTCATGTTGTCTTCAGTAGTTCGCACTTCGTTCTACTAATTCGCATTTTCTTTAATCAAATTCACAAAGTGCTTAAGGAACTCACCTGTCTGGGGGTCACGGGACCAAAAACGTGACTGTCCAAACAAACAATTGCGAAGGAAGGATTGTAAATAAATTGAATTGAATCGGTTAAAGTAACACCCTTAGATGGAGCCCTCAACCAAATAGCTGATAAGCTACCGAGAGACAAAGCAGAAAAAGCACTAATAGCAACTGATTTCTTCTATGAATACTAAGCAGCTTATTTACAAGACACTGCACTTTTAGATATCACAAAGGAATTCTCATTTACTAAATGCGACGACGCTCCAGCTAAAAGAAGGAAATTCTCTTTTGGCCGATAGAGACTCTCGATGTTCGAATTCAGCCGACTAAAACCATTGCCTGCCTGATGTACTCTAGGATTACTAGAGAGCACATGCGATTTTTGGGGGTTATTATTAAAGTCTTATTAGGTCAGATTTAAGTCTGTATCCTTCTCTTGTTACACATTATTGGATTAATAGCATAAATCACGAATAGGATTTGACAACTTTATCGAATCCGATTGGATTTTTTTTTAAACTATTTTTGGTCAATGGGGTTCCACTGTCCAGAGTTGATGCTGCATTTATTCACACACTCCATCACATACGCACAAACAACCCCAATCCGCCTGTCGTGCCCAATGCTTTACCCTTCACACACAAAACAAATTGCGCTCGTGCCACATTTGGAGGCATGCTTAAGACGTCAGTAAAGTGGTGTGTGTGTGTGTGTGTTTATTTGTATGTATATTTAGGCAAGTGGGACGTTCTATGCGGTTAGCAATCATCGTCATCGTCATCAACAACAAAAACAACAACAACAACAACAGCAACAACAACAAGAGCATGATGAATAAGAATCCGAGGAAGTAGAACAACAAGACTAGGCAGTAATCCTCCTTTTATATACACAATACCACCCACCCCAACCCCGCGTGGAATTTGTGAAGGTCAATTTATCGCTTAATGATGGCGAACAATGCCGCAGACTTTGTTCCATATGTGATTTAACATCAGATCTACCCCCCCGCCGGGTTCGTTGGTCTACAACTAGTATAGTCCATACTCCTTTTGCATCCATCCAAGCCCTTGGCCATTTAGACTTAAATTTAGCGCGCATTTAGCTTGATTTATATTATTAATTTTGGTTGCTTTTATCAAGTATGTAACAGTTACTTAAGGATACTTACAACTGATGGTAGGCCATTTGATTTGTTCTGGGCTCATTGAAACAAAATTGACAGCTCGACCTTATATAAGTATCATTCCCGTCTGTGAGTGTCGTTTTTGTGATACTTGACATTGTTTTGAGAAAGAATTACCCCATATATGTAAGTAGGTAGGGGTTTATTTAGTTGATGGTGATTAAAGACCATCGATTAGCCTCTATCCGTGTGTTCCTGTTAACATCACGGATCGCAGAGTTAACAATGTTAGGTTTTACTAAAAATGACTATAATTCGCGCATACCTTGTCATCATCAAGATCAAATGAAGGATCAACACGACAATTCATTCACATGCATGTGGTCTACACAGCTAAGTTCTGACTTAAAAATTAAATCGTATCCGCGTCATTGGCTGTATCCCCTAAAAAAACACCCTTTAACCGCACTTACCTAGTAATTAAATAATTAATCTGAAATTAATTCATCCAGTTGCATCATATTCATTCGTACGTCAAATAAAATTGACCATTTAAAGCTGTCCGGCTATAAACGCATCGCTTCTCCATGTCACATCGTATTATGTCAATCAAGTTCAATGTTAAACAGAGTTCATGCCCATTGGGAATACCCGGTTGGTTATTCAATATTAACATTCATTTCACAAGCATAAAATTCCAAACTCTTAACTTTTAAATCTCAGCTTCAAGTTAGCTAGCTCTCTAGCTCCACAGCTCCAAATCCGTGGAGGCCAAGTGGAATTCCAACAAAAGTAAATGGGCTGTGGCAAACGTTTTGTTCTTTGTAAGCTTATGGCCATTGGCAGGAAAGAAAACTCTTCTGTTGTTTGGTCTTGACTAGGCTTAGCCACAAGTTGCCACACTTTGTGAGCCGCTTCTTCTTGGCGGGGATGGATGCCTCTGACTGCTACTTACATTTCTCGCACTCTGAGCTTTATTTTTTATGGGCTGTACAAACTTGGCAGCAACAACCTCGTTATGGATATAAAAATGCGTTTAAGCTTAAACCAACTGGCCACTCGAGGAATTTAGCTCTGTGCAACAAAGCAGAGCATACGGACTAACCAGCGCACCCTTTAGCCCGCCGCCCGCCGCCATCCGCCTACCCCAACCCAATCAGCTTTATTGTTTTTTATGTGCGCCGACCAGTTTGACTTTGACTTGGGCAAAAAGCACCTGACGGACCAAACACCGACCAACTACCAGCAACTGGACTAACAGCTAGCCTTAGAAGCGTGGAACTCTGAGGCAACGGCAACAGCTTAGCAGCTGCCAAAAACAAATACAAAGCTAAGACGCCAAACGATGACAGTGGTGGAACAGGGTTACGGTATGAGTGATGAGGGGCGGTGACAAACTGACGTTGGAGCAGGACATATACGCAGAATAAACAGGATGACAGAGGGACAGAGCAGCTGAAAACTTATTGCTCGGTAAAGCGTGAAATGTTTACGAGCGGGTGACGACGACGACGACGACGACTATGATGAAGAGCACAGGGGATAGAGGCCAAGGCGTGGGTGGTGGCCACTTGAGAGCAGCAACGTAAAAACGTATACTCTCATTTTGGCATGGAGTCGTCGACCAACTTCGACATCTAGAAGATTCTCGAAAGATTCACATAAATTGTCAGGATTGGCATATTAATATAGCTGTAGTGGATTGATCTTGATCCTTAGCTCAAAAGAATTTCGTAATAGTTTTCTGTGAAAAGTAGATGATTTAGATATAGCCGTGCTGAACACCACTCGCATCTTTAAACACTTAGGTTTCGACATATAAGAACTCCAGTTATGCAGTATCAAAGTATTCCAAAGAAATTGTTCCATAACAAAGGCGTTTCCAGTAAGAGCTAGTAACTAAAATGAATTCGTTCTAGAATATCTTTTGAACTACCTTACAGGTTTAGGAGCTCCTTCAGATACCTCCTCCCCTTCCGGTGACACCACCCTGTACGATTCAAGACGTCAAACTAAGTAAGCTTGTATACAAAGAGTATGTAAACTTCGGCTGCTTCAAACATTGGTGTCTGGATATAGGGTTTTTTTTTCTCGCCTAGTGCAAATCTTAAGTTCCTGCCGTTCCATTCTACTGTGTAAATGGGGTGTGTGTGTGTGTGTATGTTTGTGTGCACAATTGTAAAGAAAATGTTATTAAGGATTTTCTATTATATAACAAAAAGGCGCACTAAAACACACACACACACACACACACACAGAAACGTTCGTATATGTATATAGATGAATACGTATACGTCGACACGGCCGTGTCATGTTGTGTGTGTGTGTGGGTGTGTGGGTGTGTGTATGTGGGAGAGGGGGGCACATTAAGCCCTTGACATATACACGGTTTCGGCATTGCAACCCTGGTACAGGGCGCATGGTGCCGGGTAACGGGTGTCAAGTCAACCAAGCCAAGTCAGGAGGGCATCATCATTATGTTCGTGTTGCTGGGCATGCTGGATTTTGCTTTTTGGTTTACCATTATATAAGTTAAGTCCCGACGCCCTCACCCCGTTTGCCCTAGCTCCTGTTACTTCCCATTACTTGTCCCTCAGCCATTACGGGGTTTTTTTTTTTGCTATGCTTAACAAAATTCATCTTCACTTTTGGCTTGTCTTGGGCGTTGGCGTTGGATTTTGGCGTTGAACAAGTTGACAAGTCGATGACGCGCGTTCTTCAAGTTGTGGGCGCCGGGCGGGGACAAATCTTAGAGCAAACTACTCATACGAGTATGTCTTGTTCCAAATCCACCCACAACTTGGTAAAAACATTTGTCAACAGAGCTCTGCCCTGAACTGAGCAACCGAAAGTGGCGCAGTCAAGCACAAGCAGCCGTCGAAATGACTGAATGAATAAATGAATGAAATGAGTGACTGCATCAATGGCAGCATGAATGAATGAATGACTGACTGAGTGCAAGTATTCCATACGAGAAGGCATGAGCCAGAGCCAGAGTCAGAGTCAGAGCTGCTGGGGTCATCATGGGCCACATTGCTTGGCAGGGTGCAAAACAACAACATGCCTGAATGCCCAGGCACATAAACGTCACACAAACTGAAGGGGGCGGGGTTGGAGGTAAGGGGGCCATTGCATTTGGCAAGTTGCAGCCAAGTTGCAACGAAGCAGAGACGCGCTTGAATGCACTTTTCTCCATGCACAACTATAAAAGAGAATGTTTTCTGCTCGTCCTTGTTACACTTACAATTTTCTATCTCCCTCTCCATTGTCCCTTTTTTTTTTTTTTTTTTCTTGCTTTTGCTTTCTTCTCTATTTATCTATGCTTATGAGCGTGAGTTTTGTGGCACTGTGGCCCAAAATATTCATTTTCGGCAGGCAACTTTATCTGCAACTTGACTTATATCGAGAGTCTAATAAAAAGCAATCCGAAGAACCCCTCAATGGACTAGTTGTGTCCGAATTCCATAACTTTATAGATACATTATATTAATATTCAGTGGATTGTCAGAAACGTCTTTTAATAAAACACACAGAATTTAATCCCAATGGAAATATGTCAATGCGGCAAGTAAACTTTTTTTTAACCTACTTTTCGAAAGTCTTCCCATGTAACTCTGGAAAAAAATTGTTTTAAGGTTTCTAGCGAATTGTGTACGCTTCAAAGTATGTTTTATAATATAATCTTTATATAATGGGTTTTCCAACAAAGCGTTTGGGATATGTTTTTCATATAAAACAACCAAAAGTTGAATTTGAATCAAAATGTTTATGTATTCGGAAAGTATTAACTTGAGGTACTTATACGTGAAGAAAGCCAGCACTTCATCAAAATCTTTTTTTTAAATTTATGGTCTAACTATGACTATGTTTTTTCCATAATTTCTCTAAGGATTCAAAAGCTCTTTTTCTGCTGTATTCTTCTCGACCGAGTAGCTGGAAGCGACATCTCTATTAAAACTGTATTTGGATGAAATTTATAAAAACAGTTTTAAAATTAATGTAAAATTTCACTTATTATCGAAAATCGGATTTTCATACAATTTCAAAACAACCCACGGTGACCAAACGAGCTGGAAACCTCAAGAGGCGAGTTATTTGTAAACAGCTGAAATTTTTCGACTCATAGAAGCCATCCGTTCGAAACTTGGCATGCTTCTACATCTTAAGATCGGACACAACCTCACTTTCTATAAAAATATTAACCCTTTTCACTCTGCGACTCTCAAAATAAATGATGACGGGGACGATGACGATAAAGACGAAGTCATATGTCAATCTATTTATAACATTGATATATGGATACTAGAGCTGGGAAAAATGATCGATATTAACCGATACGTATCGATATGCAACAACATCGGATAATATCGATACTTTTTGGCGTAACCGATACGTATCAGTTATATCGGTTGCTATCATCACTAATAATAGTTATTAGTAAAATCTTATTTTTTATAAACATTAGAGCAGTATGCGCGGAGAAAAATCATATATGCTATTTACAAATATAGGCTAAACTGTTCTATCTTTTTTATTTGTAATTATTTTTCTCTTTCCTGGTAGGTATATTTATGAACGCAACAAGAAAGAGAAAAGTATCGACTTGTAGAACGCGCCTGAATTTGGCGCGTTGTAATATAATAATAACAAATCACACATTAAAGAGTTAAGAGTCATACTTGTTTTTGGGTTTGAGTTTTTTGAGTGTGGTCTGAAATGTAAGGTACAGGTGAAGGACCATTAAGGACGTCTCCTCGAAAACAACAGAAGCAGGCAACGTTTAATATTTGGGACGAAAATGAAGCAATTAAAATTGCTCGACCGACGAAGATCCCCTCGATTCGGAAACGTGCCAAATCGTCTATTGTCTGGGAGTTTTTTGATCAAGCGAATGACGGAAAATATACTTAAAATATGCCGATACGTACCGATACTTTTCTAAAAATATCGATACGTAGCGATAAGTTTTCTAACCGATTTTACCCAGCTCTAATGGATACAGTATATCCAACTGTAGACTGCTGACACCGACATATGTATGACTGATTTAAAGTCATCATGTTTTGTTTGTTGTTGTCTGTGTGCGTGTGTGTTTGTACGTGTGTGCGTGTGTTTCATAAAGTGCTGGCCATGTTTTTGAACCACTGTGCGCATAGCATAGCCTTCTGGCTGGCTGGCTGGCTGGCTGGCATCTTGTTATAAACATGTTTTCCAAGCTGCCTTTGACTTTAACAATGTCAGCCATTTTGGCCTTTTGTGGTGCGTTTGCAGCTAACAGCAGTGCCCCAAAGTATGCAGCAATATGCAATGTGTTGCAATGCACGAGTTGTTGTTGTTGCAGCAACAACAACAGCAACTTATATAATAAATGCGAGTGAAAAAAAAAATATAAAATTGTAGTAAACATAAATGGCATGCACATGGCACACTGAGAGAGAGGAAGCATGGAGGAGAGAAAAAGAGACAGAAAGTGAGTGGAGACATTCATTCTCTTTGTGCAATTGGATGTAAGAGCGCGCCAGTTCACAGATAATGTGCCAAAGTGTTGAGAGCCTTTGGCAGAGATCTCTTATCGGAGGAGATGTCTTAATAGATGCAAGTGCGTATACTTTTAAAAGCAGCTGTTGCGGCTGTAGTTCTACTGGCACCACTGGCTCCTCAGGCTGCTGCTGCTGTTGCTGTTGTTGATTGACGTCACACGCATTACGCATACGCCACGGATGCCTTAATTGAATATTTGTCTTGCTGCAAAGTTTTGTCTTGACAAACAATTCCGCTTGACAGTGATTTTCCATCTTTTAATTGAAAGCGGGCGCCAAAAACCGCAAAACAAGCTGCGATGTGATGGTTAAGCTAGCTGGATAGAGTTTGGGCAAGGATCCGAGCAAGAGATCCTAGAGATAGAGAGAGTGAGAGAGAGAGAGAGAGAGAGAGAGAGAGAGAGGAAGCGGGGTGTATTTCACTCTTTATGTCCTTGTAATTGCAGCGGCAGTTGTTATCCTAGCGCATCTGTTTGTCAAGCATTGTTACGGCACACAGATACACACGCACACAGACTCACACACAAACACACAGATACACACAGATACGTTCCAAAGCTCTTGGCCTCTTGCTGCATATGCATCTAAATTGCTTTCGAGTTGTTGTTTGTTTGTTTGTTTACTTTGCCTTTGCTTTACTCTAACGCTTCGGTTTCCGGTCTTCTTCTTCGTCTCTTGCCGTAGGTCCTGGTTTCAAGATTTACTGCCTTGTTTGGGTAGAATGGGTTGTTTTTCTCTTTTAATTTCTTTGCGTTTTTTATTTCGGTTTCATTTTATATCCAGTTTTTACCATGTGTGTGTTTTTGACACTTTAAATGTTATTTAATGCCACATCGCCAACATGTGGCATGCAGCTTGCTCCAGGCTCATTATGTTCCTCCATAAGGAATACGGAATATAGACTACGATGTCGGCAATACTAACCGTAGTTAGATGCCTGATTTATATGGCACTTGCAATTTATAGATGCCACAGTTGGGAACCGCAATAGAACGGGCACCTTGCTGTCTTGCCTCCAGCTTTTTCATTTCCGCTCTTTGTAGCATCCATAAAAAAAAATAAAAGTAAACATTAAAGTTATTCGATAAAAGTTATTCGCTTATAATTGTGTTCAAAATTTACAATATGCGAGCTATAGTAAACATTATTCGGAGTATGGAATTCGAAAACAATTTTCTTTCAAAACTTTTTGGGGCACTTTTTGCTTGTTGGGTAGGCTTATAAAAATTCGAATAAAAAGCTTCCAAAATCCTAGATATTTTTGACTACGACTCATGGGCGCTATCAAATCTAAATTATCCGCATTATCTATCTCTATTTGCAATTTTTTAAAACTAATGATGCAGATCGATTCACAGGCAAAAAAAAAATGTTTCCCAAAGTATCAGTTTTGTAACTTAACGCGTTACGGCTTCGTGATAGTAAATGATAAATAGTTGTGTTTTCTTATATTCCCGAAATACATATATCAGCCTTCGTACAAGGCATTCTGAAGTAGTATAAATCATGAAAAAATTTAGAATTTCTTATATTATATATAAAAATGTATAATAATTGTTGTCATCTTTTTGAATAAGGTTGGTTGATTGTTGGTTATAAAAAAAAAGAAATATTAAAAAAAAAATTTAAAAATTATTTTTTAAGTGCTCTTTTGACAACTTAGATTAAAAAAATTTTTTTTTCAAAAATATTCAGTAGTTTAGTCACAATTAGGCTCTATGCTCCACTTAGGAGTCAAGAATATACTTAAGTAGTAGTAGGAGTAGTAAACAAAAACGAAAAACACGTTTTTTTAAACTAAGCCGTAACGGGTTAAGTTTAAAAACTGAAATGTTGCGAGAAATTTTTTTGTTGCCCTATGCAACGAATGTTGCATCATTAGTTTTCAAAAATCGCTGGGGGCAGTTTCCAGTGCCTTATCCTGCTAGACCCTTTCGATGTCATAGTAATTTTTTTTGTCTCAAAGTCTACTTAAAAGTTCTTCTTTCCGAGTATTTTTGTCTTAAAAATATTGCAGAAAAAATTTGAATAATAGCCAAAAAGGCAAAAAAAAATGTTTTTGCAGTTTTGTTCAAAAGCGTTTTTGGCTGCTGCGTACAGACACTTAATTGCAACTGCATATATTTTTTTGAAAAAGATTGAAAAGATATCTTAATCATAAGATTTCTAGCATTTTCCAAAATTTAAAATACTTCTGAATAAAAAAGTATTAAAAACAATACTTTTTTGTAAAACGTTACCAATGTTTAGCTATGACCTTATTTAACCTCTTAAGAACTCTTATTACTTATTACTTATTAAATATTTCCATGTACAATAATTTATAGCTATGACTTAAATACATATATAATATATGTACTCAATTTTCCCGTGTATTTGTGCAATTTGTCACATTTGCTACTGCTGCATCCTTGAATGACAGTTTTAATCACAATTTCTTGTTATCTTGGCCTACACACACATTTTTGTCCTATCTTGGTCCTTACAGTGCGGCCACAGGCGTTTGACCAAAATAGAAGAATAAGAAAGCTGTCTGTACAAATAAAAGACTGGCGTCACCAAAGAATAAATATTAAAAAAAAAGTATAAAACTCATAATAAAATAAAAGTAAATACATAATTAAAAAAGTTACAGGCTACACAAATAACCAAAGTCAAAGCCAAAGCCCAAGCCTGGTTAAGGATTCAGCAGTATCCATCAGATTCAGCTGGGAGAAAGCATCCTTACAAAACACTTCATACCATTTTTCTGCTGGCTAAATGTCAGTGCTCGGTTTTACTTCTGCACTCTTCGCTGCTGCTCTCTGCTCTTTTGTCTCCACTCGTCTCTCTTCACTTCTCTGCCCTTCGGTAATTAAATGATGTTTATTAAACGCCGCTTGCTGTCAACTTGCATTGATGTTGTTGTTGTTGCTGTTGTTGCTGTTGTTGCTGTTGTCATTTGCACAAAGAACAAACAACGCTTAAATTGTTGACGTTGTCGCCTGGTATGTTGTTGTCCTTGTTGTTGCTCGTGATATTGTTGTTGTGCTTTTGGCATCGGCCACTTTAAAGTTAAATTGGCAGCTACCAGAAAAAAAAGCAAAAAAAAAGGACTCTTTCAGTGAAAAGCGAGAAAAAAAAATCAAAACGCTAAAACACGTTAGACAGAGAGAGCAGCTAGGAAGTATGAGAGGTAAAGCACAATGAACAATAAACAAAAGCAAAAAAGTGGGCCGATTGCATCTCGGCCATACCGACTGTAGCATACCCTGTATTCTTTATTGTGTGCATTTTTTGAGGAAAAAAATTTGTTGCGTGCAATGGAAGGTGTTATCTTCCAAAGGAAAAGTGATTTTTTTAATTAAAGTCTAAAGCTTTTGGGCACCGCTTGCAGACCAAGCTTTAACATATTCACGAGACTCCAAGCTGATAACTACTATGTTCAAATAAGCCAATTCAACCTTCCATTAAGACTTAGTCAATCTCAGTGTATCTTAATCTTATACCAATAACTAATTATTTACCTAAAATAGTAAAGGTGCGGATTTTCACTACAAAATGTATACATATATATAAGAGCTCGCAAGATACTCTCAACTCATTTTCCGCTGGTGTACTATATAATATTTATTGATGATTAGAATAAAAAGTTGTTCGCTGGGCTGACTGGGTGGCTGGTATACCAAAAACTTTTGCACGTAGCCCTGATCATTTTTGTACAAAAATTGTTGGGTATTTTTTTTTTCTCCAATAACTTAACATACACTTCTTTCACCCTTTGGGTACTACAGGGTATAACAAACCACAAAAATGCCGCGAACGAGCTTGCTCTGCTCTTCTCTTCTGGCTCTGGATCCGGTTCTGGTTCTTGTTATACTTGTTGGTTTTTGGCTAATATTTTTTCTGTTGATGGAATTGAGGGCGCAGTCAAGCCTACCTTGACTTTCAGTGTTTTTTTGTTTTTGCTGTTGTTGTTGTTGTTCTTTTAAAATAAGAGTATCTTAGCTTGGGCATTAAGTTTGTAACGCTGAACCTTTTGGAGTCCAAGAATATGAACAGACTCTGATTTTCGTAGCTCAAAACGATCCAAAAGCGTTTTCTGAAAATTAAAACAGATTTCAATTCCAATAATGTCGCCATCCACGCTCATATAGAGTTACTAGTTTAGTTAATTTTCATTAAGGGTACTTACATTATTTGTAAAGTATAGTATAGTACTTAATAAATAATTTTTTGGCGTGCTAAAAAGATGGAAATTTATTACATATTAAAAAACAAAAATCTCAAAATAATTTCTGCGATTACAATAAACGATTAAAGCCATTCACGGTTGTGGTAGGTGACCGATCTTAAAACCAAAACAACAACTGCGTCGTTAACGTAACAATTTATTTATTCCTTAAAGCCGTACATGTCTTAACTGAATCAACACTTAACCTCGAATGTCTCTCCCACTTAAAGTATATACACATTTAGCCTAGCTTAGCATTACTTAACATAATGAGAGCGAGTTAACATCAGTAAACGCTGATGTTAACAGATCATCTGTATTTCCTACTACAACTCGGCCGTCCTGACGGTTAGATCCCCTGATCTATACTTAAAATAATTTATTACATAATGATTCTTAAAATTAGAAAAAAAAAATTATTTACATCTTTTACATTGTTTTTCTTAAGTTTTACTTAAACAACTAAGCTTTTATGTTTTATTTTTTCGTTTACCCCTTACCCAATGCCTAATATTTTGAATGCTCCAGACACCTTGATACGGATTACGGGATACCTGAAAACCATCTACGTCTTTAAGAACGAATCTGTCATTTTTTAAAACTTTAGTTATCATGTAAGGTCCCTTGCTTTTTGGAATAAGTTTTCTTGACGTTCCTACCGTAGAGTCAAAATTTTTCACCACTACATAATCGCCTATTTTGTATTGCTTTGGGCTTCTTCTTTTTTTTGTCGACCTGTAATTTATTGTAAGCTTGTGATTTTATTTGAATCTGTTCTGCCTTTTTCCTAATATTTGCTAAAGATTGTGTTTCAATCAAACCATTTACCTCTTCTAGTTTTTCTTTAAGTTCATCTGTAACATGGCCTTTTTGTTGTATGCCAAATAACATCTTACTTGGGTACTGTTTAATACTCCTATGTTGAGTATTGTTTAACGAATACTCAACTGTTTCAACAACTATGTCCCAGTGTAATCCTTTCTCAGGTTCTGTCAACTTTGCTATCATTGGGCCTAGACTTCTGTTTATGCGTTCCACCTGACCATTAGCTTGAGGAGACCCTGTTGCGATTTTTACGTGTTTAATGTTATTTTCGGCTATAAAATTTTCAAATTCACCCGACGTAAAACAACTTCCGCGATCAGAAATTAAACAAGTTGGTTTGCTATATGCTCGGAAATAATCTTTTAATCCATGTAAAACTTCCTTTGTTTTTGTTGTTTTCGTTGTATATAACCGAACAAATTTTGTGAACGCGTCAACAACTACTAAGATATGTTTTTTTGACCTTCCTGCATCAACTGGACCATAATGATCTATATGTATTATTTCAAACGGTCTATTACCTTTCGGAATGCAATTTAAAAATCCCTCTTCCTTCCCACTTTTTGGTGAATACGCGATGCATTTTAGGCAGTTTTCAATATGACCAATACATTTTTCTTTTAAATTCGGGAACCAATAAGTCTTTGAAATAGCATCCATCATTTTGTCTCTACCTATGTGGCCTATTTCATCATGATATTTATAAAGTACATGATCTTCCATGTCATGTGGAACATAAAAAAGCAGTCTATCGTCATTTAACTTTTTGTATACTATGCCGTTTCTCATTTCATAAAGTTTATGCTCTGACTTTTCTAATAGTGTTTTTATTTTTCGTAACTTTTCGTCCTTTGCCTGACATATAACTAGATTGTCTTCAAACTTATTAGTTTCTATTATCATAATATTATTATTTCGACTAAGTGCATCGACATGTTGCATTTTGGTACCTGCTCTATGTAGTAATTCATAATCATAATTCTGCAATTCTAAAGCCCAACGAGCAATTCTAGGATTTAACTCAACTTTATTTAGTGTAAGAATTAAAGAATTGCAATCTGTAACTATTTTGAAATGTTTTCCTTGCAAATAAATACGGAATCGTCGCAAAGCATAAATTATTGCCAAAGTCTCAAGCTCAAAACTGTGATACTTGCTTTCCAATTCTGTGGTTCTTTTTGAAAAATAAAATATCGGATGCATCTTTTTATCCTCCTTTTTCTGCATGAGAACTGCACCAAAACCAAGTGAACTTGCATCGCAGTGCAGCTCGGTTTCGTCTTTATAGCTGTATATTGACAATACGGGTGCTTGAACTAATTTTTCTTTAAGTTTTCTAAAACAGTCTAACTCTTGTTCTTTGAATTCAAATTGTTTGTCCTTCTTGAGCAAATCATACAAGGGTTTTGCTTCTGTTGAAAAATCTTTAATGAATCGTCTGAAGTACGAACATAACCCGAGAAAACTTTGTACTTTGTGTGCTTTGTCAGGAATATGGAAATTTTTGATTGCTTCTAATCCCTTATCATCAGCTTTAATGCCGTCTTTGTCTATTAAAAATCCCAAATATTTTACGCTAGGTTGCAAAAATTCGCACTTATCGAGACGTAGCTCTAATTTATTTTGCACAAGCTTATCAAAGACCTCTTTTAATGTTTTCATGTGTTCTTCTATATCTTTAGTCGCTACCATAATGTCGTCCATATATATAATGACCCTATTGTCTCTTATCATATCCTCGAAAATTTTGTTGACAAATCTTTGAAAAACAGCTGGACCATTTTTTAATCCAAAGGGCATTTTTAAAAACTCAAACTGTCCAAGTGGAGTGACAAATGAAGTATACTTAATAGAGTCTTCATGTACAGCTACATGAAAGAATCCATTTTTTAAGTCAAGTTTCGTAAAAACAGTTTTATTTTCTAATTTGTCTAACAAATCATCGATAAGAGGAAGAGGATAATTATCTTTTTTTGTAATCTTGTTTAACATACGATAATCTACACACATTCTGTCCTTTTTCTTTTTAACTAAAACGATCGGCGATGTATATTCTGACGTACTCGATCGTATGGCCTTGTCTTTTTTGTATTCATCTAATAAAACTTGTAATTTTTCTTTTTCCGCATAAGAAAGACGTCTTGGTCTGCAACTAAACGGTTTTGGGCTTTCCAGATTCAATTTTATTTCGCACTTTGTTACTGGAGAGCTTGGTCTTTCTGCATTTAAATACGCATTTTCGAATAATTTTTTCAATTGACACTGTATACTATGGCTAATATTTTTACCAATATTAAGTTCAATTTCTTTATCAGCATAATCTATGTTAAGTATTTCGGTAATTGCATTGTCTAACAGCTGATGTTTAGCAGTATCAGTTGCTAATATTTTTGAATCTAACAGTTTTTCTTTTTCACTAATGGTTGAAGTAACAGCTTTCAATCCTAACAGTTGTTGGTCTGACATGCCATCGTTTTCTAACATTTTCTGTATAACACTTGACTGTTGTGCGACCAAGTTGACATTTTCTTTGCCTAATAGTTTTGCATTAACACATGATTGTGCAGAATCCAGCAAGCTTTCACGAACACATGGATCTGCTGTACTATTTAACATGGCTTCACTAGCACGTGAACGATCATTGGTTTCTGTCTTGACTAAATAATTAAAATCTTCGGTACATAACATTTCTGAACCAACACATGGTTCATTGTTTACATTAATTGGATCTACCGTAATCAGTCTCAAAATGTCTGGGTCAAACTGCAAACCACATGCTTTTAAAAAATCTCTGCCAAGCACTACATCGTAGCCCATAGACTCATTGGAAACAGCAATTAAATTAAAATGTACTTTTAAGGATTCTTTAAATACAAAACATAAACATTTTCCAAATGTATTAAGGCGACTTTTATTAAGTCCAAAGTAAGGTTTTGAAACTGGATTTAAATTGATTTGATTGTGTTTCACACATGAAATTTTGACAAATGAAATTGGGCTTCCCGAGTCTATTAGGCACGCTGCTATTAATGGTGTTTTAGTATTTTTTTCAAAATAAATCTTAAAATATCTTACATATTTTTCTTCGTTTGCACCCTTTTTCCCGGAACATTGAGCAATAAGATGCCCAAACTTGCCGCACGCATAGCAGGATCCGGGGTCCCTCTTTGGCTTCCTGCACTCTTTAACAAAGTGACCTCTTGAATTGCAGTTGCGGCAGCGTAAATTGTCATCATACTTTTTTTGCATCTTTTTGCAGCTGCTTGGAGTGGACTCCGACGAAACACGTACATTTGCAAATGCACGAAGCATCTGCCTTGGGTCAGTAAAGCACTGCATACGCGCTTGTGTCTGCAAACTCTCTTGCGGTATGCCTTCTATGATTTCGTCGATTAATTCATCCACGTCGATATCAAGATCGCCAGAAAGCTTTATTTTGTCATCAAAGTAAGCGGAAAATTTTTCAAAAGCTTTCCATTTGCGGCCTGCAAATTTCCGTCTTATTTCCATTTTGGATAATTTTACACCAAACGCCATAATTAGTTGGTCTAACAATTGATTAATTGGTTCCATAATGCGAGTTGAGTTTATATGCAGCCAACGCTGCGCATCGCCTTTTAATTTACTTATAAACAACATACGCATCAAGCTGTCGTTGATGTTGTACACACTTGCGATGTTTTTTAGCTGCATAACCCAGCCGCGCGCACACGTTTTACCGTCAAAGTCCATCAAAGCTTCTTTAGCGAGAGTAAGCGAGACAGACGCTGACTCCTGCATGGTGATGTTCTTAAACTCTTGTTGTTGCTTCACTCCAACGACGTTAGCTGCTTGCCCGTTCATTTGTTGCAGCGTTTCTTTGTTCAATTGAATTTCACCACACGACGGCGTCTTTATAACGGGGACTTCAATTTTTTCTGCATGATGCTCATACAAAACTACGTCGTTTTGAATTTCTGAGACTTCTGCGGGCATTTTGTCATTTTCGCACATATTTTCATTTGAATTTTTGTTTACAACCAGCAAATCACTTGGTGTTTGCTTAACATAATTGCTTAAACGAATCACTTGTTCCTCTTTTGAGCATTCAGACGATAGTTTTATTGCATTTAGCCACCTTTCCACTTGCTCTTCCGTAAAATTGGCAAAATTTAATAGATTGTTCATTTTAATTTTGTTCTTGGGTTAGGACCACTTCTGAAATTGTGGTAGGTGACCGATCTTAAAACCAAAACAACAACTGCGTCGTTAACGTAACAATTTATTTATTCCTTAAAGCCGTACATGTCTTAACTGAATCAACACTTAACCTCGAATGTCTCTCCCACTTAAAGTATATACACATTTAGCCTAGCTTAGCATTACTTAACATAATGAGAGCGAGTTAACATCAGTAAACGCTGATGTTAACAGATCATCTGTATTTCCTACTACACGGTTTTTTTAGGATTTTCATTCAGATCTCTAAAATGAAAAGCTCTTAACAGAATTGGATCACTAACAAAAGTTCGGAAAAAAACTTTTTTTCCAGTATCTATTATATTTTACACAAAGCTTGCTGATCTCATTGCTGCAGAACTGGCTTGCCTCTTCCGTAGTAAATTAAAGTGCAACAAAAAGTTGGGATGAACCCAACTCTTTTGTGGATTTAGGGGCGTGCATGCCAAAGGCTTACCAAACACTGCTAACACATCCGCTTGCCCTTGCGCCGCTTCCTGGCATTTTCCGCCCGCCTCCATATAACGCCCAGTGCTGCTTCCTTCCTTCCTTCCTTCATTTGCCATGCCGCGCCTTTTGGTTTATCTAACACGCATAAAATTCTTACTCTGGCACGCAAGCAACGAAAGCGAAAATATATGCCAGTCCAAAGGAGTCAAAGCAGTCAAAGGACTGTGCTGCGCCGCAAAGAAGGAATGAGCAGGACAAGATGAAAAAAAAAACCCAACCAAAAATTCGTAAATTAACAAAACCTGCCGCCAATCATAAAGTGTTGGTACTTTTAGGAGTTGTAAAGGGGATAACTTGAAAATTTCCCAAAAGGGTGCTGCTACGAGTTTCTTTGCGAAAACGTCTGCCAAACAAGTTTTTAAATGAAAAAAAAAAAAAAAAAAACCAAAAACAAACGAAAAAAAAAAAAATACCTAGTTGGTCGAACATTTCGACTTTACTATACTCTATACTTGCCTTAATTTGGAAAGTGCGCACTCGATTTTGAAGCGTATGTTGAAAATGATTATTATGTTTCAGCTTTCTTCGATTAGAGGTTCGGATATTAATAGTATCTACGAAAAGTAAAAGGAATGTTTATATTTTGGTCTACATAGTGATGGGGGCTGCTAATTAAAAATGCTTCGAATTTAACTTTTTTTATCTGTAACTCTCGCAATTCCCAGTTAAAGTGTGGTGCACCTTGTGGCCAAATTTCATGCTTCCAGCTGCAAGAAAAACGGAATATGTCTGTCCAGGGAAAAAATTGAAAATTTCCCAAAAGGGTGAAAAATGGCACAAAGTCGTGTCACATATTTTTAATTCCATACTCATTGAGGGTTTTTTTGTTGTGTTCTTCTGGGCCATACTAATCGTACGACAAGAAATTCCGAAAATTTTTCCTTTCGATATTTTTTACGACATCTCAAAATGTGTGTTCAATAATTTAATATTTTTTATAAATATTATTTTTTTATTAGAATTTTTTAAATTTTATTCATACAAATTAATTCTAAATTTTAAAAGTTTTATTATTTTTTAATATAATATTTCATAAACAATTTGTGAACAATTTTTAATGATAAAAATTTTTTCTTAAAAAGTATAAGCGGTTCTATGAGCGTTTTTTTTTTTTAAATCCAGATTTTCAATATTTTTTTTTCAAATTATTCGTCTTATTTTTATTTGTTTCGTAATTATTTTTATCTGTGTATTTTGTACAAACTTAATGTATCCGCAGCACAGGGTATTAAAAAAATAACTTTCAGTTAATTTTTGAAACTCATAAACTTGCCACCATATGCAGCATGTGCCACATATTTATGTACTTCACTGTGTGTGTCTGTGGAGTGTGTATTTGTGTGCGTGTAGGCCAAGTGTGTGTTAATTTCAAACTTGACTCCTCGTTTTTGTATGTAATTGGCCTGACTGTGTAGTTGTTGTTGTTGTTGCTGTCTTTTGTGTCGTTTGCCAACAACAAACAACAAACAACAAACAACAAACAACAAAAGCACGTAAAACTAAACGAAACCAAATGAAACACAATCAAGTTCATGCTTATGAATTAATGACACGCTCTCATAAACAGACAAAGAGACATACGGACAACTCGGCGTATGCGTAATGATAACCGACATCCGGTTCTTGCAACTTCTATGGATTGCGCATTTTGTCTAGTGGCAATTAGTAAAGGGTGTTTTTTTTTTTGTTGAGGTTCTATTTTGCGTCAACGATCATAAATGGTCACAAATTGTAATTTTTTGATATTTTATCATGCTCATGAGTAATGTCTAAGAAACAACTGGTAAGACAACATTTTGAGAAATATTGTCAATATACAGGTGCACCTTTATTCGAAATATTTTGTATTTAATTTGGTTTATTTACGTGTATTAATTGTCTCTTTACTACTTAGTTACATGCGATAAATTTCTTGGAACCTGCCAGAAAACTAATCAAAAATATGGGTTTAATTAAAATGCGCTCCGTAATTTTTTTTGCCCCTCTTAAGCTCTAAACATATAAAAAAAAACACCCTATAAAAACTTTGCATCAATTTGCACTTATGTAAATGCGTTTGAAATTTTGAAGCGCTTCCATGCACTTATCTAATGAATTGGCCAGGCTCAATGAGTTCTGACAATGTCTGACAGTTTCTGGCATTTACATTTGATAAGCATGTTGCATGTTGCAGCTATACGGGGCAAGTGTTGATTGCTTAGGCTTTTGCTGCTGCTCAATGGTTAGTTCTGATCCTAGGCTAAATAAGCAAACATTTCAAGAATTCAAGTTCGGTTTAAAAATTAATGAACCTTGCATAATCGGGAAATCTCGACTTTATTAAAGGCAGTCCGTACGTATTTTCAATGCTAGTTAGGCAACCATTATTATTAAAAACAGTGAGCAACTATTGTAGGGCACTTGGGGCTGCTATATCCATCCATCTATATATGTATACCGATTTTAGTGCCTGTAAAATTTATTCAACAATAACAACTCACAAAAAACGAAAAAAAAATGTTGGTGATGGTATTTTATTCTTTCTTCTCTAAATCTTTAACTAGTTGCTGGAATCCCCCAAGTATGTTTCATTTTTTTCTTAGTTGTGAGTTTAATTCTCTACTATAAAATTTGTTCATTGTTTTTTGTGCTTATCCTTTTTCAAAAGTAATTGTATACCAAACTTTGTCTCGACTGAGAATCGAATCGGAAATTCAGAAAGACGTTCTTCAGTTTTGATACAACACCTAATTTCGTTACGTGACGATTTTCAAATTCTTCGAAAAAATGCGAAAGCAAAAAAAAAGATGAAAGAAAAATAGCAAAAAATGCCTTGCGAAAGAATCAGGCTGCGCATGAAACTAGTGCAAGAGTGGTTGGAAATGGGTGGGAGCTTGCATCGAGTCGGAGCTTCGGCTGCTTGCAGTAGGTGAGCGGGTGTTTACCGTAGTTTTTGTTGTTCCTGCTTTGTCCTGGCGCCCGGTTAACGCATTTGTCAACATAACGCTTGCTATTTAACAATTTTTCTACTTTGTTTGCTCTGCTCATTCGTAGTTGTTGCTGTTGTTCGTTGTTTGGTTTTTATAGTTCTTGATTTTGTTTACTGTTTGCTTTTGTGCAGCTCGAGAGATGAACTCGGGGTGGCAGATGGTTGGGTGGTACGTTGGTTCTGGGAGTTGGGAATGACGCAAGGACTCCTACACACCCACACACACGCACACACGCACATACATACATTTATCGACTTGGCATGGCGTCAAATGTTAACTACAAATTGTTTTGTTTCATTGTTGTTTTTACGCTCGTTTCTTTTCTTGTTGTTGTTCGTTGTTGTTGTTGTTATTGCTGCTACTGCTGGTAGTTGATTTTGTCGCTTGTTGTCCTGAATTGGCATCATTTTTATTGCCATCCAGACAGGTGTGACTTGAGTCTTGGATGCTTCTTGTTTCTGGTTGTTCTTTGCTTCTAACCCATACATCACTCCCATCACCCAACTGTCCGTACTTTTTTATTTCAGACAACTTCTCTTACGGATCTTGGCATAGTTGTTTGTATGTGTGTGTGTGTGTGTGTGTGTGTGTGTGTCTCTGCTCACGCAATTCCCTAATTAAATACTTAAATTGTAATTGCTTTTGAACGTTTCATGACAGCAACGAGGCATTAAGTATACGCAATATATGTACGTATACGTAATGCATGTGTATGATTGCGGTTTGTGGCTTAGTATCGTCAAACCATGTGTAGATAACTAACTAATACATACATGCATCTGTATGTGTGTGACTTAAATCCTTGGCAACTCTTTACTTATGTGGTTGTTGACCATTTTGCCGGTAATATTCGAGCTTAAGTTGCAATTTAATTATGCAAATTGTGTGTTAGCTTTGAAGGTTGATTTGCCAATTAAATGCTTGCTAAAAAAAATTGCAATATGTTAGACAAGTCTTTAAGGGATTTTCTTAGTTTTTTTGGTATAAGCTTTCATTTGTTTTTATTACAATTTATTTGCTTATTTTATTTATATGATATATTCTGTGTGTTATTTTTGTCTCCTAAAAAGTTAGTTATTAGTACTGCACAAGTTTTTGTGTAAACTGTTCGAGTATAAGCTACTTTGGCTATTTCTACAAACTAAGGAGGTTGATGAAAACATGGGCATCAAAAGTAACAGGATGTAACGAATAGTTGAGTTTAAGTTTATGATGTAATTGAGATGTTTTGACGGCAATGCAAAAATTATTGCTACAAGAACATTTCTTAAGATTGACTAAATCGGAATACTATATAAGGAAATATCGACCGAAAAAGAAGTCAAGAAAACTTTTTTATTTTTTAATATATCGCCAATTTATTTATTGTACAAAAATTGGAAAGATCCTATATCTTTCATTTGCCCAACCAACGAGTATGAAACGTAAGCAGTGTGGAAGCACTTTGCAAAGATCATTTTAAATTTAATTTGAACAGAATTTTTGATTAAACGCGCGATATCGCACGAGTTGAATTCTTCTAAAAACTCTCAAATTAATTAAATTTTTGCTTTAACAATATGCCATTAAAAGGAAATAAATTTTCTACTTTTATATGACAGTTGGCAGTCTCAATAATAAAAAAAAAGTAAACTCGGCCTCGTCCAGCCGTAACTGGCCATCTAATCCTTTAACATGCTCTAACCATGAAAGAGAGCTTACCTAGGACTTGGTTTTATTATCCTTTAGCTGTTGTTCAGCTTGTCCTGTGACGACACACACACACACACACGGATATACTCAACGCTCTTATAAGCCATATAAGTCATCACTTTAATTTAATTGTGCACGACTGAGCTGGCCAAGAGCCGAGTTGAGTGGAGTGGAGTGGAGTAGAGTAGAGTAGAGTAGAGTCGAGTCGCCGGCGATAGCTAATACAAGAAGTGAGCGCATCTGTAGGGTCCCTGCTCCCAACGCCCACAATTCCAAATCGAAACTGTCCAAGTTCCGGGCCATGCGCAGCGCATTAAGCGCGCGTCCATGGATTTTATGTGCTTTTAAGTGTGCAATTAAAGGTCAATTGAAAGCTGGCTCAGGGGGCATCCTGAATGAAGTATGCGATGAAATGTAATGTACACAGCCTACTTAATTGATATTTGAAAAGCTCTGTCCGCTCAGCCGGCTCAGGACTAAGCAGCGACTGCTACTTGTATTGACAGTAAAATCTTTGGAAAACATAACAAAAAAAAAAGAAAAAAAATGTATAACTTTCGGACTAACTTTTCGTACGCTTTAAAATTGAAGAAAATTTTTGGTATAGAATGACAGTTGCGAATCTTTTGGAATTTAAAGCTGGTCGCATGATTATGAAGGGCAAGTTGGTTGAGCCGGACAGGCGGCGTGGTTTGATCTATTTGTTTCGCGATGAGGACACATTCGTGCACTTTTGCTGGAAGGATAGAAGCACAGCAGTGACAGAACTGGATATAATAGCATTTAAAGATTCCCTAGAATACAAACGTGTAGAGCAGTGTATCGAAGCACGCGTCTATGTGCTCAAGTTTAAGAGATCGCCACGTCGAAGTTTCTTCTGGATGCAGGGATCCCATCGTGAAACAGATGCGCTGTATTGCAAGCGTGTTAATGAGCTCATCGACGCGAATGGCGTTTATCATTTGCCAGCTGGAAGCGAACAGCCCGTAGAACTTATTGATGTACGTAGCTATGACGAGAATGAGCCTTCATCTCTGACAGTTGCGCTTCTAAAGCAAGCAAGACTTTCTTCTATAAAAGAAATTGTTTCCAATGTGGCAGTTACTGAGGCTCCAGCAGCATTTGTGCCAGAAGTTTCCATATCAAGCTCAGCAGCATCTTCAGTGGCCCTACTACTTACGGACTTGGCGCCCATGGCATTTGAGGAAAGCTCTGACTCTTTTCCAGACGACTATACAGACTATCAGCTGTCCATGGCCAAACCAATAGAGTTTACCATATTGGATGCTGTCCAAAGTATATGCTCTGATCCCACTGGCGTAAAGGCTCTAATCAAGCATTTGCCCCCTAAGGAGTCCATGTCGGATGCTGCCACTTTGGTGCAGCAACATATGGACTCGCCTCACTTTTTGCTTGCCCTCGCTCAGTTCTCGTATGGCTTTCCAAGTGGCAAGTTTGGTCCGCGTTTGGAGCAGTTCAAACTAAGTCCCTTTGCTATTGCGGCTGCCTATGATGGGGACTTTGAGGGATTTTTGTACATTCTAAGTAAAACAGAATGTGGAAATTTCTAAAGAGCATTTGGAATACGGTCGAGATTGTGTCGAGTGTGAGTGTACGTTATAGGAAGCTGTTTAAAAAAAAGTAACCATATAGTTGTTGAATAAAATGTTCGAGTTTAGCACTTGATGGACTTGAATGGACTCCAGCAGGGGCGGAGAAAGGTGCCGGTCTATGCCAAGGGCTAACACACAATTTAGTATTTTTGTATATACTTGGAAATTGGGCATCATCGCCTTCTTTAGGGAATTGACTCTAGTCAGTTGGGTAGGAGACTCACTTGTCACTTCTTTTGCGTTCTGTAGCCAGATTGTATTTCTGGAATTCCACAAGATCGGAGGTTACAACATAATGGAAGCATTCAACCCATCTCTTACACAGGAAAACGCGCAGCCTGCCCAACCTCTTTCCATACGTGCAGTAGTTAACACAGTTGGACGGGTCGCTTGAAACTCAAGGATGTCTCCAAATCCGTCTAATCTGAATCGCTCTAACTTTACCCAAAAAAAATGGCTAATTATACACCACTTCTTCTTTCTCTCTGTCTCTGTTACAAAGCTTAAAGTTTTTCTTTTAGCCTTATTCTTACCTTCTTAAAATTTGTATCTATAAAGTGTATTTATATAAGCCTAAAACACTATCAAATAATATTGTACGAGTGTGTATGTGATAAGAATGGATGTTGTGCTCTGCAGGATATGGTTGGCTGTGGTTTTCGGGAGGTTTGGAATGTTGGTGCACCGAGAAATGCAATAACTGCGCAAAAGTTACGAAGATAAATGAGATGCCATAAGTTAGACGACAACTTGCAAGGACTGTGACGACGCAAGGAGGACTAGCACGACAAGCACGACAAGGACGACGAGAAGGCAGAAGCAACTGTGAAAACTGGCAAAGCACTAAAAATTGATATAAAGGAGGGTAAAACGAACAAAATATACGAAAACGAAAAAAATAAGAACAAGAAATAAAAACAAAGAACAAAAATTGGAAAAATTGTTGTAAAGTGCAAGAGCTTTGGCAAGGGAACGACTTTGCTCTTTGGCAATGGAAAAATAAAGGATGTTTGGAAGATGGTTTAAGATGCGAGCGGGCTTGCGCCAGGGCTGCAACCGGAACTATGCGACATCAGTTTTCGCATCATTTGCGGTGTGGGTGTGTGTGTTTGTGAGTACTTGTTGTTTTAATGAAACTAAGTGAGCGACGATAGAAAAAAGGATAAGCTGGAGAGACGCGAGTAGCACGTCATGGGAACCAAGAAAGTTTTGGATGTCTAGGGGTAAACAGATAAAAAATGCTAAAGCGCCTGCAAAATGCGCACAACAAATTTGTTGAAAAAAAAAAGGAGAAATAAAAATATGCAGAAAAGCACGAAGACGAGAACAATAACGATAAAAAAAAAGAGAAAACGCGTTGCCAAAAAGCAGGCTATGAAATATTATATAATGCCAAGCGGCATGACAGGCATAAGAAGATTCTTATTCTAGAAGCAACAGCAACAAAATTGAAGCATAATTTTAAACTTTTGCAAAACTTAAAATGTACATGGGAAACTTATTAATAGTAGTAATCGACTTGATTGGGTTACACATCGAGGCAACTCTATTCAAGTTAATTAAGAAACTTAAATACTTTTATTGCGCAGAGCGTCATCTTTTAGGCAATTATTTCTTAAAATACTAAGTATCTCCAAACACGACCTATGAGCCTCTTTTCTTCTTCTTCTTGTTCATAGACGAAAACAACTTGTTATAGGGTAACGGTCAGAAGTCCCTTCAGATAGCTAATGAGCCTACTACACATACTACCTTTCGGTGGTTGCCATAACTTGCGCATTAAAAACGAGTTCGTCACCAAAGAACTTGCTACTTGCTGAACTACTTGCCTGCTTCTAAGTAGCTATTCTCATTAAACTGTAGTTAGGATTATTTTTCATATGGAATTTGTAATTACTCATAAGTGCTTTCAAATTCTTTGATAAACTTGTATGTACCACCTAAGCTCTAGGCTGCATTCCATTACGAATAGCTTCTGTTCCGTTCATACTTTGCCACATCAACCCCTATGAGAGTTTACCGGATGCTTTTGTAAATCTGTTACCACGGGTGGTCAGAAGGCAGCTAAACTAATATGGCGGCCGTTTGGGGTGTGTCGTGCTGGCTGTGGTTTACCAAACAAGTGCGGGTAGAGTTTCAGCTCGGCATGGAATTGTGTAATGCGGGTCGCACAAACAAAATTATATTGCTACCTGTTGTGGAGGGGAAGGGTAGGGTCATTGATTGACGATAAGCTTTCCCGTGGGATTTAGCCAATGTACCAGTGGTTTAAGTTTAACATATTGAGCCATCCATAGGTGAGCCAGATATTCCTTGCAAGCCCACCAGGGTCCAAAAAGAGTAAGGATAACAATCTTGTTAGAATGTTTCAAAAGTTAGATTTGAGCTAACTAGACATACTATAAAGGGTCCTACTTGTTAGGGCACCTCTTCCGCTTTTTATTCTTCTTAGGGAATTGGCGTTGATAACACCCCTCGGCAATTTTAACGAGAAGT
This sequence comes from Chymomyza fuscimana, assembly GCA_949987675.1. NCBI lineage: Eukaryota > Metazoa > Arthropoda > Insecta > Diptera > Drosophilidae > Chymomyza > Chymomyza fuscimana. The sequence continues at coordinate 64,590,239 of OX465090.1, read as the reverse complement.
ATGCCTGTTATCTTTGTAGTTCAATGGTCTTCAGTCTCATCTCATGTTCTTAATCAGATCATTTTTGTATCTTTCAATTTATTGCGGAAACCCCTTGTCCAAAGTGACTCTCAGATTGTTGGCTTCACTTCTTGAGGGTCGAAGTGATGCGTTTGCAACCCATAACGCTGGAGCACGTTCTCAACCAAGGCTGAATGATACTTGCGAGGAAACCGTCATCATTAAAGAGCGCATTGAAGTGTTAAATAATATTAAATAATTTTAATTGATTAAGAGAGAGAATTACTTTGAATAAGCTGCGCTTTTGAATGTCAAGCATCATTGTTGCAATATAAACAATTACTTGCAACATTCCAATTAGTGTTAAGTACTTGCAGTATGTGTGTGTGCGTGTGTGTGTGTTTGCACAACTTTGCTAGTTTTTGTATTATGGCTGTTGCAACGTCTCTCTGCCACACTCGCCCGCTCTCTGTGTCTCTCTCTTGTGCTACAAGTTGATTATGTATACGCCTTGTATACGCATTGTGGCTGCTCATATGTTTGTTGTTGTATTATTTGTTACTGCAACAGTTGCTGTTGTTGTTGTTGTTGTTGTCGTTGCTGCTGTTCGTGTTGCATACTAATTTCAAAAATTTGCCATTACATTTGTAGAGTTGCATGTGGCAGGCAGCTTGCCCCTTTAGAGCCCCCGTCACCCACTGGCTGCTCAATGGACTCCTTAGCTGTAGCTTGCAGTGTTTTCAGCTTGATTACCAACATTCTAAGCTAAAAAGCAACAACAGCAACAGAAATGTTTCTACAAATTGTTGGAATTCGTGCCACATAAACCAGCTGTATATTTATGTTGCTACACAAATACAATCATACACACACACACTCGTCTATGCATTTATTCATTCGAATACGAATATGTATTTTTTTTTTTGTTGAGCATTCAGTTTTCTTTAAAAAAAAAAACACATTTTTTCTGCAAACAAATACATTTGACCTGATGAATTGAGAATATTTGGTCAAAGTTGTTGCCCTTTGGGTTAACTGCTGCCATTTTGAAAACACATACTATGCATACTGCCTGGCACATAAATCGTTTATGTACTACAAAGAACAAGCAGTTTGCCTCAATTTATTTTCATTGGCTGTGAAAATGTTTAAAGTTCAATTGTAATTACAGATTTCATTTGAACTTATCTCTTATCTTTCTCGAATAGTATTTTGTGGTTTATTCCCACATTTTTTTTAATAATTTTGAAATTGGACGCAGCTTTTTTTTTGTGTATTACCCATTTGTATTTCATTTTGACTAAAACCTTTTCCCGTACAAAACTGACTGAGAGATTTAAACTGCTTTAGTCTTAAAGTACTAGATTAAAGAGTATATTCTAGTCGGGATGCCTTGACTGTAACCTGTCTACTTATTTTTTTTTCAATAAGTTGTGGTTAGTTTTTGGTTTAGTTTTATTTTTGACTCAACATTTTGTAAATCCTTGAATAAGTAAACTTGTAAATTTAAGGATTATTTAAGATAGAAATATTTCACACACACACAGGAAGACAAAGGCGTTTACTGAGACTGTACATGTCATAATTGTCAATGTCAAGGGCGCTACAAGGCAATCCTTAGCCTGGTCAGAATGTTGGCTAACAGTGGAATATGTGTGTGTTTCGAATTGGGTATGGTATGATGTGTGAGTGTTAGTGGAATGCTGCACATTGCTTGTTTATTGAGTGTGTCTTGTGAGAAATGAAAATCATACACTGAGAGAATAAATATGATCTTAAACTAGATGGAATAAGCGGCAAAGAGTAAGGGGGATTCTTGAGACCATATGGGTCTATTTTGCATTCTACTAGATCAGGAAAAGCTCTATTTGGGTGACACCGAGCCCCAAGACTCCAAACCCGCCCAAGCGGGATGTCCTTCTTCAAGTCAGAGCTTCACGCGCAGTAGGGTGCTTACAAAACTTGCAGCTGTTAAAATGCGTTAGCATCTTTCGCATGTGTTTTTGAGAGTAACGTAGTTCTTGCCTAATTGGGTAATTTTCTTCAAACTAACCTTTAAATATTGAAACCGATAAGTTGTTGAGCCATAGTTCAGCCAAGTGGATCCAGTCATCTAGTCAGACTCATACACATATATAGCACATACATCTATCATAAATATGTTGTTGTGCATGCCCAGAGATTATAACGGGCATATATAATAATTATAATATATGGCGATCTGATTCGGACCAAACCTATTATATGCATAGAACATCTGCCCGAAATATTTGCAAATGTCCAATTTGTTGGAGATAGTTTGATAATTTTAAAAGATATTGATTTTCATTTACTAGATGTGCAATATTGTGTCGTTTGATAGGATCTCTCTCATCTAAGGTACAGTGTGTTCATTTGTAATAAATTCCTTCTCACAACAAATTTTAGAAACTTTAACCTTTTTGTTTATTTATATTTGTTGAGGAGTTTGAGCCTAAGCGGCTGGATCGGATATCCCTTTAAAACGAATTTCAATATAAGGCAGGAATATTTCCGGTAATTTTAAAAGTCTGAATTTTTTCAATAATTTGTAAATAATTTCTTTCAGTGTACTGCGCACACACACACACAAAGACAAAGCCAAAAGGATGTTATAATACTTGCGGCATTTGTAGAGTCTGTTAAACATTTTGAATATAGTTGGGAATGGAATAGTGTGGAGTATGATGAGGAGGAGGAGGACGAGGAGCAGGAAGCATGACTGCACGTATAGTATTGAGGAAACGGCACTAGCTTTAGGCAATTCCTGTAAGGAAAAACACATACACAATACATAGGAAGAGCGTGAAGATGGTACATCATGTATAGAGGGATTCCCTCCTCAATGACTGTTTATGGGATATGTGCAAACATTTCCAAGACATGTGTTTTGCATTTTCGATACCAAGCCGCAAAGTGACTTGCAAATTTCAATAGACTGCCAAAGGGGAACCCAACCCTCCAGTATGCTACATATGATGCAGTGCGCCTCAAAATAGCAGCCAACTGGCTGACTGCCCGGCTGACAGAATATTGTTGCCCTAGTTGTGGCAGTTAAGCGCAGCATTTGCTGACAACAATAATTCCGGCAACCCGGCGCCCAGACATTGTGCCCGGATGCCCGAATACCCGAATGCCCGGAATGCAGAACCCATTTCCATTAGCCCATTCTTAGTGGCCAGCAATTCATTTGGGCTACGTTCAAATAACAAAAAGAAAAGGGACTCAAATAAAAATCAAATAATGGCGCAAAACGCCAGTGAACCTACGGGTTCCGACAACGAATTTCAGAGCTGGCGGTATGTTAGGACCCAAGGACCCAACCTCCCCTCAGATCCCTCAGGCTGTCGTATTGCCGTGGGAATTGTGAAAATTCACTATAATAAAACGTCGCCGGGTTGTTTGTTGTTCTCCATCTCTCTCTGTCTCTGTTTGCAGCCAGACTATCTACGTCACTATGCACGTCTGTCTCTCTCTCTTTTTAACGCCATTGCTGTTGTTGTCGGGACAAATAGATAAGAACGAAAAAAACAACAACAAAAGTTAACCCAGTTGCAGCATACTTTCGAGCGCAATGAATAAATTTTCGTTTAGTTTTTTGGATTTCTTTTATTCCTTTTCGTTTTGATTTTGTTTTTGCTTTTGCCTTTGTTCTGTTGTCTTTGTTGCAACAAACACAACAACAATAGTTAAAAAAAATATTTGCGCAATGCCCACTGTACAGTGGTCGAAAATGCAATTTGTTGGGAATTTGAAAATATTATAATATGTATAACAACAATTTATTAGCTACTAAAAAGTTCCACTAAAGACGAAAAAATTTGGCTGAAAATTCTTAGAAAACAGGAAAACATTTATTTTAAGAAGTAGATTAAAAATTATTTTTAATTTTTTAATAATATTTAATATTTTTTTTTTTTTATATTTTTAAATATAAGTTTTTGACCATAACGTTGTGGCTTCTCAACTTGATCATGCGTTTCACTTAAAATACTTTTTTGCTTGTTTTAAATATATTAAGTTTTGTAGGTAATGTAAATTTCATAATATTCCTTAATTTTAAAATTGCAAAAATTTATTGCAGTTTCTGCTTCTTGGTAGAAATACTTGATAAAAATGGAGCTACTTATTTCAAAGTCCAAAAACGTATGATAAAAATGAACTAATTCTTTTTATGCCAAAAAGAGCGATTGCAACCACTGTGCAACGCCGTCGCCAACTCGCACTTCCCTTCCTCTGCGGCTCCCTCTCCCTCTAGCACTCTGTCTTTCTGTCACGGCGCTTTAAAATTTATCTGACAAGACAAACAACCCAAAATGAAAGCCCCAAACTGTGCGCTATGCAAAATTGAAATTGATAAATGCAATTAATTAATTTAAGCGGATATTTTGTACGCGTTCCAAAAATATTCAGCATTGATTTTTTCGACAATTCCCAAAAATGTACTTTACAAAAAGTTTTGCATCATATTTTATAGCATTATTTCTTAATAGCAGTAGTAAAAGTATTTCCTCGCAGGTCCAAGTTCCCGGAGCACCCAAGCAAAACGAGAGGAGCTGCCAAAAAATAATGCTGACAAATAGTGCGGCAACTTAACCCTATAAAGGCAAAAATTTGGTTTGGTGGAAATATATATATTTACTACAGTAGAGTCTCAAAAAGATTTACGCAATGACAAATTGCAACAAATTGAAAGAAATTGATTTGTTTGAATGTGACAATTGCCGGAAAACTCTTTATGTTTATGTTCGGGAGACTTAAGGTCTTAATAGAATATAGAATATAGAATATAGAATATAGAATATAGAATATAGAATATAGAATATAGAATATAGAATATAGAATATAGAATATAGAATATAGAATATAGAATATAGAATATAGAATATAGAATATAGAATATAGAATATAGAATATAGAATATAGAATATAGAATATAGAATATAGAATATAGAATATAGAATATAGAATATAGAATATAGAATATAGAATATAGAATATAGAATATAGAATATAGAATATAGAATATAGAATATAGAATATAGAATATAGAATATAGAATATAGAATATAGAATATAGAATATAGAATATAGAATATAGAATATAGAATATAGAATATAGAATATAGAATATCGAATATAGAATATAGAATATAGAATATAGAATATAGAATATAGAATATAGAATATAGAATATAGAATATAGAATATAGAATATAGAATATAGAATATAGAATATAGAATATAGAATATAGAATATAGAATATAGAATATAGAATATAGGATAATTAATAATAGCGTTTAGTGGTCTCATTTATTACTAATATAGATGACGTTAACAAAAAGCTTACAATATAGAATGTAGAATGTAGAGATACGTGCTAAAAACAATAAAATTAAACATGCTAAGCTAGGTAACCCTACCAAAGCGGCTTAATTAATTGGACCTACCGAGATTCGTTAAATTATGTTTTTTTTTAATAAAAACTTGTGCTCTTATGAAACAACCCATCAAGCGGTCAAGTTCTTCAGTTATGCCCACACCACAAGGGTTAAAAGAATATTTTATGATAAAAACGTGGCATATGAACATGACCAAAATGCATTTAACAAATTAAAATGTGCCCCGAACAAGTCAAATGAATCGCAGCGACAAGCCACAATGGAGCCCCACGATGATGATGATGATGACGATGTTGGTGGTGGCAATGCTGATGATGATCATAAGATTCTTGATGTGGGTTCGTGTTGGAGAAGGCAAACTGGCTTGTAATTGTTGAATGTCATCATTGCCATAAATGAGCTAACGAGCAAGCAACAGCAAAAAACACAGCAGAATAGACAGAGATACGAAAGGGGATTGGGACGTGGGCCGAAGGGTTTAGGGGCTGCAGCAAGTCCTGGAGTGTGGCGCTGAAATGCAATCCAAGCCGGAACTGACACGCACAAAAGGATATGCAACATTTACTAATAAATTTCATATTTATGTATGACATTGTCATGTGGTCGGTCGCCCGGTGAGCTCTATTCGGTCCGGTCTACGACTGCAGAAGCAGAGACCATTGGAGACCATTGCAACATGCATCGAGTGGGGAAGGTAGTGGGCGAGAGACACACAGACAGACAGACAGACAGGACGGCAAAGGGACAGACGCAGAGACAGACAGAAAGGCGCACAAACAAATAAAGAGGCAGCCCGGCCCAGACGCATGGAATTGAAATTGGCAATGGCAAATGGCGTTGTCTGTGTGTGTATCCGTGTGTGAGTGTGTGCAAACAGTGGGACCGAAATGGCCAAATGGAATGGCTGTTGAAATCTCAGCAGGATATAAAAAGGATGCGCGGTAATAAAAATAAGCGAAAACAAACACACACACACACACACAGAGACTCTCCTTTAAAAGGATACATGCACATGCATGCTCGACCAGGACCAGTAGTTGTGTTCAGGGTCCTAAAGTTAATGTCTCTCGGTAGCTGCCATTAAGGTCATGTTGATCGCGCCAGCCTGTCGCCAAACATTTTTTTTTACTTTATATACTACAAGTAGTACGTACTTGTACACTTGGATGTCCTTTGGCATGGACAGGTCCATTAGCTTGATAAATTTACACACTGGCGATCAAAAGTTTGCGGATACTCAATAACTATTGGTTAAAGTACGTAAATTTTTTTGATGTCGACATTTAAAAATATGCTGTTGTGGAGGTTTCAGGGAGCGAAGCCCCCTAGTCATAAAAAACACTTCGTTAACTTTCATGCTTTTGCAACAATTTGGGAAGAAGTTTTTGAATTGTTGCAAAAAACTTCGACTTCGTTTAGTTCAGGGTATTGAGGTATTCATACGATATCTACTTCAAGTTTTTGCGACAACAAACAATGTTTAAATCTCAAAATTTCGGTACTGCATAATCCAAAAATTATAAAAGTTGGTCACACTGTTCATGCTCGCATTCAAACAAAATGCACCTAAATTTAAATATTAAATTTTAGAATACAATAAAAATGTCATTCGAAGAGAATTATGTAATACCCCTAAATTTTGTTTGTGTAAATTTATATTTACATTATTATCTATATAATGTGAGCTGCAAAATTAGTGTGCAGAATTTTGTGCTCAGTTTTTCATTTGGACATAGAAATTAAACATGGAAATTATTTATTATTTTTGTAGATTTGCATGCTAAATTAGAAAAAATGTATGCTTGATAAAAGTAAAAACAACGAGAATTATTTTGAAAATATTCAAATAAGTAACATAAATAATTTGCCTAAATTTAATAAAATATATCAAAAAATTGCGTAACACTTTTCATGCTCTAACAATAACTTTGCATTAATAAATTTGCATCAGTCGAAGTCAGTAGTAGCCCCCACTTTGCACAAAAAATTGGTGGGGGCTGACAAATGCAATGCAGCTGGTTGGGATTAACAGCAAAGTTGGCGTAGTTGGTCCAAGAGACCAAGGCAAATTTATTTTGTATCAATTGTTGTTTGTATTCAAAAGTCATATTTACAATTGCGATTATGTTTGCTTATAATTCACAACTGGTTAAATCGATTAGTTATGCGATTTGTTTTTTTTCTCAACCGTATATTTAAGAAAAGTGAAATGTTTTTTCGATAGCACATTTTTCTTTCTCATTGTTAAGGAATTAAAAGCTATTTTCTTTAATGCTTGATTTCATTTTAATTCTATAATATTATCTATTAAAGTAAAGTAAGATATTTGTTGTGATATTTTCACATTTTGTTTATTTTTCTTAATGTACGCGTTATTTAAATCATTTTTGATGACGGCTCATAGAACTCTCTTTCGCTGGGTTGGTCTTTATGCTGAGAACCCATCTTGGGTTCGGGAATTTCATCGCTCTGTTCTATTATCTATTGCTTTATATCAGCTTAACCATGGCATCCAGATACACCTAACATTCTAAAAATTGCTAAGCATTTGGACTGCCTTGAATAAATATTGTATAATATGCATTATATAGTATGCCTTTTTTTTTTTTGTCGAGTGCAATGTGCCATGATATTTGAAAAGTTTGGCTTCAAATTGACTAAGCTCTGGATAAGTCAGATTGCTCTTGTACCCACATCTACTTAACTCATATTGGATTTTTTAGCATTGCTATACATGTTTATGGGTTTAGTTTTTATAAAAGAAAAGTTGATAAAGTGCAGAGCCGGAAAGTTCATATTCAATTGGATATCCTAGTAACAGAAACGGATGGGATAAACGGGGGCTGGGAATGGTATGAGTACAGGGAACAGTATTTGCATAGAAGCTGATGCCTTGGCCAAGTGCAGCTGCAGTAGCTCTCTGTATGTGTGCCTGATGGCTCTAAGCTACTATTTACAGATACGACTACTTCAGTGCCTGCAAGTGTAAGGTGTAAGACGAAGAAGAGTTTTTTGGCAGCGCCTTTTGCTCCTTGATATCCTTCAATATGTTCATATGGCTGCATGCGGCTGGATGAGGGTAAAATTTCGTGCAACTTTTGCAATTTGTCAAACACTTAAAGCAGACATTTCAAATTTCACATTGCCATATTTCAATTATTAATTGACGTTGTAAGACTCAGAACGAAGCTGCCAAACTCTTTGTGAGTGCGTGTGTGTGTGTGCGTGTGTGTGTAAGTATCTGTGTGAGTACCTTATTTGGTTTGCTAGCAATTGCTTGCAATGTTTGCTACCCAAAGTCAAACTTGAGCACTTGACATTTCACGCTTCATAGATGGCACTTATAATCCAAAGCCAAAGCCAAAGCCAACGCTGTCAGCGCGTCGTGACGTCACTGCGTCAGTCTGTTGGCCAGACTTTGAGTCAGCCAAAGTTTTGAAGGGTGTGAACCAGCCAGCCATGTCAAGCTCCCAGTTGCATTGCTACAACAACTACAACAACAACAACAAACAGGTTAGGCAGGACACTTGAAATCTCAAAAGCGCCTGGCTGATGCACTCACTGCCACGATAATGACGACGATAATGACGATGATGACGCTGCTGATGATGATGATGTGCTATTTATTTTTGGTCTAGAACCCAGCACCTCCTTAGTGCCTCTGCGTCATTGTCCTGCTGTTGATTAAACATTTGTGTTATGAAATATGTATGCAGTGTACATGTGTGTGTGTGTGCTGCTGCCTTTGATTGCACCCAGACTTGCATCCTTTTTGCTTGCAGTTTTGATCCTTTAATAGAATATTTAATTTTAATTACAAACATTTGATTTCCCACTTCGTCGTCAGTTTGTTCGTTGGCGGATGCTGGCAATGTCTTTAAAAATGCATAGCCACCATACCCAACAAGCATCACCCTGTACTTCAGCGTGCCGGCATACCAACTCTTCAGTACCCACCAACAGTCGCATCTCTTGGATCGATTTCATAGTAAAGAAGATCCGTGCGATTTAAGTGTTTGTCTGAAACTGGGAGGCCTAAAAAAATTCGTTTTGGCTGTGCCTGATATTATTTGGATTGAGTCAGAAAAAAAATAATTAAAAATAATTGTCAATAAATATATAACTTGAAGTTGGCAGAAATATAATCTAAGACTATCAAAGAATATTTAAAAAATTATTTCTGTATAAAATTCGAACTTTTGCTGATTCGTTTTAATTCCTCTTGGAACAAAATATTCGTTTTCAAACCACATGAAAAATTCGGTTTGGTGAAATGGGTAGCACCAAAGATTCGGTTTCAAAACGAATCCGAAGCATGGCCGAATATTTTCAATCCTTAATTTCAAATCGTAGCAAAAAAAATAAAAATCCTTACTACTCCTATGTTTATAAAATAAGTTTTTTTTTCGCAAAAACTCTTTCAATTCATAAACTGACTTATTCGCATAAACTGCGTGCCAATCCATAGACGCTGATGTCAAAGTCTGAGAGGGCAAAGGACTTTTTGCTTTTGTGCAGGGTTGCCGCCTTGACTTTAGTTTCGAGCATTTTTTTCTAGCAAAGTAAACATTGAAATATGCAAAGGTAACTTTCAATGGAATTTTTTATATTTCTGCGAGTATTTGTGTTAGTGTGTGTGTGTGTGTGTGTGTGCGTGTGCGCTAAGAAATTTCCATAGGATTTACACACACCTACGCACACACACCTGGTAGCTCTGAACTAGTAAATGGCATTCCATTAGCCAATGCTGGCTTTTAACCAGGTTCACACAAATTTAATGCTAGTTAAGCCCTAGGCCCACCTCCAGTACAACCAGATGTATCATTGAATTCTGTTTCCTTTTTTTTTTTTATTTTGTTTTGTTTTGTGGCATGCAACAGTAGAACCGAAACCAACATTTGGCATATAATCCTCCAGAAATTCGCTAGGATTATGTCAAGTTGTAGTAAATGTTATTTTAAATGAAATTTGGCAACACTGCGTGTCGCATGCAAATTAAGTAACTAATTATTTAAACATTTTTCAACAATTCAATTTTGCATTTTTCTCTCTCTTTGCAGGTGAGTAAACAAGCAACAATTTAAACAACATTGTTACGTAAGTTTGTATACATAGTTCGAAATATACATATACATATTGGGTGTGTCAATCAGCCTTCCTCTTGCCCTCTCTCCCTCTCTAATATGTTTTATGCGAGTTGCAGCTACGAATCGCAATCCATTTTATTTGCAGCACGTACTCAATCTTTTGGTATGTCACAACTTGCCAAATGTGTCTGAGTGTGTGTGTGTGTGTGTGTGTTGAATGTGGCATGTGGCATCAAATGGCAAAAGTTTGATGTTTGGCCTTGTTAGCAAATGCAAACGCACACACTCACACACACACACACACACACATAATATCGGTGTGTGAATTTGCAAGGGTTGTTTCTCTTGCTGGAGCTGCTACTGAAAAGTTGAATAAACATTTTAAATTGTATCTTGGAATGATTGACTTTAATGGTCATTAATGAAAAACAAAACAAAATTTCCGGTAATTAAAATTTTTGCCAAAAACTCTCTATTTTAATTAGAGTACGTTATTTATAGTTTCTTTAACTAGAGATCGGGATGGCAAACCGGAATGGGCGGTATGAGGTCGTGAATTTTGATATATTTAAATTCATGTTGATTGCCAAGATATATATATCCTCATAAATTATGCCCCATACTGATGTGGCTCGTAAAAAACTCATAATATTACATCATATTTACATTAGGTATATTTGCCAGTCTAAATATATCTTAGAATGCCTAAATTTCCATTAACATTATTTATATGTATAGCTTTCTGGTTGATGTACCTACAACAAAGAAAATTTGCAACTATCCGTCAATGACACATTTTTTGCTATTATTAATTACTTATTGTATTTTGAATGGAACTATTCATATTGGAAAGGGGCATACTTAATTTGATATTCTTAAATGGCTGGAAAAAAGTCAAGTCGACATGTGCCTCGGTTCTCTTGTTAAATTATGGCCAAGGCCGAAACTAATTGAGGCAGCACACACCCACACAGTGAGAAAATATCCTTATGGTCAAAATTATATATTTGCGACAAATTGCGACAAATTGCGATTTGCTTGGACTTTTGTTTTTAGAATTGTGTGTAAACTTAATTATTGTTCAAGGGAAAAAACAACCGGAAAATAAATAAGCAAAAATAAGGTGACGTTATGCACAGAAAAGGGCTTGGCGAATGCTAGTTTCTAGAATAAGATTGGATACACAAAACTGAATTGAAAGCAACTCGTTTTTTATATTTTTTTTATCACTTCCCTTTTTATATCCTTGAAAAAAGTTGGAATTTTAGTTGTAGCTTTACTAGGTTGTAAATTTTAAGCCGCTGTTGCTAAAAATTTATTTTAATCTTAAAACCGTGTAAAGAAAACTTGAAACATCCTTAAGCTGCTATGAAAATAAATTAGAAAGCGGAATTTTTTAACTAAATCTCTAAAAAAATAAGGTTAGTAAAAATATTTTTCTTTAAGATTTCAAAAAAAGTTTTTTTTTTTTTTGCAATTGGGTAACATTTTTTTTTGTATGGCTTGTGTTATATCAAAACCATATAAAAACAGAATTGGGTGTAATTATATAGTGTCAACAAATATTTGTATCTAAAAAGAGCCACTGAGTAAAACCCAAAGTTGATTGTGAAATAATTAGCACGCTTTGCTCCAGTTTGTATATACCTACTATTTTTCGAAAACTTTGCCGCACAAAACTCTCTCATTTTATCTATTAAGGAAAATTACAAATTTTAAACATTCGCAAAAATCTATCGATTTGTAAATCCATAAACTTACAAGAAATTATTATTTAAAGCGAAGAATTAAAAAATCGGATGAATAAAGTTGAAATCTATAAGCGTACAGCTGGGGAAGTTCTGAACCAACCATCTAATTATTTATAAAATATTATATTAAGAAACCTGTTCAGATCAAACAAGCTTTGCTTAAAACTAAGCAACTGGTTCGAAGTGCCCCGATTTTTAACATCGATTGGGAACTTTGATAGTTGTTGCCAAAAAACACTAAAAACAATTTCACCCGAAATCGTCATGACGCCTCATTCATGCTGGGGGCGAAACCCCCTAGTTTTTCTTATAATAATTAAAGTTCATATTTTGCAAACAAATATATTTAGTTGTTTAGTTGAATTGCTCTTGAGCTTTATTTTTGCAAGTGTATTTACTGTGTCATGCTCAACTTTCTTAGCTCCCCAGCTCTCTTCATCTCTACATCTAACTATGGTCTCTCTCCATTTTGTATTCAATAAGTGGTCCTGTCCAAGTGCCAGGACTGGCTCTCGCCTTTGCCTTTTGGCTTTACCGCTGTCTCATCCATTTCAAATGGTTGGAACAATGTTCTTCAATATATACATATATAGTACATATATATATACATATAATGTTGACTGACCGAACTGACGTGTCCTTTTGTTTTTCCTCTGCTGGATTGTTGCCTTGGCACGTTGTGGTCCTGTCAGCTACTTCTTGACGAACTGACAGAATGTTTCATATGCAGCAACTATGTATAATACATATGTATGTATGTATATCGTACGTGTATGTAGTTATAGTTTTAGTGGGCTGAGGATGATGCTGAGCACCATATATAAATATGTACATATATAACACATATTTATGTTATTATTGGCGTCTTGTTTAGTTGAGAAACTTGGTAATTTTGTTATAACATCAGAACAAACACAAATACATCATTCGCTTTGACTTTGTATATGTATTGCAGACTATATACATATAAAATAAAATATGTAGATATGTACATACATAGTCAGATAGTTGCTGCATTTTCTACACAATTGCAAAGACACACACACACACACACAAATCTGTCAGTCTATGTGTCCAAGTGACTATGTTTGTTGAGCTAATAGAATCATATGAACTTATTTATGTGAGATAAAACTATTTCTCATATACTTCAATAAACTCACAGACTATATATACATATATATATGTATGACACACACCCACGTACGCATACTTATATACACTCACTGTGTGTATGAATGAAAGGTTGGCTGCACTTTGACATGTCACCGTTACGTGACATGCTTGATAAGAACAAGAGAGAGAGAGAGAGAGAGAGAGAGAGAGTGTGACAAAAAAAAAATAATAAAAATTAAAAAAAGAAAAATACAAAAATATGTAATAAAAGTAAATTATCACACTGCTGACAATTTGTATGCTGACATTTCAAGTTAGTCAATTTGTCACGAAGCTTAAGTCATATTTCTTGGAACTTTGAACCTATGAAAGTAAGCAATATAAAATTTCTTAGAAACGAATAAATAAAGTTATGTACTACTTTTAGATTGATGCTGACTTTGTAACGACTTTCAAAGTTCATTTAGATTTGATGTGATGCAAATTTTACACCTTATAATACAACATTTTTATCTAGAATGAATTTTGAACAGAAATGCCTTAACGCAGCTTGTGGGTGGAGTAAAATTGTGCAAAAATCGTCACGTAATGTATTATTATTAATTTTAGTTTATTATTTCGATAGCTCTGGAGTGCTTTGTGAATCAAGTATAGCCAGCAACTCAAGACAACACCATTTGTAAAATAGTTTATAGTTCATATAGTTTCCACTATGCATCGGACGCCGCCATGTTGCACATTTTGCATGAACGATTTGAGCGTTTGGTCATAACTCGCAAAGGTGACGTAAGTTGGCCAACAAGCCGCAATCGACTAATGTCCATAAAGTTATATAACCCAGAACATTATTCAAATTAAGTTGAATTTATGTGAAAATTGGAACAGCTGGAACGTGTACCCGATTTTATTGAAACCCGTGTTTTTTGTTTGGAAGCACTTACAAGGCGAATAGAGTCTAGTTGTTGCAGATTTTTCATATATTTATGCGTTCACACACAACTCTTGAGTTTTTGTGTTTTGTCATTGTGACGTCACTAAAGCAGACGCATATATTGACAATACTCAATAACTTATAGCAATTTTAGGCAAGCTACATGAAAATTCAGCTGTTCCATTCGTACCGTCACCACCAACACGAAGCTTTTAAGAAATTTCGAGGTTCTCCGAATTTTTTTTAGGGCTTATTATAAATTCGAACAGCTGCACTTTAAAGTGTTTTTGGTTGCAATTTATTTCGAAAAACGAAAACACAAAAAAAAAAAACAACAGCAGCAACCAGGCATGCAACATGACTATGGGCACAACCTTGAGAGCTACACACACACACACCCTCACATACGAGTGGTGTTGGGGGGTGGGTGTTTGTTGGTTGTAACACATGTGCGCTGGGGCGGTTATCGATTATTTTTGTAGTCTTTATAGTAGTAGTAGCTTACCTATGGTTCAAACACTGCTACGCTTTGGTATTATTTTTATTATTATTAAAATTATGTTCAGATGAGCAGGATTGACTGATTAAGATATCGATTTTAATAACTACTCGATTTATTAATTTAGTAAAAGCTGTTGCTAATTAAAGGCGCAGTCGTCTCTCTGAGCGACCAGTCAAAGCAAATTGAAATTTCAATAAATTTTTCCATTGTTTAAGCGAAGAGTGCACACGCACACACACATAGTCAGACATACACCGAGAGAAAAAAATCAATATCATTGTAGGTACTTAAATTGAGTGCGTTCGTTAATGACAACAATGCAAGGAGAGAATGATTTTATCCAAGAGGTATATATGTACATTAGGGTGGGTCAATTTTTTTCGGTATAAGGGCTCACTCGGATTTTGATTCTTTGGGTAATTCTAAGCAAATTTGCCCGAGAAACTATGGGTCTAAAATGAATTTCGAGTCGCCCACTTTTTCAAAATTTTCAAGAAAAAAAAACCGAAAAAATCAAAAACCAACACTAAAGCGCCCTCTGGCGGCACCCAAAATTAAAAATAGATGTCAATAATGAATTCCTCGACCCCAAAAACCCTTAAATTCACATTTGGCTAGAGAAAAAATATCGATTTTAGGCCTTTTCAATGAATTTCTAAGTCGATTTTTGAATATGTCGAAAAAAACCTATTTTGAAAAAGTGGGCGACTCGAAATTCATTTTAGACCCATAGTTTCTTGAGCAAATTTGCTTAGAATTATCCAAAGAATCAAAATCCGAGTGAGCCCCATAAGGTTTTTTCGGCCCCATACAAATTGACCCGCCCTAATGTACATATATACTCATAACAGTAGTTTGCAAATTTTAGGATTATTATGGGTCGAGAAATACGAAAATTACATTAATTTTTTTTCTTAAGAACCGTTGTCGAGATTTCGAGATCGAAAGGTATTGATGTGCTCTTTACATATATGATATATGCAGATGAAGTAAAAATTATTGAAGTTACAAACAACCACAGTCGAAAAAAGGGACATTCTCGACCATTTTACAAGATTAAAAAAAAAAATGTTTAAGCTTTGAGCTGAAAGAAAATTCTTTTACGAGCATTTCGAGCCTAAGATCTTCAAAGTCGGGTGAGAACTGTAGATGCTATGGAACCATGTACGAAAAATGTGAAAGTTCCAATTTCCACTCAATCACACATTTGCTTGAAAAAAAAATTTTCATTTTTCGTGTAAACTAGTGTAATGAGTAAGAAAAAGGAAATTGTACTGTTTTGTTACGTGGATGAAATTATTTTTTTTATAATATGTGAAATGTTTTAAGCAGTTTGAAGAGCGAGTAAAGTTTCCTTATGCATATTGAACAATTAAGTGCTCCAGAAAATCTTTATATGAGATGCCTTTCTTTTTGAAATAGGTTTAAACTATTACCAAGCCGAAGACTGAGAGCAGTAAAAGTTATTTTTTTAAGCTTTTTAGGTTTTGTCGGGTATAGTCTTAGGGAATAAGGATAAGCGAATATAAGATCTCTGGATACCAATTTGAGTATAGGTAAAGTTTAAATAGTCATCTCGATATCTGATTACACTCTCGTTCTTGAGAGTATCGCAGCTTATTGCTGTAGTTGCACAATTTTTTTGAATTCAGGAAAGCTGCCTTGTAGCTATTTCAAATTGATTTGGGTCTTACTTTTTGATTGAATTGCTCAAGAACTTTTCGATTTTCGCGTTTTTCTCACTGTGTAGAGACTGGGTCTGCAGCTGTGTGTAGTATAGAGAGTTGTGATAGGGGCAGGAGCAGCAGCAGAAGCAGAGAAATACAAAAATGGCCGTAGGGGGTAGCTGGAAGCTCGGTTGGCCTTAGCTGTTGCTAGTGGCAGCCGTGGCATGCTCCAAAATCAAAGCATTACGCTTATGAGAATTTATGTTACGGCACACAGGCTTACACACACACACACTCACACAGATACACTCTCTCAGACACACACACAGAAACAAATAAATATGCTCCATGGGGCGCTTGTCTCTTGTTATTGGCTTTTCTTTGCTCTCGCTGCAATTAGTTCCAACATGATAAAAATGCTCCCCAGTGTCGTTTCTTCGGAATGAATGCTTCTCTTCTCATTGCTTGCAATTTTGCCAAGTCATTTAAAGCAATTTACCTGGTCTCATGCGAAAGCACAAACACGCACGAACACGCACAGACACGTTCAGACTTGCATATGCTCGAGCCTGAGGTTTGCTTGGATGCTTCTAATAAAGTTGAAACATCTTTGTCCGCACTTCAAGTTAAAATTTTCATATTTATACTTGAAGATACTTTAGCTGGTTGGGTCAATAGTTTCCATTTTACTCCATTTCAATTAATTAATAATGTCCTTAATTATTAGATCAACTTACTTTTATAAGGGCGGTTACAGTGGGCCTGAAATTTCAAAATAATAATAAATAATTTATGATTAAGTTATGCAAATAATATTCAAAATACGATTTTTTAAAGGAATATCTTTTTCGAAATAGCTAATTCTCGCATACTATACTCTATTATTATTAAATATGTATATACATATGTAGGTATGTATAACTGCATAATTTTTAAAGGGTCTAGCTGGATAAGGTACTGGAAATTGCCCCCAGCGCTTTTTGAAAAGTAATGATGCAGTTCGATGCATAATGGGAAAAACAAATTTTGGGCCAAATTTCAGTTATTAAACTTAACGCGTTGCTGATTAATTTAAAAAAACGTGTTTTTCGTTTTTATTAAATTGTGACTACACTACTGAATATTTTTGAACCAATTTTTTTTTTTTAATCTAAGTTGGCAACAGGGCTGTTTAAAAAAAATATTTAATTTTTTTTAACCAACATATTTTCTTAAAAAAAAAAAAAAAATTTTCTTATTTTTTTTTAAGTATGTTTCTTAAATAACTCAATCACCATTTTTTTTTAAAACACGTGTTTTTTTACGATCTTTATTTGCTGTGAATATGAATCAAATCGATTTGGTGGAACAATGTTAAAAAAAAATAAAACTAAAAATTTTTTTTTTAACACTAAAAATTTTTTTTTTTTTTTTTTAATTCATGAAAAAATACTGCAAATTTTTGGCGATATTAAAAAAAATATTTTTTCTCAATGTAACTGTAATAAAATTAATCAAAAAAAAATTTTGTTAAGTTTAAAAACTGAAATTTGGCCCAACATTTTTTTTTCCCATTATGCATCGAACTGCATCATTACTTTTCAAAAAGCGCTGGGGGCAGTTTCCAGTACCTTATCCAGCTAGACCCTTTGAATTGTAAATATTATTTGGGAGATCAAGACATCGTGAACAAAAACTTTTTTTTTCGCTCAATGTCATAAAACCTTTTAATTCGGATTTCGAGGGCTTTATTTTTTTTTTGTTTTTTTTTTAACTTTAAATATAATTGATATTTGACGAGTCACGGAAAGCAACCTATCTCAAGTTGGAGTTTTGGGCCTCTACTAAATGGTATCGAACCAATGTGCAAGCCATTGTCTTGAAAGAAAGATGCAAGTGAGCAGGAAACTTTTGCGTAGATAAGCAATACATACATACATTTTATATAAAGACATTTGCCGTGCTGACTTGCACGCACACGTTTAAAGATGCACACACACAGATACACACCCACACATGCATGCCTACATTATGTGTGTTGGAAGAGGGGGAAGGGAATGGAGTGTGGAGTGTGGAGGCTGTGCTGTAATAATCTGCAGCTATTATAAGCGAAATACTCTGGCAAAGATTTTTGGTACTTTTCTTGTTGGGTGGCATACAAATTTATGCAAAGAGCCAGGTGGGGGTGAGCTAGGCAAGTGTGGAGCTTATGGGGGATGTCAATGTGTGTGTAGCTGTGTGCGTGTGTTTGCGCCAAACAGAAATTGTTTGAAATCTCGCATAAATTGCTGCGCATAAAAGTATGCAATAAAAATCACTACAAACACGCAGCACTGACATTTTGACATTTTTTTTTTACGACCCCACGACTCACCTGTGTGGGTGTGCGTGCGTGCGGAGGGTGAGTGTTTTTGAGTTTTTGAGAGCAAAGCCGACACCAAGCAACCCCCCCTGCGCTACTGTTTAACGAATTGTTTTGGGCCTGGCTTCATTTTCATTTGTTTCATTTGACAGGCAGTAGGTAAAAAGCTTGAATACTTGTGGCCACATTTGATTTTCAGTCGAAACGCACAAAAAAAACCAAAACAACAAAAGCAACCAAATTCACTCTCTAAACCCACACACATGCACACACACAGCAAGAGGGCATATACGGCAGACGGTGCTTGGAGCTCGGCCATTTTGAAGCGCTTCAACGAAGTTTGCGTTAGCTTTTAATTAAAGCATTTGCATTTTATATCAGACACTTTACAGAGCCACCTGTAAAAACCACCTGCATACTTACTACTACCACTACACAAGCGCTTTTGTATCTGTGTGTCCATAGTTGTAGGTGCGACAGTGTGTGTGTGTGTGTGTGTTTGGCCACAAACACGCCGCAAGTTATGCAACAAAAAAATATATATGTATGGAAGAGTACGTGGGTGTGTGTGCAAGTTCGCGCAGCTCTTGTTAATTTTTTTTTGTTTTTTGTTCTCTTGCCTTCTTTGCCTCCCTCACTCACCACTCTCTTTTTGTTCTCTCTTGTTGCTGAGTTTATTCAGGCTGCTGCTGCTTTTGTGTTTTAATTGATTTTACTGTTGTAAGTGTGCTAATTTTATGATTTGAATAGTTCTCTTCCGGTGTATCCGTGTGCATTCGTGTGTATCTGTGTGCATCTGTGTTAGTATGTGAATGTGCGCAATTAAGTGCAAAGTGCAGAGCTATAAAGTTGCACAAAAATTTTGCCACTTGTTTCTTCAACTTTATGTAATATGCCCAAGTGGAGAGCAATAAATACAAACCTTTTAGTATTTGCGGTTGCTATTATTGATGGATTTTGAACGGGCCTTCAAACAGACATAATCAGCCATGCTCAGGAAAACGAAAAAAGCAAACCGAATCATTTTATTCCGATTCGTTTTTGCGTGCTCCACAAAACGACAACAATATTTATTGAAATTAAACACGACTTGGCTATTTTTGTTACGCACCTATCGTTATGTGTTCGTGTATGAAAAAAAAAAAAATGTGGTACAGTCGAGGCGGTGCCCGACAGTGCAATACCCTGTACCTTTTGTGTCAAAAAAATTTTTCCTGCATATTCCTTCTAAGAACTTCCCAATTGGAATTTATTTTTTTTTGGTGAAAATCGATATTTATACCTATAAGTTCCCTAAATTTTTACGCATTTTGATGAAACTCGAATGTTACAACAAAGAACTTATTTAAAGTATACGGGTAAGTTTCAAGTTGGTATGTTGAGGGGTGTGGGAGAAAACACGGTAAATGAATTGCGGGGGGTGGGGGGACCTCATCGATAAAATTTGGATGTGGATTTGTTCATTAGAGCCACATGAATGAGCTTACCAAAAATTGTGATTCTAGGTCACTTGTAGCCATAATTGTGTAGAGTCAAATATTGACGCAGTTTATAGGCAAGGGGAGGTGAAATTTGCATATTTTTGACTATAACTTCTGTTGTATTTGTCCGATATTGTTCATTTTTTACACATAGATGCATGTAACTACAACGCATCGCTCTGTTTCAGATGAAAATACTAAACGGTGTGGCTAAAAACCGCGAAACTCTACTGCGGGGGAACGGGGGAAGATATTGACATGATTCAACAAACTTCATCTTCTTAGGAAATATGCGCACCAGCTGGTAAAGTGTCTCTAGCTCTTATAGTCTCTCGGACATGGCTCAATCGCTACCCGAGGTTATGATAAGCATTTTGGTATAAAGGACTTGGGGTCTGCCACGCCTCCTTCTGTCCGTTACATACATTGCACAAATCTAGTATACCCTTTGTACCTATAGGTACAGGGTATAAAAATTCGTTTTCCAACTCGTTTTAATTCCTCTTGCAACAAAACATTCGGTTTCAAACCACATAAAAAAATTCGGTTTGGTGAAATTGGGAGCATCTAACATTCGGTTTCAAAACGAATGCGAATAAAATGTCTGGATTCGTTTTCCGTAGAACGGTCGAACATTTACCTTTTTCTTTGAAAAAAGCTTTCAATTTCGATAGGTTTTTCTAAGACTTTTCATTGTATAAACTTCAAAATTGTCTAATCGATCTTAATTTGGTACCATAGCTTGTGTATTAGGGTGGCCATTTTTACAACATCTCACGATTTTAATAACGCCACCCCTTAGTAAGTATATTTTTATGACCTTTGACCTATTTTAGAAACCATCAAATACATTCGGATCGCCTTTAAAGTTTACAGGCGTTATATGCAGATAAAAAGGAAACTTTTTAGGGGGTGCGTTATCGATATCGATGGTTTAAATATCCTCCATACCAGCGGTGGCCACCCTAATGGGTATGCCAATATCGATTATCCCAAGTGTGCAATATTAGTAACTTTGTTTTGCTTTTTTTTAATGTTTAAATAGAGTTCCAATAGTTGTACAAAGTTTATGATGAGGTTTCTTACAATAATGCTGAAATACCTGAGGATTATACAGTAATGAATGATTTTGATGCTTTGGTTTAACATGTTTGAAAAAATACTCTTAAAAAATATGTATAAATGATCACTTTCAGAGTGAAAAACAAAAAAAATCGTATTACCTGAAATCTCTTCATTTTTTTTTGAGTTAAGTGCGATTTTAAGGTGACGCATTGATTGGAGCCAATGGCTTGTTGCTAACGCCATTTTATAAAGATTTTCATGGTAGATAATTTAGAGTGAAAATAATTTTGAAGTAAACATAATTCATTTATTTGGGACTAGTTTAATGTGTTCTTAAATGTCTTTGCCTGTAAGTAACACCCTGATCTTTTTTGTCAAGTGTAAATTACACATTATTAAAATTTTTTTTTTTTTGTGTATCAAATTAATAGTTAATATTATTTAATATTAATATTATTAAACTTAAACTGCAAATGATCAGTGTGTGTATCAGTGGCGGGTCGAAATAAAGGATATCTGAAATATTTTATGGTTTTTTTATTTCAGCTCGAAATCATAAGTAGTATAAAATTTGGGCCACTTTTTTTAACAATATAAGCAAAATTTCGATATTCTGACAATATAATAATAATAATAATAGCAGCTGAAGGCCTTAGCAGCCAGTGCACGAATCTAAGCTAGCTTACAATTTTACTTATAAGTTTCGTCCAGTTAGTATAACAGTCATGTCCTATCGGCTGCTACCTGCGAGTTTGAATTTCTCAATCTTTCTATCCTTCGCTTTAGTTCATATTTTTTTGTAGCCACCTTTTCCTGGTCATTAGTGCAACAATCAGGATCATGATTCGCCTCTGGTGTGTGTGTGCATCAGTGGTGTATGTAGCTAATGTAGAAATTAATTTCACTTGCAATTAAAATTAGGCGCCTTTGAATTTACAAACTGCATTCAGTTGTATCAGTGGTGGGTTGAGAGGGGGACTCTTTGGGTCTGCACATGGTTCACTTCAAATATCTACTTAGTCGATAATTTTACTATTATCGAAATTCGTGCGCTTCTGACGTGTGTTTGTTTGTTTGACGATTCAGCACAGGTATTACCCCTTAAGATCCGCCACTGGTTTTCTTATTTTTTTTTTACTACATACTACATGGTGTTGCAGCTGTATGAGTTTCGGAAATCACATTGTTATTGCATTTTTTGTTTGTTTGCTTAAAACCAACCCTGGTGTGTAGGTGTGTCTGTATGTGTGTGTGTGTGTGTGTGTGTAGGTGACTGATCAAATCAAATTAAGCCAAGGTAACAAATAGTTGATGTTGTCGCTTCCTGTCAGTCATCTCCTATTGATGCTGAGCCGATGTTGTTCTTGTCACTTGTTATAGTAGAAGTCATGTTATTTGAATAGTATCACAAGCTCACACACACACGCACACGCACACGCACACGTAGACGTCCCGCCATTGCAAGTGGCAAGTGGCAGCTGGTTAATGCCACATTCAGGTAGAAAGAAGCAAACACACACACACTCACAGACAGATAGGCAGCGTCTAACTTAATTGCAACTGTCTGCTCTGTTTGTCAGTGTGTGTGTGTGTGTGTGTTGTCACTGTTTATGCATATGATATGCAAATATTGTGGTATCAATGTGTGTGTGCGTGTGTGTGTGAGGAAAGCAAACTCGACTCAGGAATACAGGAGCCTCAACGGCAAATGAAATTGCGTCCAAAATGAAACGCAGCTGCCACGTTTAGATGCGGCTGTTGCTGCTTCCAGTGTTGCATACCACCGCAATATATATGTGGTACATTGCAGTATTGTACAATACACATTGTGCACACTACGTTGTAATTTTTGCCGCTGCCTCCTCTCACCTCAACGTAGCACACACCGAACTACGTAGACAAAACGACATAGACAGTAACAAGAGCAATTTACACAACACATTTGCTTAATTTATATTTATAACTTTTCACACAGATACTATGTGTGTGTGTGTGCGTGTATGTGTGTTTACATTTACATTTGCATAATCGCCGCAAAAGTGCACCAAGCTCCACACACACACACACACACACACACACACACATACACACTCGAATTAAGCCCCAACCTTCAACCCTTGGAAAATTTAAAGTGTTTTTAATTTGGTTTTTAATTTTGTTTGCTTAACTTCTCTTTAAAGCAAAATTTGGAATTTTAATTAAGCCGATAATACAGTTGACACTCCAGGTATTCGGAGTTCACAAATATGGAGTTCTTGCAGAAAGACTTGAGATTTATTTAGTCTCTATAGTTTTCTCTATAGTTTTCTTGCATATATAGCGCATCATTTTTGGGTAAAAGTTATAAAAAGTTACGTTAATATAATACAAAAATTATCGAGTATTTATTTTACACAGTATTTAAAAATTGCATTTTATCCCTTCGGATCTAAAGTACCGAAATGTTCAGTAAAAATTGTAAATTTAAAATGAAATGTTTCTCATTTTTGTAAATCATGTAAATAATTTTTTATACTTTAATTGTGGTTAAAGTAGGCTGATTGCCAATAAATATAATATAAAGAAAAAAAAAGAAGCATTTTACTCGCTGTTAAAGTAACTATGAATATATTACCATACCTTTGCCCATCTAAGGATTTATTGTAATAATTTATTCTTAAAAATCTTAAAAAGCTAATAAAATTGAATTGAATGGAATGCATTTATAAATGAATATAGCTTGTTTGGGGTGACATTTTTTTGAAATAAAAAAAAAAAAATGGTGCTGCTCTTCCAAACTTGCACATAAGCTTTATATCCCAATAATTGGTGATTAATAATTGAAGTAAGATTAAGATAATTGTATGAAAAAAGAAATAATAATAATAATAATTTGAATGCTCTAAGCGTCCACTTAGTGACTTGACAGCTTTAACGAGTTGTGAATTGTATTCAAAAAAGTGTGAAATCTGCCAAAAAGTATACTTTTTGTTTTTTGTCTGTTTGTATTATGCAATTATTCAAAAATAAATTTATTTTTATTAATTGCAAATGTCTGGATTCAACTGTGACTTAATCTGTCTTAAAGCCAGCTTGGGGCTGGCGAATTCTAGAAAATTAATCCAAAACTTCGTAGTTTTCTTAAAAGCTAAATAGCATTGCCAAGTTCGAAAATTATTACTGCATCACTTCGGAAACGATGATTCCAGTAAAATGGTAAAAATATGCCAACTTTTTGAAGCATATAATCAAAAGAGAATCCTTTAAACTCACATTTATTCCGCTTAACTTGCATTCCATTTATGTATTGCTTATCCATGAGCTACTCTAGTGGTTTGTGTACTGCCCAATCCTGTGCCCATCATTCATGCCCAGCGTCGCTTTTGTGCTTCAATCCATTAGTCATATGGTTGTTTGAGTTTTGGGATGGGTTGGGTTAGCATTGGTGTGAGGAGGGTCTTGCTGGGATTGTGGCTGGCATACAGTCGTCGTTGGCCACTTGAGACGCGAGCAGCGCCAACAACTTCAAATTGCAATTGGCGCTGCCGTTTCCCCGCGCTCCTTCGTCTGGCCGTTGTTGTTTTTTTTTTCTATTTGTTGTACCTTGTCATTGTTTTTGTTGTCGTTGTCGTTGTCGTTTTGGTTCGCCATTTTGTTTTGCTGTTTCGCAGTCCACAGACTGTAAGTTCGGAGCATATGAAAATAGAATATATTGGCTACTTTTGGGTACAGATTGCTGGACTACCCCTAAGATACATACAACAACAATAATGATGCTGATAATGAAGGCGGCATAAAAAGTATTGCCTTTGGCCACATCAAATCTACAAAAGTGGAGAAATTTAATTACAACAACAAAAAATGCACAGAGTGCTCCCCCGGGGCATGACTTTATACAATTTGAGGTGCTGTAAAAACCGAGGAGAAAGAAGCAGCAGCAGCAGCAGCAGCAGAAGCAAATCAAATTTATATTTTATTCCTTTTGTTTTTTATACACATTTTTTTGTTTTTGTTTTGTTTTCTTCTTGAGCATAAAAAAAAAACCACAAAGCACCATACCAGAGGAGTACCCGCAATCCACAGAGCCGGGGTCTCAATATGGATGGTATGGTATCTCATACCATGTCAATTTGCAACTTCGATTTGCAACTTTTTGTAATACGCTGTAATCTGTTTTTAATACTCTTTCTTAAGCTTATGGTAATTTGTGAAAAATTCTGAAATGTAATTTAAAAAAAAGAAGAGTTGGTATCGAAACTGAGATTTACCAATTTAATAATTCGAATTTTTTTTCCAAAAGTTTTTAACTCTTCAAAGAGCCCACTACTGCTTTTCGTTTGGTTTTTCGGAATAAAATTTTAAAGCATAGAGTACATTAAAATTCGGTGCCTAAAAGGCGCACCGCCTTTCGATATTGTTGTATATCTGGTGTTTGTTTTATTTTTTGTTTTCTACCGCCCCTGCCATTTTGAAGTGGAGCTTTTGGATTTATGCGCGTACTTGAATTTGCATTTGGCCCAACAATAACAACAACAACAAAACAGGAGCTGGATGAAGAGCACTGTGCCACTGGCCACAACAAAGAGCCAACTGAAAATATGGCCAAAGGCATTTCTGGTTCCTACTTTTTAGCTTGCTCAGTAGGACTGGCCCCTGACGATTGTGCTGGTCCTTCATTAAAAAGCAAAGCAACGCATCCATTCAAGCGAAACAAAGCCACCAAATCCCGAAACTGGTACCAATTAAAATGCAGCATTACATTTTTTCGGTTGTTATTGTTGCGGTTTTTAGAAATATATTCTGCATTATTAGTGTAAAATTTTGAGGTAACAAAATGCGCACAGATAGTTGGCCATGCGGCGTATGATTAATTTTAAAATGCGTGCCATATGAAAATTGATTGCAATACGAAACTTTCGGCTGTCCCCCCAATCTGCATGTGTGTGGGTGGGGGGCTTGGCTTATATGTATATTTCAGTAGGCGTAACCGCAAAACCAATAATTGAATTGTACCATAGACTGAAAAACAAAACCAAAAAATTGTAATTCACTCGTCACACGCTGCGTATGCGTATTATTTTAAGCATTTTTATTATTATTACTATTATTTGTGCTCTGTTGTGGTTTGTTTTTATTGTTCTTGGTAATTGGCCAACTAATTTGTTATCTTTGTAACAAATATCTATCTATGCCCATCGAGTGTGGATTATCATGACGTAGTTATGGATACGCATAAATTACAACATCAGCAGAGAACGAAGAGGAAGAGCATTTATATATGGCTTTTAACAAAGTGATGAGCACTTTAGCCTTTAAAGGTTAATCAATTTGTACTTGAAACCAGGGCAACCATAGTTTTTTGAAATGTGGTTGTTCTTCGAAGATAATTTTAAAAATTGTTGGTAAAACTTAATGAGTTTGCAAAAAAAATATGTTGATATTAAAAAAAAACGTTATTTATACTAATATAAGTTAGGTTAGATGAGGGGCGAAAGAAGTATGAAAGATGCAGGAAGGGGAGAGGCAGAGGTGGATTATTTGTATGGTCCAAAGCTGTTGAGCATTCCTAGTCGCTTTCCTTGCAGAACCATTTTGAGGATTCGACAAAAGTGGTCAGATACACTATGGGCCTATTTACCAGACTTACCCAGAAACTGGGTTCGTACATAGCACATAGCAGGTTTTGCATGCTTTCTGTGTCTTCCTCATCTCCGCAGCTGCGACAGAAGTCGTGATGGGGGACGTGTATCCGCTCAGCCATTAGGATTATGGTGCAGTACCTCGTTACAACTCTACCACCATCCTGGTCCTGTTCTTATGTTTGCTTTGGATTGTACCGTGGCCAGAGTGCTCGTAAGATGTGAAAACCGGACGCAGTCTCGCATTCTCTTTCCGCCAAAGCTCTGACCGTCCCCCCAATTTGCGCTACGACGTTCTGTAAGGGTCTTTTTATATCCGTAACTTCAAGGTTTGCTGGCTATTTATACAAATATTGTATAATAATTAAGGAAATCATTTGTAAAACAATTAATTGCTTTTATCAAAGCAGGCAGATTTAACTATTGTTTTCTGCTTACAATTCACAACTGGTCAAAGCTATAGATGCATATAGCTTAGTATTAACTTTATTCTGCTTACAAGAAGATGGATCTCCAATATATTAATGAAAAGCGGCGAAACAAAAATGAATTACAAGACAAATAAGCAACGTTAGCAGTTATTGTACAATATATGTCAACCCATAGTACATACTTGCCATAAATAAAACAATTCTTGTGTAACTCTTTTAGCCATAATTTAAATTTTCGCTTTTTAACGCTTAACCCCAAAACCAATATTTACAAATTTATGTAAATGAGATGTCAAGAACAAGGCTATTATGAAATTGGCTAAATTGTCCTAACAAATATATATAAAATTAGCTGTATATTGGTAATTAATTAAAACGACATTTGTGGTGCTCCATTTGCTCTTGGCCGTCTTCAATTAAAAGTTTTTACTTTTGTTTGGTTTCTTGGCAATTTGAATGCCTCAAGCCAACTAACAAGAAAAAATCTCAGTTACTGGTGTGTTAAATTAGTCGAGTTTGCAACCATGTGCCTGTCTGTCTCTGTATCGCGTATCGCATTCGTTAGGTCTGTCTCTTCGCTTGCGTTTGTCTTGGCCAACGTAGTCCTGACCATGGCCATGACCATTCGCCATGATTTAATTAAACGTCAAATGCATAATGACTAAATTACTATTCATTTTTAAAGACAGAATTCCCAGCAGTGTCATCTACGTCATCGTCATCAGCATCAGCATCATCATCAGCGTCTCTATGTTTTTTCATTTTTTCTCTTTTGCTTTCTTCTTGTTTTCTCTTTTTTTTTCGCGCTCTCTTTTAGTTTTTATTTTTGGGGCCATTGCTGATTATGCTCGCTAATGCGAAGCTCTAATTGCAAACCAGCTGGCTCCGGCTCTGATTTA
Source organism: Chymomyza fuscimana (assembly GCA_949987675.1). Taxonomy (NCBI): domain Eukaryota; kingdom Metazoa; phylum Arthropoda; class Insecta; order Diptera; family Drosophilidae; genus Chymomyza; species Chymomyza fuscimana. Next base: position 64,561,929 of record OX465090.1, on the reverse strand, counting down.
AATGTACACACACAGATACGTACAGACAAATACACGCGCACTATCAATGCGCATCTATCTGCATGTGTGTGTGTGTGTGTGGGTTCCGCGCCTTGGCCAAAAAACCCAAAACCCAAAACCCGAAAAAAACGAATAAAACGACTGCATGCATAATCTAGTGTATACGCAAAAAAAAAAGATGAGAGCGAAACTAAAACGTCATATGTCACAACTTAGATACTCTACATTTTGAGCAAATGAAATATTTCGCACGGCATCAAATTTCATCTATTTTTTGGAAGCCATTATTTTTAACGTTAGTTAGAACTAGTAAACTATTGGACAGCTGAATATTGCTTATATAAAAAAAGTCAATTATCTTCCGATTTTACGGTATCTACAGATACTTCAAAATAAAAATCATTCCTAGTTTTTGAGCTTTGAGCGGTGATTGTAATTGATTGACTATTGTTTTTATTTTTTGCCAAAATATTAGCACCATGTCTATGGTACATTTATCTTCAGCCTATATTATTCATGCACTCTGCGTTATCTTATCTGTTTGCAGAGATAAAAACTGATTTAACGTTTTTTACGTTTATTAAACGGGTATAGAAATAGTTGGCAGCAAATTGTTTGGCCTAACCATATGTTTTGTTTTCTGCGCAATATTCAGCCGTGCTGCAAAAAACTAAAAAACCAAACCGAACAATTTATTGAGATTAAGTTTCCGGAGCACGGCCGGATCTTGAGATCAATTCCTTAATTTGATGCCTGCTTCATCTTTTGCGTCGATTATAATCTCTCTGACGACTTTTCTCTAACGTCGCAAACTTCTTCAGAATTTGCATACACTCTTTAAACTAAAGGGCACCTAATGCATATGCAGGCGACGCTGGCAGAGCAAACTCACGCTGTTCAGACTCAGCCTCAGTTGCAGCCGTTGCCATTTTTACCGGCGTTGCCGCCATCTTGCCCTGTACCGTTGCTCGCCCAGCGTTGCCAGATTGCTGCACATTCATGTATGCAAAGTTGCGAAGCGCAAAAGCGCGCACTAATTGTCTGCATTAAACCAAAAAAAGAGGAGTGCGACAAAGGAGGCGTGGCATGTGCGGGTCCAACTAATGCCTGAGTTGAGGAACCTGCTCAACTTCTCTACGTCCAACCAGCTTTTCGATTGTGCCAGCTGAGTTTAAAGTGGTTTTCGTTTGATCTATATTTTTTGTAAAGTTTAATTAAAATTTAACTAGCTGAATATATTATAAAATGATATAGATAGTAATTTTGGTTCTTAATTTTTCGTACTTTACCAAAATGTGTTTTCCAAATTTTTTAACTTTAAAGAGCGGCAACTCCAAATCCATCCTTTGTGGGATAGATAATGGAAATAATCTTGAAATCTGCAAAAAAATGTTTGCTGCAATTTAGTTCTGATTTATGTTTACCTAAAATTTCTTATACTGCTTTTTTTGTATGGAAAAAGTATAAGAGTAGTAAGTGGTTATGAAATCGTCTTAAGGTGCAATAATTTTGTTGACCCGAAATGTAGCTGTAGCTATTATTATTACCTTATAATTTTTCAATTGCCATCGGGTGATAAATCTAAAAATAGATTAAAATTCTAGAATTTTTTATAATGCATATACATATATGTAGTAAATAATAAAACAGACAAGTCCGTCTGTCTGTATGAACGTCTAGATCTTGAAGATTAATAGAGCTTGGATAACATACTCAGCTTGGATGGACACTCAATATGTTCAGGCGAATCAAGCTAATTTTATTGTTCTGCCACGCCCACTTCCGCCACCTAATAATTTCAAAGTTCAGCTTAAGTTTGTATAAGTCGAAAAATGTATTGTAAAAAAAAGTGTGGATGAATGCAGTATATTATTTTGGAGGCCTAAGTCTAAATCGTCCCAAAGGTAGTTAAGGGGTAACACCTGTGTGGAGCATGGTTTTTTAAGCTAATTTTTCACTTTATTTTTCAAAGAAACTTAATTTTACGATATTATACATATTTTGAGCTTCAAAAATAAATCCTCCACGGCTGGATCAAAAGCAAGTGAACCACGTAGGAGTTTTCAAAAATACCAATTTACAAAAAAAGATTGTGTCAAAATTTCAAATCGATTGGATAAAAATTGACTGAGTTATTTGTGAAGCCATTGGAAAAAAATTCGTTTCGAGAAAAAGTTACTCAAGTTTTCAGTTTAAAGTTTTAAAACTGAACCGAGCGCGCGGCGGGGTGCCATTCGTCCGACGCTTACAAGTGGGTGAAAAATCACTTCGGGACATCATTATTTAAATAATTTTCTATCAATTTAGCTAAAAAAAAAAATAGATTTTCTGAAGATTCTAGACAGGTGTTACGCCTTAAGTTGGTAAAATGCTGGCCTCAAGTCCTAATGCTCAGGGCAATTAGAGCAGTCGATAAGGAAATATGCGTCTAGATCTCAGAGATGACAACAGCTAGAGCAAGCAAACTTTCGGATTAGATCTTCCTATATGTGACGAGAAAAGAGTTTATTTTATATTTATTTCAGAGCACCTTGAAAAAGCCAAAAGTTTTCGAAGCGCTATATCAAATTTTATCAAAATCGGTTTACTATATTACACATACAGCCCACGTACGACCGATTTTGTGAATTTTTCGATTCTTTACAAGGATATCGTAACCAAATTTGGGATACTTGAGTATCAAACTTGATTGCAATGCGATGGTACAGAGTATCTCAAAGTCGACTTTAATACTAGGTTCATATACTGACTACTAGGCGTATGAGTATGTTTCTACAGCGATGCTAATTGATAAAATGAAAGAGGTTAAAAATTGCATGTACTTCATCCATCCATACCATTCCAAATTCGTAGAGCTCTTAAACTTTTCATCACTTTTATGTTCGCTACATTTGTTGACATCTAATACGATTGAAAAAGTTTAGAACAACAAAATGAACATTCAATTTTATGTTGGGTGTGCTCTGACTTCCTATTTTTGGATCATATAAGCCATGTCCTGTTGGCTGTTGGTATGTGTGTGTTGGTGTGTTTTTGTGTGTGTATATATGGTATGTTTGTGTAGTATATGTGGGTGCATTATTTCTAATTAGTAAAGTTTGTCTGTCAACTTTTGAGCATGCGAAGCGGCGACAACGCAGAGTGAGAGAGAGAGAGAGAGAGAAAGAGAGAGGTAGGAGAGCGTAAAACTCATTTGACTTTTGCCAAAAGGAAATCAAACTCAGACTTATAAACCTTTGGGGGAGAATAAAACAAAACCAAAAACAAAAAAAAAGTACATGGGCAGATGACAGAGGAGAAGGCAAATATATTTACCGAATTGAAAATCACCAATTCAAACTCACGTGTAAATTCTGTGTGGAACGATGCATGGGTTAAAAACTGAACCAGTTCGTGAAACCGCAAATTCGATTATTTTTTAAGTTGAAACGGAAAAGGAGCTTAACTATTTAAATTGATTTAATGCAACTGACACAGTGTGGTAAATTTACAAATTGGCAGCGATAAATTAATTGATCAGAAAAATCAGTGGGAAATATAAAATAATAATAATAAATAAAAATGCAAGAAAATTAATGTGAATCATTCTGACAGTCGAACACCCTAGAGATACGTATTTAAACGGTCTATAGTAATAGGTCGATGTTTCGTGAGAATATTAAAGTCAAGATACCAAATTTGGTGGTTCCAGTTGAATACTGTTGATATTTTTTGTTTCTACCATTTGATTTCTCCTTAATATACGAAAATTGTGGATCGAATTGTGGGAAAAAATTCCATATCCTTTGAAATTTTCGTATCTACAACTGTGCCTAGTCTTGGATTGTAAAACTAAACAAGATAATAGATTCAAGGGTTGCAGCCCTAGTTTTCTCTACCTTGGTGAAAAGAGCAAAAGCCAGAGAGCGAGCACGCTACTGTATGTGTGTGTATTGGTGAGGCTTAGCCTATTTTCGGGCTGTCATTCACACGTTGTACAAGTTTTTCCTCATCTCAAACTCAAATTCGAACTGGAACTGAAGCTCTTAACTTTTAGCTCCAACTCAAATCCTTTGCAAAAGGTTAACTTTTTGCTTTTTATTGCTTTGGACTAATACGCTAAACACAAACAGAGATATAAGCAAACACACAGATACACACACACACACACACACTTAGTTATACCTGTTGAGGAGGCCTACAAGGCGCAATGTACTACATGGTGGCTCTGCTTTTAAGCCGTTTTCCTTTCATTTGCTAGTCGAATTGGCAACATATTCCCTGCCAAGGCATTTTCGTAGCATGTTTTGGATACTCACCCCCACAGGCCACGATGCGACGCCACTGCCTCTTGCCGTTGGCTGCATATTTTGATAGGGGACTTCGGTGTTGTCGACTTTTCATAGTAAAAATCTTTGGAACTCATGAAATCAGCTTTAATATTGGTCAAGTTTAATAATACCTTATCGGTGCTGTTATGAACTTATTTAACCCTGTGTCATTTTACGATGTCTTTTTCGAAGAGTCGGTGTGTCATGCGCCCGACATTTATAAGTGGTGTAATTTTTTTTGTTCTGAAGATTCTACACAGGTGTTACCCCCTAAGATTGAACATTTACTTCTATGTATAATCCGAGAATAAAGATAAGTGGCTTTTAAAATGGTCCACAAATTAAATTATAAAAATTTTCCAATTCATCTTACATACAAAATTTTTTTTTAGCAAATTATCAGTTCTAACTTGCAGAAATAAAATTTTTACCCCTTCCGACCAAAATACCTATTAAAAAATATTTATGAAAAGTCTTTAATGCCTAAAATAGAAAATTTAAAAAAAAATCTTTTTACTTTTCGGAAGCTGCATTTCCAAAATCAATAAGTTGCAAAAGTAGAAAAAAATATATTTTTTTTAATTATTTAAAAAATATTTGATCGCTATTACAAATTGAGTCCAACTAAAAATTTTTGCCATGGCAATTATGAGTTATACAAAAAATTCGGATCTAACATATCAGTTTAAAAATCAGAATACAAAAATTCAAATATCCCATAATATTTGTTTGAAACAAACAAATGAACTTAAAAGTTCAAGTAAATTATCTCAATACAAACAGAAGAACGTTAACAAATTAAAAGAAAAAATTTCTAAAACTCAAAGTTTATGGATAAAAATCAAGAAGGACTGACATAGATTTTTCATAAGGGTTTCTTGAGTATGTTTGTCTCGCTGACACCTAAGCGACAATCGGATTGCTTTCTGTTCCACTTAAACGAGTCACTTAATAAAGAAAAGAAGGTGACGATTGGGGTGATACTTGACAAGCGGCTAACTTTTCGATCACACATTAACCAAACGATCCAAAGTTGTCGCTTTAAAATGACCAATATGTATTGGCAGCTAAATAAAAGTAGTCCTCTTGCTCTACGGTGTAAAAGATCGCTTTATAACACAATAGTGCCACCTACTTGGAGGTACGCTATCCAGACTTGGGGTATGGAAGGCATTTCGCCTTACAACTGGTTGCGAATGGTATGTAAGGAATTCGACCCTGCACCACGACCTCAATCTAGGCACCGTGGAAATCCAAATCAACAAGCCGACATAATGAGCGTCTAGCCAGACACACAAACAGGCTGACGAAAAACTTACTCAATGATAGCCCAGTAACAAGATTAAAAAGACGATCGTTGAAAAATTGAATTCCCTATCCCCCACATTGATATAACGGCCTGCTTTGGCCTTAATTCAATGATGGCTCCAGCTGCAACCTGGATTGGCGACAATGAAACATGTGATATAAATGAATTTTTGAGTTTTTGCAATAAAAAAAAATGTGGTACAGTCGAGGCGGTGCCCGACAGTGGAATACCCTGTACCTTTTGTGTCAAAAAAATTTTTCCTGCATACTCCATCTAAGAGCTTTCCAATTGGAATTTATTTTTTTTTGGTGAAAATCTATATTTATACCTATAAGTTCCCTAAATTTTTACCCATTTTGATGAAACTCGAATGTTACAACAAAGAATTTATTAAAAGTATACGGGGTAAGTTTCAAGTTGGTATGTAGAGGGGTTTGGGAGAAAACACGGTAAATGGATTGCGGGGGGTGGGGGGACCGCATCGATAACATTTGGATGTGGATTTGTTCATTAGAGCCACATGAATGAGCTTACCAAAAATTGTGATTCTAGGTCACTTGTAGCCATAATTGCGTAGAGTCAAATATTGACGCAGTTTATCGGCAAGGGGAGGTGAAATTTGCACATTTTTGACTATAACTTCTGTAGTATTTGTCCGATTTTGTTTTTTTACACATAGATGCATGTAACAACAACGCATCGCTCTGTTAAATTTCAGATGAAAATACTAAACGGTGTGGCTAAAAACCACGAAACTCTACTGCGGGGGAACGGGGGAAGATATTGACATGATTCAACAAACTTCATCTGCTTAGGAAATATGCGCACCAGCTGGTACAGTTTCGTGTCTATAGCTCTTATAGTCTCTGAGATCTAGGCGTTCATACGGACGGACGGACGGACGGACGGACGGACGGACGGACGGACGGACGGACGGACGGACATGGCTCAATCGCTACCCGAAGTTATGATAAGCATTTTGGTATAAAGGACTTGGGGTCTGCCACGCCTCCTTCTGTCCGTTACATACATTGCACAAATCTAGTATACCCTTTGTACCTATAGGTACAGGGTATAAAAATAAAAGGTGACGATTTTCGTAGTTCACAATAATAGCATTTCATAATAATCAAAATATGGCTCAGTTTGAGCTTTAAAACGCACCATAAACTTTTGTCCAAAAATTTTTCATAAAAATTGGAAAAAGTTGAAAAAAGAAAAAGCCATTCTTCGTACTGAAATTAAATATGAATGAAAATTAGTATTTCATTGATATTCGTTTTCTATTGTAATTTTTATAATTTTTATTAATTTTACACCTTTTGGGATTTGATATTAAAGGCAATACAATCAAAATTAAATTGTTAAGCAAATTCTGTTCATGTGCGTTGCTATTGTCATTAAGTTAATATATAATCGACGAGTATAATTAAAATTGATTTGAATTGCTCATAACTATACCAAAGTTGTTGTAACGAGCTCACGTATTTGAGATAAAGAAAAAAAAAAATGACGGAACTTAAAGTCGGTTGCGGATGACTTTGAGATACCCTACCAACAACACAGCAAACAAATAAATGCATATATGTACCGATTTTGATCCAATTAAGAATAGTACTTAAATACTCAAAAAACTTTTGGTATTGCCCCGATATCTAATAAACTAGTCAGTCTACACATTTGTCTGAAGTTTTATCAAAATTGGTTCACTATTTCATATGGCTACCATACAAAAATTGAACCAGTTTTTAGCGGCACCTTGTAAAATTGCATCATGCTTATTGTCTTGTATTTAAAGTGCGGAAATGAAAAAAATTTGCATTGTAGCGCCGTGTCAGTTACTGCCGAGGGGATGCCTTTGTTGAGGTTGCTGTTGTTCAAGTTATTGGGGACTGGAGAGAAGTTTTTCAAAGTCTCTGTGGGCCTCGCAGCAGAAAGACAACTGCTGTTCCAGAGCTCAGAATTTTAAAAAGTGGAAGGAAAAGAGGGAGGCAGGTGAAGAACTAGAAACCATGAGACACATTTTTTGGCAAAGTTTTATACTTTATACTGCTAGCCTGTTTTGGTCTTTCTGGAAACAAGATACATATACGGGTGAAAAGACAAACGGTTTTTTGAAACTTACTCTGTACAACAAACATCCTACATGGCATAACATAGTTATAAGGATAAATAAAATTAAATCCGTAACTGTAGGACTCGATGATTTGATTTATTTTTGGAAAATTCTTTTAAAGTTCACCTAGCCAACGTAGCCACTTTTATGGTATTTGTATGTTTGTGGATCTGTGTGCCACAAAATAAAATAGTCGAATGACAGAAGGGTAAACGGGGGGAATGAAACTGGAAATGGGATTGGGATTGGGATTGGGCGAATAACCAGGGACACCACAACCATAGAAAAAGAATGCCGCAGTGTGGCTGTAATAGTGTCGCATTGTGTCTGCCGCCGCTTGGCATCCATTTTCTCTAGCGACAATAAATCTCTCATAAAATTTATTGACAACGGGAAACGCGTTCGTTGGAAAAACAATGCGAATTCCCCGTTATTGTGTGCCAGTAACGGCGAATGTACCGTAAAGTCTGGAACAAAAGCGTATTGAGCGCGACGAGGGGTGCGGCGAAGAGCAAATGGTTTGAGGGTGTGAGGCAAGAAGGTTTTAAGTTGCGACAATTTTTTATTAACAATTAACACTAGACAGAAGCGACAACAACAGCAACAGGAGGAATGGGAAAATGGATTGGCAGGGCCATTGTATATGTTGTTTTCCCAACACGTTTTATATGATTTATTAGCAATCGGAGGTTCCATAATTATGTTGTGGTTATTGGTATGTCCAATGGAGGCGTCAGGACTCAAAGCCTGCACGGGTCGAAGTTATATCGAATGCTCGACGCTCGACCAAAAACGATTTTAAACTGCTGACCGAATTCTGATGTCAATCATAATAGAAACTTGTCGACTCCTGATGAACATCTTTATGATGCTGACCAAAAGAGCTAAGAACTACAGGCCCTCTTTTCGATGACGTCTGTTATATAAAGTCTATCGCGTTTTAATATTGTTCTTCTACAATACGTATACGTATAAAGACTCTCGAGAAAATTTTTTCAAAAATCAATTTCCAATATGCCTTCCTTGCTCAGTTAAATAGTTCTTTCATTAGGTATCCCGGCCCAAGAAGGTTCTTCCCTGCAAGAAGAAGTTCTTATATAATGTCTTATATTTACATTCTATTATTAAGTAACATTAAGTTCGACAATCCATACAATACATGATTTCCACGCTCGGGTAGCCGTCCTCTGAGATTTTCTTTCATTTTAGTGCTTGGAAAGTTCGAAAGGCGCTATAAAAAGGTGTGCGTCCGCGCTAGAAAGCTCTTACAAATTGTTACCATAAAAGCTCCCATAAAAGTTGATATAAAAAGCTGGTCCTGTTGAGGACAAAGCGCCATCTGTTGTTTAGCAATGAAAAGCTTTAAAAGCCAATTCTTAAATCTGATGTTTTAGGGTAGCTCCTTTTTATTTTGTTGTTTTTTTTTATTATTTACCATTCGCCGTAGTAGTAGCAGCAGACAACTTCAAAACGAGTTGTAAAATGCTGTTTACTGTTCATGCTGAAGAAGATGATGAAGATGGTGAAGATAATGCTAAGATGATAAAGTTAAAGACGAAGATTACGACGCGATGATGAAGATGACAAGGTTGATGATAAGAGATAAGATAATATGTTGGTGATTACAAAATTTCACAAACAGTTATTATCTTAAATAGATTAGACTAGAAGGTAAAAACTAAATTTTAAATTTAAACATAATCAAAATGCGTTTTGATTGCTAAGTACGTGTGTGCATTCAGTGTTGTGCTAGAAATGTCTTTCATCCAAATTGTGTCACATGCAAATAAAAGAGAAAGATTTTCAAATTTCCCAGTGTTACGTCAGACGTTATGACTCTCTTGAGCACATCTGTATAGTCGTTGGAAATTAAACAATTTCAAAACAAATTTTTTAAAAGAGATTTGGGGATGCTGGTTAATCTTTTTTACTGTCGTGCGGGAGAATGTATCACTTCTAAATTTTTGCTTAGAGTCTCGTTTAGCACAAATCTCTTTCAACTCAATTTTAAGCCGTTTATTTAAGAGAGATTTTGAACTTTACAATTTTTGGCTTAAATATTTTTCAAGAAGTTTTCAATAGAAATTCTGAAAAAATATATTTTAATAGTGTATTAATTTCTTTCTAATAATTTTTCTGTTAACATTTTGTTAAACTATTTTTAAGGTAGGTTTATTTGAATTTCTCTTTTGACAAGGCATAAATAAATTTTTCATTTTATTTTTTAATTTGTTAGTCTTGGCAATATTTTTAGTTTTGTTGTTGTTTTTTTTTTGTTTTTTTTTTTTGGCACTGGACAATTCTGTTGTTGTCACTTCTAATATACCCTATGGCAGTGGCATGTAGAGTATTATAGTTATACAAAACTATAACTACAGATTGAGAGAGAGTGGGCATTATTGAGGTTTTATTTCCGACCATGTTTAATCGTAGCTAAAATTATTTTCTATAAAATATAGTTATCTGTTATATCTGTTTCTTTTGCCTTTTATATAGCATTAATTTCAAAATCCCGAATTTTCGAATCTACGTTCCTGGTAATTTGAGCACCTTTGCTAAAATTCTTAAAACATTTGCATTTATGCATATACAGCACTTATGTGAGCACAATAAACAAAAACAATTGACTTATCTTGAAGCAGAAAAAATAATATTTCCAAATTGTATTTTTTTTGTGAAATTGGGTGTAGGGTATTCCAATGTCAGGTCTCTCACCGAATATTTCAAATTGTTGTTTGTCATTCTTTCACAGCCGCAACTATGGCCACTGCCTCGCCCCGTCACTGTCTCTCCACTCCCTTATGCTACTCACAGCTGTTGTAGTGTTGTCCTTGTTGTTGTAGTTGTTGCCTATTCTGTTGTTTCAGTCTATACTATGGTTGTACAAAATTTGGGTCACTGCGGTAATGTTTGGGTCACTGTTGAATGTTCTATACGAGGTGGGCAAAGTCCAGACCGCCTCAGAAACATGTTTTTCTCTGTGTGTGTGTGTGTGTGGGCTGTGTTTGGATTAGACTAGGGGCTAGCAGGCCAAAAAAAAATTGAAATAAAAAAATTCAAAAATTTGGCTTTTGCTAGAAAACTTTCAAGAGCTTCAAAAACTATTCGAATTGAAATAAAAGTTTTCAAGCCCAAAGTGAAACTCGTTGGAACTACTCAAATACTTTTAATATATCGAAATGGCTCCGATTTCTTGTACAGCATGGGTATATAATTATATTAACTTCTATATCGATGGCGTCAAGAAAACTAATGCAGAGTGAAATTAATTTTGAACCAAACTTTTAGATGAGCCGAAAACTTTTCAAAAAATTGTCAGGAAGCTATCATAAAGAATGCCATGTTGGGAAGTGTAGACTAGTTATTAAACTAATTGGAAAATTTGTAACGCCGCATAGCACGAAATCGTGGGTTGACTTTAATGTTTCTAAATCTTTGACGGTTCCAATGATTTCGTATTAAATCTTACATGAGATTTATCAAAGCTCTAACCTCGAATTATAGAAGAGCAATTTTATTTTTTTACTCACTATTTCCGAGCCTCAAATAAAAAAACTTCATTAAAACAAAAAATACATTAAAAAAAAGGAGAACAGCTTCGAAGGAAACGTCGGAGACCCCCCAAAGTTACCCAAAGTATGTATGATCGGGGTGACTAGAGAATTCGATATCTAGATATCAGAGATGGTAAGAGCTAGAGCAACCAAATTTTCAGATTGGATGCGTTATTATGTCAGGGGATGCAAGTTTATTTTATATTTTTGATATCGTGGATATTTTATATAGCTCCCATAGCGGTGTTTCAGAGGACCTCGAAAAAAATCAAAAGGTTTAGATGGATAATTCGTTTGTAAATGAAGATATCGTTACCGAATTTGGCATTCGGAAGTTTTTTATAGTTCCTAGGTAGTGTACTAAATTTGTTCTAAATCGGTTGACTATATCATATAGCTCCCATAGGGCCGATCGGTCGAAAAAACGTGTTTTGAACAAAATTCGTTGTGTTTCGTTTGTTTGTGAAGATATCGTACCCAAATTTGGCAATCAATGGTCTTTTAGAGTGCTTAAGCAATATATTGGACTTAATTACAATTAGTGGTACAGGGTATCCCAAAGTCGTCCGCGCCCGACTTTAACATACGCCATTTTTTTTTTTAAACAAGTTTAGATTTGTCTGTTATTTAAGAAAGAATTTCTTTAAAGCAGCCGAATGTTTGATGCTCCCAATTTCACCAAACCGAATTTTTCATGTTTTAATTTATAAATAAAAAATTGAATAATTTTTTTTTTATATTCTTGATATTTACTAGTTGCAAATTGTTCTGCACATGAAACAAATGCAGAAATTGCAAAGACTCAACATGGCAAGTTGGTTGCATAATTCTCAGCACTAAACGTGACAGCAGCGGCCGATGAAGGATAGCCTAATTTTTTTTTTCCATTGAAACAAACTTTATATTAGAACTTTTCAGCATTAGAACTACCCTCTTACCCATTTATAACTAATTTAAGACGTGTGCGTACCAAGAAGGTACAAGACCATTTGAAAATTATACAATTTCATTATATATATAGGACGAGAAATATGATAATTACAATAAAATAATAAAATGCAATTTCTAGAAATAGAAATAATCGCTTAAACGACTTGTGAATTATAAGCAGGAAAGTCTTAAAAAAAAGATGGGTGACTGGTCATATGGAAAATCTTCAAAAATATTGCGTCACAAGGGGGAGGGGGGGCGGGTCTATTTTGACGAAAATCAGCGTCACGTAGTTTATGGATGATCCCCTACCAATGTGACTTATTAGCAACACAAACAAAATTATCTCTATAAGATAGCAGCTAGTGTCATCAAGTTTCCAACACAACAAGAGAATTTATCCGAAAAAAAAGGGAAATATACGAATTTATCGAAAATAAAAAGGGAAAAAATATCGACGATAAAGTTAGTTTTCCGGAGCACGCCAAAACGAATCCAAATAAAATTCTTCGCTTCGATTTTTTCGTTTTCCGTAGAACGGCCGAATACTTAATATACTATTTTATGTACATTTACTGTTTGTGCGTTGGTATGAACGCCTACATCTCAGAAATAGTAAGGGCTAGAGCAACCAAACTTTCAGATCATATCCCTTATTATTCCCTAGGAGACAAGTTTATTTTATTTTTTGAATATCTATTGTTTCAGAAGACCTTGACAAAAAACCAAAGTTTAAGATAGATAATTCGTTTGTTCCCAAGCACTATACCAAATTTGATAACCCCAACCGATCGGTCAAAAAAAAGTTTTTTGTACGAAATCCGTTGTTTTTCGTTTGTTTATTAAGATATCGTAACCAAATTTGGGATTCCGAAATTTTTTCGAGTATCCAAGCAATAAAGCAAATTTGATCAAAATCGGTTGACTATATCATATAGCTCATATAGGACAAATCGGTCAAAAAATCGTGTTTGGCGCAAAAGTCTGTTTTTTGTTTGTTTTGTGAAAATATCTTAACCAAATTTGGCAATTTAATTTTGGAGTTCTTAAGCAATATACCGGATTCAATTGGAATGTGGTGGTACAGGGTATCCCAAAGTCGTCCGCGCGCGACGTTAACGTACGCCATCTTTTTTTTTAAGTTTTTAGAAAATTGCACAATTGCTTAATTTAAAAGTACCAAAGATATCCATAAATTTAGCTGTACGATATTCAAAATTCTCAATTCAATTTGTATTGATTTAAAACTTTTTAAAATTTGTAAAACTTTTCATATTAATTGTGTAGACTGCGCAATGTTTTATAACAATTTATCATTGTCTTGAAGAAATTTTTGCTACATACGCATAAAACACATAAAAATTTTATATATATATGCATTCATATATATTTATGTATTACTGTGTGTACGCAGGGCCGGATTAAGGCATAAGGCCAGCATCGCTTGATTGTTTGCTTTGTCAACAAAAGTTTTGGTAGGAAGCGCAGAAAACGTTATGAAAAACTTTAGAAAAACTCTCATCCAGAAAATATTCAAAAATAAACTAATAGTAGTGAAAGGTAATATTCAAATCAGATTATAAGAACTTTAGATGCTATGGAGCCATGTACGAAAAATCACGACTACTGCTGCATACAAATTCGTGAAAACGTAACTGAACGCAGACGAAAAACTTTTGAAACTTTGAAAAATTGTGGAAAATGTCACTTTTTTTCGACTTTGGTTGCTTGTAACCTTAATAATAATAATTTTGACTCATTCTTCAAATATCGTATATCAACATTTTGTTCACGAATAACTGAAAACAGGATTCAAAAACATGTTTTTCGAACAAAACTTGAAAGTTTTTTTTTTTTTTTTTAATTTTTATGTATCTTGACGCAAAATTACACTAAAAAACTTTTCATTCTCGAGGTTCACTCGATGACCCTAAAATTTGTAAACTAGTGTAATTGGAGATTTGTGTATAATCGTGACAGGGTCTCCAGCTATGCTACGGCCTTTGGGCCATACATATGTTTTAAACCGTCCCTGTGTATATACATATGTACATATAATGTATGTACAAGGCAGACAAGTTTTATGTGTGATCATATTTCAGCGGCAACAAATATTGTTGCATACTTTTGTGCATGTGGCATGTGGAAAGAGGCCTAGAAAAACTTTTAACACTCAAGCGGAAATGCTGTACACACACACACACACAGAGACACACAGACATATTGCAAGAGTGAAAGAGATAACAAATGAAGAGTGAACGAGACAAATAGTACGAGCAGTGGTAAAAGTTCTGTGTATACATTTATCAAATTGTTGTTTTTTTTGCTGCTGTTGTTGTTGTTGTTGTTGTATTTGGAGCGCAAATAAGTGGTTTATGATGATGCTGCCATGGCCATAGTGCCATATAGTGCTCCACAGAGCTACCATAGCCATAGCCGCAGCCAAAGTATCTGCCACCACAACAACAAAAACTGCAGCAACAACTGCAGCAGCAACTGCAACAACTACAGTCGCAGGCATATCAATAGTTTCAACTACTGCGGCTATTGCTGCAGCTTGTTGCAGCTTGGTAACATTGTTGTTGTTGTTGTTTCTGCATCATTTTGCATTTTTATGAGCATTGCCAATGTCGTGTCTGTCTGTGTGTATCTGTGCGTCTGTATGTGTTGGTGTTGTTATACCCTGTACCTATAGGTACAAAGGGTATACTAGATTTGTGCAATGTATGTAACGTACAGAAGGAGGCGTGGCAGACCCCAAGTCCTTTATACCAAAATGCTTATCATAACCTCGGGTAGCGATTGAGCCATGTCCGTCCGTCCGTCCGTCCGTCTGTCCGTCCGTATGAACGCCTAGATCTCAGAGACTATAAGAGCTAGAGACACGAAACTTTACCAGCTGGTGCGCATATTTCCTAAGCAGATGAAGTTTGTTGAATCATGTCAATATCTTCCCCCGTTCCCCCGCAGTAGAGTTTCGCGGTTTTTAGCCACACCGTTTAGTATTTTCACCTGAAATTTAACAGAGCGATGCGTTGTAGTTACATGCATCTATGTGTAAAAAATGAACAAAATCGGACAAATACAACAGAAGTTATAGTCAAAAATGTGCAAATTTCACCTCCCCTTGCCTATAAACTGCGTCAATATTTGACTCTGCGGAATTATGGCTACAAGTGACCTAGAATCACAATTTTTGGTAAGCTCATTCATGTGGCTCTAATGAACAAATCCACATCCAAATTTTATCGATGCGGTCCCCCCATCCCCCGCAATCCATTTACCGTGTTTTCTCCCACACCCCTCAACATACCAACTTGAAACTTACCCCGTATACTTTTAATAAATTCTTTGTTGTAACATTCGAGTTTCATCAAAATGGGTAAAAATTTAGGGAACTTATAGGTATAAATATCGATTTTCACCAAAAAAAAATAAATTCCAATTGGAAAGTTCTTAGATGGAATATGCAGGAAAAATTTTTTTGACACAAAAGGTACAGGGTATTCCACTGTCGGGCACCGCCTCGACTGTACCACATTTTTGTTGTTGTTGTTGATGCGGGTGCCGCAATAAATTGTTTATACGGTTCACTTAGCTTTCGGGCCATTTGGGATCAAACGCATACACACACACACTTGCAGTAGGCAATTGGTAGAACCAATAGAAACACATATATGAAAATGCATGGACGTTTGTAGTGTGTGTAGTGTGTGTGCACTGAAAAAAACAAAAAGAATAAATATTCTAATCTAAAGACCCAGAAAAGAGATCCATTTATACCATGTAGGTGGGCATAAGCATTTTTTTTTAAGATATGATAGAAAGTTTTGAGAAACATTCTCTAATAAAAAAGAGGCACCTACGGTTTTTACTCGAGATTTGGTTTCAAGCCGTATACATATGATATTACAAAATATGATTATTTTTTAATTCCATTTAAAAAATTTTTTTCGTTCATTAAAAAAAATCCAAAAAATTTCTGGAAAGCTTATTGTTTTATTTTTTTTGTTTCGATTTATTTTATATTTACACTATGTAGGAAAAAGCTCAAACAAAATTTTTTTGTTTTCAAATTTTAATTGACAAAAAGAACCCCGAAAAATAAAAAAAAATTTGTCGCATAAATTTTATTCATCATATTCATATTTCCCTGACACTTTTCGATGATTTTTCATATTTCCACTGGTCGTTTCAGTAAATTCTCATATTTCCCTTTAAATATTGCAAAAATGTCATTTATTTTGTCAATATTTTTCAAACCTGTCGCACCCATCGATAACTATATGGCAATATGCGTGTATCTTTTCTTGGGTTTGAATCCGAAAAGAATTAATGAAAACTAATTCTTAATAAATATCTAAGAATATCAAAGAATATTTCAAAAATTATTTCAGTTTAAAAAATACACACTTGTGAACCTATTTCGCTAAGATATATATATAGAATATTTTTTTCCCAACTATATTTATTCCGATATTCTGTGCTTATAATTTTTTTCAGTGTGCGTTAATGTGTGTGTGTGTGTGTATAAATGTGTTTTTGCTCTTTAAATGGAAACCCCGTAAACAATTTTTTTACTCGTGCCTGAAAATCTATTAAGCGTAGATAATTCTCCAATTTTTATATGTATGCAGATGCAGATACTCGTCGGTTGCACCGCATTTCCGTGAAAGCCTTAAAATTTTAATTCAATAGCCGGAAATGTGAAAATAAACTGAATTTAATGCATATTAAAATATGAAATAAAAATTTAAATCATTTCAACCGCATTGTGATAGTTGATTCGTTTTGTTTATTTTATGGTTGACATTCCGGTGAGGGGTTTGCTGCACTTTCCACGTGATCCTAATAGAGGTTCCGAAAATATTTTGTAGAAAACTTAAATGGATTGGATGAATTTTTGTTTAAAGATTATTAAGGTATTGATGATAGAAAACTATACTGAATTTATTGTTGTCCATATACTGTATATTATTTGTAAATTGAAAAAAATAGATTACGGATATAAAGAAAAAACTCGCAATCGGAAATATTCTGGCAAGGCCATTTTGGCCTGGCGTTGGGCTGGATTTTTTCTTCACCAACAATCTCTGACCAACAATTGACTAAAATAAAAAAATTTAAGCCGCACTTATCAAAATTATATCTATGTTTATCTAATTCGTAGCAAAAAAAAAGATAAAAATGTGATACCGTCGAGATAGGGATACCCTATAAACTTATTTCTGTAGAAAATTTAGTTTTGCACAGTGTAAAAAAAAAAATTGGTAACTTTACATAGTTTAAAGTCAAAAGATTAAACAAAAACATAAAGTTTATCATCGTCATTTAGACGAAGCATAACATTAGTGTACAAAAAATTGTTTGAAGCACAATTTTTAGCTTACTCTAAAGATTCTATTTCTAAGCTTTAAATTATTCAAATTCAATTTCTTGCATATTCAGAATTTTTACATTCTTTTTATATTTTGGTATTTGGACTTCAACTTACTTACTTTTATGATTAATAGATATGTGAATAATTGACCGTGCTACGGAAAACGAATGTTTGTTTCTTCGAATTCCACCAAACCGAATTTTTCATGTGGTTTCTTGCAAGAGGAATTAAAACGAATTAGCAAAATAGGTTTAAAAAATTACAAATTTTATACTGAAACAATTTTTTAAATATTCTTAGATTATATTTATGCCAACTTAATTATTTATCAGACACGAACGCATGACCGATAGGTACGACAAGATTCCCGCGTTACACAAAGAAAATTTCCCTTGTAACAAAAACAGCTAAGTTGCGTTTAATTTCAATAAATATTGTTTCTAAAGTAATATTTTTGTATAATTTTATTTAATATAAATAATAAACTAGAACTAGCAATATTTTAATGAAAATTAAATGTAAACAACATAATAGTTATAGAAAGGTGCAGAGAGACATGGTTGCCGTGTCCGCTGTTTTGTATCAAACAAAAATAATTTCACTTATCGAAAAAGTAAGGGAAATATACGAATTTATCGAAAATAAAAAGGGAAATATCGAAAGAGAAAATAATAACCGAATAAAATTGTTCGGTTTGGTTTTTCGGTTGTCCGGAGCACTGCTGAATAAATTCCTTTTCTTTTTGACAACAATAATTAATAAACTGATTTGATGCAAAACTAAATTAATTCCAATTGCAAAATGCCATATATTGACCAATTAATTGTGTTTTTTTATTTTTATTTTTAAAAACTGTACTTTTAAATAATGCAAATTTTTTTTAGGCTTGCTTAGAATTAAATCATTTTTAATAGCACAAAATCCAAAGATTTCAGTATGTTATATATAAGTAGCATGGAGTGTATCTATGTCTGTATATAGCCGAAATTTGCAAGTATTCAAATCAATGAAATTCAATTAAGCTCCGATAAGCAAATTAATGCAAATGAAACATTGTATTTACAACAACGACACAGATGACACAAACAACAAAAATTGAAATGAAGAAAAAAAAAAGCAAAATAAAAATAAAAACAGTTCAAACCATAAAAACATTGTGGTAATTAAAATCCTGTTTGTGGCAACTTAATACTTAAACAAAGTGCGTAATATTCAATTTAAATTAATTGCTTAACTTTTAAAATAAAATTCCAAAAACAGCAAAAATGGTTGAATGTCAAATTAAATTACTTAAAGGCAGTTCGAAGACAGCAAAAAAAAAAGAGTTTTCGTTAATTAAATACCCTGTAACTAATGGAAAATGCATGGAGTCTGGTATTGGGTAATACAAGTTTTAGTATGGCTGGTTACTAACGAATTGTTCATAAGTCGATGTATATAATGTAAAGAGTCAGCATTTCTTAGTATTATAACCTATTCATTTGCGAAATTGTTGAAAAAAAAAAACCAGTTAAGGGCAAAACTAAGGAAAAAAAATAAAGAACGTGTGTAAACTCATATTTAATACGCAGAGCTGAATGTGGAAATTTTTACTACTACTACAGCACTGGCGCCATCTTTTGCAATTCCCAAAAAATAAAATTAAGGAAAAGAAAAATAAAGAAAAAAAAAATTATTCATTGGAATATACTCATAGCTGCCTCAACGTCATTAAAAGGCTTTAAGGATTTGAGAATTCTAAGCAGAATAAACTGAATTCTCACATACATAGGTTTATAGACTTAACTAGTTGTGGATTGTAAGCCGATTTATACTGAAATCTGCCTTCAAGGTATGCTTTGATAAAAGCAATTTTTATTATGAGTATTATTATTATATAGTTTGCCTTGAAGTACAGAAGATAAGGAACAGGAAACCTTGCACCGTGAGCTCAGACTGGCGAAAGGGCTCCTTGATGAAAATCTAATAAAGAGGCTTAAAAGCTACAAATATCTAACTCACCATGCAAAATTATGAAAAAGAAAAAAAAAAACAGAGATTCAAAACTTAGCCATGAGCAAGTTTTCTTCCCCCTAAACTGTCAAATATGGCTGCAGTTGTTCGGGCTGTATTGGCGATTTTAAAAAAATGCCTAAAGAAGAATTTTAGTGTGTGACGTCATAATATCAAAATTTTGGCATGAGAGTTTTTAGTTTGAAGTGGCTTGTTAAATTGTAAAATTTGCCAAGAAACCAATTAATGTTTTATGTAAAAAAAAAATGGTTAGTATTGCTTTATGGTAATAATAATAAACATCACCAAATGTTAAAAAATCATGGTTCCCAATAAAAATATATTGCTTATCTCAGTGTTTAGGTCGAAACTAATATCAACTGCAACATTTAATTGGGCCTTATGATATTTATAGGTATGACTTTCGTAAATTTTAACCGATTTTAATATCGTTCATAAGTGGCGTTGAATTCAGAGTTTTTGCACTCTGCTTAATTTGAAAAGATTCCAGAGACATAGAAATCATTATGTGGGCTTTCTTCTTTGTGGATACTACCCTCCCGCATACAGGGTATATTTTAGTCGGGATGTACCAACCCCACCCGTCCCAGTAGTTTTATTTTGTGCTTACAAAAAAAAAAAAACACACACTCTTTTACATCCATATATAGCCAGTATTATTATTTTAACAACTACTAAAAGCCATTCATCTTCGACCTCGAGGTAGCCATTTTGTTTTATTTCTTTTCCTTCACTGTTCGTTGTTGTTGTTGTTGTCACTGCAAATGCTTTGTCATTGTGCGTTGTCTCAGTTGATTATTGTTCTTGCCACGACATTTCGTGTTGTTTGACAATTGTTTTTGGTGCCGCTAAGAAGCAGCAGCAGAAGCTGCAACAACAACAACAACAACAACAACACCAACAGCAATGAACAATGTTGCCACATGTTTGTTGTTGTAGTTTACATCACCGCAAGGCAAAACTTAACCATGTCACATGAAAGACAACCCTGACGAAAATAGTTGCAACAAAGTAGCACCGAAACTTCAATACACTAAGTTAAGTTAGAAAAAGAAAAGAAAATTTCATTGTTGACTAGGGGGCTTGGCTGGCCCCCAGTTCGCTTCGTTTGCCAACCACCTGGCCCATAAAATCAGCTTTTACATCTTGATGTTCATTATATTGTCGGTCTGCCGAAAGAAGTGGCGAAACTTCTTTTCTCTCCTTTTCCTATCTTCAGTTTCGAAAGTTTTAGCAAGGTTGATCGCTATTCGGCTTGTTGAGCACTAATTACAACTGCAAAGCACTTCCTGCAGGAATATAAGCAAAGATGGAATCTAAGCCTGCCATACATAATTACTGTCTTCTGCGCTTTTTCATGGAGAAAAGAAAATGCTCTGTCCTGATACGGAACCAATAGCCTTTGCTGAAGAAAACCAGAGATCTGTTAATGATTCTTCTTGCCGCTTACGCTGACTCAACCTATACTCAAATCCTTGAGCGTAGACAGCCGTGGACGGGACGGAATTCGGGAGTAGCTCCAAGAATTTAAGAATTTTACTTTACATTAAGAACCGAGTCTCTTTTTTTTTTGTAGACAAAAGGAATTCTTGATTTAACAACAACAAAAAAATAATTAAAATATGACAACCATGAAGATCGCATTTTGAGCTAGTACTCTTTGGCAGGGTATCGTAACCTGAACAGTGACAACAATAAGAACAACAATATATGTAAGCATAGCTACAGCAACTTATATTATAAGACGCTGTACCGTTGTCCTTCTGCTGTTTGTTGCTGCTTTTAGCGGTACTTTGTACTGTGTTGCCCAACAACAGTTATTTTTTTCGCGGACCCCCTTCCCTCTGTCGCTTTCTAAGCCAAAGTATCTGTGTGTTTGTCTGTCTGTCTGCCCGTCCGTCTGTCCGTCTCTGTGTTACATTTGTATGCCATTTTCATTTGGTATCTTTTGTACTTTTGCGCAATATTCACACACACCCATGCACACGTATGAATATATTGTATCTGTGGGTGTGAGTGTGCTCTCTTTTACACTCGCCCAGTCGCCCACATCGGCGCTCTCCCTCTCTGTATAGTAACTGTTGGTCGCTTTTTGTTCTTTGTGCCTACGAAAATAATTTATATGAAATACAAATAAAACAATGGAAACTACAATGTTGCGGTTGTGCCACAATTTGTTTGTGTCAGTTGCTGCATTTTGTTTTCTCTCATTCTCATTCTACTTCAATCTCTCTCTTCCCCGCTTCGCATTCACATTTTGTTGTGTTCTCCATTTTTATTTATTTTTTTTTTTTTCTTTTGCTCCCCCCTGTTAGCTTATTCTTAACAACGCAAATTCCTTTGCAGCTTTAAGTGCTTAAAAAGAGCGAACCAAAAAAAAATGTGTAGCAATTAGAGAGGCACACACACACACACACATACACAAAGTCGCAGTTGTCGTCACTGTGACGTCATCGTCAGCTGGAACTAAGACTGATGCTGTGGTTGCCACACATTTCTGCTTTGTGGCTTTATTTGCTCCTTCAATTAATTACATTTAATGCTATACGCGCTCTTTGCCTTTGACTCTTCGTACACCCTCTTCTCTCATTGTATCTCTCAATCCCGCTTCACTCTATAGTAGACCTACAATAGCTGTAACAGTTCTTCGAAATCACTCAATAGACCAAGCATATTTGGTAGCAAAATACTTATACGTGTTTCAACGTGCACACATGACGTATGCGTAATTTTGCTGCACTGCATTATGGAGTCGCGAAATTGAAGCTAAAAGAGATGCACAATCTTTGAAATCACTTCAGCAGGTTGTACCAAAATTTTGATGTCTTGGAAAAATATTCTTTGCGTTTGGGTTGGTTACATTTTTATTATAGCCTCTACGAAGTGCTTATCATTACTTTGGCTAGCGATTTGGCCATGTCCGTTTATTTATATAAATATATAGATCTCTTTGCCCGTAAGGGTGATACCAAATTGCACCAACTCTTGATAAATATCC
Organism: Chymomyza fuscimana; assembly: GCA_949987675.1. Classification (NCBI taxonomy): domain Eukaryota; kingdom Metazoa; phylum Arthropoda; class Insecta; order Diptera; family Drosophilidae; genus Chymomyza; species Chymomyza fuscimana. Next base: position 64,539,319 of record OX465090.1, on the reverse strand, counting down.
ATTTCTGGTTTAGCTGGATAATTATGCAACTAACACACACACTGGTGAAACCTATGTATGAGCCCACCGAATTTTGTGAGCCTAATAAAGAAGGACACATTGACATTTGCACTAAATATTCCCTATGCTGTAAGCCATTTTTGATTAACACTTTTTGTTAACTCATCATTGTAGTCGGAATGTCGTGATTAAAACCGATCTTCGAAAAAAAGGTCAATTGGAATAGAATAATTTGCACTTGCAGTTGAAGTTTTTTATATTTTAGATGGTCATTGCATCATTATCAGTCAACTGTTTTACAAAAATAAATCTTTTCAATAGTTTTTTTTTTTGACTCTCTTCTTAACAAAATCATTTATGATAAAGTTTATTAATGTTTATATTTTTTACTTTCTTTACAGGTAAGTGACATGCATGTCCTTAAAAAGCTTTATGATTGCGTTGAAAGTAAGTTTTGAATTTTTGTTCTATGTATTCTGACGTACTCAGAATTTTGGAACATGCTAAGATCTTAAAATTTGTTTCTATGTTTATTTGTTCATCAACAGCCTTGGCTTGAAACCTATTTTGGTTGGTCTATATAAGAGACTCACTTTGAAAGCAAACAAAAATTGACAACTCTAATTATTTTAGAATCTGCAAAGGACATCTAGTTCTAGCTGTTTGTATCCATTTTGGCGTCTCTTGATCTTATGCCAGATGCTTTATCTCTACTGGCATCTGTCACTAACCTGTCCCTATGCACTTGACCTTGTCTTTCGTGCCAACAACTACAACTAGCATATATTTGGTAGGGCGATATTTGTAAAGCCAGGTCAGTTTAGCAATTTTAGCTGTCGTCCTTAAAAAAAATAAACATTAAAATGTATCTAGTGCTGCTACATGCAGCATTTTGGTTGAGCTTCGTTTTTTGGGGCAAAAACTTCAACGCCAAGTTGAAGTTGACAGTTGGATGGACAGCTCTACTGATACTAGCTGAATCTTGATGTCTCAATGGTCGCCAGGATACACACACACACACACACACACACACACACACACAGAAGTCAAGAACCAAAGAGCTCATGAGCTCAAGGAACTTGAGGAACTCAAGAACCAACAGACAAGAGTCTACAGAAAACAGTCAACACAGTTTAAAGTCAAAGCCAAATCAGACAATGGCAACGATGTAAAACTTTTCAAAGATAGAGCACAACAAAATGCTGAGAGCGCAAGCGAGTGCGAGAGAAGGGAAAGAGAGTAAAATTACAGCTACAAAGTTGCAGTTATTGCTGCTTTAACAGTTATGCCAAACGGCGCCTTCAAGTTTTTCTCATTGTTTTTTTTTTTTTCATCTCATCTTATTCTTATTATCTTTTTTTCGTTTCTCTTTTATTTGTTGTTTTGCAATAGCCGCGAGCACACTTTAAACACTTGCCAGAGTTGGCCTGATGGCTGTGCCAAGCCATTGGGCTAGATAGGAGCAGTGAAGAGTGGGCTGAGCGGGTTCAATTTCGAGCAGATAGCCGGTAGATAGTTTCCATCATATTGTCTAGCACTCGGTGCTGTCCATTGGGCTAATACTTGTGGCAATTGCCAAGTACTAGACCAAGTCTCAAAGACGACGATGACGATGACGATGACGACGACGACGAGGAAAGAGTTGAGTTCAAGTGGGTTTGACTTGGCTTGAGGCTGGGTTGGGTTCGGTTTGGGATTTCGGTAAGGGCATGGGGTGGGGGTTGTGTGCGCACTAATAAGTTAACTGGCCTGTAAACTGTTGCGGGTTGAGAGTAACGAGCACCGAGTACCGACCATGACCAAACGAACATATTTATTAAGTTATTGCATTCTTCTTCTTCTTCTTATGTCCTGTTACTCCTAGTGGAGCATAGGGCCATCAACTATGCATCAAGTTATTGCATAGTGGTGCAAAATTGTTAATTTCACGCTACATAGTTGGATTTTTGGGTAGACCAGAAAGGTAGGGTGATTGAACAATGTCTGCATGAGGATTCTGGGTACAGCAGATAAAAGAAGGCGAAGAGACCATATGAGGTAGACACTACATTTTACTGTAGTCAAGTGAAGTTTAACAGTTGCACTCGTCATGATTAGAAAATACATCAATCTAAGACACACCCTCTGTCATAAATAATTTTATTTTACTTATCAATAAAACATTGATATTTTCTAAAAAAAAAAATGGCCTATCCTATCCTGGATGCAGGGTATTCCACTGTCGGTCAGTGCATTTTTTGTTTCAACTATTTTGACCAAAAGTTCTTCCATGTACACATAATTTTTGTCAAACTGTGCAAAAACAAAACAAGCAAGAGAGTCGAGTCTATGAGTTGGTCCAGTAAATTGCATTGTAAGTTGAAACAATATCTTAACCTGGGTTCAGTTGTTGTAGTTGTTGCTGTAATTAGTTGGAAAAGTCTTTATTGATAAAAATGTTGGACGGAATATATTATAACAGGTAACAGGCTAAAAGCCAGGTGGAAGAGTCAAAGATGGAGTATGAAAATATAGGTTGGTTGGGCTCCAAAGGCAATGAGCAAATAAGTGAGTCGCAAAAATTGAATGGTTTTGGTTTTTGTTATAGGTAGTCAGTCCTCTAGATGTTGCTCTTGTTGCGCTCCCTCACTCTCTCTGTGATGGCTAGAATAGCAAATTACATAAAAGCATTCACGGGATGCATTGAAGCGTTTTGCGTAATCAATTAATTAACTACAAAATCGCAGTAACGTTAATGAAGTTGCGGGCAAAAATTATAAAACATTTGTGAAGAGCTGGTTGGGGAGCGCGGAGGAAGGAAGTACGAGGCAACCCAATTAGATGTTTTCAGTTAGTTAGTGGGCTTCAGGAAAAATTGGGGCGTAACCTGAATTGTTGGCAACGGTGAGGCAGGGCAAACTCATTTAGTGTCAATTGCAACGAAATTTTCCATTTTGCAATCTACGAAATGTTGCAATTTCACACTTTCAATGTGTGGGTGTGTGTGTATGTGTACGCTCTATTAAGCCGTAATGAGATTAGGTAATTGATTGAAGTGTGGCACTAGTGGGGGTTGAGGGCACGGAAATTGCGGTTGGCCGAGCCAAGTCCAAATTTAGCTGCAAAGCAGAGCTCGAGCCGAAACACGCGAACCACTCCAACATCAATCGCTCTTTCCACAATAGCTTCAGCGAAAAACTGTCAAACGATAATCAAAGCCACAAACTTCAAATTGATTGATGTCAATGACGTCACAAACACACACATGCAGCAGGCAGCGTTAACTAGCCATCTGATAGTATCCCAGCTGTCCACAGATTTAAATTTCCATAATATCCAATGTTCAGCATGTGGGCAAAAGAAACTGTTCCATGTCTCTTGATGCTGCGTAAGTCCAATGGAGTATTCTCACTTTGCGGTGTTCAACCTTAGTTTTGATGGCATCGAGTACCTTGTAATTACCCCGAGAAAGGCTACTGCTTTTAAGGGAGTTAAGAGCTTTAGGTTAACATATCATATTTTGGCTATACATAAAGACGATTAATATGTAGACCTCTCTTGGTATCTGGACGGGTTCTGCACTTCGAAGTGTATATATGTTTGTATATTAGAGCTCGCAAAAGACTGTCAATCCATTTTTTCAACTTGCGGGGTGGGGGCACCCGACACGAAAATCCCCCGTGGATCCGCCACTGGTACCGGGTAACACAAATTTATTCGTACTCGATTATAACATTCTCCGTATTTCGAAGCAGATATTCCTTGTTTAGATCGTTATTAAATTAAAGCAAATGATATTATAATTTTAAGCGCAACGTGTTATAATTTATTTCGGATTTGGTTTTGTGTATTTTTGGGGTTACGTGTTTTTTTTTTTTTGTTTTTTGGCCCGCATTATAAATCTGTTGGTTGGTCATGGTTGTTCTTCGGGGGCAAAAGTTGCTTCCATCTTATTGTTGTTGTTGTTGTGGCTGTTGGTTTTATTGTTGCGGTAGCCGTTGCAAGGACTTTTTATTTATTTACTTAAATGCCAGCGGTAGCATTTTGTTTCATCTTCTACTTTTGATTCTCTGTCTGTGCTTTTATTTTTGGCCCCAAATGCGCCCCAAAAAGTACAATAAAAAATAAGAAAAAAAAAGAAAAATTAAATGAAAGCAAAATGAAAAAAATATATGCAACAGTAACAGTTGAGACTGTGGCAAATTTTCATGTCATATCCTTCACCTAATTTAACACAGCGCCAGGCCAAGGTACATATACATACGTACGAATATATACGTGTATATATGTATATTGCATGTACTGTATACTCTGCATAGTAGCTTACCTGTAAATACTCCACTCCACCTAACCAGCTAACAGCCCCGAAACTCGACTTTACTCGGCAGGATATAAAATGCGCTCAACTGGGTTGAATTTTCTATCTGTTTTTTTTTGTTACCCCTTTCATTCCTTTTTTTTTTTTTGTCCTTTTACTATATGAAAACTAGATTATGGTCAACTTTTTGTGTCCCTTTTTTTTTCATGTGTGTGCACGCAAATATGTGCATGAAAGAGATTTGCGGTGGTCGGATTTTAAATACACGTGTATCTCTTTGTACTTATTTAACTAACATGGAGCGTTAAGGAGCAGCGGAGTAAGCTGCGATTAAAACTAGGGCTGTCAAACGATTATAAATCGTATAACGAAGCCTGATTTAAGCTTGTGTGCTTAGTTACTGTGATGGAAATGAATTTCGAAAATCACTTTGAATACCCTAAGGTGATGGCGCGGAGCTACATCCACCAGCACATAAACGCCCTCGTGGCTGTGGCTGCTGTGGCTCCAGTAAAGAACACACAAGGATGCCTTGAAGATGTTCTGTTGATGCTACCTGTGGATAACCAAGTTCGCGATGTAGGCAGTTCCTCATTACGAAGATCGACAGCAGTTAACACCAGTTAGACACCGATCCAAAACCTTGATATGTAATTTTTCAATAACTCGGCTGTCTGGGCGATCTGGCTCTGTTTACCGAATCATCAAAATTGTTCATCAAGAGTAGTAATAAAATGTTCTGACTCCGTTTTTCTACCCACTCGTTATCCATCCTAAGGTTGTTTCTTCTGATGGGTCTCCGGTGTCTTCTTCTCAATGTTACAATGTTATATAATTTGAACCGACTTATGATACTTTTTGAAGACTTTGTTGACGAAGCAATAAGGAAAAGTGTAATTTAAATAAATTACACAAGTATTTTCGGAAGTATTTACTATAGCCACTATATGTTGTACGTTACTGTATAGATATTTACCACATCTAAAATTTTCCTTAAAATGATTAAAAGATATAATGAAGTTTACTGAACTAGGGATCTCGGCTCAGCCAGGAGGCCTATGCCGCAGCGCCCCGTTACAGCTCCTGTCACAATCCTAGTACTGCTCTTGTGGAATCGCAAGAGTTCCGAAGTTCGCTTTGGGTTGTATCTCGGGAGATGTGACAACTGGACACTGTGTCCCATTGTCGTTCTGCCTCGGATCTAGCTATCTTTGTTTTCTCTGAAACTACATCTTGCAGGGGTCTTACTATATCTATAACAACTAGGGCCGCAGGTAGCGCTGATCCTTTTCTAGCCCCCGCATTCCCAGGTTTACTGAATTCTCTTCAATGATAACTCTTTTATTATTAGATTAAGAGATGAATGTAAGACTGCTAAATGAAAGCCCTAAAGAGGACTTAAAAAATTTCTTTCTTCGAGAGCAAAATCCTCAAAGGGATTTATTATATTTAGGTACCATTTACCGAGTACAATTTTTATGTTGGACAGTGTAAAGCACAACAAAGGCGCATACAGATGAATGAATATATGTCTATGTGTGTGATTGTGTGTGTGTGTGTGTGTGTGTGTGTGTGTGTGTGTGTGTGTGTGTGGCTTTCATTTGAAATGCTTTTGTTTTGATGTCTTCGTCGTTATGGTCTAATTATCTCTATTTATTTATGCCACGCTACTTTGTTGCTTGCCTTCCGTCCGTCCGTCCGTCCGTCCGTCCGTCCGTCCTTCTTTATCTTGTTGTTCTTCTCTACGCTGCGTCTCATTGTCTCTCACTCTCTCTGTCTGTGCTGTTTGTCTCTTTGCCTGAGCTCAGCTCAGCTCAGCACAGCTCAGTCTTTGCTCTCTGTTTTTTTTTTTTTTGTTTGTTTTCAGCCAGCTTTTACTTTTACGCCACGTCGCAGTGACGTATGCATGTATATATGTATATATGTAGCAGCATAGTATGTATATACATATGTACATACATATAAATGTATAGCCTGATGCTTACCTGCTCATGGGGTTTCTTTTTAAAAAGCATTTGCAGCCATTATGTTATTACAGCTGGAAATGGATTTGGACCGTAAAAATGCAAGATAATGGCCAGCCAGAGTCAGAGAGAGAGAGAGGGAGAGAGAGAGAGAGAGAGAATGAGATGCAGATACAGAGCTAGTAGCTTTAAGGGACGCTGAGTTGGGGTTTGGTTGTAGTTTTAAAGTGCACATACAATTAACAACAACATAATGTTTTCTACTTCTACACCCCCCCAAAACCCGCCGCCAGCTGCATGGGGCGCAACACATGTGAATTTGAACTGCCGGCATGTACAACACGACGTATGCGTAATCGCTTTTTACGGCAACGGCTTGTAGCTGTCATTAAAGCCCAAGTTGGGAGTATCTGTGTGTGTGTGTGTGTGTGTGAGTATCTGTGTTCGAGTTTGCCTTGGTTTTGGTTATTGTTGGCACTTCCGCTTTACGTTTCGGCGCTTTCCGGGGTGGTTTTTATAGTACGAGGATTTTACTTTCATCATATTTTTTTTTTAGCTAGCTCTTGGTCTTGGCAACGGGTTTAGTGCTGCGTTTTTAATGAGTAGTTACAATTAGAGTGAGAGCATTAAGAACACACTTATTCAAACACACACACACACACACACACACACACACACGCGCACACACACGCGCACACACACTGACAAAGGACTTGGTAGCAGAAATTTACAGTCAATTAAATGTAACGCCTGCCCTTAGTCTTAGCATCAGGCTTTAGCTTTGGCTTTAGCTCGAAGCTGAGTTATGTTGATTACTGTTTGGCACAGCACCAAATTATGCTTAATGAGCTAAGCTAAGCCCCGGTCTATGTTAACCCCAGCCACAGCTCCCAAAATCCAACCCAAAGCAGTTCACAACAGAGTTGAAGAGGCATCTGGATCTAAATATGCCTAGGGGCAGAGCAGGACGACGCGTCAGCACGAATAATTACAATCGAAAATGCTTTTCATTAATTTCAAGTGTTGCAAAACAACAAGGGCAAAAAAAAAACAAAAAAAATGAAATAAAATTATATAAACCATTGTGTAGTATTAATTTGACGAGCTTTAAGTGGAGCACACACACACACACTATATACAGAGTTCAAGTAGGGATGGGTATGGACATGGGTTGGGGGGAATCATAGTAGAGTGTTGAGTACCAAGTGCCGAGTGCTGGGTCAAGTTAAGCTGAAGGACTGTGTTGAAGGAAGTGTGTGTTTTACACTTAATTAAAAATAAAGTGAAAAAAAAACAGAAACATTTTTTGTTAGGGCTACATTTTTGCTTTTGACAGTTCTAATTAACTATTGGGGCGCTCTCTTTGTTGTTTTACTATCTAAAGGTAGCTTACTTACTCACTTTAGATAATTTTGGATTTAGAACAAATTTAAATGAATGCTGGTACCTGAAGTTCTTTTCAGAAAAATCTACAATTAGTATCAAGAATCAGCCTAATCTTATTTGTAAGCAAATTGCAGCAAACAGCTGTGCCAGGGTTGTCAATAAACTTTTTGAGAACATTTTCTTTTTTTTTTTTAATCGTATAATGTATTTTGAAATAGCATTCCAATGCAAAAAATACGAAAACATCGAATAAAAAATTTGTATCAAAACATATTCTATAAAAAAGCAATTTTGGTTTTTTTAAGTTGGCAGGACTGTCTTTAATTACTATGTCAAAAATTAGCACGATCTGTCAACTAGTTTGTTTACAGCAGTTGTTGTACTATCTTCCTATTCCATGGAATAATATAAGCATTATTTGTCATTGTTCAAGGCTCTATTTTCTATGGCGGCCAGGCGATGTGTCATCACTAAAATAAGTAACACCAGTGTGGAGCATGGTGTTTTAAGGTCATTTTTCGATTTTTTTTCAAAGATACTTTATTAGTAATCAATCAGTAATCAATAAAAGTTGAGTTGCTAAATAAAAAGTCTTTATTGTTTTGACAAAATGGTTCGTGGTTCTCTGGCGTTGTGCCATGCGCCCGACGCTTATAAGTAGGGGAATTTTTTTTTTTTGAAAAATCACTTCGGAACATTTTTTCTAACAGAATTGTCTAACAAAAAATTGATTTTCTAAAGATTCAACATTGGTGTTACCCCATAACTTCCATAATTATAGGACCTACTAATGTTTTATTTTTTTGTGGGAGATCATTTTTGAATTTTAAAATTAAAAAAAAATAAAAATCTTTACAAAAAAAAACGTTAAAAAAATGTCTGTATAAAAATCAAAAATTTGTTTTTACAAATTTAAAATTTTATCTTTCGTTAAAAAAAAAGAACTGTATAGATATCTTTATTCGTTTAGCAGTTCAGCTTGTCAAAAAAAGGTCTAAAAATGAATAATACAATATTCAGTTATCGATAACTCGATAAATAATCGGAATTTTTCAATAAAATTTGACGTGTTTTCGTATTGGCTGATAGCTCTATCACATATGAAAAAATCATCATCATATTTTTTTTTCGTTATAATATAATAATTCCCTGACTTGACTATTTAGTCAATCGCCTCTAGGTGGAGCATGGGAAACTCTATTAATAACTAAGAGTATTCGTTACTTGGCGAATAATAACGTTCTTTAATAGAGATTTTCAATAAACTTTAGAAATCATTTTAAAAGTGTGCCCAGTGCAGATAATTGGGTATCAAGGATCGTATCTTATGGAACTCCCAGCATAGTCTTTAGGTCACTTAACGATCTTTTTTTAAAGTGTGCTATAGAATTCATATTAATGAGATTTCCCCAGAAGATTCTAGAGCTTATTCTTTATTCGTGGCATTAAAATTTGTCAAAGGAGTTAATTGCCACACTTTTGTTTTCTTGGGTTGTGTTGAAACTTTTTTGAAGAAGATTTCGGGCACAGCACCCAGTGAGTGAGAAACAGTATCAACTTCAAAGAACACATTGACACATACATAGCAGACGCAGACACTTAAAGTGACGAAGGAAGGGAGAGAGAGTGCACAGCGAGAGCGAGGGTTGAGTTGAGCTCAAGGTATCGCAGCTATCAAAGGCATGGTACAAAAACAAAGCAGGTTAAGCCAGTTGGCAATTTAGCAATAAACTTTTATTTAATCGATTTTAACACTTCAACGACAACGTCCAAGGACCAAGGACCAGAAAAAGACAAACGGAATTTTGTGAGTAGACATTAGTAGTGCTGCCGTGTGGGATGGCCCGGGGGTGGGGCGGCTGGGAATTTCCTCGATGACGATGACGACAATCAATTGTGCGGCCAACTAAAAAGCTTAAAGCCATGTCCTTGCTCACACTGATCCGACAGTATCTTGAATTGTCTGCAACTAGCGGCCAACTTCTGCATCCTACTTGGCTAAGGAATTTCAATTTCAAAAAGTTTCACGCTATAGATATATGGTATGTAGTATATAACATATAACATATATACATATGTATATATCTTATGCGACACATGTGTGTGTGCCCTGTCTGTTAAGCAATAAAAATGGATGCTTAAGTTTCAAGTTTTGGCTGCTGTTGCTTTTTCTTTTCTGCTTCTTCTTGTTCTGCAAGGATTTTATTTATTTTCAGCCATAATGAATTTTTACAGTTAGCTGCATGACTCATTCCCAACTTGGAAAAACATTTCATACCAATTAGCTTGTCAGCCAAACTTGCCAATTGAATTTGCTGTAATGCCCAGTTCGGATAACTGAACTCCTTACTCCTTACGAGTATGCATCTCCTCACTCCCCCCCCCCCCCCCGTATGTCTTTTCTTTTACTTTTACTTTGCTGTGCTTTGGTTTGGTTTGCTTTACTACACACTTCACTTCATCCATCTAAATTGCCATGGCAATCGAAAAAAAGGACGTTCTAAGGGCAACAGAAAATATACTACGTATATGGCCCTGGAAGGAAGCAAGGATGAAAATCCACTTGGTATTCCCGACACACACAGCTGCTCTGCTGTTTGATGCCATGTGTGAGCAGGACCTAAGTAGCCATTCATTTTCAATATTATTAGAAAATTGCAACCATAATATCTTTAGTTATATGTGTATATAAGCATTCTATATGTATGTATATATACGTATATATATAAATACATATATAATATATATATAGATATGCACAGCGCAGCACCACAAAGTAATGGAGTTTATTGAAACATCATCAATCTTGATGCCATCTATTTAATACTCTATTTACTTGGCATATGAGTATTATGAGTTTGTCAACAAGTTGATCCCCCCGATAAATAAATACGAAAATAAGTATAAAAAAAAAGCTAATAAAATTTCGCTTTAGTTGGATTTGGTTTTTTTTTTCTCTTATTTTAATAACTTTAACTGAAGTAATTTGTTTTTTTTTTTTTTTGTGGTAAAGTAAGTGAAGTTATGTTAATCGTTTGTTTATCGATTTATATAATTAAATTCACTTGCCTAAGGTGCTTCTTTGTTTTATATATCTTCCTGGTATAGAGACTTAGTGACCAAAACTAAAAGCCTGCAAATTATTTATATTTAAATTTTTAAACGACTTAACACAGAGTTATCGTCTTTCGGTTAAAAGTTCACCTTAATTATTCCCTAAAATTTTGAAAATTCAATAAGATGCCAAAAAATCATTTTAAAAACATGTTCTTTTTATAATTATTAAATAGCTTCAAAATCTTAGATAATCATGTTCTGGATTTTGAATCCGATTTGTCGATAAAATGCATTGTGACATCGATGTATGAAAATCGAAATCCGAATCGAAATGCATAACCAAAAAAAAAAACATTTAAATTTAGCTGTAAAATGAACCTTCGTAAAAAAGTGTTTTTTAAGATAATTTTGGGTCGAGAAGCACGAAAATGAAATTCATTTTTTTTCTTACTCCTCTCTACATGTTCTTGGAGTTGTTGAATCGCAATCTTAGAATAAAAAATTCCCAGTGCTTCGTCAGGGTTCAGACGTAACCTAAAAAATCACTTAAAACTATATACTTTTTAGTTAATCCTAAAAACCTGACTTGTTGGAATTTTTTTGACCTAGGATTCGGATTCAGTGACTTTAAAATTTTGCTAGTGAGTTTGTTTTATCAGAATACTGGGCAGCTGCTGTTTTTTGAACCTCGGACTCGGGTTCAGTTACTCCAAAAACAAAATATAAACATAATCTCTAGATATGTGGGCATTTTTATACATGGTACAAAGGGTATTTTAAGCCAAAAATTAAAAAAAGCCTTGATCGGGGTGACTAGCGAAGTCGATATACCCATGTCCGTCTGTCCGTCCGCTTGAACGCCTAGATTTTGGAGATGATAAGTGATAGAGTTAGAAAAATTAGATGCCTTATTATGTCAGGGAAGACAAGTTTATTTTATTTTTTTGATATCGGGGTTACATCATATAGCTTCCATAGGGGTGTTTCGGAGGATCTCGAAAAAAAAACAAAATTTTTAGATGGATAATTCGTTTGTTTATGAAGATATCGTAACCAAATTTTTTAGAGTTGCCTAGCCTATCCTAATTTTATCAAAATCTGTTGACTATATCATATAGCTCCCATATGACCGATCGATCAAAAAATCGTTTTTGGGGCATAACTCGGTTGTAACGAAACCAAATCTGGCATTCGGAAGTCTTTTAGAGCTTCCCAGCACTGTACTAATTTTGATAAAAATAGTAGGTTGACTATATCACATAGGCCCCATATGACCGATGGGGCAAAAACGTGTTTGGTGCAAAATTCGTTTTGTTTCCTGTATTTATGAAGATATCGTAACCAAATTTGAAAAAAAAACAAATCTTTTGATTGCAATTTGGTGTTGCAGGGTATCCAAAGTCGACCGCACCCGACTTTAACGTACGCCATCTTTTTTTGTGTCTGTGTAATTCTCAGTCCGTAAACAACTAGCAACACTATGTAAGGGTATCTGTTCATCGGATTTCTTATTTTTCCTACCTTAGTTGTTGAATATTTATTTTTGGTAGTTTTTACGTTTAAGGTGAGCACCTTTAAGTTGTCATAAGTTAGGTTTGGGTTCCGCATCACTCTCTCTACACCTTCCTGTTCTACATTTTAAAGCTGGGTAATCCTCCCACTCGTCCTCCCCCCCCACGCCCACCAAAAAAAAAAGAACACCGCGAAAAGGCAAAAGAAAGAAAGAAAAAAAAAGCATCTTGATTGCTTGCTTTGCGGTGTTTAACTTCTAGTCTGGTAATAATTTTGGTTATATCGTTGTTGTTGTTGTTATTGTTGTTGTTGTTGTTGTTGTTATTTGTGCTGTAATTGGCAATACTTGACCTATGAACCCCTAGGGCAACAACAACAAACACAACAAGTTTATTACACTCCGTTGGTTCTCTCTCTCGCCTCTCTGCCTCTCTATCTTCGTCTTGTCCTAATCGCCTTTGCCATAAGAGTAAAAGTAAGCAAAAAAAAAAAAACTGAAAATGAAAATAAAAAAAAATGTTGTCTAAGCTGCGATGGAAATTTGTTTGCATAATTTTTGGGGCCACTCTTGAGAGTGTCCTTGAATGTGTATATGTATATATGTGTGTGTGTGGGTGTTTCTTTTTGCTTTTAAAGTTTCCCGTCAATCAGCACTTCGAATGTGCTTGTAAAGGATCTTTGCATAAAATACATTTTTATAAGTTCATGCGATTTATCTAGTGGGACCATCTCATTTTCGCGACATTCTGAGACAATTTTTTGTATTCAATAATTTAAGTAAAAAATGGACCTGTATGAGCTTAAAAATGAGTTGCTAGCTTTTGAAATTCTTTAAAACAAAAATTATAGAAGAATTATTACCAAAATATTTACTTGAAGGCTAGTTTTCTTTTGTTCCAATTCAGTTGATGAGCGAAAAGACTCCTTCTAGAATTTTTTTTACGAGTTTTGATACAAAAATAGGTTTTTTATAATCTAAAAACTACAGGCGCCAAAATCAATACCTAGAATCATTTGTTCTCAAATCAGTTTTTTCTTTTTGGAAAAGAAAGAGAGAAAGAAAATTCTTATATAACAAAACACTTTAGAATTTGTTGTTTTTGCAAATTTTGCGTATAATTCAGAATTTTAGATGCCCCAAATTACGGCGTACTCATAGTTGTATGTAAATTCTGAAATTTTATTAAGATCGTTAAGCATCAGCTTCTGAAATCCTAAAGTTGAACTTTCAAATAGAGATTAGGATTGGGAAAGCAAATTCGATTCCGTCAAAAAAAAAAGAATCTACAATCCTTTCAAAACAGCAAAATTTATATGTTTTTCTTATTTTTAACACTTTGAAAGCAAAAGCTTAAGTATTTCATGTCCTATAGTATATAATATAAAATTTTCGTAATAAAGACCCTTCAAACACAATGTCAGTATAGTGCTCCGGCAAACGATAAAACCAACCCGCACCAATTTATTCGGATTCGTTTTTGCGTGCTCCGGAAAACGAATTTTTTCGTCGATATTTCCCGTAACTTTCCGAGCAATTCTAATTTTGTGTTGGCGCGAAACTTGCTTGTAACCCTGTCGCACCAATCGGTCATGTGTTCGTGTTTGGTATGTGCACATGCACGAACACGAAAAAAAATTCGGTTTGGCTATGCATCATATTTTTTGGATTGAGTCAGCAAAAAAAAAATTAAAAATAATTGTCATTAAATCTCCAACTTGGAGTTGGCATAAATATAATCTAAGAATATCAAAGAATATTCAAAAAATTATTTCAGTATAAAATTTTTACTTTTTTCAACCTATTTTGCCGATTCGTTTTAATTCGGTTTCAAACTACATAAAAAATTCGTTTTGGTGAAATTGGGAGCACCAAACATTCAGATTCAAAACAAAATCGAATAAAATATTCAATTTCGTTTTTCGGAGCACGGCCAATTGTCTTTGTTTCAACCTCACAACTTTAAATGTTTTTATAAACGAATAATCAGGAACATCCTGAGATGATTCAAAGGAGCTTTTAAGAATAACGTTACATGGTTAAAAGTTATTTTTTCGTTACTTCTGTATAGATTCGGATTCGTCAGTATTGATGTTATAGCTTTGGTTCTATACCAAAACTCAAAAACTTCGGCAGTCAGAGATATCCTCGCATTCTCATTAGATTAGAGAATTTTGTAAATATTTTGGGATCATGAAAGAATCCTTTCCCGTCTCTATTAAAAATTTAGAGTACCAATCAGTATGTGCATAGTTATAGTTGCTATCTACAGTACATAGCATCTTGTGGAGCATGTAGTACTTGGTCGTTAAGTAATCCCAGAATACTTTTTTGACACGCCTAAAAGCATGCAGCAACATTTTGCACTTCCGCAAATTGTTTGTTTGGAGACGAAGAAAAAGTTTTTATGTTTAACGGACGCCTACAAAAATATTGTTTTGTAATTTAACTATTTCTCTGCTCCTCATTTCCCGCTCTCTTCATTTTGTGTTTTCCTTTTTTTTTTTATTTTTGGTTTTTGGTGTTTTTTTCTACTTGCTCTACGTTGTGCTTGTTATTGTTCGTTTGCTTTAAGAAAAAGTTTTTGGCTTGTTTTTGTTTTCTTGATGCGTAGCATTTTTAACATTGCTCTTTATCTGATTCTTTTTTACTCATCTTCGTCTCTCTCTCTCTCTTTCTCTCTCGCTGTCTTTCTTTTCAGGTGAGTAAACGCAATTTTACTTTGGCTGGGCACACTGATGTGTAAAAGTGAAATCCCTTTTTGATTTTACCCGCCGTGCGTCCCTCTGGTCTTACTAAAAATATATAAGTATATTGTATATGTATAAAAGGAGCAGAAAAAAAAAAAAAAAAATGTTGCGGCCATGTCAAAGTGAGTTCAAGCAAAAAATACAAATGCCAAAATCTATTAATGTGCGGAATGGCATAGTATGGGTTTGGATTGTGTATTGGTTGGATTGGGATTGGAAGGGATTGTTGTTCGGTGGATTGGGTTGAGACGCTCTTAAATATTGCGAGCGGTGTACATCTACAGACAAATCCACGCCGCCCCGCTCGACAGTTCTATTCCAATCCGTTTTGGGCATGTCGCAAATGCTGGGATTTAGTTTAAGTGGAGTTGAGTTGGGTGAAGTGCTCGGCATTGGGCTGGCAGGATTTGGATGTGGACTTGGGCTTGGCCTTAGCGCGTGAAGTTGTCACGGGGCGTGCAAAAGTAAATTACGTCACGCAGCTGTGGCAACAACTCGTAAATATGTATATATGTGTATATACATGTGCTCATGTGTGTGTGTGTGTGTGTGTGTATTATATGGTGCACAGAGGAGCAGCCAGTTTGCGGCATGGTGCTCATTATGTTGGGAAGCATTATTACTAATGTATGAGTGCTCGCAGGATATTAACCGCAAACTGCATGCTTTAGCCAAGTTAAGGAGTTCCTGCGCGGGGGAGCCGAGCATGTGAGCTTCAGTGTGTGTGTGTGTGTACAGGCAACATTTGCTAATTGCTTCATTAAATGTTTGCTTAATTTCGTTCGAATTAGCTTGGACCAACACATGACGGACGGGCTGTCGGGACTGTCGGGACTGTCGACAGTTGACGCTGAACTTTGACTAATGGGTGGCAGTTTGCTCCACTCTGTGATGATGATGATGGGGGCTGCTACTGAGCCTACTTTTGTCTCTGTTTTGGTTACACCCTCTACACAAAAAGTGTATATGTATTGGTATAATGAGCAAGGCAGCTCCGTCCGCATTCCATCAATTCGTATAAATTTTTATTAAAGCTTAAAAGCTTCTTACTAAAATGTACCCTATGTTCTTTAGGCAGGCTGCAGGGCATACAATAGTCGGATATTACCATTCTACTTGTTTTTATTTTGGGTATCATTTTCGGTTTCTGACACTGCTTTTTGTCACTCTCTTTGTCTGTCTATCATTAGCCGACACTTCTCTTTAATGCCTGCCAATTGACCAGCAATGGGTCAAAGTTTATTTCTTGCAGTTTTCTTCTTTACTTTTTCCATTTGTTTTGTTTTGGCCAAGAACAAAGAGTAAGAGCCAAGAGCAAGAGCTGGCGTAAGAGCAAGCAACATTTTGCCGACTTGTCTTAGCTTTTTTTGCTGAGCTTTAGCCGAATTTGACGCGCCTCTAGATGGCGCTTTGGCATTGGCCATGTTGAAGTTCAGTCCATGTTGAATTTCTGCGCTAAAGAGTTAACAAGTGTGGTGGATTTTGCAGCGGTTTACTTTTTTAAGAGTATTCGGCAGCTGTGGATGCTTCTTTGCGCAGATCACAGCTAAAGTTATGCTTGGAATTAATTTCACGTACTCTTAAAATTTCAAAAATGTAAACAAATCGCTTTCAATAACAAAAAAGTTTTAGAAAGAAGTTTTAAATTCTTTTATTAATGAAAATTATGGTTATGGAATTGTAGCTAACTGGTCACAAAGATTTATATCAAATATATAGTGTTGAAAACTGTGTTGTTTAATATAAAGCGCTCAACAAAATGTGTCTTTAACGTTTTGTAATGATTTTTCGAATTCATCTGCCTTCGCTGTCAAAACTGACTGCTGTCTTGAACTTTGGCTTTAAAATGATAGAACATGTTGGCCTAGACTATTTACTAACTCGTTTTTTATTTGGTGTTTATTTAAGGCTGTCTTATTATTTGATGTCCATGGTCTTTAAGAATTACTTATTACTTTAGTGATTTTTTGTAGATGCTTCCCAAGCACTCAGCATTATCGAATTATATTTTTTTTGTTTTTTTAGCCACTGGGTTTCAAACTGGAGTTTAAAATTAATTAAGTGTCCTTGAGGCTCGCAGCCCATCCGAAATATTTCTGTTTCAGTCCGATATATGCTTTTACAGAAATTTTGACTTAATTTCATGTCTTTGCACAAAGCTTCACATTCTCCTACAATTAAGAGTAATTTTTTGAGTGTATTCTTCTGCTACAGAATTTCTTCGTTATAGAGTAAAATTCGTTATATTATTCCTTATAAAGAGATCAAAGCATACTTATAAATTTATTCTAATTTACGTGCTATTAGATATAAAGGGTATGGACAGAGCGAAATGTCGAATCTAAATGTCAGCGTTAACAAATTTAATTTTGACTTTTTGAAAGCTAATAATTTATAAAAAAAATCACAAGATGGACTAGGTAGATTCAAGCTCTTTCTTCAAATATTCTTAGTATTATGTAGTACGATTACTTGCGGAGCTTTTTTCAAACATTATTATTTTTCAAACATAAATGAGTAGTTTCAAACTTTTGGTATATACATATTTCTAAATTTTGCAAAATATATGAATAAAGTGCAATTAACAAACAAACCAACAGATGGCCCACCCCATATTAATTATAGCATTTTTTAATGGAGTTATTTTTGTGAACTCGCTTTGCGACGTACCTACCATGTCTGCCCCGCAAGACGATCATCCTTCAACTCTGAGCCAAGTCAGCGTTTAAGGCTAAAACATTGCTGTAATTCACCTTTGTGCTTTGGCAACATTTTCCCCACACCAAAGAGAGCGTGAGCAGAGCGTAAGCAGCATTAAATTTGCTGCTCTTATAATGATTTGGTGTCAGTCGGTTTTGTTATGATGTGCTTCGGTCGTGTCATCGTTGCTAGCTTCGTGCTTTGATGCTACACACGAACACACGCACACACACGTGCAGCCTAACGAAGCGCAGCGGAATGATGCTGCTGCTCTGTTTCTGCTTCTTCTTCTTCGTGTTGTACTCCATTGACGAAACGAAGAACAAAGTTGCCGCTGTGTGCGTGCGTGTGTGTGTGTGTGTGTGTGTGTGTGTGTGTGCACTTATCTTCATGGGATAAATCTCACAGTGGCCCAGTCAGTCTGTTTTGTATACGGGCGTCAAGCGGTCGTGCATACGGGCAAAACGCAAAACGCTAAAAATTGTGAACAGAGGACACAGAATGAACACACCGATTACAGTTACAGCTGAATACGAGATAAATTCGAGTAAAACAACAACAGCAACAATAAAAATATAAAAAATGCAGCGTTTTGGCGTCGGCACAAAATAAACGAAAAACGGCAAAATACATATAAAAAAAAATTGTTTTTTTTTTTTGTTTTTTTTTTCGGTTCTTGTTGTTGCGGCAACTACGAGAACAACAATAAAATAACAAGAAGAAGAAGAAGAAGAAGAAAAAGAAGCATAACAACAAAAAAGTTACAGTCAGTAAATGAGAGAAATAAAAAATTAATAAATTAAACAAAAAAGAAAAAAAGTATTAAGAAAAATTTGAAATTCTAATGCAAAATGTGCGCCAATAAATGTGCTATAGAAATGTGTTTAAATGTTTTGAAAATTTTTCCAAAGTTTTAAACATTTTAGTTTTGTTTTTGTAAGAAAGAGACATCTTCAAATAGTTGCTTGTATGTTTGTTTGTTTGTATGTGTTTAGAAGAGAGCGCGATTTAAATGTGCATTAATAGAAGAAACTCAAAAAGGAGAACAAAATAAATTGAAAAAACAGAATGCTATCAAATAAATTTATTTATTTTTTTTTGAGCCGTTGTGCACAACAATAATAAAACCAGCTCTGTATGTGTGTTTGAGTGTGTGTGAATGTGTATGTGCGTGTGTCAATATCAAGATAACGCTAAATATAAAATCGTAATAGAAAACATACAAAAGTGAAACAAAATAAAATTAGAAATAACAAAATGAGAATTCAAAGTCATACATATTGAACATATGAGAAGTATCTAAGACAACGCGAAAAAATACAAAACTGAAATAGAAATAGAAAAATAGAAATAGAAATAGAAAAATTGAAATAGCAGAAGAACAAAAACAACATCAAGCAGGGGCAACAACAACAACGCTAACAAGCACTCAAGAACCAAATCAGTCAACGGCTTCATACCCAGTGACCTTCCCAACAACTTCATTATCATCATCATCGTCATCATAATCACCAGTATCTTTGTACAGAACCACCAACTCGAACCATCTTGAAACATCTCGACATCATCGTCATCATCACCGTCATAGTCAATGACAACGACAAGCAAATTTGTCTGATTCTTTTTTTTTCTGCAATTCTTATTTCCTTTTTGGCAACTTTTACTTGCTTATTTTCATATGTAAATTCTTAATAAAACAAAATGCAAATTAGATTCTCGAAAGAGCCTTTAACAAAAATATTGCGTATACGTAATACAATCTATACTTGATATGAATCAGCATTTGCGTTGATTTGAGCTTCGTATACGTGAACAAAGTTTTAGTTATGGAACTTGTAGAAATAAAACTTCTCTTATGCACTTTCAGATGATGGCTTTTGATAATGATGTCTTTTGCTTAATCTTCTATAGGTTCGAAGTTCTCTGCTTCTGTCATTTGAATTTTAACAAGCTGACGATTCGAGCAGTATATGCTTAAGACGATCATAATATCTTACATCAATTGTGAGACAAATAATCTTAATGGCAAACAGATTCAAGCATAGTCCCACTTGGAGTAAGCAAAGTGATTCTGAGCTTATTAATGGTCTTGAACCTGACAGTTGAGACCTAGCCGCAGAATCCATTTAGACAGAGTCAGTCCATCGAGTGACTCTTCAGGCTCTCCCAAGCAAATCAAGTCAGAGCTTTTGAAAAAAGATAAAAAGTTTTTCATACAAGCCACTTTTATTTTATATTTTACAATTTTGACACACTGTAATAGACTCCTTACTGACGTCACCTCATTGCCAAATTTCGTTCTCCTTAAAGCTGGCTCTTTTAGAAGATACCAAAATGCATGCTTTAGATACTTTTGAAACTTATTTCAAATGTTTTATTAAGAACTTGATTAACCCAGAAATCATACAAATGTCTGATACTTGTACATATATATATACATGTTTAATTTGTGAGCTTAACTTTTATTTAAGTTGTTCAAATATTTCCTAATTTATAAGATAGCGCTCTGTTATTAGTCCGCTCACACAGATACATGCATATGTATAGAGTGAGAGAGAGAGAGCGAGAGCGTGGGAACGCAAATCATGTGTAAGCTATTTGAGCCCTAACTGAGCTCAGTTAGTCAGCTTTTAGTTCGCCTGCATTTGTAAGATACTTTGTTTCGAGTTTAGAGATACACACAGCTGCTGCTTTGCCGTTAAGTCTCAGCGATTAAGTTTCATTCAAAATGCTGAGCGCTTTGTTTGGCTAATTGTTTTATGGATTTGAAGTATTATTCTTGAAAGATGTTGTTGTTGTTGTTGTTACTCCTGCTTAGCAATAATTAAAGATTTGCAACTTGGAAGTCGTTCTAAGCTTTTAGCTAAACTTTAAAGATTGCAAATAACATAAATAAAAAAACCTAAGGATTAATTTATAATAATAAATACAAAAATCGAATGTATTTTTTGAATGTGCTTAAAAATGCTTTTGCACAATACTCTACCAAATATTTGTAAATATCACGCATAATTGCAGCAATATCTGAGCTAATCACGAAATATTTACAAAATATGTTGCATGCCACCAAACACAAACACACACATTGTTTTGTTTAAAAAATGTTTGCTTATGTTTGAAAATCTTTCAATATCATAAAATGATTACAATTTCGAAAACTCGAAATGTCAGCCTAAAAGGCGGCAATAAAAATATTGCGAGCTGCAGCTACTTTATTTTTATTTTTTTTGTGTGTGTTTCTTTAAGTTTTTGTATACGCTGTAATTAATGGAAAAGCAAATTCGTTATAGTATCTAATAGCCGCAAAATATTTCAAATGATTTGCTTAGCTTTTTCAATAAGATATTTTTAAAGTAATAGTATAGAATTTTATAAAAGTTGCTCAGGAAAAGGCGTTCAAATTTAAATACTTAACTCTCGCAATCGAACGAAACGACATGGTCAGGAATCTCCTGTTAGGCGGAAAGATGCTACATTTTGAAGTTCAAGTAACTCGTCAATTGCTAAAAAAAAAAAAAAAAACAGAATTTTAATCGTTTCGCGCTTAAAACAAGAATTTACCGGGCTAGCTGATTTTTCTATTATTCAGAGTAAAATTCTTATTTCAATAGCGTTTTGTTGACAGAAATTTTGCACTTGATTTTAGATAACCCATCTGCTGAAAAGTCCTTAGGATACCTTATAAAAACATTTTTTTTCTTGCAACATTCAAATAGATCGATTTGTCGAGGCCCTCAGAATAGGCGACTTGTCTGACATCACCCCGTTTTCCTTATATCCTGAACTCTCTCCAGCCAGCATTTTTTTGAGGTTTGCGAACAGGTAACAGTCGGTGTGGGTCAAATCTCAAGAATAAGTTGTTTGCGTAATCAAATTGAAATATAATTCGTGCAATTTCGTGCTGTTTTTAGTTCACCGTGAGCACTTTGAAAATAGATTTTTCATGGGCAAATGTTTATGCAAAATGAAGTCTATAAGTTCCTCTGATATCTTTAGAGTGTCAGCTAAGTGTGAAGCACTTAACTTTTCGGTTCGTTAACGCATTTCCTTCCTCTGTTGCGTACACGCAACACCATTTTCAAAAAATTCTTATGCGCCCTGTGTGTGAGATATCGCTAACATTTTTTTTTTGTTTTAAAGGTATATCTTTTATCTTTCTTCCTCTCTATAATCCGACACACTTGCGTATGTGTACACACCTTTTTTGGACAAATTTTGAACTGTACACTAAAAATTACTGAATGTAAATTCTTTGTCTTTTCGAGATCAAAATATGTTGACAAAAGAACAACAAAAAATGATGAGTTTTCGTAAAGTAAAAAAAAATATCAAGTCAACCGTAGTTCGAAGGCCTCGTGGAGAACGCACCAACGTCAAGACTAGTGCAGAATTCCGAAAAGAAATTTTCTCCCCCAGCAACATTAAGAAAAAAGTCAAACTACTTTTTTTCAACTCGTGCTTTGACATGCAAAAAAATGCTTGTAGTCAACAGAAATGATTTACGGGCACGATAGGCCAAGGCTATGAAAAAAAAAATATATAATATTAACAGCCGCATCCAAGGATGGCTAATTAAATCATCTTCATCTTCTAATTTTATGTTATTTTTAGCCAGTGAAACCCCATTAGAATTGTTTCGGATATTCTGGGACGACGAAACCATCGGCATTATCGTTTCTAACTGCAAAATCTACTCTTTAATTGTCAACACCACTCGACAACAAGTGTCTCGCTTTATCGAGATCCTTTTTCTTTCTGGCTATCACAAACTTCGTCTATTGGTAGGTTCAACCGTATCTTGGGCTTCTAGCTTTGAAAAAGAAGTTCAATTTATCAATTGATGAACATATTACTCCATATTTCACCCGGCATAGTTAATCAGAGCGAAGCCAATTCGCAACGGCTTCAAATTATGGTGCCTCTATTCCGATTCAGGATATATTTTCCATACCATTCCATACGCTGGCAAAGGAAGTTCATTTGACAAAACCATTGGGTTCGGGCGTCAATGATTCTCTCTATAATCGAATCCATGAATCGAAGAATCAGAGATACATACGTTTTACAATGACAACATCTTCAAGTCATATTGTTGACACTGCTTGCTGAATGAAATAAAGGTTCGGGTAATCGGTACTGTGGGATCAACCCGGCTAAGAGAAGCGAACTGTTAAGGGATCATCCATAAACTACGTGACGCTGATTTTCGTCAAAATAACTTGTAACATGTGAACTAAATATCAGATTGTCATAAAATTTTCACGGGTTTTACTTGAAACTTGGTACTTTCCAAAAAAAAAATGCGGGTAGAGCGTGTATGACGTCATCCTACACACTTGTCAGCCGATGTGTTAGAGTGGTTAGATCAGTGATACTAGGTATCACCAGCTGGACCACACAGATCCAAGCCGAACGCATGCCAAACTCGCAGTCTACAGCTGCTGAAAGAGAAAAAATGAGCTCAGTCATTAGAACGCTCTCATCGAGCCATGTTGTCGTCATAGATTTTCCAAAATATACATATATATGATGCTCTCTCGCTGATGAACCCTTATTTAGATAGTTTTTAAGAAAAAAACGCTTTCACTCATTTCACTCAATTCTAAAATGAAACTATCTGGTCTTAAGCAAATTCGAATTTGCAAGCAAATTGGAGACCAGTAATTTCTTAGGTTATAGAAATTGAAAGAATCCTAAGTTAAAATTTAGCCATCGCTTAAGTATCGTAATACCTCTGTGATACCTTCTTCTGTTCTTGGATTGTAATCCTTAGTTATTGGCGTAATGAAAGTTCATAAAGGACATTTTGCTTTCGATATTCGATTCGATATTTATATGTTGAATTACTTTCACAAAACAGGCTAATCGTATTATTTAGATCAATTTATCTTTTTAAGTCAATAAATCAAAACAGTTAACTGAGAGTCACTTTTAGTGCAAAATGTATCGGAACTTCGTTATGCTCTCACTATAGTTGGCTTCTAAGTTTTTTGCTTGTATTCCTTTTTGTGTTTTTTTTTTGTTGATATTTTGTATTTTTGTTTGGGTTTTATTTTCTTCCTCCGTTTCTTCGTGTTTTTTTTTTTTGCTGCATGTTTTTGGCCAAGTGTAAATAAAGCACATTACGAGTGGCCATGTGAGTAAGAGTGCGATAGCGTAAGTGCTCGTCGAAATGCAAGCACTTAAAGTGCCAACACACACACACACACGCACACGCACATGACACTTGTATATATACATACACATATATAGATGAGCGACACAGTGTACAGGTGGGACAGAGTAAGCAGACAGCAGGTAAGCTGCTGCCTTCTTCGGCTACCCCCTTCCTCACATCATATCTTTTTTTTTGGCTTAACTTGCAACTGCCACAGCGGCAGCAGCAGCAGCCGCACTTAAAAAATCTACACACTTTCTGCTTTACATATTTTCTTTTTTTTTTTGCGCGCCTTTCTTTACGTTTACTTGATTTACTCTCACGTGTAGATGCATGTGTATGTGTGAGCGTAAGCAAGGGCAAGGCATTGGGCAGGTTAATGCAAAAGGGGCATGCCATATGCAGCGTGAGTGGCAGAGCGGGAAGTGCGGGAGAGCGAGAGAGTGCTGTCAAGCTAGCTAAGATTTTAAGCAAGCACTTGACGTCACTGTGTGTATGCGTGTGTGTGTGTGTGTTGTTATTGTCAAAGTGTATTTGCTTAAAAATCAATTACGTCATCATTGTCAAATGCCAATTGGATATTTCGATGATGGCGGCGGCAATGACAAAATTTGCCCAACTTTGCATTCAAATGCACGTATGTAGCTGTGTGTGTGCGTAAGTGTGTGTATCTGTGTGTGCCCGGACTAACGGTAACTGATTTCGTTCATGTTTGTTTGCTTGCCACTCAATGTGCCGCCATCTGCGCGTGTGTATGCGTGTGTGTGCGAGTGTGTGTTTGCCTTGGCGTGCGATGAAGCGCTTCAGTTGTGTCAATACTTATCAGGCGACATTAGCGTCAGTCTGACGATGTCTTGCTATTTATTCGCACACAGTAGAGTCTCAACAAAAAGGAAAAACAAAAAAAAAAAAAGAAACAACAGCAATAAAAAAAAAATCGATGTTTAAGAATTTGCAAAAAATAATTATGTTTCTTTGAAATTCTACAAAGTTGCTGTTTAGTCCTTTCGTACCGAACTTGAGTATCTCTAAAATTTTACAATATTCAATATTTACTTTTAAGTACTTCATAAAAAATTTTTTTTTTTTTTTTTCCAATTTTCTCAATGTCTTAATTTTTATTGGAATATCATTTTCATGTTTTCTACCTGTTCATCTATAATATAACAATAAGTATAAAATTAAATCTAAATAAAATGCCTAAAATCATGTTGGAGGAAAAATGCAAAAGAAAGCCTCTTTGAACTGATAACTAAAATCTCAATGCTTTAAAAATTTGAAAGAATTCCTCAATAATATTAGATTGTTCAGAGTCCGCTTGTTTCTCTTAAGATAATTATTTCTTAAAAATTTATAAAAATGCAAAATTCGAACAGAAAAAACTACGCTTCGAAGTTTACAAAAGATATTAAGTTAAATACTACAGAGGCTTTCTTTCGTCTTTGTTTCTTTTTTCCTTTCTTGTTGAACGCTTCGAAGTTTGCGTATACATTAGACATTTTGTTTTTATTTAGTCTTCAGTCCACTTTATATCTAGCTACTGCACACTTTAAATGTAACTATCAATTTAATCATAAATAAACTCGACTATTGTTACTAAAATAATAATGAGAACATTCTATTGATAAGTTTTTGAAGAACCCAAGATCCAAGATCCACGAATTAACACGGCCACTTTCTAATTTGAAATCGCAGATCGGCTAAAATTAAACCAAAAATGGATCTATTTCTCTAAATATCATACTAGAGATCACAATCTCAGTTGTTCTATGTTTCAAGTGACTACTGTAAAGGTTACACCCTTTTTTTTCTTGTTACGTTTTTGTATTTTTTTCTTGTGTCAATCCGCACACGCACCTGTCGACGCGCAACCTTTTCAACGTCTGCTCTTGTCAGCTCCTCTCTTTATTGCGCTTTCTTTTGCGCTCTTGCTGTCTCTTTCCATTGCTCTAAACACTTTTGTCTGATATTTTATTTATATAAAGTAATATGTGTATGTGTGTGTGTGTATGTGTGTCGTGTATTTTTCTTGCCAATTTTGTCAACATTTTTCATCAGGCCATATTGTATTTCTTTGTTGTTGTTATTCCTCTTATTATTCTTCGCTTAGCTGAGCTTTAAGTGTGTGTGTGTGTGTGTGTGTGTGAGGGTATGAGTATGGCCTAGGTGTTGTTCTTGTTGTTGTTGACCCCACGGCGAAATGTAATAACGCAGAATTTTTGACAGCCCATTTGGACCATTGTCAACTGTTTGCTCCGTTAAGATTTTCAGCCTAAAAATACTTCTAGCCCCCAATATTTATTTATTTTTTTTTTTTTGGTTCTCATATGTGTAGAATATCAAAAGGCGCTTCGATTGGCACCCACTCGAAACTCCAAAACAATCGATAACAGATTGAACAACAACAACAAACATAAAGAAAATGCGTATTTGGCGTTTCTTTGACAGCTTTTGAGATTGTTTTGGAGTTTGAAGTTTTGCTATTGTTGTTGTTGTTTGTTTTTTTTTTTTGTATTTTCGCCCCACTTTGTAGTTTGTAGTATAAAAAGCAATAAATCCGTATTTTGATGTATAATTTTGTTGATGTGATTTATATCAATAACAAGTCTCATGTGTTTGACAATATTTTTTATTTTATATCAAAAAGAAACTGTTACCAAGAACAACCAGAAATTTTTAAGCAAATAACTTAAATGGATGCCACAAAAATGAAATAATTTAAATAAAAACCTTAAAGAGGATTTTATAAAATAATGAGTAAAAATTTGTATTTCTCTAGATTAGTATAATCTTAGGGTTGAAGTTTCTGTGAATCCCAAAACTTAAGAGCGTCCAGAAGTACATAAGAAGCAAATCAAATTTGGCGCAGTGACGTCACATGGACAAATATTTTCATACACTTTGCCTTTGTTGGCATTAAAACCATGTTCCGGTTTTTTTTCTGACAACAAATGGTTTTGTTCGTAAATGGCTTAATAAATTAATAAAAGCTGCAGATTTTCTTTTGTTTTAAAAGCTTAAATAGTTGTCCCATACAAATAGGGGGTTCAGCCACGGATGCGGTTATACCTGCAACATGGGGATTATATCGTATATTCTCAGTTTTTTGAAAGATGAAACTTTAGATTTATTGATTGAATTCTTTGCAAATTTCGGTTGGTAATAAAATTGCAAAAAATAAATTGTCTACTGCTGGCCTGATGTCCTTCCCGAGCTGTAGTTCGATGCAGTTGAGTCCATAGCAGCCTATATTTGATAACACAATAAATAACTAAAACTTAAAAAGTGTTAGGTCATATGATCTGG
Organism: Chymomyza fuscimana; assembly: GCA_949987675.1. Classification (NCBI taxonomy): domain Eukaryota; kingdom Metazoa; phylum Arthropoda; class Insecta; order Diptera; family Drosophilidae; genus Chymomyza; species Chymomyza fuscimana. Next base: position 64,512,192 of record OX465090.1, on the reverse strand, counting down.
TTAATGAGTTCTATGTTTTCATAACTCAACTATGACACATGGGATGTGGGTTTTGGCTTAGGAATTATATCCTGGGTTTTGGGCAATACCATAGTTTACAGCAGATATCCATAGTCAATGCGGTTTCTTCAAATTGATTGTTTCCATTAACGAAATTTTTGTGAAATTTTTCCGATCGGTCTGATGGGTTGACACAATTTTTAATATTCAGAACAAACGCTGATGGCAGCTGTCAAATTTCAGAGCTGCCAGCTGCAGAAAAAAAAAAAATAAGTATCGTGCACTCTTATTGAGATACACAGAGAGGGAAAAAGTCGAGGAGCCACCTTACAATTTCGTTTTGATCGCTGGCTGCTCTTTAACTACATTAAATGTTTTTCTTTAGCTCTCACTTTCTCTCTCTCTGTCTCTCTGTTGCTATGATTAAATAAGCCAACGAATGCAGTTGGTTGCAGTCGCAGCAGCCAAACAACTTATATACATATATATATATATATGTATAGTATGAAGAATAAAAATAACGAAATAAACGAAACAAAATGAAATGAAATGAATTTGTTACGCTGCTTTTGGTGTCGCAGCTGGTGCTGCTGCTGAAGCTGATGCTTTTGCTTTTGGTTTATTTGTTTTTCTCTAGTGCTTTATTGAACTCAGCAGCAGATACACGCACTCACAGATACACGCACACACAGATACACACACACATGGGTTGCTTCATCAGGATTATAAACGCACGAAAGCACCAAACATATTATAGCTGACGCAACGATGTTCGATGTGCCACACACACACACACATACACAGTGAGTGACGGAGAGAGGGTGAAAGAGGCAACATAAAGCTGAAATAAAATAAAATGCTCACCACTGTAATTCATTTAAGTGGCGCATGTCGCGTCTGTGTGTGTGTGTGTGTGTGTGATTGAATGTATATTTGTATTTTGTATTTGTATCTGAGTCCGTGTCAGTGTCCGCATTCGTGTCCCCGTGTGTCGCCGCATGTAGGAGTCACAGTCACTCTATCTCTCTCTCTCTCTCTTTGTATGTGTCCTTACATGAAATTTCATATTTTTAATGACTGTCAGAGTCAATATAACAACAACAACAACCACAATCAGTACAACAACGACAACAACAACAGCGACAGGCAGCAATGTTACAAAAGGCATTCCATTTTCTTTTCATAAAAATGAATGCAAACAGCATGAAAAATGTTCACTACACACACACACACACACACACACACACAAACAAGTATATACAATATATACATAGTTCTTTGTATACACAAATGTTCGATTCAAAAGAAATTTTTCAAAAATTTTTCAATGCAATAATGCACACACAAACACATAGACGATTATAAAATATGCAGAAGAGCAAATATTTAAAAAATTTGAATTTTTTAAATTCTTTTAATGCATAACATTATCTGTAGGTTATAATCATTAAATATTTTAAAGCTGAGTTGGCATTTAACGTTTTGATGAAAACACATATTGCTATTTCTAGAGTTACAGTCTACTCTACTGGCAGACAACATTTCAAAATTGCCCAATAATGTATCTAATTTGAGTTGCCAGAAGATACATAGATACATTTCTATCTGCTTCAATTAAGAAGTGAACTTAATCCTTGACACCGACACCAGTCTGTATGTTGTTGTTTGAATAAATTGATACAAAATAATGTAGGTTTGATGTCGAGCCAACATGCACATGATACAGCACACAAACACACACACATAGATACAGATATAGATACAGATACATTTACACATGAGCTATCATAAATGAAAAATAATGTTTAAAATATTGATAAAATTGTAGCAAAAAATAACGAAATGGGTTTCATTGAATATGGACAAAAGGAAGGGTAAGGTTTTCTAAGCATAGAAGAAGCTTTAATAAACTGCAAAAACCTTGAGCTCTTGCTTTTTTGCTACCAAGAAATTGGATTGTTCGGTATTAGGAATTAGTTTATTAAAATAAAACTTTATGTTTACTGTAAATAATTTTTGTGTAAATTGAGAAAAGCGATAAAACGATAGATTTTTATCTAAGACAGATTTTTAAAGCATGTTTCGATCGCGCCAATTAATAATGTAGTCAAAAAAGTCCCTAAAGCGGGTACGCATGCAAGCAAAATATTGGTTCACTGTGCGTATAAACAATTTGTTGTAGGAAATTAATACTTATCATAAAAAATAATTATTAATATGGAAAAATGCTTTATAGAGAAGTTCGTTACAGGCCATATGATTACAAGTAACATGGCCGTATTTACTGTACCTGTATCTTTGTCAGCATATTGTAGCTTTTCTCTTATCCGTTTCAAAGGATTCTTTTTTGGTATTTTGTACATGCGTGTGGCATATGCAGTTGTCAGAATGAGACTTGTGGCAAAAAAACCCAGTAAATAAAGATTTGTCGCAGTTTTGTAATTGTTTTGCACCGCGAGAATGGGGCAAGAGGCAAGGAGGCTAGCTAGAAGTGTGAGTGCTGTCATGCAGCAAGGTGAAGGTTGCTGCAACGGACAAGCCGCAGCACAAAAAAAAAAAGCAACAAAGAGAGACATTGACAAAGATAGCAAATATAAAAGAGAGGTAAGAGATAGCGATGGAACAGTTGTTTTTTCTCTTCTACTGTTTTTTGGAGCAGGCAAATTTAAAAATTTATGCAACTGCAGTTGCAAGGACACGTAAAGAGCGAGTGAGAGACAAAGAGAGAGAGAGAGCGAGAGAGACAGCGTGCGAGGGAACAGCAAGAAAAGAGGTTAACATGTTTTGGCCAGGCCTGAACTGGCTTGGCCTGGCCTGCCCCGGCCTGGCCTGCCCCGGCCTGGCCTGGCTTGGCTTGGCCTATAACAATAACGAACAGCGCAACACTTATGTCGGTTTACTTTCGGCCAAGTGCAGTAACATATACAGCATAGCAGCCATAAATCCATACACTGAGAGAAAATTTCTCTAAATCTCAAAGTGCGACAAATTTATTAAAATTTCGACAGAGTACTTATTAAATTTAAACCCAATTTGGCAAACAAAAACTGACGATGATGCTTATCAGACGTTAATTAGTGTAACCAAACTCGACAATAGTGCATGAGCCAAACTGGCTGAAGCTATTATTCAATTAGACCTTAAATATCTCAGCAAGAGATTGACCAGATAATATTTTGTGTGACCAAACTTGTTAAAAACTTAAGTATCTCAGCAAAAGATGCACATATTGGCTAAAATCTATTTAAGAAAAACAGCTCAGCATGGTTAGTGTGACCAAACTCGAAAATAATGCTGAAGCGCTGAACTTGCAACATATTTTTCTCAGTCTCTGCATCTGCTTATGTACGAGTATGTGCATATGCTAGTTGACGAAGTGAAGTGGTAGCTACAACAGCAGTCAACAGCAGTCCAGTCCAGTCCTGTCCAGAATGAGAATCAGAATTTGAACCAGCGCGAAGCAAGGGTGGGGAGGCAGTTTGGAATGGTCATGCAGCAAGTTTGCAGTTACAACATGCTGCATTTTGTGGAGCTCAGAGCCTAGAAATATGCTGCAACAGTTTTGTGTGTGTTTAATTTTCCGTTGTTTAATGTGACCATGACACGGAAGCTAGTAAAGAGCTGTGTGCATCTGCCGCCGCTCTTTGCTCTCTCCACTTTCTCTCCCTGTTGCTGTATGCACGGGGAAAACTAATGACTGACGCAAAAATGTTGCAAATGTTTGTTGCTGTTGTTATGCATGTTGCTTTACAACTTCTGTTTGCCACTCTCCCTTCTTCTCGCTTCTTCTCGCTCTTTGCACTGGCTCTCTGTCTAATGAATTGTTTTGCAAAAACAAAGAGAGAGAGAGAGAGAGAAAAAAAACTCACTGAAATTTAATTTTTTAATCAAACTGAACAAAAACGGAAATTAACGCAGCAGTTCGTCCTGTTGTTGCATAATCACAGCTGCATTCTGTTGCAATTAAAAGACAGGAAAACAACAACAACAACAACAACAGCAACAGCAGCGCTATAGTCTAACTTTTTTTGCAGCCTCACTTATAATGGATTTTTATCATTAAATTGTAGAAGTAATTTTTTTTGTATGCTCTGCCTTTGTCTATCTGTCAAAAGCAGCAGCCAGGAAAATCTTTTTTTTGTACTCCTTAATCCTAAAGCGAAAAAATATACACTGTACAGGAGAAAGGAAGCATTTCCAATGCAATATCTGTTTTTTTTCTATGGAAACTCTTTAATTAAAATAACTTTCACAGTGCCAAACTTGAATTACCGAAATCGTGAGCTATCCGCTGATCTTGAGTTTGGGGATTCCACTGTTAATTTTCAAAATTCGAACTAGAACTTTAATTTCACTTATACTCTTCAAGAGCATTCCAGAAACAAAACGAATAAACCAAACCGAACAATTCTATTCGAATTCGTTTTTGCGTGCTTGAATATTGAAAAAATTATTTCAGTATAAAATGCGTACTTTTTAAACCGATTCGTTTTAATTCCTCTTGCAACAAAACATTTCAAACCACATGAAAAATTCGGTTTGGCGAAATTGGGAGCACCAAACATTCGGTTTCAAAACGAATCCGAATAAAATGTTCGGAATCGTTTTCCGGAGCACAGCCGATTATATCTTTTCATAGTTAAAATAAATTTTGTACTAAAATTTTTGCTTTATGGACTTGAGAGCATCCCATTGTCGGTGACGGCTTCCAGGGGTTTCAGGTATTTCGAAGTCGGTCACGCCTGACTTTAAATGTACGCAATTTTTCTTTCTTTTTGATTCTCTTCTCTCTCTTTTTTTGTTGTTGCTTGTTTGCATTTATCCTTGTTGTTGTTGTCCTTGTGGTTGCTGTTGTTGTTGCTGTTGCTGCTGTTGCTGTTGCTGCCTTGCCAAGTTTCAACAAAGCCGCCTCTGGGCTTGGTACAAGTTAAAAAAATTAAAAAAGAATACAAAAAATAATAATAATAATAAAAGACATGTTGAAGAAGTAGGGGAAAAAAATTAAAGTTAACGTGTGCATAACAATGTGCCACGCCCACAGCTGCGCCTTCTTCATTTGCTTCCGTCTGCTGCTCCGCTTTTTGCTCTTGTTATCGTTGTTGTTGTTGTTGCTGTCAGCCATTTTGTACTTGCAATTACTTAAAATTTGTGTGTTTCGACGTTTCAAAAGCTGCAAAACTTTCATACGCTCCTCAGGCCCCGCTCGCTTTGTTTTTATTCTAGCAGAAATCAATTCACTTAGCCCTTGCGCATTTACAAATTAGTGAGTTAATTACAACAAACAAAAAAAAAAAGGAAAGATTCCGAGAAGTATAAATTCGAAATACTTTGACAAACATTTTTGTTTAAGAAAATTCAATGAATATGGAAGTGAAGGGAATGATAATTTTGTTTTTAACCCCTATACATATATAAAAGCTTTAGGTTTGTTTATCTAATAATATGTTGAGACTTGCCGACTTAAGTATACCCTGCTGACGACTAAATTTCAACAGTTTTCGTTCAAGGGCGTAAGTTTAGATAGACTAGTTGATGAAGTGGACACGGCTCGTTGTTTCGATTAGTAACAAAGTTAATCCCAAGTTGACTGATTAAGTTAGAAGAATCAGATTCCCGAAAAGTAAGTAAGTAAAAAGTACGTAAATTTCCAGCAAAAGCTGAACCAGAAAAATGCCATTGAATTGAAACCCTTAAGCGCCAGCTCCAAATTGATGGATGTATAGATTACAATTAAACATCTCTCTTTTCAATTGAATTTCTAGTCTTTCTTGTTTGGGCTTAACAATTTGTGTGCAATTGCATAAGCATGCCGAGAAATCCCAACCATTCACCTGTCCACTTTGTACCCATTTTCAGAACAACCATCATCAGAAGCTAAACACAAGCATTCTATGCTTTGGTCTGTATTGCTCTGTTGCGCGCATTGAATCCTGAAAGGGTTTCAGATTACTCTTTTGTATTTGGATTTGTGTTTCCATGGCCATTCATATCAGTTACGTTTCCATTGGTTGTTGTTGTTGTTGTTGCTGTTGTTGCTACTGGAGCACAGACAAACGCCGTATAAATAACCAAGTGGGGTTACGCCCTTTACGCCATTTTGCATTGGTGATGTGATCATCTGACTTTGACTTGTTGCCCTTTTAACGCATCATTGCATAACACGTTGTATTTGGTGTTTGTGTGTGTGTGTGAGTGCGTGTGTGCGTGAGTGCATGAGTGTAGAACCGGAATTGGGTCATTAGACTGACGTTTGTGGCAAGCTTTTTTCAAATTGCAAAATGAAAGTTTTCATAAACTGAAACTGTCGTCTCGCTCTCTTAATTTAAATTTTTAGGTAGCAATGACTTAAAATGCCACTGCTTGGTTGGTTGTAGCAAATCGAACAAGCAGTGCGGTTTAAAGCGACCTTCAGATACCCTCTACCAGGCCTCTTTACTAATACATTACGATTATTTCAGACTTTTGTGATCCGTTTATAAAGATGATTGGTATCAATTGAATCTTTAATATCATGGCATTCATAGAGACAGAAACGGACAGATGAACGCACGAACTTGCCTTGGCCGATGTCTTGTGTCTTTCTCACTAAATTGATGGTAACCTTGGGAACCACCTTCTATGTTACATTCCTAGAGCAGAGTATAGAGTACTCTTACTTATAACTTGAGAAAATGCTAAAAGTCAACCAATCTTTTGTATCTGAGATTCTCTCAAGCGCACAACAGAAGATGATTGTAAACCCAGATATCGATTAAGGTTTAGTTTTCGTAGTTCAATTCTTGTTTTATTTTTTTGTTTAAGAAAAGGACTAGATCAATGAGAATGCTCAATCAGTTTATTCTAAGAATAAAAATATACTCTTATATCCTGAAAAAGATCGGATCATAGTATAAATTTTAGAACTCTTCTGTCAAAGTTTCCTTGATATTAATTCAATTCAATTCTTGTTTTATTATTTTGTTTAAGATAAGGACTAGATCAATGAGAATGCTCAATCAGTTTATTCTAAGAATAAAAATATACTCTTATATCCTGAAAAAGATCGGATCATAGTATAAATTTTAGAACTCTTCTGTCAAAGTTTCCTTGATATTAATTCCCCATATCTATATCTAAAATTTTGCCATGTATTTGTACTAGTATATGGTATACATACATATATGAATATGCATTATGTACTAGGTTACTAAAGTAACTATGTGCATAAAATTATTCTATTTTTTAGTGCACATAAATCTTTTGGTTTAGTCGACCAATGCAACAATTCGACAATAATAGTAATAATAAAAATAATAATAATAATGACAGCAGGGTGCAAAGCACATAAACAATGTCAGCCGCAACAACGACAAAAACAACAACAACAACAACGAACAGTGGCAATAAAAAGGAGCAAAATAAAACTAGAGCCAAAAGTAAAAATACCCAAAACAATAATAATAAAGTTGCACGGTAAGAGGGGGTCGATGTTGGGAAGGGGTTGAATGCAAAGAGCTCACTCTGCCTTTTACTCTGTCACTCCTGCTCTCTGTCTCTCTCTTGCTCTTTCTATGGAGCATAAAGCAACACCAACAACAAAGTTAGCTATAAAATTTTCAATGCATAAGCAAATAAGCAAATATTTAATTTGACTCAAATTGCAGCTTAATAATGTTTGTGCGCAAATTTTTGGCAGCTACTGTATTGTTTGTATGTGTATGTGTACGTACACACACAGACACACACTCACTCAGAGTGACGCCATTGCAAATTGTAATAAATATTTAAATGTTAATTCAATGGATGTAAGGTATTCATCCACTGGGGTTCAAAAATTTAAACAAGCAGAATACTTAACATCTTGGTTTTCATTGTAATGGATATGGAAATGGTCAGAAATTTAAAGATAAGATGACTTGATGATTTTTATTTTTTTTTATCAAACAATGGCAATCTATTCATGTGCCGGAAATATCTCTTTGGGATTGTGAGAATTCTTAAGGCTGACCAGACCAACAATAGAAAAAGAAATTCAAAATAAAAGCAATAGCGTTGAAAGAATCTTGAATGATGCTGGCTTTATTTGAAGCTCATCAAATTATCTATGGTGGCTTTAATGCTTACGTCAGCTGGCTCTCTCTCTCTCTCAGTCCGTTTAGTGGCTAAAGGGGTAACACCTGTGTGGAGCATGGCTTTTTAAGGTAATTTTTCGATTTCTTTTTTTTTAATAAAATAAGTGACGATATATATTTTGAGCTACAAAAATTAATTTGTCCAAAGTAATAAAAACAAAATGGCGCCTGTTGAGAGCTACGAGTACATGACTAATTTTAGGAGAGACCTCTACGGCTGCTGCTTTTTGATGTCGCCATTGATCTGAGACATAAAAAAAATGTCACTTCGGGACATAATTTCTAACAAAATTGTCTAGCAATTAAAAAAAATCAATTTTCTGAAGGTTCTACACAGCTGTTACCTCTTAGGTTCTATGTTTTTTTTTACGGAAAGATGTCAATCAATATAACAATTGGAAAAACTATTCTTGCTATTTGGTCAGCCTATGTTATAAGAAGATTTCAAGACATTTCGTCTAAAATCTAAGGCTGCTCAGAAAAACTTTATTTGTGTTTTTTTTTGGCACCCAGTATCGGGTTTAAAGCTTTTTTTACACTTATTAATTTGAGTACAATACGCTCAATTCTTCACTCTGTATAGTTAGCTGAGTAAAAGTCAAAGTCAAGTTTAAAGCTTTTTCTGCATTTCCAACCAAATTAGCCACAGACAAAAAACAATATAAATAAAAATAAAAATAAGCGAAATATTTACAACGTGTTGCAATGTTCCAACTTATGAAATAATTATATCAAAAAGTTTTCCAACTAAATTAAGCAAATATTGTATACAAGTTTATTTAAAACTTAAATAATTCCTTTTGAAGATAATAAGCTAGGCACACAAAAAATTAAAAACAAAGTATAAAATATAAATGCCTTTTGGCGCTTTTCGGCTGTTCATTTGATATCAGAAACCTAATTAACTTGATGTTGATATAATTTGTTAACAACAAATAAATATGGCATTAATTGGTATACAAAGTATACAAAATATTTTATGGCCCATAGGCAATGTTTTATTTATTTTTTTTTTTTTTTTTCATTTTTAGCAAATTAGAAAGAAAGTTTGCGCTGCAATCCAGTAGATAGCTCTATCTATGTATCTATAACTCTCTTGGGCGAATTTTTTATTTTATTTTTTTTTATTTTTGCAACTGTAGTTTGCTTTTCTTTAATATTTATTTGTTTTTTTTAAGCTTTAAGCTCCAGTGAGTTTTCTGAAATGCTGTATTGTGTGTTTGGGGTTTTGAGTTGGGTTCCCTTGGGTGCCCTTGTGTGTGGTCTGGCCTTATCTTCAAGTTGTTGGTTTTGTATTTTGCTTTTTTTATGTATTTTTTTTCTGTTTAGTTTGTTTTACATTTCACTTTCAGTTTTTATTATCGCACTAACACACACACATACGCATTTACATACAGGCAAAAGCCAAAGCCACAGCATGAAATATGCTCTAAATGAAATAAAACCACTGCATACTTTTAGGCCTACGTTGTTTGTACATACACAGTGAGTCAAAAAAGTCTTGGTAAAAAAAATATTGAAAATGAGGCATGTTTCTTTATTATTGTTGCGCCCAGTGCTGTAAATTGGGAAATCATTTTGTGATCCCAAAAAACAACGCAGCGAAACATATGTTGGAATGACGTTATACAAATGCAAATGTACAAATTAATTTTCATTAATAATTTTGAAAAATTATGCAACACTTTTTGTTTTTTTGATTACTTCTATACAGCTGTACGCAGCAGCCAGAAATGCTTCCAAACAAAACAAAAACTTCATGGAAAAAATAAACGCAGTCAAACGTTTGCCTATTAACTTGATTGACAGCTGTACGCAGTGGTCGCCGTAAAACAGTGTTGCCTCCTTGATTTTGTAGAAAATTATGAAAAGCAGCTGCTTCTATTTTGTACCTTTACTCTTCAACCCAAAATCACGCAACAAAAATAACTTAACGCAAACAAAAACTACCAAAAAAATACCGCATTTTGTTTTTTTGTAGCACACTGCTTGTTCAATTTCAGTAAGAGTTTTTGTGCGAAAGCGTTTTTGGCCTTAAAACAAAAAATAAATAATTGAAATGCTTTTTTGTACATACAAATATATTATTAATTAGTATCAATTTATTAGTTAAATAATAAATTTAGCAAGTTGTGTGGAAAAAAAAAATTTAATTTCTGTAACAAAAAATTTTAAAAACTTAGCGAAGACTTTTTTTATGTACTTTATATGTGCGTGCGTGCGTGTGTGTGTGTGTGTGTGTGTGTGCACTGCTAACTACAGCACTTTAACATTATCTTTGTGTACGATCTGTTTGTATGTGTGTTTGTGTATATAGTATGTGCGTTGTGCCTGCTGCTTCCGTTTTTACGCCATTTTGTTGCTTTTCGTTTCGTTTTCACTAACCAACACACACGCACACATACGTACATACACTCTTGTGTAAGCGCGCTGCAAAAAAAAACAAGAAGAGAAGAAGTAGAAGACAAACAAAAGCAGGCAAGAGAGTAGAGAGAACGAACGAAATATCTTTTATAAATATGTAAAAAGCGTTTAATTTATGCAAATGAAAAGCGCACACAACAAACTACACAAACAACTACAACACGAAAAACAACACCAAAACAAACCATAGACAACGAATAGTCAGGTCAGGTTGGCAAAAGCCAAAAAAAAATTATATATAATATTATTATTATGTACGTATACGTATATGCATATATATATATATGTATATATGTATATGCACACGCACACGCGCACGCTCACACACATACATGTACGATGACGGTAACAAATTCGAAATTAATTTACGTTGAATAACAAAAGAGACGCAACAACAACACAAACAACAACAACAACAAAAGCCCAAAACACAATGAAAGCAAAAAAGCAAAAAGTAAAAGAAAATTAAAAAATAAAGCGAATAAGCGTGTGAGAGCAAAAGAGGGCCAAATGAAAATGAAGTGCAAAAGTGTCAAACAACAAAATTGAATTCAAATGGACAAAAACAACAACAACAACAAACACCAAAATAGAACCAAATAAAAAGAAAATCTTCAATTTCTTCGCTTTTAAGTACAGTGTACGGTTCGGTTCGTTTCGTTTCGGTTCAGTTACGTTACGACTCGGTTCGTTTCGTTCGTTTTGATTCGTTTTTGTTTCGTTTTCTCATTCGTGGACATATCCAATGGCTCTCAGTTCCTTATGATGGAGACATTTCTTGTCCTGGGCCTGTGTTTTATCCTGTACGAAGCATTGGATTTCTTTCAAGGCTGCATACACAGCAACACGCCCTCACCGAGTGACCAAATCGAGGCCTATCGTCGCGAACTCGACGAACAGCGACAACAGCAGCAGCAGGAGCAGTTCCTAGCCAGTTTCTCACCACTTTTGGGCGCACATTTTGCCGCAGCCGCTGCGGCTGCCGCAGCAGGATCACAATCCTCGTTGGATACAACCACGCCGACTGCCTCGACTGCTAGCATTATAAGCGACTCTTACGAGCAGTCCCAAACCTCGCAGCAGCAACAACAGCAGCAGCAACAGCAATCGCAGCCGCATTCCTTGAGCACGCCTGGCCTGTTCAGGCCCGCTCTTGGTGGTTATCAAATCTGCTACGATCCAGAGAATCCGCTGCATGCCACATCATCACTTCCACGTGACTATTATTATCTGCAACAGCAGCAGCTGAAGAATAAGGCATCTTCCAAGTCATTGCTCTCAAAGTTCTCCTCCACCAACTCCGATAATCGCATCTATCCAGAGGCGGCGGCGGCGCACGGCGTCTTGGGTGTATCCTCTGCAGCGGTAATCACCACACAGCCGCTGCCTGTGGGAGAGGCCGCGAGTCTTTTTGATTGCCAGCCACCCTTGCCACAGATTCCTGCCTCCCCGTTGCTGGTGGAATTAAAGCGTGCCATTATAAGCAGCAATCAGCGACAGGGACAGGGACAGGTACAGCTAGAGACTCGGTATAGGAGCAGCAGCAGTAGCGGCTGTAACGTGAATGTTGGCATCGAGGACGAGGATCAATACGAAGACGACGAGGAGGACAACGACAACGATAACGACAACGAAGACGACGACGGACTGCTGAGTGACGAAAACTGTGGGCATTGTGACGAGGACGAGCTCTCGTGTGCGCGTAGCTCTCAAGGTTCAAGCTCCAGCTGTCAGCTGTCGGAGAATCCATTAGCTGCACCAGCAACCAGTGAGCCAAATATTTGTTTGGCCAGCGCTCGTTTACTTGCATCCTCTCACGGCTTATTACCACGTATACATCATATAGCTATCGACGACATTGGCATTGGAGTTGGAGGCCAGACCAACGGGGAGACAAATTCAGGTGCCTCGTTGGCGGCCAGCTCGCACGCGGATTTTCGTGAGATCGAATGCGAGCGTCTGAGGCGCAAGTGCGTGAGCGTTAAGCGAATATATAGCATATCGGAAAAATTCTAATCTCTAATCGAACAATTCGACCATCCCCACAATCGATAAATCAAATTAATCGAATCAAACTCAACTCATTTTGTACAAAATGCAAAACTCACCATTGCACCACAGCAAGCTAAATCAAATTTTAAAAGTCAAAAAAAAAAAAAAATGCAATCAACCAATTAATTAATTGAAGAAAAAACAAGCAAAAATTCAACATCATAAAATCAAAATCAAATCGAATCGCATCGAAATCTGTTCATTAATCAAAAAGAAAGAACAAAATTATGCAACCAAAATCACAAAATTGCCAAAAGCGAAACACCCCACACAAGGTTAGCAACATACTATTGAAATCCACTCATGCGTAAGGAAAATTTTGAAAAGAAAGCCCAAATTGGTTTTCTTCTGCCTCAATTGAAAAAAATACCAAAAAAAAAAAAACAACTAACAAACTTATTATATTTTATACAGTAGTTAAAGTAAAGAAAACTGAAATCACCGAGTACAACAATGAATTTGCACTAATAAATGATTATCACAACTGCTCGCCAACTTCACCAACAATTACACCCACAAACTCACCGCAAAGCACCTAGCTTTCGAAAAGCAAAACTCACCAAACTGTCTATGTGCGCGCGCAATTCACCTCGATCACAAGCGATCACTCAATCACATATGTAAATGTATTTTTATTCCCCACCAACCACCTTGATTGCATACTTACTTATGTCTGTGTGTGCACCGTTTCACCAAATCACCACAGCACCCACTTCACCCACACCAAATTCACCACTTTACCAACTCTACTGCTAAAATGAAATATTTTATTTTAATAATATTTTTACAGCTGCTTAGGTTGTTTACACTGCCAAGTTGCAAGTCGATTAGCATTTTTTTTTATTTAACACAAAATTCAACAAATTAATTATTCACCACACTGGTAGCAGCTAAAAGTTTTTACATATTTCAACACTATTGCAGCTGCAGTGTCAAACGCTTTAGTGTTGATGTCTCTCACGCTCTCACTCTCCACGTACAAAAGAGACATTTTCCGCCGCCCACAAATACATATGCAAATGCAAAAAAAAAAAATGAACAGAAAATTGAATAAGAAAAAAAGGATGAAAAATCCGGAGCGCCGTCTAACAGACAATAACTAATTTCGGTATCATTGTTCGTATGCCAAGGAGAGCCCAACTTGCAACATTGTGTTGCCACTTTGCTGTCACACAACATTACATTCTACTACTTATGGACACCCAGACATACATATGTATGTACGGATTGGGTTCGGGTGCGCTGTATTATTATTTTTTATAACTTGTCCGGCACTATGCCGGTTCTTAAAAGTTGTTTTGCTCCATGCTGGCCATGCTCTATGCCACTTGGTTCATTTTGCGCAGCTTGTGTGAATCCTTTCAATTATTCGATATGTGTCTGGTAGCAGCGGCAGGGGCAGTAAGTTCTTGCCCCTTTGTTGTTGTTGCTGTTGAATTTTTTTGTAGCTCAACCCTCAACTTTTGCTTCGTTTTCATTTCTTGTGCCTCAAACACACACTCGCACACACATTGCCATAAGACCCGCATTATTTTTCATTTCCCAAGCCAAAGCCGGAGCCGGAGAAGCAGACGGAGATGGAGTTAGCTTCACAGTAGCCGCAGCCATTCGCCATTTGCTTTGTGCGCCTTAAACCATCTCTATATATATGTATATGTGTATAAAGAGCAGACCAGCAGCATTCAGTGCTCAACGTTCAACGTTCGCAATCTTTTTGTCTTTTCTTCATCATCGTTTAGCTTGATGTGGTTTTTCCGACTTAATCAGTTTTACTATTGTTTGTTTTACTATATGTATTTTTACTGATTTTTCTTGCTCCTCCGGAGACGGGACGAAGACGTTGTGGCTCCCAACTGCGTCTATAGTGCTTCAAGCTTACCGCCATGCTGCCATTTTGTTGACGTTGCCACTGTGTGTGTGTGTGTGTGTGTTTGGCGGTTCTTTTGTGTGTTGGTTACGTCATGAGTCATATACACTCACGCACACATACGCAAACTGCTGCTAGGGGCTGCAGCACAATGGCGCACAAAAGTATGCTTTACTTTTTTGTGTATTGTACAGGGTTGCCCAGCTGGCAATTATATTGTCTGCGTGTGTGTGTGTGTTTGTGATTCTGCGTCTCCAAGGCAGTTTAGCTATACCACTACACACACACACATCCACACACAGATACAAACAGCTCATAAATGCTTCATCATTGCAAGTATTTAGCTATTGGGTTGCCTTTTTATATATGGCACATACATACATATACGTAAATCCATATACATATATATTTGTATTTGTTTTGTTATTGCTATGACTACTGGCATTTAGCAAGCGCGAATCAAGCTGCAATGCTGCATGGTTGCCTAGTATTCCATACAGCCCGCCAACCCCCCACCCAGCCATTTACTACTCCCTTAACTGCCATTAAGTATGCACCCCTTTTGCACCCCGCCTACGGCCCCAAAGCCGAAGTCAAGAGCAATATTCTTTCACATCATTAAACATCGTGTGCAAGACATTGGCTTCATATTTCCATCACTTAGGAAATATACAAAGTTAGACCAAGTTTGAAGCTGCTCCATTTCGCATTTGGTATTAGCTATTAGCAGCGAGCAAAAGAAAAACATTTCGAGTAATCATTATAGCTCTACTTATTATAATATATGAGTTGCAATAATTTCACAATTTAACTCAGTCAGAGCTACGTCTCAGCTTATCCAAAAAAAACAAAAAAAACACAAAAATTTCAACTCAATTAATCAACGACTTTGACCTTTGAATAGATTAGGTCTATTGTATATAATACACTTATATAAACTCAGTGTCTGATTCTATGTAGAAGACATATCCTTAAATTACTGCGTGGGACGTTCTAGAAGAATTCAGCTTTACCTTACTGAGCAACTTCACTCAACTAAAATCAATTTGCAAAAACGTTTCCATTAACGTTATCGTTTATCAAAATTAGTTTACACCTAACTATAACCATCATCACCATTTTGGTGATAGTTTCTGTCCTTGCGTGAACTTCTTGGACTACCCTCGCATGCTGACTTTTGTTTTCTGTAAACTTGTCGGGTTAATAGCAAGCTGCAAATGACATGAGAGAACAAAACAAGTTTGCTGTCGCAAAGTATGCTTTAATTTATTTCGGCCAACCCAAAGTTATCGCTTTTGTTTCTCTCTGTGTGTGTGTCTGTGTGTGTGTGTGTGTGCGCATGTGTATCTGTGGCTCTAGCTGCTTTTGTATCTGTATCTTGGTTTGAAAAAAAAAAAAAATTTAAAACGAGAAAAAAAAAGTGTAATATCCAATTCAATTATGGTTATTTTCTGCTCAATTTTTGATTTCGATGAGCTAAGCGCCCGGAGAGCATTTGTACTTCGGCTACCGGGAGCAGGCCCGTGCTCTGCAACTCATTCAGTTTGACGCCAATAACCATATCGATTTCCTTTTGATGCAATGCCTTCATGGCACGTTCATGATCATTACGTACTTGTTCCTCGTCCATTATGCGTCGACGGTTTAGCTCCTGATCGTTTATTTGTCTACCGACTGCATCCAGTAGTTCTCGCTTCTTTGTGGCCAATTCTTCTTTCTCTCTTTGCAACTGCTTTTGATATTCGGCACGCTCTTTAAGTATTTCTTTGTGTTCCCGCTGATGCTGCAAATTATAGCAGGCTCTCATGCAGTTCAACTTGTATTGATGCTCCCGATGTGACTGACGCAAATCCTCGGCTGCACGCATTACCTTCTCAGTGGCTGCACGCTCCTCTTCGCGATACTTGCGCTCCACTTTCTCAGATTCGGAGATGAGGCGCATTTCATCTTGATTGGTCTTGGCATCCAGTGCCTTTTGTTGTATGGCATAGAGCACATCTCGGCGACGCTGCTCCTCAGCCGCTTGGGCAGCCTTCACCTTGCGTTCCTCTCGCAGCTTGTGCTCCTTGTCGATTATATACTTATTGGCGCGTAATTCATCGCGTTGCTCCTGCAGGCACATCATGTGCCGGAAATCCTTATTGGCTCGTATATAGTATTGAAGCTCTTCGTGATAGGCCATCTTGCGCTTGGAACGCTGCAACTTCAACTCTTTCTGTGAACGCTTGTACACGTCAATGGCCTTGTGCATTTCCTCGGCGTCCATACGTCGCTGATCTTCGGCCAGATAACGCAAGTTCTCCCGATCGGTCATCTGCTTACGCACTTCAGCGTTAAACTCAAGACGTTTGTTTAGCTCCTGTTTGTCTCTTTGCTCGATGGTGCCCCACTTGGAAACATTGTATTCCCAGTCTTTTATGAGCTGCTTCTTTTCGCAT
Source organism: Chymomyza fuscimana (assembly GCA_949987675.1). NCBI lineage: Eukaryota > Metazoa > Arthropoda > Insecta > Diptera > Drosophilidae > Chymomyza > Chymomyza fuscimana. The sequence goes on along the minus strand of OX465090.1, from coordinate 64,495,300 downwards.
TCCATTTGAGCGCGTTCCATTAACTCACGATCCTTCATCTGTTGTCGCAATACGGCATTGCACCTGGCCCCATTGATGGCACGTGTGGCCACCTGCACACGTTCATCCTGCGCGTATTTAATATGCAACGCCTTGTGCAGCACCTGCAAACGCTTGGCCTCGTTACGTTTTGTCAAGTCCTCAATATCCTCGGCTGCCTGATCTTTGGCTCTCTTGCGTGCACTTCGCGTCTCACGGCGTGTCTCGTCAATTTGATAGAAATATTGTCGTAGTTGCTCTGTCATCTCGTTATTGTTGCGCTTCTCCTCCTCCAGTCGCATATAGTCTTCCTGCAGCTCCATCTCTGACAGCGGACAATCCGCACGCATGCGTGCAACCTCTTCCTCATCGATTTTGGCAAATCCTTTGGACTCCCAAGATTGTCCTTGCACATGAAAAAACGTCGCTGATTTGGTATCGAACTGCTTCGATTTGCGTGCCTTGGTGCTAGCTGTTTCTAATACACGATCTTCCAGAGATTTTCGAGGTGCACGTGTACCCGGTGGCAGTGGTCGCCGCCACTTTCTTGCCTCTGCGCCCATTTCGCGTGCTGTTGGCCGATACCCATAGAGACGGCGTCCATACTTGTCATAGCAATATGGTTGCAATAGCTTCGAGGGACTTGGTTTGCAGGGCATGTGCATCTTGAACGTAGCGCACGAAACGTTTATAGTTGATCTTAAGATTTTGAAAGTATTTTAAAGAATAAATTTTTCAATTATTTGTTTGTCTCACAATTTCGTTTTCGTATTTTGAAAGTGTGTCTGGAGTTGTGCTAAAGTTACTATGTAAATGAAATTGCTTCCAATGCCTACTTGGAGAGGCACTTGGTTTGGAAATGAGAAATCAGATAAAAACTCAACTTTGCAGATGAAGATGTAAATGATGAACGGTGGCGTTAGTTGTTACCATGCCAATGACAGCAATTAAGTCTATCCAATTGAAAGCAAGCAGCTTTATGCTATATCTTGTATAATTTAATCACAAACTGTGCCCAATAGGTAGTAGGTATGTATTTAAGTAGTACATAAGGGAGAGGTTTGTTTTGGAAAATTGGCTGTTCTCGGCTTTCAATGCAAAGCTTTGCAAGCTACCGGGGATTAGGAGTTGGCTTCGTTTAGTTGAGGTGGAGCTGCACGGATTTGTTTTATAGCTTCGTATTTGTGCACATTACGAAGGAAGCGCACTTAATCACACGCATTGGGCGTGGTGCGCAGACTTAGTTCTACTCCAAGAACATATCCTATTTTTGGCGACAAATCAAATTGATTTCGTCTCTTTACGTTTATGCCCCTTTTTATCAAGAAACCATTTTTACAACCGCTCCCTACCCGCTTTAATTTGTTGTAGTAGCTTTGGTTGGAGGGGGTTGGGGCTGCGTTATTAAATCACTTTTATTGCCATTGAAATGTGCAAAAGTTTTTTCAGATCGCGGCAGTTAAGGCAAGTCCATAAAGCCGCCAAAAGGGGGGCAGCGGAACGAGGCCAGCAATGGTTACGCTTGTGGAGTGGGTTACGGAGGGCGTAGCATTGTACTATATAACGACAGACGCCCACACACACAATTACGCATGAAATGTTGTATGCCGACTTGCTCCAGCTCCCCCTTTTCCGTTGCTCCCTCAAGGCTATTGACGATAAAAACAACAACAACAACAACAGCAGCAAAAACAAAAACAAAAATAACAGGAATGGCCAACAGGGCGTAGCCATTATCGTGGTTCCTGTTTCTTTTTTGTTTTTTTTGTCTCGTCGTTGTCAGCTGACGTATACGCAATATTATGTGCACTTATTTGAGCATAAAAAATATGTTTAATATTTATACATATCAAGGAAGAGATAAAAGAGACAGATAGAGAGAGAGAAAGCGAGACGCTTATCAGTTCATTGACAGTGTTGTAAAGTAACAACAAGTTGCAAAAGACGAAGAACAAGAGAAGAATAATTGTAACTGCTATACAACACAGTCGAAGAAATAATCTTACGTCTAGAACTTGAGAATGAGTCAGCTTGGCGCAATCCAAATCCAGAGCCTTATCGCTTTAGAGCACACTGTACTGTACAAAAAATAGACTTTGAATATGTTTCTCTATATATTATCTGTATCTGTCTTATGATTAAGTTAAATGCTACATCATCATCTCATAGAAGGTACACATAACACATTTAAGTGAGGCGCCAAAAAAAAAATGTTGCTATGTATTGTTTGATCACAAACAACAACAACAATTGCTTTCGTTTAGCTTTAACATGCTCAGAGCAGAGAGCCAGGATGACAGTGCAAGTTTGAAAGGACACAAAGAAAAAGGTTGCTTTTTGGCAGGTAAAAGCTAAGACCGCACTGAGCCCCAGAACCCAAACACAAAACTAGAAAGGACCAAGGAAAAAATATTTCACATGCTGCACAATGCTAGCCAAATAATTTATAACTTGGCTCCAAAATTTGTATTTTTTTTTTTTTTTTTTTTTTTTGATATAGCTGCAGTTAATACACTCTGCCAAAATGTCAAAACACCCGAACAACAAGGCCAAGAGGGCAGTCGAGGACGAGCATGAATAAGTCCTTGTCTCGCTGTCTGTCTGACTGCCTGACTGTCTGTCGGTCTGACACTGCGTCTGCATAAATTTACTCAGCTAACTGAGTCCCACTGTCCCTAGCACTCGTTGTCAGTAACAGTTCCAGGCACAACTTCAGGCACTGTCGTTGTCCTTCGAAGTATCCCCGGCCATTGCCTGCTGTGGGCCAAGAGATAAATAACTTGAAGCAGCACGCGAATAAAGTTGGCAAAACTAGATGCAAAAGGATAGGGCTAAAGGGCGTGAAGTGAGTAAAGGGTGTGAATTGAGCAGATACCAGAGACGAGAGAAGAGAGCGAGAGCAAAAGAAGAGTCCTTGCTGTCAGTCAGTTGTATGCTTATATTACTGTTACTGTAAACTTCTGGCAAATCGCAGAGTGGAATGAGAGGAAGTGAGAGGGATTCAAAGGGACACATACCATATGAACTCTAAAGGACTGCTGGCTCAATTTTTTCGTATATTTTTTTTTCTTGTATGTGAAAGGAGTATATTGAATTTGTCACATTATTTGTAGGTCATGACAAAAAAAAAAAAAAACAAGGTATTGTATATCGGGCACAAGAGAACGAAAATTCATGTCATATAAATCTACGCGATTCTTAAAGATGTGTTAAGGTAGTTATTCAAGTTCATTCCAAGTTCACGCTTTTCACAAGACTGTAAATTGGATAGTTATTAGCGGGATTTATGATTTTTTTGGCATTTTGCTATTCTAAATATGTAAAGGGATTACTTCTAAAACGACCGATCTAAAACTGACGTACTAATAAATTACTAATGGACACGGTGGACCTTCTGCTGCCCAAACGTTGGAAATGCTAACTGAGAGCTAAATGATGACGAATTGAATCAATTCACTATTTCTCAAATTACTCCAAAAATGTTAAGCCAGTTTGAATAAACTGAAGACACAAAGGTTCATCTTCCAAGAAAATGACCGAATGTTAATTTATCGGTACAGATTTCCGTATACCATTTCTTTCAATAGTGCTGAAGAATCAATCACAAGCTCTAAAATTACGATCAGATTTATTTTTTTGTTTTAACTCGGAATTTACTAAGCTCAAGTGAACAGTTCCACTGTTTTTTTCCGATCTCTTAATATCGGTTTTATATCGGTTCTAACTTAGGAAATGTTGAGAACATTCTTTTCTGCTACTTTATTTGACATTTTTGGTCTCAAGTAGGAACGGCAGAACTTCAGGATTAGAGTGAATCTGCCATGATATACCCATGCTGTTTTTGTTGATTCTTTGGATTTTGAGCGTTAGTTCATACGTGCCACCTATAAGTATGTTTTCGATATCATTAGTGTGTGTGTGTGATTAGTCAGATACACAGCTCTTATCTTTTATTTCTCAAAAGGAAAATCTTGAATCGTTTGTTCAGCCGAATATTACTGTAAGTTCGAACTTAAAACTCCCTAAAAAAAACTTCGGTTCAGTTCGTTTGGCATCCTTCAAGTTTTGTAGGGAATTGTATCATTATTATGATTGTACTGACCTTTTGACAAAAAGAACTGAGAGCGCGGAAGTGATGACTAACTGACTGACTGTCCGAATGACTGAGCCAAGGACTCTGTTTGATGAGCGTACTGCCTGGTTCAGTGTCTTCCGTTTCTTGGCCAAACAAAAATGGCGCACGGAAAGAGCTAAGCTGTAGCTATAAATTTTTAACAACCATTTAACTTGAATTTTATTAGTCCCCAGCCAGCCAAGTTGTGCCTTAACTGCGTACCCCTTAGTCCCCCTACTAGCCCTTACTAACAGAAGCACACAGATACACACAGATACATCATAGAAGTCTACAAAGCACCAAGCTTCATTTCCCATGCTGACTCAACACATACCACAGCAAGATACGCATTCAAAGAACCAAACTAAAGTCAGTCTGTGTGTGTGTGACTTGTTTTGGCATTGTTTTTAGGTTCAGTTTCTCTTAAATGCCCTCTCCCCCTTGTCCTTGCCCCAGCACAGGACACAGGATTCCAACACTCATTCATATTGCATAGTACAAAGTCATCACAATGACGTTTTGCATTTGCAGTTAGCCCCCGCTCTTTTTTGCAGTTATTGACAGTTATCATGCTGTTTGCTCTCCCTTTGTATCTTCCAGACTCTTTCACTCTCTCTCTCTCTCTCGTGTGCTGTCTCTCTGGTCTTAAATTATGTAGAGCTGAGAATAACGAGAGGAGTTCTCTAAGCATATGCAGATGCCAAGGCATGCGGCAGTAGTTCATTGGCTTGGCTCTGGCTTGCAAGCACTTTGGTTGCTCGGTTTTGTGTGGTAAACTGTATCTTTCAGATACAACTTGTGTTTTGGTCAGCTGGTCAGGGTGATGATAATCATGAAATGAACTGAGCTTAAATATTGCAAAGCAATGCTGGCAAATTCTTTTAAATTGTTGTGACTTTCATTTTCACATCACCAAAATGAACAAAAACGAAACCGAAAAATTGCTGTTTTCTGTTTTTGGCAACAAAATCAATTATTTTTATTTTTCGCAAATCATTTATATATTGCTGCTTTAGTTGAAACAAGGCACATAGAAGGCAAAAAAACAAAAAAAAAAACAAAAACTTAACAAATAAGAAGCAACAAAAAAAATCTAAAAACAGCTAAATAAATATTGTAAATAAATGACGATATAATATAAATGTTTTAAAACTAAACAAAACAAAAAAAAAAAAAATGCTACAGTACAAAACACAACAAAAACAAATACACAACAAGCCACTGTGCAGTAAATTGTGAAAACAACAGAATAGTGCAACAAAATAGCGTCGTTCGCCATTAGTTAAAACAACAAAAACAGCAACAAAACCAAACAATCTAACAATTACTTGCAATAATTAACAAAATTCGCAACAAGGAACCAGAACCGGAACCAAAAACTAACATAGAACTAGAACACATAGCCATAGAGTGCTTCTAGAGGAAAATATGGATTCCTTGGAGCGTTTAATGCGCACTGCGCCCCTGCCGCGCGCGTTGTCAAGCGGCGTTGTTGCCACCGCAGCTGCTGCCGCTGCCGCTGCGGCCACGAAGGGGGGGCAGCAGCGTGCGCTGGTGCATGCCTCTTTGGCTGCAGCGACCGTTGGACGCAAGGGACGCCATTTAACTGGCACCTTTTGTCTAACTGGTGACACAATGGAGGGCATCATACAATGTTTGGTATTTCTCAAAGCATTTTCGGTAAGTTTTACACGGACACACACACATGCAGATACACGTATACAAATACACACACACACACACCTACACAATTGCTGCCTTCATAGAGACATTGCTTGTATTCACAGTCAACATCATAGTCATGCGCCGGCCCCTGTCCCTAATCCCATGCCACTTGCCCCATGCCACACCCCCCCCACACACACACACACACATCACGTACTGCTGCACAATTCAATTTAGTTTTAGGTTTGCGCTCGACTTGTTTTCTGCTGCTCTTTTCTGGCATTTTTTGGAAACTAACTTTCAGGAGCTGCTCCTCAGACTCGACTCAGCCCCCGCCTCCAGACTCCAGCGTGCGGCTCGTCAAAATGTGCAATAGGCTGTAAATAGGCAAATACATTTGCCAAACACTTACAAACAACACACATGGTACAGAAGCCAGCACACACACACACACACTCACAGCAGCCTGGTTGCGGGTTTTCGATTCTGGGTCTCTCACTCTCTCACTTTTTATGGCCGATTTTGGGATTTTGGTTTTGAATTCACTTTGTTTGATATGAATTTTACAACTACATTTGCCTCAATTACACACACACACACACACACACACACAGCTACACTCTTGTCTGTGCGTATGTGTGTGTGTGGGTTTAGATGTCCATTGGCTATAAGACGATGTTCATATTAAATTTCACTTGCCTTCTCATATTTTCTAACACATTTTCTTCTGCTCTTCTCTTTCTCGCTCGCTGCTTCGCTCGCCACTCTATCTCGCTCGTGCGTCGCCATTGCTTTTATAGGTAAGTTTATTATACCAACATCCCGTAAGTACACACACACACACACACACACAGTTACGGGTCTAAGATAATTAAAAGCAAATACCTAACACACACACACTCACACACAGGTGCCTTAAGCTCTCTAAATAAAGTAAACTTTGATTAGTGTCGAATTTTATGTGCTAAAAATTTGCATTTTGCAATTTTCTATAAAGCATAAAAAAAGTAGACGATAAAATTTAGCCAAATATAATTAATGCATATTTAGATATTTACTTTATGTACAATTAAAGCGTATCAATCAAATATGACTTTATAAAACTTAAGCATAAAACGAGTCTTAACTCGCTTTAGTTTATATAAACAACGTCCAACCACGCGTGTGAGTATCAATAATTTGAGTTCATTTCATATATTACACTTGTTTACAAATTTTAGGGTCATCGAGTGAAGCTTGATAATGACAAGTTTTTTAGGTTAATTTTATCGAAAAACATGTTTTCGGGTATTTTTTTCAGTTATTTGTCCATATCGCGCTAACAAAATTTTGTATTGACATTAGAGAAGAATAGATCAAAAAGTATTGATGTGCTCTTTATGATGATATACGTTATGTGCAGATTAAGTATTATTAAAGTTACTAACAACAAAAGTCGAAAAATCGATAATTTTTCAAAATTACAAATTTTCGGTTTGCTTTTTAGCCTAAAATTTTAACAATCGGGTAAGAACTGTAGATGTTATGGAACCATGTAGGAAAAAATATGAACATCATTTTTGTGTTTCGCGACCAAAATTACCCGAAAAGACACTTTTATACGACGGTTCATTTTTCGTGTAAACTAGTGTTACATAGGTTTAACTATGTTTGTGGGTTTACAACAGTGGTCGGCACGGCCCTATCCCATGGGCCTATGGTTCACACGTACTGTGTTGTACACAAAACGCATGCATGTGTGCGTGATTTTTGTACTGACATTCTCTCAGCTAATTCTCAGGCGTTGCCAGCAAAGCAACAGACACGAAGTTGCTTGTGCATGACTTCAGCTCTTGCTTAGAGAGCGTGCTTGCTTTTTTACTCTCACAAAACTAAAGCGCACCAGCATTAGTATGCCGTGACTGCGGTACTGTGTGGCAGAAAACGCAAAATCAGTTTATGTTTAGTTGGCTACAAGCTTTGATCGCGCTACGCAAATTATTGATTTTAAAAAGGATAAAATGTTCAAAGAGGAATGGAAAAAAACATAATTTGAGAGCGCGATCTCAACTTGTAGCCAACTAAACATAAAATGATTTTGTGTTTTCGTATGTTTTTTTTGTTTTTTTTGGCAACCTGTCGTATGCGTAATATTCTCTTTGGATTAAATAGACAAATTGTCATGGTCTGCATCCACAAAACATTCAATGGTCTAATGGCGAATGTTTAGATACATAAAAAAGGTACAGTTTGTAAAAAACTTAAAGAAAATACAAAAAAAAAAAAATGGACCTAAAAAATTTGCGTTAATTGGGAATTGAGAAATTCGTAATGTTAAATTTGGAGGTCATCGCTTAACCAACTCAAAATAGTGACTCGATGTGCCAACACATACTATAAGCATTCCAAATCTAAAGTTTGCTTATCCTAGCTCTTAACTGCCCGTACATGGCTACATTTATTTCTTCCATACTCGTGACTATCTCTATAGTGCAGGGTTAAAAAATTCCATCTAGAAAAATTCAAACTAGAATCGTTATTTAGCAGTTATTATCTACTACGCCTTGAATATCCTTGACCCTATGGGTACAGGTTAGCACAAGACTGTATCTCTTAATTTTTCCGCTTAGGAATCTATTGAATCTTTCTCCCGAGTTCACCGTCTTCCAAGATGATTAGGTTGTGTAGAATGTACGGGTCCCGCTAAATATTTTCATTCCGAACGTATCACGATGCCGCTATGATGGGCCTGATTAAGCTGGCAGGATAATGTTAAATTCTCTCACAGCTGGGAGCCAGAAGAACGGTCCTACAGATAGGGAGTCCTGCAAGTCAGACGTATTTTAAGGTAAACGCCAAGACAACCAGCAGAAGAGCGGTATCATTAACAAATATACAGATAATCGTTTGCTGTGCCCCACACAAGCCTGCTAGATATAATCCAAGGAAACAAACATTTCCAACAGTTTTTGGTAGAAAGCTCTCTTTCGGCAGTAAAGATTAAAATGTTTCTGAAGCTAAAACTAGCTCGAGGTAATTAAATAGCTTTTTCATTTCTCTTATATTTTGTTTCTACTGACAGTTTTTCTTTTTGTTGGTTTTCCAAGTAAATCTCTAGAATATGTTTGCCTTGAACGCTTGCTGGCTTAATTTCCTTTTTTTGTTTTTGTATTTTTCTTTTTTTGCATAAACTCCGAAATTGCTTATATAAAACTCAATTTCCTTTCGACTGTTTGTCATTGATTGATTTACTGTGCTTTTAATTTGCTGTGTGTGCCTGAGCTGAATAGATTTATAAAGTGCTATATTATTTATGACACGTTTCATGTAAATTAACATTATTTTGTATTTTTTGTTTTTCCAGTGAATTTTTCATTTTGTTTTTCTTTATTGCTGATTATGATTATGATTGGATTGGGTTGGGTTGGGTTGGCTTGGGTTGGGTTGGTTTGGGATGTGGTGCATCAGATATTTTGTGTCCTTGACTTAATTGCGTGCTGAGTGTTTTCGCTGAATTGCACTTAATATGCAATCTGCCTTTTTGTGTCATCATCTCTGCTTCACTACGCATCATCTTTGCATCATTTGGCATCATCTTAATTGAGTACAGCTTTAAATGTATTTTCCATTGAGGTTTTCTTTTGATGGCCGCCATCGGAGCCATTAAAACTGACACATTGGGCTATCAAGATAGAGAGAGACAGAGAGAGAGAGAGAGAGAGAGAGAGAGAGAGAGATAAAAACAACAACAAGAAGAAGATGACGAGTATCAACAAAGACAACGATACGCACACAAAAGTTTGTGTCTGAGGGCTGAGTGAGGTAAGAGTCTGGGCCTGAGACGAAAAGGACCAAGTAGTATAAATAAATAAAAACCATCGAAAGGACTTTTTACGCATCGTTAATTTCCAGCAAGCTCCCTCCGCTCTCTCACACTCACGCTCTCGCTCACGCTCTCCCTCTGCCACAAACCATAATTCCTGTTCTTTGTCTCCATCTCGCTCATTTCCTGTTCTTTGCTGCTCAGTTTATCAAACATTCATTCAGTTTGTCACTCTTTTGCTCAATCAGCCATTGTGTGCGTGTATGTCCTTCTTTCTTTTTATCATTTTTTTTTTTTTTTGTTTGCTACCATGGGTGGAGTTGTGTATATTACGGAAACGCCACGTTTACTATTATAATGATGCAGTCAGTCAGCAGCATTAGTTGGCAGGCATTCTGCATCCTGCGTCCTCCTCTTTAGTTTGACATCAATAGCCTCAGATGGAAACTCCTGATTTACTTTCAACCTGTATGTACACAGATACTCTATGCATAGATATTTCGCAGCTATGTCAGTGCGTTTGTACAAAATTTAAATGTTGCACAAAAGCAATTTACATAATATCCTTCCAAGTGTAAAATGATTGTCAATGGTGTCTGCCTGTTTCCTTTCCCGTTGCCTTTGCTTCTCTTCTTTCTTTGCTTTTTTCTCCCTTTTGTCGGTCCTTTTGACTTTCGGGCTTTTTGCCCCATGGCAGTCACTGCTGTTCAATAGTCACGCACAGTGGTTAGAATCGTGTAAAACCTAAGGGCTAATATTTTTTTTATTTTTTTTTTTATAGTTATTCAAAATGTAAACGCACAGTTTTCATAATTCTTGTTCTGAAATTATATTTACTCAGATTATATTAAAAAATAGATTTAGTTTATACTAACCAAGAGTAGAATACTGAGTTCAAAGTCTGAATGATTTGGTGCTATGAATTTTTCGTCGAATTTTGCCGTTATTCACATTTATCGGTATCAACATCGTTTCAAGTCAGAAATTCAATACAGTTAAATTTAATATGGTGTATTTTTAAAAATTTTGTGTTGTTTGCATCGGGATTACAGGGACAAGCACGCAATGCGGAATTCCAAGTAAATGTGACAAATGGACCCACTGTGTCAAATCTAGAATGCATAATTTGCATAAAATTTTATCGATTTGTTCCACTGTCATATTATGCATATTTTATTTATTTTTTCGTCACTTGCTTGCTCTTCAACTTCGGGCATCGTTTACCTTTTGCTTGTGCCTTTTTTCCTGTTTTCTGTATGTGCGTGTGTTAGCATGTGTGTGTGTGTGTAAGTGTGCCGACATTTTGAATTGATGATGTTGAGGCACATGATGAGGTTCAATATCCTGCATAATGACGACAAATTGCGCAATATTTTGCACGCGCATCGACACCAACAACAACATGGATAGACATGTATGTATATAAATATATACTATGTACATAAGTGCACAGGGTCAAACGTGATTGATTTACATTAATTACGTATGATGTAGGGGAAAAAAAAAAACAATTCGAAGCAGGCGCGTCTTTTATCAGATTTGTAGGCATGGCCATTGCCATTTGTATTTGCAATTAATTTGTGTCAAATGCAAGTTTTGTATCTTTATCATAGCTGCGAGTAGCGTCTGTCCCAGATTTCGGAGACCACAAGAGCTAGAGACCCAAAAATATACCAGCAGATGCACAGATGAATGATTCGCAGTAGAATTTCGCGTTTTTGAGCCATGCTGTTAAATATTTTGATTTAAACCTTGACAGAGATACTTAATGCCTCGTGGCTTCACGCATTTATGTATTTTCGATCCACATCAAAATCGGTGTAAATATTTTACGTCACCAAAAATTTGTTTAAGAATGCAGAAATATATATTTATTTGCTTTTCCATTTCATTTGCATGCGAAATTTTGTCATGGAACTTTTATTGGCCGATTACACGAGAGAAACACTCATTGTTTGTATATATGCGTATTGCATGTAGTTGGTGGGATAAAAACTGACACTCATATTATGACAGCAAGGATAAGCGACGTCATATGGCATAGTACACTTAGCGGACAGTAGTCAGTGGAATAGTAAAGAGATCGGAAATCGGGGCTAGGATAAATGGAAGCCTCTGTTCGTATCGCACTATTGTTACACTATACGTCTGGCCAACAACAATATGGGGCTTATACATGTACTATTACCATGGGCTCATGTCGCAGCTGCCAACGGTAAACATAAATGCAAACACACGCACACATACACACACACACACACAGATACACACTCACCTACATCAACATCGTTTTTGTTGCGCGCTCTTTGCCACTCAAACGGTGCAGAAAATAAACGTCATCATAGCCGCGTACTCTTGCACAAACATAGATACACACATACACACACACGCGGTCATGCATGTGCTTTAATTGTGTGCACTCACACAAACACACACATATATAACACACCTATTATAGATATGCCACAGATATACTTACATAATGCATTTATTTATCTGTATGCTACAAAGTGCCTATGCACAGTGGGACAAGAACTGAAATTTATTGCCGAGTGCCCAATGCAACTTTTTGCTGTCAATCTGCTTCAATTTTTGTAGAACTTGAGTCGGGGCTTTCCCGAAAGTAAATCGGAAATATTGTTAATCTTTAGAAAAATTCAAATTACATGACACTACTTTTCACTCGACAGTGGTATTGACTGCAAATTTGTTACCTACATATACATATATCAATGGAAGGAAATTATTTCATTTTAAATTTTACACCCGATTTTAGATATTGTGCCCAACAGGATAAGTATAAATGCGGCATGTTTTGATTGGATGGATTTATGGGTTAGATGTTAAGAGGGGAAAACATCTGTGCGGATCATGGTGTTTTAAGGTGATTTTTCGATTTTTTTTTTTTTTCAAAGAAACTTTATTTTACATTAAAAATCCAAATAGGAGGCGATATGTTAAGCTACAAAAATTAATTTTTCCAAAAAAAAAAAAAATTTTTCTAAAGAACTGGCCCGACCCCCATGCGCGCGACGCTTATAAGTGGTGGGAAATTTGTCTACCAATTTAGCTAAAAAATAATAGATTTTCTGAAGATTCTACATAGGTGTTACCACTTAAGGTATTGTGCCAAAATAGTCTTGCTAACAGGACATGTTTTGACATGATAGATTTATAGGTTAGATAGCTTAAACTCGAATCGAACGGTTTTCAAATTTCACAAAATTTGTATTCAATAAATTTATATTTCAAGTCCGACTTAATATACAAATACTTTATCATATAATATAATTTCTGATAGTTATCGGTTTATCTGCAAGATTATTCCTGTCGAATGCGCCGTCATAAATTCACTTGTAAAAAAAAAGGACACAGTAAAACTTCTATTAAAAAAGTGTCTTAATTTTGGCACAAATTTTGACGTATTGAGAGGCGTAAAAAACTTGTGTGCTTGACGTACTATTTTTCGCTCGACATTTTTTCTGAAGGCAAACACATTTTCACATTTTCTGCATGCCTGTTTTCTATCGTTAGAGATGCAAAAAATAAGAAAAAAAAATATTTCGATGCTTCGTTGTTTTTTATCCACTTGAGCATTCAATTACTGAGTCTTCTCATGAACTCGTAAATTCAACAATTTTTTAATATGCTGAGCACACTGTGCTCATAGACTAGCCTTCTGTATATGTATGCATGGCTGTATCTGTGTATATGTGTGTGTGTGTGTGCGTGTTTGCTCGAATCTATGCAAATTTGTCAACACTTAGCGCAACAAACATGTGAGCGGCGACGCCATTGCTGCTGCTGCCGTCGCCATTTTCAAGTTGCAGTTGCGGCAATGGCTGACATGTGTTTGCCACTCGGTTTGTTGTTGTTGCTGCTACTTGCTTATGAGGCCCTTCAAGCACATGCTTATCATGCAACTGCATACAGTATGCCATGCCACACATTATCTGTCTGTGTGTGTGTGAGTGTAGCCTCTGGCACACTTTAAAAAATACTTGACTGACTGACTCTGACTCTCTCTGACTAGCTGACAGTCTGACAGTTGATAGTGTTGCATTTGTTGCTGCCGTTTGTCAGAGTTGATATTTGTAGCAAAAGTTGGCAACTCTGCTGTCTAGCGTTTAAAACTTGAACAGTTTATTAAGCGCAAACTAAAATAAACACCAACTTAATCATTCTATATACGACAGACAGAGCGACAGACGTTAGATTGGCTTCCCATTAATTTGACATGCAATCTTTGTGTGCAACCTTAGCTAGACCGCTACGATGCGCCACTAAGTGTTGCAGCAAAGGTGTTAACATTAATGTCATGATTTGTGGCAGTCATCATCTTAAACTAAACTTTGGAACCCTTTTTCGACTCGACTATAATTTAATCCTCACTACGAGATGATTTCGATTTTGGTTTCAGTTTTAATAAAAATAACTTACATTTTTATTTATAGCCAAAAAATACATAATACGCACAGGTGGAATAGAAATGAATTTCTGTGGCTTCGCAACCTTTAAAAAATAGATTAATTAATTAAAAAAGAAAGTATTTGCTCTTAAGTGGAACCGTGAATGGCAATAACCTTTTTTTTTAATTTTAAAATTAAAAAAAATTTTTCTAAAAATGTTTTTTTTTTTTTTTCAAATTCAAAATTTTATCTTTCATGGAAATTTCCGTCGATATCTTTATTGGTTTAGGAGATATGGCTTGATAAAGACAGGTCTAAAAATGAAAAATCCAATATTCAGTTATCGATAACTCTATAAATAATTGGAATTTTTCAATATAACTTTACGTGGCTACTATTCTCTATAACATATGTAAAAATCATCAAAATCGTAGAGGTACATTAAAAAAGTGGTCCGCTTCACTTATTTTCGCCCTTATATATTTGCTATAATAGAAAACAACTCGTTGAAAAAATCATCGAAATCTGCCAATCCGTTTTCGAGATGCCATACAAATTATATGAGAAAATGAATTTTCTTAATAAATACTTTTTTTTTTTTCTAAATTTTGCTGCCGTTCTTGAGTTATAAATGTGGCGCCCGTAATCCGTTGGAATAATCTCTCATTATCGATGCTCATTATCGGTTAACCTACGTGACTTTGCTCTAGATAACTTCATCTTTCGTGCATAATAAGTTCGCAATTTTTGCAACAAAATCATTTAAAAATTCTTTCATTCAAAAAAAGCTAAAAAATATAAGTTTGTAAAAATAAAACAAAATATAAAATTTGTAAACCGCAATGTCTTAAAGAGAGGAAAGAAGAACTGTTATAAAACTAGAAATTTATTTCGTGCAGCATTGATTTTTGTAATCGATGGTAATATACCATCTATAATCAATAAAACGAACTAAGTTGATGGACTCATAAGATCATAGGAATCAGGAACACCAAATAGTACTCTACTATAGAGTACTATGCGGTACTCTGAATTAATGTACTCTGCTGCAATGGAAGCCTACGAGAGAGAGTTGAATTTTATGTTCACCCACTCTCAGTAAATATATTTATGTGATCTCTACCTATGTATAGCAAATTAAATCAGTCTACCCATCACTCTCTCAATTCTTGTAATACGCGTGGATAGGGCACAAAGTTCTGCCGCAGCGCAGTCGGCTCACGCATGGTGCAAGTGTGTCAAGTCTCTCTCTCATTTTTGCTTGATTGCTGTTCTCACACAAAGAAATACTTGTTTGTATGAGTTTTGCCCACCACTAAATTAAATTATGCGATCAGTGAGAAGGAAATGAGAGAGTGGACTCAATAAGCTGTTGCGCAAATTTGGTGAATAGTGTAATTATGCTATCTGCCTCAAGCTAGAATTTCTAGAATTCATCAGAATCTTTCAGAAGTTTTCCAAATTACTCTCTCACACTCAGTTATTCAAAAGCTTTCATTCGCTGTACAATGAGTGAACTGCAAATCAAAACATTCTACTCACAATTTTGCCATTTTGAATGCATTCCAATACATTTTCTTGTTCTCTACTTAAGCTATTAAGTGAAAAATGTTGAACTAAGGTGTCCCACTGCTTCCCAGTGAGGAACCACAAAGCTATGCTTTGTATATGTGACTCGATAAAAGAAAAAAAAAAATAGAAAACAGGCCAAAAATGTTAGTAGTTTACAGCTATTTGGTTCGCATTTCAAATTTTTGGTTTCGTCTGGATTTAGGGGCTGCTCCTCTGCAGTTGTATGCATATGAAAGGAGATGAGTGCCTTTGGTGTTGCAGTATCATGTATCTAAATGGATATCTTTTGCTGTTGAACAACAACAAGAAGAACAACAATAAAAAGACAGACATACAGTCTGTGGCAAGTTGTGTGTCAGTGTGTGTGTGCATGTATTGTGTTGCACGTACATGTCGTAGACTTCTTCTTTGGAAACTTCACTAAAAAATGAGCATGGCAAGCGTTGAGCATTTAAACTAGCTACAAAACACACCAGTAAAGCTCCAGGCTCAAAATGCTCCTCCGGCGACCCGGAAGAAACTGACGGACTGACTAACTTCCCACCTATACCATACAAATGTAATATGTACTACAAAATGTTTAGGTAAGGAGCAAACCAGACCAGACCAGGCCAGACCGTACCTCCTGCTCTCTTGAGCAGTACGTGTGTGGCATAAACAAGCATGAGCATGTGTTTGTGCGTCTGTGCGAGTGTGAGTGTGTGTGAGTGTGTGTGTGGTGTGGGTTTATTCGTTTGTTGGTTTGCTTGTGAGCGCTCTAGCAAGACAAAATGCGGCTAATGTCCTTTTTTCGGTTAAGATTTACAATACGTAAAATGTTTTTCCATGGCATTATTTCTGTTCTAGTTGTTGTGGTTGTTGTTGCTCGACTAGCTATTCACAATGGAACACAAAATAACATAGAGCGCTTTATATTATATGCATTAGGTTCTTTTTTTATTTTTATTTTTATTTTTATTTCTCTCTTGTTTTATGCGTATTTTTATATGACCCACTGTTTATTTGACGATGCCAGCGATCAGCGCACAAAAGCATAAGACAGAAAGAGAGAGAGACTGAGAGCGTGTGCCGCCATTTTTTTTTTATTTCTTAACTAAATGGCGGCCGCAGTAAGCGCTACAGTTCCTTTTTTTTGTTGATACCCTGTAGCTTAAGGCGACGGGTATATTAAGTTTTTGAAAGTGATTGTAACATGGAAATGCCCGAAACCCCCAATATGGTAATGGAGACTACAAAAACTGGGAAAAACTATTTTGACACACACTAATAACTCGGACCATAAATATCGGAAATTATATTTGTCTATAGGTAAATTTTTGCAGCATCTCACAATATCAGTGACGTCACTGTATAAAAATTTTGCTTTTGACCTGCATATAGCATATATGAAATTGATAGACACGAGATAAGTTTCATAGCTTTATGTAGAACAATAAAGTCATAAAAAGGCAAAAGTAAAAAATATGGCCTTTGCTCATCAAATAATTTCCGATCGTCTCCAAATTTTATAGGGCGGTTACCCTAATGCATATATGGGCGAAAATAAGTGGGCCACTTTTTAGGCCTACCTCTACGATTTTGATGATTTTTACATATGTTATAGGGAATAGTAACCACGAAAATTTTATTCAAAAACTCGATTATTTATCGAGTTATCGATAACTAAATTTTGGATGTTTAATTTTTAGACTTGTCTTTGATAATCCATATCTCCAAAACGAAAAAAGATATCGACGCAAATTTTTTACTATTCTAATAAGCTGTAGCGCAAACAATTCTCTGCTCCCAATATCAAAGACAAACATTTTAATATGATGCTGCAGAGTATCGCAAAGTCGTCTGCGCCCGACTTTAATTCTAGTAATTTTTTTTTTTTTTTTTGTGCTCTCTGAATAATAAGCGTCACACACAGCCATACTCGCACAGACACTGTGAGAGCATGTGCGTGTTTGTGTGAGCAATGAGCATAAAAGTGTCGCACTCAACGAGCATAGAGAACTTTTTTCTTCTCTTTTTTTTTTTTTTTTGCCATGTGTCGTGTCAAGTCTCGCGCTTATTTCAAGGCAATAAACGCGTCTCTGGCACTTGTATTTGTTGTTGTTGTTGTTGTAGTAGTAAGTGTTTGTTGTATGTACATGTCAAATGCACACATACAAGTGCAATAAACATAACGCACACAGACACAGAAGCACAGAAATATTTTTCTGCATATTAATTGGTTCGTCTTCAAGCTAATATAAGACTGTTTCTAACTAATGTTGGCTCATCTATCAGAGATTTAAAGGAGGAGTAGTAGGCAGGGTAGGGGTGCTACACTCAATATGGTTGTATGTGTGTGTGTGTGTGTGTGTGTGTGTGATAAGTTGTTGAAATTTGCAAATCCTTAGATTAACATTTTTAAGAACCAAAACACTTTGGCGTGTTTGCTAAATTAGATTTATGCACAACATTTTTATACACTGAACCCAAACCAGGGTAAGATGTACATTAAGTAAGTGATAAAAAAAAAATGTAAATCAGTGGAAAAAAAACACCAAATTTTGCTATTAGTTATGTCCGAGGACCCAAAGACTTGGACACATGAATGTTTTTTGCAAGGAAACTACTTTTTTTTTCAATATATTACCATCGGTGAAAAGGTTCTGCAGTAAGTTTGTTTTTGAGGTGCTCAGATGTCACCAAATTTTTTATGTACACTCATGTGGATTTTTTTTTTTTTTTTTTTTCAAAGATCTTTAATAGCCTCTTTGGTGTTAGAAAACGTTGACCGCGCAATTTAATATGAATTGTTGGTCAAGGCTGTGAGTTGGAAAAAAAAAAGCAACATAATTCAGTATAATGGATATTTTTTGATTTTTTGGGAATACAACCCACAGTTCACTTAAACCAGCCCTTTCCCGCAACAAGTTAAGATCTTTGCTAGTAAATGTATCCAAATCAAATGAAAACTGCGAGAATCAGGGGGACTTATTATTATATAAGTAATATGGTGTATGTGTCCAGACTGCAAACGACCCCATGTGGGATATCCCTTCAACTTTTTACGTAAAATCGTATTTTTATTGAAAAATTACAGATACTAGCATTTTGTAGCTTCTTATCTCTTTATTTTATTAAGAAATTTCTGTCGTCGTCCCCGTCATCATTTATTTTTCTGTTTAGTGCAGCCGCTAGATGGCGCCAGCAAGTTGCTGCAAATTTGTGTGTACAATAACAAAAGTATTATTTGAACCTAATTGAAATTCATATTTTGCTTGTCATATGGCTTGGGATGGGGCCATCTAGTTTTCAAAAAGAAAAAAAATAATTGATGAAAAAATTATTGTATCAAAATTATCTCGAATTTGTAACTTTTAATAATGAATGCAAAAATTTCAACTAGAATGCTTATATATACCTATAGTACATAAACTTTTAGTTGGCTTCTTTTGAAATGTTGATTACATAAAAACTTTTTGTTTTTATGTATTTTGTTGTTGTTATTATTTTGTTGCTTTGCCACAAACTTTGTTTACAAATTTGCTTTGCAAATATATGCTAAAAAGTAGTTACTTTATATACATACTTATACATATGCTGTATTTACATGTATGTACATGTCGCAAGGATTTTCTGATGGTTTGTGAAAAAGTTTTTCACCTAGAAAATAGTTGTTTCAGTCATTTGGTCAGTTTGTTAGTTAGTTCGTTACTTAGTTAGTTAGTTGGCGATGTTTGCAAGTGACATTTATGTTGTGTATTTACCACCAACATTTATTTATTTACTTTATTTCGTTTATTTTTTCTATTGCTATTTGCTGTTGTTTTTCTGTTATGGCAAGAGGCAAATGGAGTAACAACAAGTTGCAAGTAGCAAATAACCAACTACAAGAACAACAAAAAAAACAAAAAAAAAAAATAAACAATTTTAGCAATTTGCCAAACTATGTGAGGGCGTTGTGGCAACAATTTGACATAAGCAAAGGAAAGCGAGAGAGGCAGAGAGCTTGCAAGTGTGTTGGTAATTTTTTGTAAGAAACTTATGGCAATTCATTAATTGGCATGCCACTTGCCACAACACAGACACATAGAGAGAGAGAGAGAGACATGGACAGCGGGCCATAGTGGCTGGCACAACCGCTGACAAACTTTACCACATACTCACACAGATACACACAGATACACTGAGTTTATATAAACACTTGATTCACCGGTTTGCAAGTGAAGTGGCCATTTTATGCTAGTGTGTGTGCGTGTGCGTGTGCGCATATTTATATAGTGGCAAGGGCTGGGAGTGTTGCAGGGCGTACTTCATCAACTCTTCAACGTCATTGTGGTTGTCGCCACCAACGCCTCTCTATTGCCAACCATGTGTGCAACTTGATATAGCCTACTTAATAAATGCTCTTTATGTATGTATGTATATGTATGTATGCACTCAGTCAGTTATTGCTGCTTGCGCCCTTGCCTACGTCTTCTCCATCCGCCACTGTTCCGCTTACGCCATTTTGTTTGTATTTTGACAGCCATATTGCATATTCACAGCGCGTTCTTTCGCCATGTTTGCTTGGCGCCATCACTTTCCGTTTCCTGCTTTTTTTCTTCTGCCTTCACCAGTCCCCATTCACCATGCAGCCTGCTGGCACCCACCCACTCCCTCTCGCTCGCTGCATTCATTCATTCATTCATTCATTCATTTCACTCCGTTGCTCGCTTCAAGTTGCCTTTTTATTTGATTAGTGTGTGATAAAGTTTCAGTAGCAAATACGGCAAACAATTTCATAAAGTGGCGTCGACTAACAAAAGTTCCTCGTCTGCTCGGCTGGTCCAAGACAAGAAGTTAAGATACTAGCATTGCCTAAATACCCTTTAATTACAAAAGTAGTCAAGAAAATGATGTCCAGCGCACAGTGGGCGAAACGAACTAACTTGAGTTTCAAATGCTGCAGAGTATTGCTCGAAATTCGAACAAGATCGACGAGCTGATTTTTACAGCTTTAGAGCTTTAGGTTCTTAATAATTTTTTTCTTTCACTTCGAAAAATTGAGCTGCCACAAAAATCTTTTTTTTTATTATAGTTTCTTAGTCGAGCTGGTACTATAACGAACTCCTTCCGTGTTTAAGCGGACTTTTACGATCTCTTTATAAACAATTTTCTATATATACTACTGCCGACTGTACTTTAAAAAGCGTGCAGGTGGCAAAACCCCTAGTTGCATGTATTCTAATGTAGTATGTTGCAAAACAGTAGCTCTTGGCCTTGTATAGTGTATGTTATGAGAGGGTAAGAGTATAAAGCATCCCGTTTGGCTAATCGTTGTATATATCGTATATTATACATATATATATAGTATATACTTTTTTTTTGTTACACTTTTCTTGGTTGATTTAATTGTTTGCCAAGGCCTTGGCTACATAATTAGCTGACTTGTCTGCTTTAACACACACGCACTCACACACTCACAGTGACTCGAACTATTACGTACGTGCACAAATTGAATATGCGTGTGTGTGTGTGTGTGTGTGTGTGTGTGTGTGTGGGTGTATATATGTATTTATATACATACACCCTATTGTTGTTGCTGTTGTGTTTCAGCCTGACCAAGCATTTGGATCTCATACATTCACTCGTTCTGTCATTCATTCAATTCATTCATTTAGTCATTCATTCATTCATTCAATTCACTCACAATTTGGGGCATGTGAGCTTTCAACTGTGAAAATACGTTTGCCATCTTGCGTATTCAATTAGTCAATTTGCACAGCTTATGTTAATGTCTGCAAGCCAACTATGTACAACACACACACACACACACAAATATACATATACATACTCGTTAAAATATGTATGTATGAATGAATGCATGCTTGTATGTGGGCACTATTGTGCGTATTGGCTTTTGTGTTCAGTTAGTAAATTTACGTCTTTTGCACCTCATTTCCCTCCAAAATTCCAGCTAATCGCAATTAATCGGATATCCCGAAAAGCATTTTAATCTTTTGCTTTCTACTACTCTCAGACTTACTGACTGACTGATTGACAGAGATTTCCATAGTTTTCAAAATCCTAATGCCAATTACTATTTGTTACTCAATTCAAATTTCAATGCAAAAGTCTTTAAGCAAATCTTAGAAGAATAGTAGAATAGAATCATTATTAAATTTTATGTTTCCAGCTTTGTAAAAGCAATTATCTCTTTTTACTGCTTTCCATCTGCGCACATATGTGTCAAAACTCTCGAGCTGCAGATTGAAATTCGGTTGAAAGAGATATCAATATCAGCTCAGCTTCATCAACTGCATTTTTTGCACAAATTTAATATGCCCCGCCCCCACACGTAAGGGTAAAGGGTAAAACAAGAGAGCAATAGGCATGTTTTGCTTTAACTTCCTGACTGCAGCCCCTTTTGTCTGATTCAACACCTGCCTAATTTGAGGCTACCTGATACACGCACACGCAAACGCACATCCACACCCACACCCACATCCACACCATTAATATTAGGTATTATGGAATAGAAGGATTCTTATCGCAGCATGACATCACTTCCGCTTCTTGGTGCCGTGTTAAAAGTGTTATCTCAGGCAAACATCGGCAACCGTTGTCTCTGGGACGCACAGCAGAACGGACGGACGTACAAATGGACCTGTAGACAGTTAGACAAACATACCTACAGACGGACTGTCTGTCGGTCTGTCTGTCGGTCTGTCGTTCCGGACTAAACGCCAGCCCAAGCAGACAAAACAAAAGCGCTGGCTGCAGCTGCTGAAATCCGACTATAATATACTCTGTAAACGGGGGTTTCTACCGAGTAAAAAATGTAATCGAATTGAAGTAAAATCTCGATACCTACCAGAAATCTCGATTCCGTCGATATCGGTAGTGAAGTTAAGATTTATTTCTGTTGTTATTAAAACTAAGAAAGGAGCGTGATAGAAGCCGAGCGAGGGATAAAAAAGTCTATTAAAAAAAATTTTATTAACTGGTAACAACTGTGTGGAGCATGATTTTTTAAGGTAATTTTTCGATTTTTTATTTCAAAGAAACTTTATTTTATATTCAAAATACAAATAGCGATTTTTGACTTTCAACGATATTTTTTTACTATTCCGGTTGTTCGACGATGTTATTTATATGTTTTTAGTGTCGCTGAATTGGAAGTAAAAAAAAACTGCAGTATATATCCGGATTCTGAGATAGCCTCCAAAATAAGTCGTTTTATGGGTTTTTGAGGTTATTGCAGGACTCTTACGTGTTGGGATTTTTGGAACCTCGGACTCGGATTCAGCGGATTAAAATCCATATATGTATGTATATCCAGTCACATGCAAAATTCACACGTTAACGTACCAATATTGCACAAATCTGTAATATGGGTATAGTTAGTGTGACCATTAAATTTTTGCGATATCTGGGGACATTTAGTAAACAAAATTTGTGACTTTGGCTAAAACTCATGAATTTTGTTCCATCATTTGGCATTGTGGGGAGCTTTTTGAGCTACAAAAATAATTTTTCTAAAGTAATAAATAACAAAATGGCGCCTGTAGAGAGCTACGAGTACATGACTAATTTCCGGAAAGGCCTCCACGGCTGCAGCTTTTTCACGTCGCCATTGATCTAAAACATAAAAATAAAATTTTTTCCATTTAATCTATGGATCCAAAAGTTTGAAAAAAATCATGAAAAATGAGTTAAAAAAAAAAAATGTTTATTATTTTAACAAAATCCTATGTGGTCTTCAAATTTCAAATCGATTGGATAAAAATTGACTGAGTTATTCGTGAAGCCATTTGAAAAAAAGTAGTTTTGACAAAAACGCTTTGAAAGTTTTAAAGTTTTTTAAGCGAGCGGGGTGCCGTGCGCCGACGCTTATAGGTGGGGGGAAATTTTACATACATAATTCTAACATAATTAACTACCAATTTAGCTAAAAAAAAAATTAGATTTATTGAAGATTGACGAAGTATTAAATTTTATAAGCTGTTAGCATTAGCTAAAAAAAATTTTTTAGTTCAATAACGATACTAGACAAAGCAGTAACGAATCGAAAAAAACTAGAGAATCAAAATGTGGGAGCCTAATAATCAAAACACAAAAAAAAAAAAATAAGCTGAGCTTTTCCCGTCGTTGGAAAAATATTAACGCTATTTAGTTTAGATGTTACTTTTTTGCATAAGCCGCAAACATATAGACCTTATGCTTTTGTGTGTAGGGTATAATAATAATATGGAATTTCTTTAAAACGGCCACACCTACTCAAGATACTCATATACGACTATCTCGCGTTTGCTTTTGGCTGCTTTCGTGTCATTTCGGTTTTTATATGTTTTTTCGGTTGCTTTGCTACCTTTTCATTAAAATTGTGTGCCTATCTATTTCCGGAGATCTTTAGCCAAAGAGTGTGTATGGTGTGTGTGTGTGTGTGTGTACATTGACTTTTGTTACCTTTGTCTAAGCGCAAAATTGTCGAGTTTTGCAGAAAATTTTATTGCTGAAAGGTGCTAAAATGAAAAGTGCTGATGCTGAGGATGCTAAGGATGCTGAGAGATGCCTTCACCGATAAAGCGAGAGAGTGCGAGAAAGTGCGAGAGACGCAGACAGTAGTTGGGTGAAGCAGCTTACAGTGCTGCCAACTTGCTTTCGAAGATATACATATAGTATATTTTTCAGAGTAGTCGTAGTAGTAGTAGTAGGTGGAGTAGTACCAGGCTGCGCCTGGTTCCGGTTATGACCGACCGCACTCTGCGTTTTTCCTTAATTATGCATTTAAATTAAAAACTGCCGCAACTTCGTGCCTCGGCATTCATCTTTACTCGCTTCAGTCGGCTTTACTTTGTCAAGTGCTGGCCACTTGGCACAGTTTTTTCCATCTAGCTGTCTTCCTTTCGAAAGTCCTTTATTTCTTTGAAAGTATATGTTTTGTTTTGTATCTTTTGCACTCAACACACACATAGACACACACAAAATGGCGCGTTTAATTAGGCAAAGTGGCTCCTGGTCTAAATATCTATCTGTCCGTTTATGCGTCGCCTGTCCCAAAGTAAACTCGGTAGTTTGGTTTTGGTTTGTGCTCCTCCAGCTGCTCCTGCTCCTGCTGCTCGCCCACGTGTTTTGACTTCTTTCTTGCTAATTTTGTGTAGCGTCAACATTGCCTTTGCCTTTTATGAGTTCCATGCACATTTTGCACCGGCTTCCTTGTGGTTTAGGCCGCCATTAATACACACAGACAAACACACACATACATAGATAGCCATTTTGTGCAGCGCATGCTGCAAATATTTCTGGCTAAAAATTGCAATGGCTGCGGCTAACAACTTTTCTTGTCTTCCACGCTGTAAAATAAATAAATAGAGGTGTATGAAGTATATAACATAGTACATAAAACGGCAACAAAGTAAACGAAAACTGCAACTTGCACGCAAAAGTATGCAATATATTTTTTTTATGTGCAAATACGGCAGCCATTTTACGCAGTACAGCACGGCGCTATCCAAATTTAAAAGTTTATTCATTTTTCCAAAGTTGCCGAGCGCAATAGTTTTGGAACATTTTTGTTTAAATGGATGACTGCTATAGGGGATGATAGATGATTATACAACGGTAGTAAATTCCCACAAGGATTTTTCGTTTAGATGCCAAAAAGTATTGGCCTAAAGTGAGTTCCATAAGATAGATTTATATAATTTAAAATATAAAAATTCACCTGTATACTAAAAACGTGCGCAAAGATTTTAAACTTGTGACGTCATTGAATTTATTTTTTTATTTTTGCTCAATTCGAAATTCCAATTCGATTTGTCAAAATGAGTGTGTACTTTATTCCAGTAACTTGTACGATAAGCTAACAAATCGATAAATGCGATTGCAATCCAACCTCTGGGGCTTCATGATATCGAAACTCTTAAAATATTCAATTGGTTACATTTCTCTGCCTTTGGCTGCGCTTTTTACTTTCTTAAATATTATTGTGCTCCTTGGGATTTCTGATAGATACATCTTCTGAGCTTATAATGTGCAAGTTGTGCATGTTGCCTTTTTGTCTAGATTGAAAAGTGCCTTACCTTCACACACACACACACACACACACAGCTACAAACAAAGGAGGCGTCTGCACATTTGAAAACTGTAGAGATGAAAAATCCGTGGCATTATCTGGCAAACTGCAATCAAACAAAGTGCAGCAGTGGCAGCGGATGGGGCAACTACAATAACAATGCACCAGGGAACTAGGGAAAACCAGGCTAGAACAAAAACAACAACAGCATCAACCCCGGCCAGCGCTGGTTCAAAGGCGACGAACTTTTGTTGGTTAGAGCTGGCAGGGGTCCTTAGGGGGCTTTTGTAGTGCTTGTTGGGGGTCTTCCATTCGATTCCGCTTTGATGCTCGCATTTTTCTATTCATTTTGAAATCATATTTTACGCTCAATTATTGACGCTCAAAGTCGAACGACGATGACGATGTCGATGACGAGGACGTCACAGACAATGGCAACTAATGGGCTCAAGTTGTGGTCTTATAGGGTGGAGTTAGAAGTAGCTGGAGTAGGAGCCGCAGCCGGAGGTAAGGGCAATGTACCAACACTTATAGTCAATGTCAGGCTGTGTAGGCGCCGCCATTTTGTAGAGCCTTATTGTAATGACAACGTTTCATCGTTTATGTCCTACCCACCCCCCTGCTGCGCGTAGCCATTTTGCACTTAATAACTCGACGCATCCATCGTTGGCGTCCTCGTTCTCGTCCTCGTCCTCGTCGTCAACGTGGTCTCAACTTTTTCTTTGTGCTCAAATGACAATTTGTAAAGCTTTCAATAGAGCCGACTCTGACTGCCAAGGCCTACAAAGTGGCTAAGAGAGGCGTCAGCGACAAACCCGTAGAACGTAACCCGTCACCCGAAACCCGATACCCAAAACGTACCACCATCAAACGACGACAAACTTGAGTGAATAAATGGCAGGCACTTTGTGGGTCGCCCACACACACACACACACACACACACACACACACGGTGTGTCGGGTTAGTCTTTGCTTGCTTCCTTCCGTGCTGCCTGAGCTAGACTAGAACCCTCCAGAATCCCCTTTATTGATGCAGATGGGCGTAATTTTGTCTACTTAGCAGCCGTTGCCGTTTTAAGTAATCAATCACTCAATCAATCAGTAAATAATATGCATTGAAAATGTTCAAGTGTCTCTAATGTTTGCCAGGACAAACTTGTCCTGGTTACACTGCGTGCGTCTGCTGCGATTCCTGCGGGCTCCAAGGCTGCAGCGCTGCGCTCGAAGACAATTAAAGCAATAATTATAAAAGCTTGAAAAATTTGATGTTGTTGGCGGCTGCCCTTTAAATAAAAATTTTTAAATTTCTTCAAGATTCGGTTTTCTGCAGCTGAAGTTTAGGAATCTCTGTATTCTGAAATTAGAGGGCATATTACCAGACCAAATACCACACCAAATCTGATCAAATTATGTTAAACTATGTTAACAGCACTTATAAGATCCAGCTTTTGGAGGCGGATTGTGTTTTGGTTCGGTAGAGGGGTATCACTTTCGATCAGCTGTTACGCAGAGCAGCTGAAAAGTCAAAAGTTTAAGGCACGCCAATATTTTATTTCTCATTTAAATATAAAATGACCATGCAAGCTGCGCTCCCTCTCTCTTCACTCTTCACTCTCTTTGCAACTCTCTTTGTGAGGCTTTATAGACTTGTATTATGTATATAGTACTATCTATGTATAAACTTTATTTTTTTTTTTCATTTTGATTGCATTGCTGATGTGGCAAGGTGGCGTGGGGTCTGTGCGGGGATTTGCTGATTGTATGCTTAGCGTGTTGCAAAACTTCGATGATTAACTTTTTCGATTAACTCGAAACTCAAAACAGACAGAGAGAACAAGAGTGTATGGGCGTATATGTGTAGGTGAGAAAGAGACGCACATATGTACTGTGTGCTCAAAAGTAAACAATGCACAGTGGTCGCAAATGGCGTTTTTTCTTTCTCTCTCCTTTTGATAATTACAAATTTAGTAAAAAATGTTTGATTTTTGTGAAATATTTAAAAATTTGAAACTCCAATAGATGAGCAATAGCTGGACTGCTTAGCTAAGAAACTATCAAATTCATTGGGAAAAGCAAAACCTAGGGCTTGTGTAGGATGACCAAAACTTTTCTATGAAGCAATCTGAACTTGTGAACTTAAAAGAGAAAGCATACTCTCTGCTTATTCAAGCAGCTGCGAAAATAAATTGATTAGCTTTTATTTCAATTTGAAGCTATTTGCTTTAATATTGAAGTCAGATTAAGGACAACTTCAAAAACTTCATGTGATGTTAAATTTCTGCCGAGTTTCATGTAAAGTTTAAGCAATTTCGCTAAGAGTTGCTTCTGTACGAAACCATTCTTATTAACGTGTAAGAAAATCACATGTTGGGAAAAACAGCTGACTGACTGCTATGGCAGAAGAGTTTCACAAAACTTTAGATACTTCAGATT
The DNA here is from genome assembly GCA_949987675.1 of Chymomyza fuscimana. NCBI lineage: Eukaryota > Metazoa > Arthropoda > Insecta > Diptera > Drosophilidae > Chymomyza > Chymomyza fuscimana. The sequence continues at coordinate 64,467,251 of OX465090.1, read as the reverse complement.
CCTTTTCATTTCAGCATCTTTTAAAATCAATCCAATCCCAAAATATTCTTTTATTATTATTCTTCTTCTTATTAATATTCTCTCTTGTTGATTCTGATTGTGTAAGATAGTTAAGTAAATCTTTACAAAGATCTTGCATTCCTAGGCAAGGCAGTGTTTTTCTTAAGAATACTTCCAGACATCTTGAGTCAGACAATTTGTGGGAAAAATTTAAATAAAATAAATTAATAGTTGAAACGCTTAAAAAAAACATTTTTTAAGGAAATTATAATAAGCCCTACTCTAGAAGATTTTAAATAAATCAAAAGATTACCCAAGAAAAACAACAAAAAGAACACTCTTGCCTCTGTAGTTAAAATTCACCCACTGTTAGTTAAGAGTCAAGAGCCTATCTTGGCTTATGAAATGTATACCAAAAATGAGCTCTTCCACCCACTGTGCAATGGAAAAAATCGACTAGCTAACAGCAACTGAAAACTTTTTCTTAGCGATAAACAATTTTCAACGTTTTCTACTTTTTGAGCTCTACTCTTCTCTTCTGTTTTTCTACATTTTTCGTTTTTCTCTCGTTCTCTCTATGTACATGTGTGTGTGTGTGTGTGTGTATTTTTATGGCATAAATTTATTTTAATGTTTATGCTTAACAATTTCCATTGCTGCAGCAGCCCTCTTATTCTTCGTCTTCTGCTGCTTCGTAGACTCAAAGTTGTTTCCAGTTTGCCGAGAAGCGCGCCTTGTGTGCTACCCAAGCTTCTGGTCTGGCTTAAATAAAATCTACGCCTTGGCTGCATTAAACAGACATTTGGATGTTGTTGTTGCTTGTTGGTTGTTGGTTGTTCCAAGAATACCAACTCCCCACTGCCCTACCCACCCACTAAAAAAAAAAAAAAAACTTTTGCATATTGATAAGCAGCAGGCGCCAAAGAGACAGAAAGCCGCGTGAGCGAAATGTTCGCTCGATAAAATAGATTAAAGCCCATGTATATATATAGTAGCATAGTACTTAGTAGGATGCAAAGGAAATACTTGAATAGATTTAAGGCAGCTTAAATGGCAAAGGTTTCCAAGTCCACAAATGTTAAGCTTAACTGGGTCTTGGGCTCAGCTTCCATAACGTCATTCCGTTTGAGCTGATTGACGCACAGCAGCGGCGTCGCATAGAATCTCTGATTGATGTATGTCAGGATATGTGTGCACGGAATCCTTTTATCATTTTGTGGCTAAACAAAATGGCCGCACGCAAACGACGCCATGTTGGTTGCTGTTGTCAGTGTAGGCGACATGTGTGTGTGTGTGTGTCTGTGTGTGTGTGTGGATCATCAATTTGGTAGCAAAAGTAATAATTATACGCCATGTTGGGCCAGCGGCAATTGTTTGTGATGATAAATGATGGCAGGGTAAGAGCTGGTCATGGAAATTCATTAAGTTGCCTGTGTATGTGACTTGGACACGCATCAATCATCAATAATGCAGGCAAAGCTGCTTTCTCTTACACACCCCTAACTAACTAACCGAAATGTAGTCGTAGTTATGGTCTTAAAATATTCAAATGAAACAATCACAGCACACAAAACCCCAAAATAGCTCTTTTGCAACATTTGCCACATGCTACATGCTGCATGCCACATCAGGAACCAAAAATCGGAAACACTGAGAAACAGTGAAAGAAAAACGAAAAAACAAAAACAAAAATTTGCTTGAGAAAATTTCCCCAACGAGCAATTTTGAGCAAAGCAAAACAAAACATAAAACAAGAAAAAAAGCTAAACAAAAGTTAAAAACGAAAAACGAAAATGGAGATATCTTTTGCGAAATGTACAAAAAGAACGTTCGAAACTAAACGATGTTACCGGCGGGGTTTCAATGCTGCTTCACTTCTTCAAAGTAGGCGAAAAAAAAGGCAACAAATATTGCTGAAATTTCTTTTCTTGCTCTTCGTATAACTCCTGAGGGCTATGAGTCTCTCTTTCGCTCTCCCTCTCTCTCTCTCTGCTGCGACTCTCTTTTTGTACTTTGGAAAACTGTTTTAAAAGCTTAACCACAAAAAACTGCGAATATATTCCCTAATGATGGCAGTGACGTCGACTGCGCTGCCTTCAGATACAACTCTAGTGACGCTCACTCCCCACTCTCTCACGCTCTCTCTCTCTCACTCAGCTGGGTTACAGGACTTTTCGACTTTTGTAAATTTATTTTTTTATTTCGTTGTTGTTGTGTATGTGTAAAAGACTCTTGCATAATTTGACAGCTTGTTTTTGGGGGGAGTGGAGGTTTTTTGTGAACTGTTGCAGAGCATCGAAGCAGTTTTCCACACACAACATACCTTTATGAGCTCCTTTGGGAACTTCAAATGTCGAAACGACAACAAATAAATAAATGATAGTCAAGCAGGCAAAATGCTCCCAACTGATCCATGAATAAGATATATGTATGTATATATCGATACCTTTTCAAGGTCGCTAAACTGTATACAATAACATAGGGGTCTCAAAATGCCAGCTGCTTAATCTAACTAATCCCAAATACAATATTTAAGGAAGTATGAGTATGCCCAAAAAGGTGATGCAAGTAGACTGTGTGGCTTATTGTTTTCTAAGCGCCAAAATAAGGTTGAAGTCATCTGCGTGGGCCGAGGATAGAAGATGAGAAATTGGATGCCGTTCTGGAGAGGAGAATAATTACAGAGGGTTCTAAAGCGAAGCACGTAACCATATTGCGGCCGTATGACAATTTTATCAATCGAGAGATATTATTTTTGTGTGACGCACTAGTTGTAAGGTGGTCTACCAAAGTCAAGAAGAAATTCCTCTTCAATTCGAATTGCTTGAAAATTTGAAGGTGTTGAGCGATGAGAGTTGTTCTAGCAGTGCAAACGAAAAAATGTCTACACCTTTGCTTTACCTCATTATTGAAAGTCAATAGCAGTCCGCTCAGAACTCTTTGGTTGGCATCAGAACAGCGCAAAAGGCCAAGGTACTTGCAGGAATACTATTCCCTGAGCATAGTTTCGTACACATGGCAATCATTTGTAAACAGATACTCACTCACAAATGAAAGATTTTGGATAGCTACCCTTGACATTGACGAATCGATCATGACTGCAGAATGCCTTTTGATACGCTTAAGTAATGAGCCCATATTTGCAAACATTTATTACATATTTATGTATATATAGAATCAATGCTCTACTCTTACAACTAGAAATAAAATACCAAATATAGAAAAAATTGGCATTGACTTTATGCTAGATTGAGAATCAAGGAGGACAGTCTTGTCTGCTCATAACAGACTTTGAGTTATGTTTGTACCGCTTGCACTGTATTTTAATGTATTTTATGACTCATGCCGTAATAAAGAAAAGAAAGGTAACGATTAACGCAGTTTCGTGTGACGTCACATGATTGATTAGTTTCATTAAATATGGATTTTGTTGGAAAAATTGCACTCTTTTAAAAATTTATTTATTTAATTTAAATTTAATCACTATTAAGTTTTCTGAAAGTGTTTTATTCTTTCATATTTTGTATGCTATTACAAAAGGTGGCCATGGGTAGATGTACTTCCCTTATCTTATATGAAAAACTTTTTAAAGTCGCCAATCAAGTTGTGCCAATTCCCTAATTTAATACATTATTCGATTTAATAAGAAACTCTTGCACAAATTTGATTGCTTGTCTGGAAGGAAGGATTTTTTGATAACTTCTTTTGATATTTTTTTTTTGTTTGCCATATATGTGACTTGTTAAAATTTATAGCTTGTTTAAAGCCACATTCTGGTTCTGTTTCTGGTTCTCATTCTCGTTGAGGTTCTTTCATTCAATTCGAAAATGGTATCTGTGCTATGCATGTCAACTAGTTACATTTTTATGCACCTATGGAATACACGGCTGCCGGTTCCGGCTATTCCAAGGCTCATTGAAGGCAGAGCACGCAATTTTAAAATGAAATTGAATTACATGCAATACAATATAATAGTATAAAGCAAAAGACATGATAAAGAAAGGAAGAAAGAAAAAAAAAACAGCGAAAATTCAAATAGAAAGTGAAGTAGAGTGCAAAGATAAAGCAAGAAAAAAAAAAAAAACAAGCAGAAAACGAAAAGAAAAACTGTGAAAATTGTAATTTTTACACCTTCACGCTAAATTTTCACGAGCAGTGCTGCAAATACAAAGCAATCTACGCGAGTAACAACAGCAGGGAGCAGGGAGCAGGGTAGGGCAGCATATTTAGGGGGCTTCAGCCGCTTCTACTTCAGAGTTCAGAGCAGTTGCCTGTAGGAGCTTACAAAACGTTGCCACTTGAGAACTTTTAGTGCGTCTCAATGCGCATTTTAAATAAAATAGAAATTCAATTTACTTAAAAATAAGAGCAAGGGTGAGTGGGTGGCTGGAGTGAGTGGTAGAGTGTTAAAGAGAAGTGGCACAGACAAGCAGCAGAGGTGACAGCGACGTGGGCGTTGACAGCGACAGCGACAGCAACAGAGAGCAAAGCAAAAAAAACTTTTCTCAATGAACTCAAAAATTGACTAAATGTGTTAGGCAAGTAAGCAAACCAAAAAAAAAAGAAGCTGGAATGACGCGTATTGCGGCCAATTCGCTGGGGAATCGAGCTGCCGAGCAGTGGGACAGGACGAACGAAGGCGTCAGACCGAGAGTGAAACTGAGAGCCAGAACGAGTCGTGCCGGAATATAATTAAGCAGCGTTTTAAACGCTTGTAGTGTAAAGTGAAGTGCTCTTAATTGGAATGGATGGTCCATGGTCCGTGGTCCCTGGTCCCTGGTCCCTGGTCGCTGGTCATGTTTTTTGGTTGTTCGGCGTAAAGGCCTGAAACTTTCCATAAAGTTTAATTTAAATATGAATGAGCATTTTTTTTTTTTTTTTGGTTGCTTTTTGTTGTATTTGTTTGTTTGGTTGTATTTTATTATCTTTGCAATTTTTGGTTTTCATGGACAAAAGACAATCCAAGCAAGTTGCTGATTCTAATTGAAATTGAGAGAATCATGTAAATTAGTTGATTGCTGGGTGAGGGAGGGGCAGAGATGTAGTGGGGAGGTAGACGCCATACATTATATATAAATTGCTGGCATATCTAAGCAGCTTTGTGGTTTTTGTGTTTAATTTTCGCTTGAGTGAAGCAAAACAAATAAACGAACAAACAAAACGAATATTACACATACGCCCCGCGGCTACACTTAACGCGCCTTATCAGAGATAAGCCAAGAGATAGCGTGCAACCGTGTGTGTGTGTGTGTGTGTGTGTGTGTATGCGTATGAAACCACAAATACCGCAAACCGCAGCCAGAGCTGCCACAAGTTGCGAATAAGGCTGCGGTAACTACTGAAATATAATACACAAAAACAAACCAATCCATTTCATGCCAAATTTTGTTCAGTCCGGTACAGTTCAGTTCAGTACAGTTCTGGTTTTGAGTCTGCAGCGGAATGTCGCTCGACAAAATGTATATAGCGAAGGCAGACAGACCGTGGTGCGGCGGCGGCGGCGGCTAATGTGCCAAGCCGCATAATTATAAACTTGTCAATAAAGCAAACACGCCAAAGTGCACTTGACAGTGTTGGGAAAGAGCAGCAGCAAAAAGCGAGCAAGTATGAAGTGAAGTAGTGAGGAGCACCCAACACCCTTGTTATACAATATATTGGAGGGGTGGAGTAGCTGGGTGGGTGTTCCATGCTGTCTAAGCAGGGACGTCAATAACTTGTCGAGCCGCGGCGCCCAACTGTCGGTCGCCAGCAAAATGTCTTGGCTAAAAACAAGCAACATGCTAGACCCAGTCGTCTAGGTTGGCATCGTCGACAAGATGAGGTAGAGAGGACAAGAAAAAAAAAAAGAAGATGGAGGCATATCGTACAAAACAAAAAATCATTTGTAAATACGCTCAATTGTACACTGCAAAAATGGCAAGAGCCACTTTGCTTTCAATTACATTTATTCTTGGAAGCTACCAACTCTGACTACAGTGACTGAAAAACTCTATGAGTATTGAAAGTAGCGTAGGCCATCTAGATGTTACCCATATGTTGCTAGAATTGAAATTAGAAAAAAAAAAGACAATATAATATCACTTTCTATATTGCCCTTAAGTTGAATTGATTCAATTCGATACTTGAAGTTAATACTGCGATAAATTCAACCGTGCTCCGGAAAACAAAAAAACCAAACCGAACCATTTTATTCGGATTAGTTTGTGCGTCCTCCGGAAAACCAATTTTTTGTCGATATTTCCCTTTTTATTTTCGATAAATTTACATATTTATCTTTTTTTCCGATAAATTCTCTATTAAAACATTCGGTTTCAAACCACAGGAAACTAATTCGGTTTGGTGGAATTGGTTGCACCTAACAATAGGTTTCAAAACGAATCCGAATAAAATGTTTGGATTCGTTTTGCGGAGCACGTGCGATTGATCGATGACCAGAAAACTCCTTTAACCGAATTTCAGCCTAACAGCATATGTGGCATACATATATTTATTTCTAGAGACGACGGTTGCAGATAATAAATGCCCATTGAGGACGGACTTGAAATGGTTCAGCAAGCAGAATAATTAGGCGGAATTGGGCACCCACTGACTCCCCCACACCCAGCACCTATACTCTCCTCCCCCCGCATCACAATGGGCCGCAAGGTCTCCTCTGCCTAGCTGACCTAACTTAACTTAAACGTGGTTACAGACTTATTAGTGACAGGCGTGGTACCATAGGTCTAATGGCTGAGAGGATTCATGTTACTCATAATGAGATTAGAAGGAGAGAGAAACTGTTACTCTGAGAAAGCTTTTCTTCTAAGATCTGGGCAGTCTGGCAAACGTACCCAAAGCAGACCTGGCACTTTTTATCGAGTCCACAAAATGGTTCAGCAAGAAGAGAGATTAAGGAGATTAATATAGGCATCGCAATGAACCACAAGGTCTCTATCTAACGTACAGACCTGATAAATCTGCCTGATTCATTCAATGAAATGAAATGAAATAAATTGAAAATAAATGCATATGTATATCAAATACGAATATAATCTGATTATACAGTCCCTTGCCATATTATTAGATCCATGCTTAAAAATTTCGTTTTCCTTGCTTATAACATGTAAGCAGGCATATAAAGAGTTAATTTATTTTGAAACACCAAAAGTTATAATTAATATAAAAAAATAAAACCTTTTCTACATAATAAAAAATCAGTATTTTATGTTGGTTGTGGTTATAGGGGCTTTCATCCTAACTTCAGATTTCAAAAACTCATGTCGGGTGAATTTCCTGGCCAGTCGACAATATCTACTTTTTTTTTAACTAACAATTTTGTCATTCTTCATCATGCATAAAAATAGGCTTTTCTCGTTTCGTGAAACATTTTTGTCATTTGAGGTAACAGCTGGGTTTTCAAAACTTTACTTACTTACTTTAAAATAAGACAAGAAATATATCAAAAAGACAAATTTGCAGCATGGATCTAATAATATGGCAAGGAATTGGCTGTAGTACAAATTTTTCTCACAGTGTATTTATTTACTATTTGCTTTCCTTCACATTTGTTACAGTAAAAAACAAGTTTTTATGCCTTGCCTTATGCCATAATCAATTTATCGAATTGATATGCCAATTTATATTACGTGATATAATATTTCCCCAGATACCGTAGATACAGATACAAATTGGCAAATTATGTTAAGCTTTTTTACATTATTGTTATATCGAAAGTTTTGTACGTTTTGTTTTGAGCAGAGAAAAATATTTAATAAGAAATGAAATTTGATATTTAGTTTTTCCGATTTTTGGTGATTTTCACTATGTGCTAATTAGGTTAGAACCTTTTCATAATCGATTTTTCATTGATTATTATTGATTTTCTAATTATTTATAAAGTTCCAACTTTAATTATGTTTAAATGGTATTTATGTAATTGTGAATGCCACTGCGCCATCTAGCGGAACAGAAAAATAAATGATGACGGGGACGACGTCGTTCAAAAACTAAACTAAAACTTTATATAATAAATCTATCTAAATCTTGATGACAATCTTTTGCTAATTTCTCGTTTCTTTTTTTTTCTTCTATATTTATAGTTGGTCGGCGGTGAGTTTGATATGGAATTGAATTTTGTGATACAGGATGCGCAGAATATCAAACATATGCTGGAGCTGCTCGATCATTGTCCGCCCAATTTGCAGGTAAGTTTGTATAACAAATCTATAGAGGGTAACATTTTGGGAGGATTATTAAAATGTTAAACGAACGGTGAAAATAATGTACAAATTCCATTGAAAAAGAATATCGTGCAACACATTTTTCCAAAAATATTAATAGTTATCTGCTCAGAAGAGCGTCCCAGATTAGGCCCCAAGCTGGCTTTAAGACAGATTAAGTCACAGTTGAATCCAGACATTTGCAATTAATAAAAATAAATTTATTTTTGAATAATTGCATAATACAAACAGACAAAAAACAAAAAGTATACTTTTTGGCAGATTTCACACTTTTTTGAATACAATTCACAACTCGTTAAAGCTGTCAAGTCACTAAGTGGACGCTTAGAGCATTCAAATTATTATTATTTCTTTTTTCATACAATTATCTTAATCTTACTTCAATTATTAATCACCAATTATTGGGATATAAAGCTTATGTGCAAGTTTGGAAGAGCAGCACCATTTTTTTTTTTTTTTATTTCAAAAAAATGTCACCGTAAACAAGCTATATTCATTTATGAATGCATTCCATTCAATTCAATTTTATTAGCTTTTTAAGATTTTTAAGAATAAATTATTACAATAAATCCTTAGATGGGCAAAGGTATGGTAATATATTCATAGTTACTTTAACAGCGAGTAAAATGCTTCTTTTTTTTTGCTTTTATTATATTTATTAAGACAGATTAAGTCACAGTTGAATCCAGACATTTGCAATTAATAAAAATAAATTTATTTTTGAATAATTGCATAATACAAACAAACAAAAAACAAAAAGTATACTTTTTGGCAGATTTCACACTTTTTTGAATACAATTCACAACTCGTTAAAGCTGTCAAGTCACTAAGTGGACGCTTAGAGCATTCAAATTATTATTATTATTATTTCTTTTTTCATACAATTATCTTAATCTTACTTCAATTATAAATCACCAATTATTGGGATATAATACTTATAGTCATGTTTGGAAGAGCAGCACCATTTTTTTTTTTTTTCATTCATTTATAAATGCATTCTATTCAATTCAATTTTATTAGCTTTTTAAGATTTTTAAGAATAAATTATTACAATAAATCCTTAGATGGGCAAAGGTATGGTAATATATTCATAGTAAAATGCCTTAACACTCTCAGGAAAAATTTAAACACAGAGAACATGCTAAAATATAAAAAGGCGAACGCAAAGTTCAAATTTCAAGCTAAACAAGTCAAAAAAAAAGCTTTTGTAAATTTTACTAAAGACATAAGCCCTAACTCGTCAACAAAAATGTTATGGAATAAGGTTCATCTAATAACAGGTGTGCAGAAAAACAATTACATCCACGCAATAGAAACCGCGACAGGTAATACCTGCGACCCAAATATTATGGCCAATGCTTTCAGTAAGGTCTGGTCTGACTACTCCAAAGACTCAAATTTTTCTGATAGTTTTATACACAACAAATACAGACACACAGCTCAATCCACCTTAAAGTATACCCCAAAAGGAAAAGCTAAACTCATTGAACTCCCGGTAACCTTAATAGAACTTAAATCCTGCCTCAATAGTTTAAAAGGATCCACTCCTGGGTTCGACTCCATCCCCTACGACATGTTAAAAAATCTACCTCCTACTGGTATAAATAAACTCTTAGAACTATACAATAAAATATTAGACACCAGCACCATCTCCCAACAGTGGAAAGTGGCAACAATAGTTCCTATCAGTAAGCCAAACAAGCCACAAAATGCAATAGATGGGTACCGCCCAATATCACTACTCTGCTGCTTGTCAAAAACCCTTGAAAAGATCGTGTCAAAACGAATAATGTGGTTCCTCAATCAAGGAAATCTTTTATCCCAAAACCAATATGCATATAAAACAAACAGTTGCACAACAGACCCTCTCTTAATAATAGATAACTACATTTGCAAAAACCTCTCCACAAGAAACCATGTATCTGCTCTATCTATTGATATGGAAAAAGCTTTTGACAGAGTTGGACCACATTGTATTATACAACAGCTGCAGGAGTGGAAATTTGGTCCAAAAATAATTAATTACATCCGTAGCTATCTTAGCAACAGAAAATTCAAAGTTAAAGTTAACAACACACTTTCTAGGGAAGAGAAATTACACAATGGTATCCCACAAGGATATCCATTGTCAGTGACTCTCTTTCTAATAGCCTTCAACAAGCTAAGCCACATAATAAACCAAAATAAGTTCTTCACACACACAATGTATACAGACGATCTATGCCTTATGTTCAACCCAAAAGAGGGATACAACGCACAAATTCACAATTTATTTGTAAAAATAGAGCAATGGTGCCAATTCACAGGCACAAAAATTTCAAAAGAAAAATCATCGCATCTACACATATGTAAAAAAAACACAAATGTACAAATATAGATATAATGATAAATAATACAATTATACCTAAGAAAGAATATATTAAAATATTAGGATTAATTTTTGATAAAAAGCACAATTGGACTGAACATATTAAAATATTAATTAATTCATTAAACACTAGACTAAATATTCTTAAATGTTTAAGTAGAAAAAATTTGAAATGTAACACAAATTCTCTCGTTAATATAGCCAAAGCAACAATTTTGTCTAAAATAGATTACGGCCTCTGTGTGTATGGTAAAACAAACAAAGCTAATAAAGACAAATTATCCACTCCTTACCACTCCTCCATCAGACTAGCTCTAGGTGCTTTTCGTACAACCCCCATCATCAACAGATTTGAATGGAGCATCGGCAGACAAATAAGCAGACTCATAAACGCAACCGATTCATCTTTAAAAACAACACTTACCAACCAACTCAACCGTAAAACAGAACTTCGTATACCATCAACCCTACAACTCATTATCAAAAAAGCTGCAGAACATAATGTCATAATATCGCCCAACCGAAAGTACAAGCAAAAGGTGCCGATAGTAGCTCCATTATACTTGAACTTTCACGATACAAAAAGGACACAACCCCTAATGATATGTACCTTAAAACCTTTAACAGCATAAGATCTAACTTCTCCACTTGGAAATATCTTTTTACCGATGGCTCTAAAAACAGACACCGTAACAGCCTTCAGCGCTGTCACCGAGGAAAACAAAATTCTAAAATCAGCGATAACACCTACATACACGTCTATATTTACAGCGGAAGCGGAAACGGAATCCTCGTAGCGGTTGAACTAGCAAGCTCAACCAAAATAACAAAATATATCATATGTACCGATGCGCTATCAACACTTCTCGCAGTCAGTAACATCAACAATACCCAACCCACCATAAGCAAAATCAGGGACATCATTGCCGCAAATAAAAGAAAACTTAAACTTATGTGGACACCAGGACACGCAGGAATTAAGGGAAATGAGCTAGCGGATACAGCAGCAAGAACCGCTACATCATCCCCACTCGTACTCCAAGAATGACTTAAACAACATGATCAACACAACAAGCAAGCTATCTCTAAAAAAGATCTGGGCCGACTACACTCAACACTACAAAACTATAAATCCATCCCGTAACCCAATACAAATGCCAATAACCATTAATAGAAAGGACGCAATTATATACACGAGATTCCGCCTGGGTCATACAAAATTCACACACGAGCACTTACTCAACAAAACACCGCAGCCGATCTGTCCTTATTGTAACACATGTACCCTTAATATGGAGCACCTCCTTAAGCATTGCCACTTTATCCTCAACCTATGCACCTCCTTACAAATTCCAAGTCCTATAGAAATACTCGCAGAGACCAACACCGTAAATATAAAGAAGCACATAATGTATAGTATAACAATAATACAATAAGAATATAATGTATAACAATTTTTCAACCAGCCTGAAGGCCTACGTTGCTCTGGCTACAAACATTCTTTTTATAAATTAGGATTAACTTCTATTTTATAATTATATAAATAAATGTACAAAAAAAAATACAGTACAATTTGAAAATAGTCTCAAACGAATTAAAGTGTTTGAGACACAGTCATCTGAACATAAGTATTATGCGATGTGTGAGTCCAGAAAATAATATGGAAAGAGTTGAAAAGAACATTAAAGGAGAGCGGCATTGAATCTTGGTAGTCGATTTCAACCAAGCTAGGATGGCTTTAGATCACCTAATTTATTACGGATGTCAATATCTTCGGAAATAAAATTGTCTTTAACTAACTTTAACTAGCAAACCAAATGTTCCAAAATTCAAAAGTTTTTCAATTGAAATAATTCCGGTATGGTGTATGGTATATGAACACATGAAATGCGCAGAAACGTTGAAATTATGATAATATTAAATTAGCAAAGTTAGGAAGCAGCTTGGTGAAATGGAGTACAAGCTGGCTGCTGGCATGGGATAGGATGAAATGGATGCTGTAGCGCAATGCGTTAGGGAAGCGTTTCCACAAAAAAAAAAAAAAAAAAAACACGTCTAATTAAAGCGCAACATGGAATATTCCACACTCCTTTCCATTCCTTTTCTCATCACTCCTTAGGCAATGCTTTTTTGATTTGCATATGAATTTCACACACAGTGTGTGTGTTTGATTGAGTGTGTATGTATGCGTGCTAAACAATATTTTACACCTGACGTTGTCGCTGTTTCGCTTGCTCTCACTCTTCGCTCTCTTTCGCTTTCCCCTTTGCACTACGTACCATCAACTTATTAGCATGACTGCCGGCAAAGCGCGTCTGGATGAACAGCTGTACATACACTCACACACACACACACGAATGCACACATGCACGCATTTATGTAGCTGTGTGTGTGTCTCAGGAAGTGTTCTCGCCACCTTTTTTAATAGCATCCAAAGTATGAAAAAGTAAATGTTGCTAGTTAAGTTACATCGTATGTGCCACCAAAATAAATGCCAGCAGTCTCAGCCAGCCGAAAAAAAAAACCAACTCAACATTGTCGCTAATGAATGATTTAAAAAAAAAAAACACCAGTTGAGACGAAAGAACACAATAACCGAATTTCCCTAGCAAAACGGGAAATAAGCCAATTTGGCAAGGCTCTAAAAAAATTTACACATTATGTGGCGCTTCATTTACGGCATAACATACCAGCGTTTAATTCAAAAAAATTTTAAAAAATATATTTTCAAGCATCCGTTTTACACAGTTTCAGATCGTTCTTAACTAAATATCATTTAATTATGTTCTAAAAGCGTATTCTTCAACACAAACCAAATTGAATAAAATCAATCAATTATGTGACGTCACGCGTTGTCTCTCCTGCGCTGCCTTAGACATAGTAGAACTTTGTCAAACGTCACCTTTGTTTCTTTGCTGCTGCATGGCTGATGAGTAAGACAGCTGGCAATACACTGCTTGTCGCATAAGTGCAAGCGGAACAAACATATGGACTGACCAGAGCTGTTCTTTTCTCTTGATTCTTAATCTTCTTAATAGCTTAGAATAGTGAAGATAATAGCTAATAGTGGAGTTATCTATATATGGAGTTATAATGCCAAATGCGCTAAGCGGGTAAAACTTCTAAGCATTTAAGGTAAATGAAATTTAAATATACTTTTGTATCTATTTGTGTAACTCGTGAGTGTGTGTGATGGTTGTTGGTCGATAAAATGTATTTGGGAATATGAGTGATATCTATGCTCATGCCTAGACCTGTTTTCTATATTTGGCAAAACTTATAGCTTGAAGAGATTTCTTAGAAAATTAATGTGCTTAAAAATTAATTTAGTTGCAGGGTCGTAGTCTAAACATTTCTACACTATTTTACGTTGTAGCTTTTGTTTTGATTGTTTTTGGCAAAAATCCTTTTACCGCACACTTCAGTTAATCATTTAAAGTATGCAAAGTTGCATTTGTTCTGAATGTATCTTAGAGCGTACAGTCTGTGCCATACAAGAAGATATACATGAAACTTACATTAAAGCTGGTTCCTGTCTATGCGGGTGTGTGCGTGTGTGTTGGTGTGTGCGTGTGTGTTGGTGCGAGTGAATATGAGTGTTGTTTATGGGGCAACAAAACAAGTTACAAGGAAGTTTTCAACGATCCATTTAAAAGGACTTACATATGCATGCCATTAAACGTGCTGCTTATTCAGTCTGACAAACTGCTCCGCACTTCGTCTCCACGCTCTAACTTTCTCACACTATCGTAGCTACTTAATGGTTATATGTATGCAAATATGTCAGCGTGTATGTGTGTGTGTCTATTGTCGTTTAAGGAACATCAGTTTCTGTTGTAGTTGTTGTTGTTGCTGTTGTTTTCGTAGAGCTCGAGAGTAGACGCTTGAATTTATTTGGGTTTTTAAATTAATGAAAATTGTCACTGACAAATTTTCCATGTACATAGCCGTATGGAAAAGTGTAAGTGCGCGCGTGTGTTTTTTGTATGCGCACATGAAATATCATTGAGGCATGTAAAAATGTCGAGTTCACAGCAAAAATGGCGACAGCTACAAAAAAAAAAAATGTTGCGTGATTTTAGGCACAGCTCAACAAGCCAAATGTCGCGTCGCATCTTTGCTTAATTTGGCATGCCAAGCAGGTCCTTCACACACACACACACGCACACGCACACATCCGCCCACTTAGGCTGTTTGTTGCCCCTCCCTCGTTTCCCTTTAAACGACACGTGCGTAACCCAAAGGGGTTTACAAGTTTGCAGCTTTATGCAGGTGTCGTCGAGCTGCCCCCTCGAAACTCGAAATAAATATACATACATAAAAAAATAACAAGTAGACGTGACAGGAAATAACGATTTAACCGACTTGTCAATAACCTACACAAGCTATAAAAACCATTTTCGAAAAACATGAACATCTTTAATATATTATATATAAATGAATATGGATGTTTATTCTTAAGATTCACAAGCGAAAATCAAGTCGTTGCTGCAATGCATTCCTTGAAATCTCGGGACTAGGTGCAACAAGGAAGACGAACCAAGCCATCCAATCGAGTTTTTAATCTCATTGGATTTTTCGCTCTGAGATTACCATGTGATTCACTTGATCTCAACCGATTCGTCTATCGTCAATCGACCCATAGCTCGGCATAGTTCTTCGAAAATTCGAATATCGAAAAAAATGATAGCATAGGCAACTACTCTTGTCGGTTCCACTTTATAGTATCTATCTCCAAAATAGTTTCGAAGTCACTTAAAGACTTGTTAAAAAAAATCATTTAAGACCAGCAGTCTTCGGGCTCTTGAACACAAAAATCATGAATTTTTAAATTAAATATATAGAAAAATTTAAGAAAATTAGAAAAACCTTATATACTCCAATTTTCTTGTGAGCCGGGTTACCGTTTTGCTTCTGGTTCTGGTTTCTGGAATTCCTTAGAAGGAAATCTCTTTATAAAGCCCTTGTTCTGCAAAGATAACATATTTTTGAAAATCGATTAGAAGCGATGTATTTTTCAGTTGACTGTACATATGCTATGTAATCTATCGGTTATCGGATTAATCTTTGTTCACTTTATTTACGCATACTAGATTGTTTCTCCCCAAAAAATTCGAATATGTCCTTTAACTCATTTTATAGTTATAGAGTATTAAAATAAAAGAATTTACAGACATTTTATTGCCGTCATGGCTATTTTGCATAGGGCGGCACTCAAATGATTTATTGGGTTGGGCGTTTTGGGGTCAGAAGTCGTTGGTGTTCGGTGGTGCTCGGAGGTCGTTGGTGTTCCGAGCACCTGCAAAAGTCGCAGCACTCAATTGATTTTGCACAGCATCCCATCCAGCACGTGACATTGTTTGCAATGGTGTGCGTGTGAGAGTGTTTTGGGACGACGGCCATAACATTTTATTCCCGACAATAAATTTGCAAAACCAAGCGCAGCCCTGGTTAGGTACCGGTTACCTTATCCAGCCAAACCCCAAACCCTCCCCCCCAACCCTTAGCTATATCGTCACTATGCCTCATTCCGTTCCATGCATGTTAAATCAAAACGTCTTTTGAAAATTAAGCCTGTAATGTGGCCAACCAACGGAGAAGAAGCAGTCACGAAGACGAAAAAAAAAAAGATGGAGAAGCCAAAGCTGGAAACCAGCTCGTCAGTCACGTCGTCATCGTCATCGTCGACGACCTCGGTTTCGTTGCTCCTTGCCAAAGTGGTGTAGGCCCCACACAGTGCCTCCGTGCCTGAAACCGCATATTTGTCGTGCCTCGCTGCTTGTTAGTTAGTTGCCTTAACCATTGCCATTCTTGTTCTGCTGTTGCTGCTGCTGCTGCTCCTGGTTCTAGTTCATGTTGTGTGTATATTCCTGTAACCATTCTCATTCCCATTCTCGTTGTATGCCTAATAAAATTTTACAGCCTTTCCAGCACAGCAATTTGCGTAACTCTTTGCAGCCTGAGGCAATGGCAAAGCCAATAGCAGCCAACACCTTTTGCCTTTCATCAGGTCCTTCCTTTACATTCTTCTCGCTTGCCACCTTACCTTTGGCTTTTCCTGCCCATCTTTATTTGGTTTTCTGTTATTGCGCCACCTGGCAGCTGTGAATAACTTTGTTAAGTGCCGTGTTGGCCGTTGGCGTTGCCACATCGATGGCTTTGGCAATGGCGTCGTCGGCACGGCCCAGCCCGACTCGTCGCAGGCGTCATGGAAGTGAACATGGTTGCCACGTGTCCATTGATGCGTAGTTGAACTTGTTCGTGTAATTTTGTTGTTAATTTTCCCACTGCCACGCCCATGCAAATTATATCCTAGATGGTACCCCCGCACTGTTCCAGAGACCCGATACTCCGGCATTTGCATTTGCAAAAGCACAGACTGCCGAAATAGTATATATTTTGTTTATACCCTACGGCAAGTAGATAATGGGAGTATATAGGCAACTATATAAAGTTAAGCACTAGTCTGTAGTGTGCCAGAAATATCTAGCGAAAAATAGATGTGTATGGCAACTCTGGTAAGGTAGTTTTATATCTGACAGCTGGTAAGGATTTTAATGGTATCGGCAAAATTCAGTACAGTTTATTTGACCCCACACAAGAATAAGCTCATTATCCTATTTTTTAATGAACTTTTCTTCTTCTTTTTTTTTTGAAGCAAAGTTGTACAACGGAGCTTATGGGTAGAGCGAAAAAAAGTAAAAAAAACGTCAAGTAGAATGTTGGCTTTCAAAATTAGGTCGTCTCGAGTCCCAGGTTCGAATATTAGCCGAGACACATTTTTGGTTTTACTTTACGTTTATGAAATATGATGGTATAAGTATTCGTAGAAAATACATAAGTGTTATTATTTCAGAAATTTTCAAAATAGCCAAAAAAATCTGTACAGTAGTTGAAATTTTGAAACATGATTAAATTTGTTGCCCGACAACAGTTCTCTCTCTCTAACATCAGGGAATGTCATCTTTGAGGACTACAAATTCTGATTAAATAGAGGAAAAGCACTGAAATAAAATTTTGAAAAGCTATTTTTATGGCGCTTGGTCGAAAGCATAGTAAATATTCGGCGTTGAAAATTTAGCAATACGGTATTATATTTTTCTTTCTATTTCGGAGTTGCTGGCCAACTTTACATTTTGTTAGAGTTCGATAGGAAGAAATACAGTTTGAGGCATACACTTGCTCACACATGCACACACATACCCACACACACACACCCACACACAAAGAAAAAGAGAGATAAATAGAAAGAGAACTGTATCTGGCTTTGGCTGCTTATCTGCGTTTGAACAGTGACGTCACCCATACTCTAGCCACTTCCCCCCGGACAGATCTGAGTTCGAAAGTTACAAGAGGGATTAACTTGTGATTATGTTGCCAGAACCAACGGCAGCGTTAGGACACAGACCAGGGACCAGGGACTAGGGACGAACACCAGCAGCAACACTCGCTGTAGATTATATGTCCTTGTTGTTGTTGTCCTTGTGACTAAAAAGTTTGCAACATTGGCAGCGGCTTAGCTGCAGCTTAGCGGCACGTTTAAGCCAAAATGTCTAAATGCCGCAACTGTGCCATGCCGCCATCTTGTTACATCTGTGTGTGTGTGTGTGTGTGTGTGTGTGTCTGTGTGTGTGGGCTTGTAGAAGCAAATTTTTAAGTGGCAGCCATTTTGTAATTACCTTTGAACAGTAAAATCAATTACATAATATAGCAATAGAAATTGGCAATGGAATAGAAAATGCCAAAAAAAAAGTGGGCAAAAAAAAAAAACACAGAACGCTACAGAACAAACAACAAAATACAATGATAAAAACAAAAAAACACAAAAACTATGTAAAAGAGAAATCAAAAAAGGGAAAAGCGATAGGAATAGGAAAAGCGAAATGGAAAAGTGTATGGGCAACCGCAGTCATCCAAAGGCTACGCATTAAATTTATTCATGAATTGAATTTATATTCCTGACAGATATTCTATAAGTTTTCCATTTCTATGCCAGCTCTAGTCGACAAACATACAAACATACTCAAACACACACACACAGCTAGAGAAGGACACACGCACACTTTTGTGAAAATGCAGAAACATTAAGCTGGCCCTGGCAACATTTTGTCATTCACAATAGACGTATTTAGTGTACGCGGTTTCTGGTACCAAAGAGCGCATGGTTAATATGTGTTCGCCCCCTGCAAGCTTCGCTCACTAGCCAACACAACTGACTAAAACAATTAAAATGTTAACATTAATCATGGTTACGTTTAAAATTAAGAAGAAAAGTTTTTATTTTTACCATTCAAGTTTATATTAATTGTTAATACCAAGAATCATGCAAACAAATGGGTAAGACTGACGACGAAAATATAAAATATTTTTAACATAAAGCGAGATCTATTGCTGAATAATTTGTTCATAGGCAATAAAGCCTTTTATGTTTTTGTCATCCTTAACAAATGACAAATTTAAGTTCGTGTGCACTTCAAAATTCTGCAACTTTTCCGAGTCATGGACTAATTAATAGCTAAACTAAAATATTTATATCAATCTAAAAACAAGAATGCAACAACTTGCTTGCGCCATCTAGCGGCAACACTAACCAAAAAAAATAAATGATGACGAGAGCGACGCTGATAAATAAACATCGTACAAGCTGAAAGCTGTTGGCTCTCTTGAATTATTATATCACTTTAAGAGAAAAGCAAAAGAAAACTGCAAAACTTGTCATCAATATTTTTACAGACACGATAGCTAAAACAAAAAAAAACTAAAACTCGCCTTTTTTTTTTAAACATTTATATTCAGAGCGTCCTTTGCAAAATTATGAGCAAAAAAAGGTGCAAGAACAATCGGAAGAAAAAAAATTAGTAATATCATTCACACAAGACAGAGAAGATACAGTGAGACAAATCGCGTGAGCTTCCAACAAATGGCAAGTTGCACATTAAATATAAATGATTGGTGCTCATATGGCAGGACCAATGTAATCGAAGCCATTCTAAACCAAACGAAAAAAAAAAGAAAAGTGGACACAACGTGCAAGGACAAGCAGCATACATGATGATGGGCTTGATAAGGATGATGATGATGATGATGATGAAGAATAGACTTTGCCGCTGTTTGCAATGTTCTTGCTATTGACGTTGATCGCGTTGGCAGCTCAGCTGGCCCTGCTGTTGGCCTGGTCACACTTTGAAATGGGTTCAGGATTTGTTTGGTCTGGTGTGTATTTGTGTGTGTGTGTGTTTGTTTGTTTGTTTGTTGGCTGCCTTTTGATGGCGCCTTTTATTACATTTGTGAGTCGTCGTATTCCTGCGTTGCCCCCTTGCTGCTCCACAGATTAGTGGCACTCGTCACGTAGACAAATAGCCAAGTTGAAAGGCAAACAAAAAACAACAACAGCGACAAGGGCATCTGGAATGACGAGAACTAGAATGTGGACGATGAGGACGACGAGGACGACTTCATTGCTTGACCCCTGCTGTTTGACTGTGCCGTGTTCCATTTGCTCAGGTTTTACTGTAGCTGTAATTGTTACATTGTAGACCAAGGAGTAGGCGGCAGAGGAGCGGCTGCAAGCACATGAAGCACGCTGAAAGGTCATTTAATTTCTTTTTGATTTGTTTTGCTCCATTGTTGCTGTTGTTGTTGTTGTTGTTCTGTTTGTTGCTCCTTTGGATTCGCGTCTGCTGCTTCTTGTTCAGCGCTACTGCGCTCCATTAAAGTGTAAATGTATTTTTAAGTAGTCGCATAAAAAGCCAAACGCACAAAGTCAAGCGTACCGAGCCAAAAACGAAAAACGCAAAAAAAAAACCAAAAAATTCCATAGAAAAGAAAAGAACCAAAAAAAAAAAAAAAAACCGCACAAGTTTCAATTTAGAGTTAATAGCATTTTAAGTACAAAACAAAAATAGAAAAAATAAAAGAAACGAAAGTAAAATCAATGGGGAGCATGGGGAGCATGGTCTGCCAAGGCCATGCCTGGGACTCAGTCTGCCTGCTAGAAGATTGCATTGCAATAGACAGCGAAAGAGAGGGAGCGGGAGCGGGAGCGGGAGAGAGATTTTACTCCAACATTAACTGAGGCAATACAAAACCAGAGTTATAAAATGCCCGACAGTCGTAAAATTCAAAATGGCGGAATGAGTGAGTCGACATAAACTGCACTTAAAATTAAATTAAATTAAGTAAACATTCTAGGCTAATTTTGTGGAAACTTTTAGTGCAATTTTCAGCATTTTTTCCAATTATAACTTTAAAATTTGAAAATATATGTATGCACAAATACTTGTACATATTTAACAATTAAATAACATGCTCTAACACATTTTTGCATCCAACTAGTGGTATGCGTAATTTGTATGCCAAAAATATTTTCCATATTTTTCAAGTGTTTGGCTTAAAAATAACAAGCGACATGCATGCCAGGACATACTCTCACTTGGACAGAAGAAAAAAACCTCGACTTTAAGCAGCCGAAGTTTGCATACACTGCACAGTGAGGCCAGATTTTTTTTTTTGAGAAAACCATTAAGATTGGTACTGAAATCTTAAGATTTTAGTATTTATTAAATTTTGGCTTATGATTCGCAACTCGAACGTCTTGCGTTAAGAGAGTGTAAGACGCAGACTTGACAAAAATTTTGAACACTGCTTCCCAAAGCAGTCAAAAAGTTGGAAATTTTTAATGAAAATGAGGATAACTTTTAAACATAATCTAAGATTATCAAAGAATATGAAAAAAATCAGTATAAAATGCGTATTTTTTTAAAGCTATTTCGTCGATTCGTTTTAATTCCTCTTCAAACCACATAAAAAATTCGGATTTGTGAAATTGGGAGCAGAAAATTTGAATAAAATGTTCGGGTTCGTTTTCCGGAGCACGGCCGATTGATTATTATTTGTAAGCACAACGTTTACTTTCTGTATTTAGTCTCTATTATTTTTTAGCCAAGTCATTGCGTATCATGCATATATCCTCTGTTAGAGTATTGACAAAAACATAAAAAGAGAGTAATTACAAAAATAATAAACAATCCAAAATGCAAATCACAAAATTCCTAAAAAAAAAACAAAAAAATTTACTTTAAAGTGCCATGAAAAATTTGGTACAAACTTTCAGCTTGCCAAAAGGTGTAAAAAATGTTTTTAGTTCGGAGAAAATACCAAACGGGATGTATGCGAAAAAAAAAAAAGCAAAAAAGGAAAATGTTTGGCATAAAAAAGTGAAGCTAATATTTGCGTATAACGCGAGCTGTGAGAGAATGAAAAGTGTGCCCAGCCTAAGGATACAAAGGCCTGACATATCAATCTCTCTCTCTCTCTCTCATTGGATGGTAGCAGATCTCCCACTCTTGTTTCCTTTGGAAGAAAAAAAAAAAAGAAAAACTAAAAAATGTTTGGAATACTTTTGAGCTGTTTTGCATTTTTGGCTTGTGGGCTTGGTAGAGAACAGCACACGGAACACCATCCCAATCTCTCTTAGATGAAAGACACATATGTGTCATGTGGGAAAAGTGTGTGTGCGTGTGTGCGTGTGTGTGTGTGTAATGTGCTGGCATATGTTTTGTCACACAATTTTGACGCGAGTAGGTTTCTGGCTTTCGCGGGCCTTAAACATTTTTCAAATGCTAGCTCGAGAGCAGGCAAAGTCATCTAGTCATTTATAGAAGCAACTAAAACAACAAAAACAACAGCAACAACAGCAACAACAACATGAATGACAAAGAAAATGGTTTTAGCAATAGACACGCTCATGCGTGGACTCATCAATATGCAAAAAGGCAACTTGTGGACCAGGCTGTCGGTTTAACGAAAGACCATATGTGCCATAGAAAGGGGTCACCAGCCAATACCTATATACATATGTATATACACACTTATATATACATATAACCTATATAAACATATTTAGCATTATTCAGCCGTGCGTCAAACGCAAAGCAAACTTTATTTTTTTGTAGCTGAACGAAAATATATGTATCGAAATTTTTATACCCTTACATAACAAACTAGACAAGTTAATCTTTAACCTGACTCGAGCTCGAAAATAGAAATCATACGCCATCGTCATCGTCGTCATCATTTATAGTTATGTTGTTGTTTGTGGCCGGTAGATGGCGCAAGCAACTTTTTACGTACATATGTTCACAATTCAATCGAATTTCCCTATAGCATTTACCTATTTCAAGTAATCAGTAATATTTCTAATATTTATGTATAGAAATTTTTATAGCCTTACATAAATGGAAAAATGAAGAACCGGGCTCGAGTTTAAAAATAGCAATCATACGAATCTGAACAATTTACTCTTTTAACAAATTTTGTTTCTAAAAATAACACCCCGTCGTCGTCGTCATCATTTATTTTTCTGTTGTTGATTGTGGCTGGTAGATGGCGCAAACAGCTTTTTACCTATATATGTTCACAATACAATCGAATTTCCTTTCCATTTGTCTTCCTTATCAAAATCTTTGAATCTCTCTGAATCGTCAAACATTTTAAAAATCTCCTCAATTTTTAGTTTGTCTACATATGTAAATATAGGTATAAATACCATGGCTTTAGGTAATATATATTATGCGTAATAGACTTACAAATAATTTGAATAATAAAAATATCAAATATGGTGCTTTTTTCTCCAAATAATCTGACTCTACTAAACATTCTTGAGAATTAAAAGAAACCTGAAATGTTCTTAACTTCTTATATAATCTTTAAAGAGTATAAAAATAGGCAGAAAAAAAAAACAAACCAGCAAAATATGGCGAAAAAAAATATAAAAAAATTATTATGGAAATGTCAACGTGAAACTTTTGCACAATAGCAGCTAACACCGAGCAGACCCCCCGACCCCCCCTGCTTAGATCTATTTAGCTTTTTATCGCCAACGACTGCTGCTGACTGTCACATATGCTCTGCAGCAAGTCAGTCAGTCATCCATTGGTTCCAGACTTGCGTATAGCTGGATGGGAATCATGGAATCATTTTGTTGGCTTGAATTCCAAACACAATTGAATTTCATGTTTGACATGGCTGCAAAACTTTTTCTCTTGGAGTTCTTTTTGTTTTCTGGTTATATATATATTTTTTTTTTTTTTCGTTTTTGCTATTTCTTTTGCGATTTGCTTAGGGCACACACACAAAGAAAGGAAAATTTAATACGATTTCATCGGCTTGAATTACCCCAAAGGCCACAAAAAAAAATTAAAAAAAAAAAGATTTGGGCTTAACAAAAAAAAAAAAACTTGACTCTAGCTGATCAACGGATTTGCTAGGCAAATATTTGCATAGAAATTAATTAAAAGGCACAAATTAAAATTCAAAATCCAAGCAAAAGTTTCCATTTTCCGGTTCACATTTCCAAACGAAACCAAAAAAAAAAAAACCAAAAAAAAGGTTTATAACTCTACGCATGCGGCCTTAAAACGATTCCAACCGAGTTTATTCCGCATTATATTGTCTCGGGAATTTTCGGAAAACTTTTCTACGTGACAGTTGAATGTCAAATGCGTGTCATACTTTTTAATTAGCAGACTCTCAGACGCAGCTCACCTGTGCCTGCAACGAACTCTTTCTCACTTAGAGAAAGAGAGAGAGAGAGAGCGCGTAAATCTAAACTGTGAATTGCTCTCAATTAACTTGTTTGCATCCTCTCTACCTCTCTCTACCCTCTTTTGCCAACATTATGCAGCACTTTTAATTTGTGAAATTTGCCAAAAAAGAGATGAACAAAAAATGAAAAGACGAGTTTCGGGAGTAAAGCATTAACCCCGAAGCCGAAACCGACACCGACAGCGACACCAAAGCCAGCCCAACCATCATCTTGTCCACCCGCATTTTCTGGCATTAATGGCAATAGAGCTGAAGCAATGACAGGATAAGAAAAAAACCCACAAAAACAAATAATTAAACTTCAACTTTTTGCAGGGACAAACAGACATAAAACATAAACAAAAGAATCTGGAACCGACGAAAGGAGACAGCTGGGTCGCGGTCTTTCCAGTTTTTTGTAGTTGTTGTTGTTGTTTTCGTTTCTTGTTTTTCTTGTCATTAAAATCCGGCAAAAAACCCTTGGATTTTTTTTTTGGTAAAGGGTAGGTTTAAATAAATTTAAGAAATTAGAATTTCCAAAAATAAATTGAAATAAAATACATATACTTAAACAATGCACTCGGGTAAGTGCGTCGTAATTAACTTTATCGGGTCAACTGGACAGGGTCTACTCGGGGTTGAGCAGTTCGTTCCCATTCTTCTCACATACAACTTGTGCCTTCTCACAAGTGATTACCCTTTGTCACTTGGCATTTGAGTGGGGCCAATGGTTGCCGGGTCTGCTGAGTTTCTGGGTTAGCTTTGGGTTCGATGCCAAGTCGGAAAGTAGACACCGAGCACACAAAGGGGAAGACAACACAAAAGCAGCAGCAATAAACATTAGGAATAAAGCATGAGGCACAAGACACACAGACACACCGATTGCAAATAATGAAGCCAGTCGACAAAATTGTCAACAGTCATTTATAATATCAATTAGTCAAAAGTCTTATGTACATAAGACCAATAAATACTCATTATGGATACAGCTAGCATTTAAAGATTTATTTATTAAATAAATTTATTTCCAAAAATTATACGATAATATTTCTAAGTAGCAAAAAAACAAAAAAACTCAATTAATTTATAGAAAATTGAATATCTGCGTTAGGTTTGAAGATAGTTTTTTCTAAAATCTGCACGACACACTATACAGCTTCATTCTTCTAGTTTTTTTTGGCGCTTCAAATAATAGGGAGACAATTTTTATCATGTTGACCATATCAAAATTATGTACTTCTTGGATATATGTACTTTTGAAAATATTTAATTTCATTTGTTTCCTAAATTGAATCGTTAAATAATGTAATATCCTTAGAGGCTTCTTGTAATTCACAACCGGTAAAAGCTCTTTGCCTTGGGCCTGTTTTAGGCGACTGTTTTGAAAGCTATTATCTAATAACACTACTATATTCTACATTATTACACTAGTCTGGTCTAACCTTATTTAAGACGTTCTTGAACGTTTATTACATTTCCGTTGGTCTGATCACTGCGATCCTTCTGACGTCATCAATGCCATCATCAAAAGTATTGAATTCTATAAAAGTTCTAGAGCCAAGTTATAGCGTTCGCAAATATTATATTTATAGTTAAAAAATTAGAAACTTCAAAAAAGACCATACCTATAATCTTAGTGGAGTGGACAATTCACAACTTGTGTATGGCTCTACAGGTCTTCATTTCTTATTCTTTCTGGCCATCTTATGCCAAGTATTCTGCGCAAACACTAGTTTATGAAGGTTTGTGACTTTGACTAGATGCGGTTGGAACCTTTCCATGTTTCACAACCATAGAAGAGCACAGATTTTGTTTGGGGGGTAGCAGTTTATCAATACAAGCTTGCAGGCTCTGGTCTTAAGTTTTAATATGATATTAGGTTCGTTTATGGACAACCATTCTATAAGACTTTTGTATATTTCCTTAGACATAAGAATTGCCACTGCTTCCATATAATGTTCGTTTTCTGGTCTACATAAGTAAATAAATTCTGTGTTGTGAGCAATTATCACTCCGCTGCTATGCCATCTAAGCCTCTTGGATGGCAAGAATATCAATCTTATATTTGCACATTTCATTTCGAAGTTCGGCGAGTTTAACACTTTCATATAAAGTCCGTACATTCTAGGATGCAATTCGCAATCCCCGGAGGGATTGCCGCCTAAAAAGTTTTACTTCAAAAATATAGATATAGCAACTTACAAGCCTTGCCCCTATAAGTATCGCAAAAAAAAGTTTGCTGAGCTCACCAAACGAACTATGTATATATTAATTCTGACATTTTTGTCGCCTGTGCAGCAATAAAAGTGCATAAAATGACACACACACACACAGATATTCGCACACAGCTACAGATACAAACTTAAATGAAGCAAACTAAGTCAATGCTGCCGCCATTGCTGCACTTTGTGTCAATGTTATGCGCATCAACGACAATGCCTCTGCCGCTGCCGCTGCCACAGTCGACGTCAGCGTCAGCGTAGTTTTGAATGTTGGCAACACTGTTGCAATCGTTGTCTTTGGTTATTGTCGTAGTAGTAGTAGTGGGGAAGTGATGCTGATGATGATGATGAGGAGCATAGTGTGCACGTTCGTTCAGGAGGGCACACTACTTAACCCGCAAACTGCTGACGTAGCCATTTTATGTGCGTGGCGGTTTTGAAGGCTGTGAGCTGGAATTTGTCATTGAAGGCATGGAATGGGAGCCGATGGAGACGGAGTAGATACTGAAGAGGCTCTGGATAGCATCTCTGCTGCTGATGTGCTGCTGCTGCTGCTGCTGCCGGTTGTTTGTATTGCAGCGGCAGCTGCTGTCAATAATAAATTTCCGTTAGAGCTGTAGCAGATTTGCAGGAAAACAGTTGGTTGGCAGCACGTACAGCAAGCCGGAGCCGGAGCCGGAGTCTGGTGATAGTACTGCGCTGCTGCTGGTGCTGCTGTTTCAAACGGCTGAAGTGCAGCATGTTAGGCACTGAAAATGGCGCAGACGGAAGCGGTTGGGGGTTACGGAAGTGATGCAAGGGCAAAGTGTGCGCCGGTAGCAGGCTGCAGGAAGGAAGCATATAAGCGCATTGCATGGCAGGCACGCCAAAGACGACAGCGACAAAGCTTGCAGCTCAGCACTAAAAAGATGACATAAAGATAGAGCCGGGCGGGTGTTGAAATTGAATAGGGGGTGATTGGCAGCAGCAGCAACAGCAACAGCAGCATTGAGAGAGAGATGCCTTCGATGTAGGCAATGGAGCAGCAGGCAACATCAACAACACGGTGGCATGCAAACGATGCTGCTGAGATAAAGTATCTGGAGAAGCTGCTGCCGGAGTTCTGCTTTCTAGACTTTGCCTGCGACACGGGCGGCGGCACGTTGATCAATTTATTGAAATTCTATTGAAACGAAACGGTTTGACTGCAAAAGGCAAAAGACAAGGATACTCCATCCTTTGGCAGAGGCAGAACGACCAAAGAATATGTCGCACACAAATCGCTGATAAAGTGGAAAATGAGTGCAATGTAACGCAGTAGCAAAAAAAAAAAGAAAAACAAGAAAAACATGAATGGAAGAAAAACAAAATAAAGGAAGCGAGATGTGGAAAAGAATACAAAAGTGCAATTTGTTTAAGAAGAAAAAAAAAAATAACAGCGGTGTGCGCGGAGAGGGGCGGGGAGGTGAACATATTTGCCATTTACTTGCTTTTAAATTGCAAATAAATTGCAAAACTAAAGCTGATTGAGTTACGCAAGAGTGATCCAGATGCAGATACAGATACACACAGATACATAGATACACACACACACACCCAACAGTTTTCCCATTGAAATTGGAAAATTCAACTTTTGCTATTGCATATTTGACGGCGCTGCCGCACAAACTTTTTTCACTTCATTATTTTTAATTTCCCGCAGCTCCACGTCTCCTGGTTCTGCCGCGTCTTTGCCGGGCCCGCTCAATTTAACTTTAGCCGGCGTCTCTAGTCGCCGCTTGACTGCATCCAAATCCAAATCTTAAAAGCCAGCCCCATCCGCTCTCGCTTTGAAGCATACTTAAGGGCAAAAATAAAAAAATTTAAGGCCAAATTTAATTTGTGCTCAGTTTGCTGTGGCGTCTCTTCCTGTTGTTGTTAACGTTGTTGTTGTTGTTGTGAAATACAAAAATTGCTACCTAATTACGTAATAAAATCTGACTCAAGTTGCCCTTATTATTTCCATTTTTTTTTTTTTTTTTTCATTTTCATTTTTTCTTTTCTAGAGTTCTTTTTCTAATATCCTACTGCCATGGGACGAGCTACCTTCCCCGAGTCGTATTAAGAAATAATGCTATAAAAACAAAACGCAATGGCGTCAAATCAACTTTATATATATTAGCAGGACGCAAAAAAAAAGCAACAACTTAAGCGGATACACAGCATATATACTTGAACTAGGAATAGGCAGCACACTGTTGCTTAAATCATTCACTTTTCTTCGAGTCTTTTGTAATATTTGAGGGCAGGGCCGGATTAAGACATGTGGTGGCCCATGGGCCAGGATCCCCTGGATGTAAAATTCAATCAAGATTAAAGCGATTCCGCATGTAATAGAACAAGATGACAGTTCATATTTTTTTCCTCACTTGGCCCCCTTTGGCTTCTCCTTAGTGACTACAGAACCTTAGTGAGTAATTTCTAGCTCATTAAGTTTTTTTTGGGATCCTTCAAAAACGAAAGTTGGATCGGATAATGGGCTTGAAAAAATAAGCCTTCAATAGCTTTGATCACTTTGATAACTGCCCGTAAGACTTTAAAAGCATTTACTCCAAACAGAAAAATAAATTGCATAGAAAAATATTAGCTTTTAGTTTTTGCTTTAAGTGGATGTTATTTGAAAGAAGATTGAGAAGAATCTTTGTATTATCTCGAGTAGGTATTAGCAAATAACTCTTTAAAGGCTTTTTTTTCGTAGAGTTATTACAACACAGACCGCGGTCTTCTTAAGACAACCAACAGTAGATAACATTTAAAATAAATCAATGTCTTATTTGATCATTTTTTTTCGATACTTTACTTTGAGTTTCATTTTCAACAATTTGAGATTTGATTATTTTGTAATTTTTTTGCACTAAGTTACTTAAAATTCCCACGATACTGTCCGTCCTTTGGCTATAAATCAATTATAATTTAATAATAATTAGTATAAACATGGCTTGCAAGTCCATTGTTTGGACGGATAACAAGCGCTGCAATCAAAAATAATCAAAAGCCAAATTGCAGCAAATTGCAGGCGCTCAAAAGTAGGCAACATTCTTTGTTGTCAAACAAAGCGGACTTTAAGCAAGTTAATGAAACAAAATATCACGAAAAAAAAAGGAAGCAAAGAAAACTGAATAGAAGAGAAGGGGAGAAGTGGGAGCATAGAGAAAACCAACAACAATGGCAGCAACGACAATATACAAAAATGAAAGACGAAGACGAAGACGACGAGAAAATAGTAGCACAACAAAAAAGGGCATTATGTCGAGCGTAATAAGTGCCCTGTGGCGCAGCTTAGGAACTTGCATTTGTAGCTGTGTGAGTGTATCTATATGTATGTGTGTGTGTGTGCGTTGCCAAGATGACGAGCATTTGGTGCTTGGACTGATAAAATAAAAATTCCTAGAGCCTTGAGTATATTTTTCAAAAAGCCGCTTTACGCAGCACCCTGAAAAGCAAAAAAAGCAAAAAAAGCAAAAAAAAAACGAAAAATCTGTAAAGCAGCTGCAAAGCCCTACGACGACCATCTTGCTACTTTAAAACCTTATACCAACCATCATCCAAACTCCTCCAGCTCCTCTGCTCAGCTCCTCAGCTCCTCAGCTCGTCTAGCAAAGATCCAACTTTAAGTCCTGGAAAAAGGTGGGCTTTACTCGGCTTGGCTTAGCACTGTTGCCACAGGCGTTGAGTGAGTGAATTTTTGTGTTAGCAATTTATGAATCGACGAATTAAATTATGCGTGCAGTACATTAAAAAATAAAAATAATAAAAAGAAAAAATAAAAATAATAAAAACATATAAGACAACAAGAAAATTGTGTAAGCTTAGACAAAGATAAGACGACAAGGACGATGACGAGGACGAGGACGCGTCTCCGGATGGCGCTAGAGAATGACATACCAAAAAAAAATATATAAGCAGAATGAAGCGAAAAAAATGTAAAAAATAAAAAGGAATAAAGGAAATACAGCGAGAACATAATGAAGCGTAAAACGACCTAAGCAACAGATAACAAACAGTCAAGCGGATTTAAATCCCAGCCACAGGATATGCATATTGCAGGTAGGCAGAGAGCCAGAGAGCCAGAGGGATTATGCGGCAGGTAAATTAGGCAAAGTATTTGTATTCTCAGATATTACAATAATTTGTTTTCAAAACTGGTTAGTAGCAAAAATTGAGCTAACAATTTGCCAATTGTATTGATTTCTATTTAATAATAATCATAATAGTAACTGCTACAAGCAACCAAGGAAACCGGAAGTCTACATATTTGATGGCTTTTTTTTTTTTTTTTGGCAACCAAGTACATTGAATAGGAGCGCAAAATGAATGAAATATATTCCTTGGCAGATTATAATCGCAACCCTTTTACGCTGAAGGCAATAAAAATAAAAACATTATTTTAATTACGCATACGTACTGTTATCAAAATATTACATCAAGGCGTACATTTAATGTTTAAATTAACATAAAATTAAATAAATATGTGAGTAAAAAGATTTGTTATCTTTTTTTCACAACAAATTAACAATTTTGTAGACTTGCGTAATGCATTCTTTTGGGTTTCAATTCAGAAATCTCGCAAACCTTTAGGGGTAACATCTCAATGGAGCATGGCTTTTTCAGCTAATTTTTCGATTTTTTTTTTCAAAGTAACTTTTACATATTTATGTATTTTTCCAAAGTAATAAAAAAAAAAAAAAATGAAATGAAAAATGAATTGTAAAATAAAATGTATTTATTATTTTAACAGAATTCCACGTGGTTCACTAGAAAATTTTGCTACAAAGATTGTGTCAAAATTTTAAATCCATCGGGTAAAAATTGACTGAGTTATACGTGAAGCCATTCGAAAAAAAGTGGTTTCGAGAAAAACGGGTTTAATGTTTTAAAACTGGTCCAATGCGCTCGACGTTTATAAGTGGGGAAACTTTTTTTTTTTGGAAAATCAATTCGGGACATCATTTCTAACATTATTGTCTACCAATTTAGGTTAAACAAAAAAAACAACCGTAGACCTGTCCTGGGGGCACTGAAAATTCAAATTCAATTATTTTTTCCATACAAAATACACTACGGGCCACTGAGTGCCCCAAGGATGGTTAAGATGAAGGACTGGTCTAGGGTTAGCATATGGCCACAAAAAAAACAATCGAGTTTTTTTTTATTGGAATCCACATGAGATGCCATCGAAAACCTAATAATAATAACTTCCCATATAAACTATTTCAAAAATACTATATATGTGAGAGTTTTCAAGCGCCTTCAAGCAGTTAGCCTTAACTTAACTTAAATATTGAAAATATGTAGAAAATTACGCAAGTTATGGACATAATCAAATTTTTTGTATACAATTGTTTAGGAATCGCATATCCTCTAACAGAGTATATATATATAGTACGTGTTGTTAGTAGAGCCTTCTACTAATTGAAGAATTGCCTTAACTTTGGTGCATGATGGGAATCGGTTGAAAAGAAAGATATGGGTAAAAATATTCCCAAGGTCGTCGCCAGCGCTTCGACTATGTAAAATTTTTGTAGTTTTCATTGCAAAGGTAAAATCAAAATGAAAAAAATGGCATAAAAAATAAACAATAAGTGAATAAAAGATATACATTTCTTTTTCATGTTAACACAATGTGGCCAATCAGTGAGTTCTCAGCTGTGTATATGTGCGTGTGTTTGTGTATATAGAAACAATAATAATAATAATAATAATAATAATAATAATAATAACCGTCAAGTGGGTTCTCTTTTTTGTTGGTATTGTTTCTTAGCCAAAAGTTTCAACCGCACAAAATTGAGGCAATATTTGTGGAAAGAAGCAGAAGAAGAAACTACAGAGTTGATAAAGTGTTGCTAGAGGGAGAAGCGAAGGAGCGCGCTGAAAAGTGTAAGCTGAGAGAAGGAAAAACGAAAAGTAAATCTGCCAAAACGTTGTTTTGCATTTTTTTTTTCCTCATCTCTCATGACTTCATTCCCTCCAACTCTCTGACTTCTTCGCTTACTCTTTTTTTTTTTTGTTTGTCTGTTTTTGCGTTTCCGGTTGCCATTGTTTCAGTTGGGTTTGCGATTATTTTGCCATTATTTTCCATTATTTTACTTTATTTCAATGACTGTTTACATTAGGAGTATTACACACACACACACACACGCACACGCATGCACTCAAATAAACTGCATACATACAAACCTAAGCAGTCTTCGTGTGCATGTGTGCGTGTATGTGTATGAGTGAGTGCCATTGTGTATTGAGCGGCTCGTATGGAAACTCTCTTGTGTCTGCCAATACCCAGATCAATAAGAAAAGTGAAGTGGCGCACAACAAACACACACACACACACACACAGAAAGTAATTTCTTTGATTTTGTAATACATTTGACTTGCCATGAGTATTTGTTTAGCTGGCTTTATATACCCATTATATACAGTATATATTATGCACATGCGAGTACACTGATAAAAATGTTGAAAAAAAAAAAAACTCTTTGATCAAATCCATTTAAATGCATTAGTTTCCGCACCTAATATCTTTCGATTTACAAATTGTTTTCAATATAGAATCTTTAATAATATTTCTGACTAGAAAGAGTCGTTAGTTTGGTTTTGATATTATATTTGATACCTTTAAACAACAGTACAACCAGCAATGAGGCTAATATCAGGCAGTGTTCCGGAAAACGAATCTCAACATTTTATTCGGACTCGTTTTGAAACCGAATGTTTGCGAGAGGATTTAAAACGAATTGGCAAAATAGGTATAAAAAAGTACGCATCTTATGCAGAAATAATTTATTTAATATTCTTTGAAATTCTTACATTATATTTATGCCAACTCAAAGTTATATATTTATTGAAAAAGAGAAGGAGGGTGACTAGAGACTATAAGATTACAATTAATCTGATTGGAATCCTTAAAAAACTGCGCAGAAATATAAAAACTTTTAATAATATTTAGGAATAAAATTAACTAAATGTTTCTTTGTCTCTATTTATTTTCAGGCTGAGATCTGGAGTGTATTCATTGCCATTCTGCGCAAGAGTGTGCGAAATTTGCAGGCATGCACAGATGTAGGACTCATTGAGCATGTTCTGGTGCGTTTGCAGCGTTCCGAAACAGTTGTGGCAGGTATGTCTAAATCTAACATGGGAATAAATTATATGAAAATCGGTTGAAGTTCGGACCCCCCAATAGTTGGAAAAATGGGTTGACAGTTTTTTACAAAACACCTCCTATGAACATATCCTGGATCCGCGCCTGCTTACAGGGTATATTAGAGTCGTCATGTCTCGCACTGTATTCGTTGCTCTGGTTTTGTTTTACTTTTTTAGAGCTTGCGGCAAAAGTTTTTTTATTTAAATTTTTTATTTTTTTTGAAGCTTTAGTGTTGCAAACGAATAACAAATTGCTTGCAAGTTCTCATTAAAAACATTTCGCATTAAATTCATTTATGCCGTTTGTGACACCGATTCCGTTTACGATTCTGATTCGGATTCGTATTCGGATTCTGATGCCGACTGTGAGACTGTGGCGTGCAAATTTAATTGAAAGAAAATAAATAAAATAACAGCTGGAGAGGCACGAAGGAACAGTAGAGCAGAATGATGATAAAGTGCAGGGGTTGGTGCGGAGATGATGCCACGAGGGCAGGGGGCAACAAGCCAAAGTCTGATTGCCTGGCGCCTTGCCAGAAATAAATAAAATAAAAAAATACAAAAAATAAGATAATAAAAAAAAGATGAAGCAATGGGCGTTGAATGCTTAAATTGTTGACAGTTTCTTGATGGGTGGGCGTGGCAGAAGCTGCTGGTCGCCGAATTGCTTTTCGATTAATTTCACGCTTGTCAGCGAACTGACACGCCCAACGTCCCAGCGTCCCAGCGTCCCAGCCTCATGCCTTCCAATGCCAAATCGCAGTCGAAATGAACTGCGACTGTTACGCACACACACTCACACACGCATCAGAAGCCCTTATAAGTATGCTAAACATTTTGTGCGACAAACGTATGTTGAAAAATTTACACCCTGCTCAAAGAACACACACACGCGCACCCGCATAGGGGTTAACTTGAT
Source organism: Chymomyza fuscimana (assembly GCA_949987675.1). Classification (NCBI taxonomy): domain Eukaryota; kingdom Metazoa; phylum Arthropoda; class Insecta; order Diptera; family Drosophilidae; genus Chymomyza; species Chymomyza fuscimana. The sequence continues at coordinate 64,432,781 of OX465090.1, read as the reverse complement.
TTTGATTTTATTAAGTCAATGACACATCTGTGGCTTTCATTTTAAGTGTGTGCGTGCTTGTAGCTGTGTGTGTGTGTGTGTGTGTGTGTGTGTGTGTGTGAAAACATTTAACGAACTGTAACTGCTGTCAATTTTGAAGATACGCACATACATACATACATACATACACTGAGAAAACTTGACAAGCAGCTTCAAATTAAAAATCAAAAAAAAAAAAAAAAGCTATAACTTCAAGAGCTCCACTCAGTTCAGTTAGACAAAAAGCTGCGCATATGTCTGTGTGTGTATTACCTGACAAATACAAATGTCGAAATGTGAACACTGCCAAGAAATTAGATAAGCCAACTCTAGCGAACTGCTCGTAGCGAAACCCTAGAATCAAGACCTCTTAAGAAAGTTCAAACTCAAGACAGAAAAGTTATGCGACGGCATCCACATTATCAAAAGTTGCGCGGAACCAGAGACTGACAGCTGCCGAGTAAAAAGAGCAGCCAGAGAGTGGGGGAGTGATGGCGGGAGACGAAATGAGGTGGGGTGTAAAATCTTGGTTTTATCATTTAGCATTTAGCTAGATGATGGGAAAATTCCATTGCCCACTTTTGGGCTGCTTAGCTATACGTAAGCTTTAAATAAGTTGTGCATAGCAAACGCCACGATGACGACGCTGAAGAGGAGTCGGATTTAGTATTTAACTTAAACAAACAAAAAGCTGTCAAGCTGGCCCACTTCATTTTGGCTCGAGAGATGCGCGGCACACACAGTCTATAACGTCCTGGAACAAACCATACTTTTCATTCGGATTTAGTTTTTTAACAATCTAAACGTTGGAGCACTGCTTGTCCATAATTAGTTTGCTAGCTTTTCAACAAATTATGGAGCTCATTTTGGAAGTATCTGTCATAGGATTCGAAACGAAATTTGCAGAAACTTGTGTAACTAGTGGGACCATCTGTCCTTGGGCACATATGACTTAGATTGGGTAAGTCTTTCGAAAACTGTATCTTCTTTCTTCTTTTAGGAGATAAGGTCCAGCAAGAGCCAATACATACATCTGCTTCAGTGCAACAAAATCGTTGAAATCAAAAAAATCGTCATATTTGTAAAAATTGCATATGAAGTCATGAAATGACTTCCACTAAATAGTAAAATGGCGATAAATATTATTAAAAAATTAAGAAAATGAAACTGCAAGGACGCACGACCAAGCCATCTTTAAATTATGTATATTAATAAAAATAGTTCAATTCAGTAATCTACTGATTTATGTCGCAACCATGCCTTTTTGACCCAGTTCGCGACTACTTACTTTTTGGAATATTGTGGTTCAAACTGGTGCTAGTACATGCAGTCACTCTAATTAACATATTTACATATAAATGTATGTGTGTCCCAAAGTTCTCGTCGGGCTCATCAACTTAGTCGACACCCAGAAGCTGTGAAAAAGTGTAATTAAATGCTGATACATGAGGCGGACACACACACAGACAGACACACAGACACAGAGCGTCTTGGGAGTCATATGACAAAGACCAAGAGCTCCTCGTTCAGGTCAAGAGTAACGATGCGGCACAGAGGTTACCGCCCCACGTTACTCAATTTCTTAATTTACGTAACCCGAAACGTGTTGACTTTGTGCCAAAGAAGCGAACACACTAGGCACCTCCAGTGGGCGCTATCCCAGCTGAATGGCAGCGATAATGGCTCAGTTTGCCAGTTTGCCAGTTTCCCAGTTCGCTCAGAGTATTTTCCAGCTTCCCAGCATCACAGTTTCACACAGTTACAGAGTTTCCCCCAGTAACTTTGTCTGCTCCTTGGGGGCTACAGCAACAGTCCAAGCGTTAAAACGGCCCGTGCGTCCCATTTCAATTAGTGTGCATTACAAATGAAGATTGGGAATAGCTTGGCGTGGCTATGGCTGTCGATGTGGGTGAGGATGTTAGTCCACATAGAGTGAGAAGAAACTTTGCCGACGGCAACGGTGGCCACAACTCAACTCAATTTGATTGCCAAATTCTAAGCTGTATAAACTTAAAACGGCATCGAATCCAAATCCTAGACACTCAGCCAGAGAAGCCACAAGATACTTCAACTAGAAAATGGCATCGGACTCAACCTGGAACAAGTAATACGAATGTTCCTTTGGCCCAATCTCTTACACTTTGAAGTCCTAGAGTCGTTTCTTTTAGAAATGGTCTCTGCTGTTCAACTCTTTACCGACCAGCCATTTTTCTTAGTCGCTAAGGAGCAGATATGGAGAGTATGGTGACGGGATTAGCAATTTGCAGCCCAATCTATAAAAATTTTCATGGTTGAGTGGGATAGCTTTTTATGATATTCACGTTTAGATGATTTTTCGCGTGATGAGCTTTTTTATTTAGTTTTTTAATTTAGTTTTCGCGTAACGCCATTAAATTTGCGGCACTGACTTTAATGCTCTTCACTTTCACTCATTGATTGAGACTTATCTCATTTCACTAACTAACCAAGACTCTTTTCTTTTCACTCACTGACCAAGACTCTCCCGACTTGGCTGGCGGATCGCCTATAACCTAACCTATACTAAGAAATCGTAAACGGCACTCTGCTTATCTATCTATCAATCTATCCTTATAGCAGTGATGGGCAGTCTCTCAATTTACATAACTCGCGAGGCTATTGCACCAAAATCTGCCGCAGCGCAGTCGGCTCATGTACGGTCCAAGTGTGTGAAATCTATCGCTCGTTTTTGCTTAATTGCGGTTCTTGCTCTCTCGTGCGTTTTTGCTTACTGCGCTGTTTACTCACACAAAGAAATGTTTGTTGGTATGAGTTTTGCCCATCACTGCCTTATAGAAAAGAAAGAGTCCGCCGTACCTAACACTATTCCGATCACCTACTCTACACTTACACACCTATGCACTAATACCATTAACGTACTCACTAATACTAAACAATAATTAGCGTGCCAAGCTTAAAAGCCGCTATTTCTTAAGTAGTGTTGGTTAGAGTAGGCGCGCTTTCACCGCTACTCTCAGCAAGCAGTCCAAGCAGTTTTCATGCTGCCCTATTGGTAACATAGGAAAACTGCTGTGAGACGGCAACTTGCCTGCTCACAACGCAAGAAATTTGTAAAGTTTGCAATATTATTTACAAATAGTACGGGAAATTCCAAAAGTCGGCGACTTATCAAGCACCCCTCGGGTTCAATTTGTGCACTCCATTGGTGCATAATATTATTTTGTGTTGGAAGTTCGAATGCGACTTGATGACATCTGCCTTCCGCTGCTACGTTAAATTTTTTATTGACATTTTACACTTGTGTATGAATTTGGCGCTTCCACTTCCAGTTTCTTACAACCTGTCCATAACCATTTCCTACTTTAACTATTACTACTTTGCGCATCCCAGCCACACAAAGTAATGCGTAATGGGTCTACATTGGGTGTAGAATTAGTGGGTTAACCAGCCAAATGCTATACATATTTATATATTGGTTTTTTTTTTGTTGATTCTTTGCAGATTTGCTCATCGAAATGCTGGGCGTATTGGCCAGTTATAGCATCACGGTTAAGGAGCTCAAATTGCTCTTTGGAACGATGAAGGCCAACAACAGCAAATGGCCAAGACATTCGGCAAAATTATTAAATGTATTACGCCAAATGCCACATCGCAATGGTCCCGATGTGTTTTTCAGTTTTCCGGGTCGCAAAGGATCGGTAAGTATTAATGGCACAAACTCTATGTATGTGTGTGTGTGTGTGTATTTTATTGTATGTAACAAACACTCAACTAAAGTGCAAGCAGCCACGCCCAAGCTCAGCCCTAATGTGCTGATGCTGTTGCTGGTCCAGCCTGGTCCAGCAGCTCAACTATTGCTGCCTCACGGCACATTTCCGGACTTTTATTTTATTGCCTAGCACTTAAATCGAATACGGAATGTTTTGACAGTCGCGCACAGTTAGTCAGTCAGTCAGTGGGTTGGTCGGTCGGTCGGTCGGTCGGTCGGTCAGTCTGTTAATGTCTGGTCAGGATGCTCTAGGTCCAGCGCTGTTGTCTCTTTTTCTCACTATGCCATCAACACGTAAAAATTGTCATAAAGTGAATTGGAAGTCAAGTTGCGACATGGCAGGCGGCAAGTCTTGCAATTGTCGCTAAATGTCCAATAAACAGGTCAAGCTGGCCAGCCATCCACACCCACTCGGAGACACTTCTCTTTCTGCCTCCCGCGCACATAACTCCAGCTTTGCTAGCCACATGAAACGTTTTAATGTGGAATCCGCCAAATGCGACACGGAGTCATGAGATTTTTACTCAGGCTTTTACACAATTTGCCTTTTTTTTCCGTTTTTGTTTTTAAAATTTTCCATTTAGCCCGCTTTTAGGCCATATTACCATCAATATGACGCAACTGTCGCACATTTCTGAATGCCACAATCGCAGTCGCAGTTGGCGTCGCAGTCGCTGCCTCTGTCGCACTCATTTAATGTTTATAATGATGCCGCTGCTGCTGCTGCTGCTGCTGCTCCGGCTGCCTGGTGCTGATTGCGTGTCGATGATTGCGTTGATGACGATGACGATGACGACAACGATGATGATGATTATGTCGTTTATGTTGTTGATGATGCGGCTCAAAAGTAATGAGATTTCCGCCAAAGCATCCACAACAACACTCGAAGCGACTGACTGTTATCTACGCCCCGCGAACCACCAGTCTCCCCTCCTCACACCGCCCACCACACCCAGTCAATGTCAGAGAATTTTGCTTTTTGCAGTTGCCACAAATTGTTGCCAAAAACATCGAGCCATCGAGTAGTCAACTGCAACTGCGATTGTTACTATGTAGATATTACTACAATGTTGCCGGTGGCTTTGAAACTGCATCTGCATCTGCCACCAAATTTGAATCCTGAATTTGAAACTGTCTGTCGCAGAACTTGAGGGCCAGTTCGCATACTTTATACAAAAAAAAAAAAAAAAAAACTATGTATATAGTATATATGTATGTATATATGTAGTATAATATTGTCTGTATTTGAAACTATGTGCCACATTGTCGCACTTGGCGACTGCAGACTACGAATGCCACAGATTTTGTCCTTTGACGTGCTGAGAAACCAAATGCGGCAACAACAACAACAACAGCAGCAGCAGTTTATAAAAGATAGTACATACAAGATATGTAAAGGAGCGGGAGGGTACCTAAGACGGACACGGACAAAGTCGCAACTGCTAAAAATTCTTGCTCATACCATACCATATGAATTGTACTAGACTCTATTGACCAACTGACTGATAAACTTATTACTTTCAGCGAAAATAATCGATTAATTGTTAATAATACTAACGACTCTGTTTTGGAACTTGATTCCGAAAAAGCAAGACTAAAAATGTTCAAAGTAACCAGGGATCGCAAATAAGAGTAATGGGGTTAAGAAAAACTTGCTTTGGATGAAAATGCAAGACACTATATATCATATTTTTGAAAGGACTATCCAAAATAAGGATTAATTTAACAAATTTATTATTATTATATTATTTTTTAATTTTTTAATTTTTATAGTAAAAATTGACATTTAAATATTATTTCATAATTTGTATTTAAAAATTGCCATATAAGAGTTATTCTTCAATTTTTATTGTGTGCTCCTTGGTTCAAAAGATATTTAAATTAATTTTTTTTACTTTCGATTTTTAAAATAAAGATTGCTCAATAACTCTTATTTTAAAATTTTTAAATAAAAAATATGAAATAATATTTAAATGTCAATTTTTATTACAAAAATTAGAAAATAGCTCTTATTTTGAAATTTATATTTTTAAAGTCAAAAAAAAAAAGAGTTAAAATGCAATTTTGATGAAAAAAAAAAATAAATATTTGTTGATTTTTATTCAAATCTATGTATGAGTTGCCATCCCTGAAAAATCTTTAAATAATATTAAAAGTCTTGAATTATTAATAAAAAATTATTAAATTATTTCAAGTTAAAAAAAAATAATAGTACAATTTTTTACATATGTTAAAACAAGACGAAAAACCAATTAAAATCATATACAAAATTCTCAAAAAAAGATTCTTCAAATAAGCGTAAAAGTCTTTAATTAGGAAAAAAAAAGCTTAAATTGCAATTTTCAAGTTTCTTAAATTTTAAAGTTTTTAATAATAAAACTAAAAGTAGTTAAAATCTTAATTTTTTTTATTGAATTTTATATCTTCTAATGACACTTAATTTAAGACCTAAGAACATTATTTAAAATTAAAAGTAAATACAAATGAATACTAAGTCATGCACATGTATATAAATATGTACTAAATTAACACATTTATATAATATGTATATGTAGGTACTATATAGTGCAAGTACATAAGCTAAAAGTAAACATGCAGCAGCTGCGACAACAGTATCTTTTTCTGTGTCTGTCTGTGCCTGTGTGTGTGTGTGAGTATCTGTGTGAGTGCTCTTTTTGTGTGGGAAAGCCGTAAAGCCACAAAATTCATGATAAATCAAATTTACTCATTTCCTTTTAATTTTCACTTCATTTTGTACTGGGATGTGGGAGAGGATGTCCAAAGTGGCAAAAAGAGAGTTTAAGCGACTGTCCGAAACCGAAAAACCGACAAATCGACTGCCTTTTTCGAAAATTGGTTTAACAGTGGTTCAACTGCTTGTGGCAAAGGAAATGAATTCTACAACTATTCAAAGTATGCGTGTCTCTAAGTGAGTGGGTGACTGGGTGAGTGGGTGAGTGGGTGACAGGAGACCATATGGTACTACTGCTGCTGCTGCTGACCAAAAGCCAAAAACCAAAAACTCATTCAAAAATATTTGAAAATTTTCTACATGCTTTGATTTATTTTGGTTACTTGAGTGCTGCCTTCCGCCTTTGACTTGACTAACTTGGGGGCGAACTTTTTAGTATATTGACATGTGTTGCCAGTTGCCTAACCCACCAGCCACCTCCCACCTGCCGCCACTTTAGTTAAGACTTTTGTTGTTAAAATCGCATTTTGCGGTTTATTAACTTGATTGCCAAACATTTCTGTTTCCTCATAATTGGCCTTTTAGCAGCAGTACAAGCCCTGTTCCTGCTCTTGGCCCACACCATAGCACATACTATACATATATGTTTTTGCTGAGGTTAACCAACAAGACTTGAAACTAATCAAGCGACTTTTGTTTATTTTCTATAGGCCATGGTGCTGCCACCGTTGGCCAAATGGCCATATGAGAATGGCTTTACCTTTACAACCTGGTTTCGTTTGGATCCAATCAATTCGGTGAACATTGAACGCGAGAAGCCATACCTCTATTGGTAAACAAAAATAAATCTCTATAGTATATATAGCTTGTATATATAAACGAGTGTGTCCATGTTTACATTTACAGTTTCAAAACATCCAAGGGCGTGGGCTATACGGCACACTTTGTAGGCAATTGCCTGGTACTCACCTCGATGAAGGTCAAAGGCAAGGGTTTTCAACATTGTGTCAAATATGAATTCCAGCCACGCAAGGTAAGTTGCACTCATCATACCACCAACTCTCTAACTCTAAGAGATCCTTACCCCCCTCTTATCTCTACAGTGGTACATGATTGCGATAGTTTATATATACAATCGTTGGACAAAAAGCGAAATTAAGTGCCTCGTTAATGGACAACTGGCGTCGTCAACCGAAATGGCCTGGTTTGTTTCCACAAATGATGTGAGTAAAATGCTCTCTCTCTCTCTCTCTGTGTGATCGATAATGCATAATTTGTAATCGTTTCATTCCATTCGTTTCGCTCTTGTGTTTTTTTTTTAGCCCTTTGACAAGTGCTACATTGGCGCTACGCCCGAATTGGACGAGGAGCGTGTGTTCTGTGGCCAAATGTCGGCAATTTATTTGTTTAGCGAGGCTCTGACCACGCAACAAATATGTGCCATGCATCGCCTGGGGCCGGGCTATAAGGTAAGTCCGTAGCATTAGTTCCAAACACCATACCACGCATACCAGTGAAAAAAGAATACTAAAATGCAGCACAAAAAAAAAATACTAAAAAAAAAGCCGCCATTGCTTGCACACAGTGCCGTTAATTGTTAAGTGTTACCGTAAGCGCCAGCTGTTAACTTGTAACTGTAAATTATTATGTAAATTGTGACTGTGTGTGTTGGAAAACTGTAAAATTACTGTTGTAAAATACAATAAAGTAATTGTTATTTTTTTTCTTGCTCTTTCTTGCTTTCTTCCTTTCTTCGTTCTTCTCTCACCAAAATCACAACAACAACAACAACTACGACAACGACCACCAACAATGATAACTACAATGACGTTGTCACCCACCGCGCGCACTTGTGCACTCGCCCTCTCGCACTTTGTCTCTCTCTTTCTCTCTGTCTGTGTGTGTGTGTGTGTGTGTTTTTTTGCACTCGATAACACTCGATAACACACGCAACACACACCCACGCTCAATCACTCAGTCTCAATTCCGCTTCGATAACGAGTGCTATCTCAATCTGCCGGACAATCACAAGCGGGTGAGTCACTTTCAACTACCAACTGCCAGCAATATGGGGGGCAGTGCCAACGCCTCTGCCACGCCCAGCGGCCAGGCACTGACAGCTGCCCAGCAGCAACAGCTGCAGCTGCAGCTGCAATTTCAAACCCTGGCCGCAGAGCAGGAGGCGCAGGCCATAGACTGGTCCAATGAAAAACTCGATCTGAACGCGGCCTTTGTCAAGATACGTGCTGTACTAACGGCACACAATGCCCTCAACTTGGCCGCTCTATCCGGCGGTGCCTACGGCATGGTCGGTGCAACAACAGCGCCAGCGGCAGCAGCGGGCACAAGCTCTGCAACGACGGCAGGCTTGACACCTGCTATCAATGAAAGCTCTGACAGCAATCAGCATGGTGAACAATCCCAACAACATCAACAACAACAACAACAACATGGTGGCAATGGAAATGCTGGAGCGGATGATCCGCTGGGTCATTTACCAACTGGAAATGCTTCTTTTGGTATTTATTTGTTTTTTTTTATTTTATTTTTGTTTTACTTTGATTTTTATATTCCTTTTATTCGATTCTCTTTTTATGTTTTTATATCTTTCTTTTCTTTTGTTGCTACGTTTTAACTGTGATGACTGTGTGTGTATATATATATATATATATATAATTCTGTATCCGAATCCGTATCCGTGCCCGTATCCGTGCCTGCCTGCTTATGTGTGTGTGTGTTTGTGTGTTGGTCGCAGATCAACTGCGTCGCATGTCCAGCGTGACTAGTCCAGCCTTGTGGCCAGCCACAAGCAGCGGCGGCATAGGCGGCGGATTTGCCGGAGACACTGAGGAAATCAGCCAGATGAAAGCTGTAAGCAATTTGTTTTTTTTTTTTACATATATGTCTTTTATTTTTTTATCTTTTATTTTCTTTAAACTCTGAAATGTCCAGTTACAATTATAGTGTTAAGCGTACTAACTTTGAAAGAGAGCAAACCCCAGAGGAAGTATATATAAATCATAAAATGTTAAGAGTTGCTGGGTCAGGGGACGTGGAAGGTAGCCAGAGTTCACATATTTTTTGTCACAATATAAAATTTTAAGCTGAGAACTATGAACGAGACGTCGAGATTCGAAATAAGGCCAGGACAAAAAAAAAAACTTTTCATTTTTACTAAATATAATAATATAAATATTTTGTTTGTGAGAAGAGACTTTTTTATTTATACAAAATATTGAGAAGATTAGTATTAGTTTTAGGTTTAGTTTTTTTGCAGTATTTTTTGATATGATTTTTGATTTAATTAGTACCTATATTGAAAGTCACTTGCACTTGAGTGAAGGCAAGTACTAGAAACTTGGTTAGTTTTTTGCTAGTTGCCAGACGGCTCAAAACATAACAAATCCCAGCTAGAAACGCTTCATTCCCTTTGCTGGTTTTTTGTGCCTTGCGGCCACTTAGCCATACGCCAATTAAAAAGTTAACAGCATTGACGGAGCACTGAAATGCGACCTCGCCAACATCATCATCGTCTTCGAGAGCTAAACATCTTTGTCATCATCGTTATCGTTATCCTCATCGTCAACATCATCATCATCATCATCATCATCCGTATGCTCATGCTGCGCGTCATCGTCGACATTGCACAAATCCACAAAGCAATCAAATCAAAACGTTGGCCACCCTCAAGTTACCCCTACCTAAAACCCACCGCCCCACTCAGGCCCAACAAAAACTTCAAAGCCAATCAAAATGTTCCCATTCAGTGAAGCGCGCTGAGGGGCAGAAAATCAATTGAATTTTAGGGGGTTTCCCTAGCACACACACACTCACACACACACACACACACACACACACACGCATTCATCATGTTGTATCCATGTCTTGAGCTCTGTGCGTAATTATGAAAATGAAATTCATGATACAAAATAAATTCTTAAAGTACGCTTTAAGGCTGCCTCACACACACCACCGCCACAGTCGCCATTTTAGTTCAAATCTGAAGTTGCAAATGGAGCTGGAATTGAAACTGGAAATGGAAATGGAACTGAAACTGCAAATGTAACTCTGACTTGCAGCTGGCGACGCGTCGGCTAGTGAAACAATGGCATGGCATAGAAATAAATGTAGCATACTTCTCTGAGCACCTATGCCACATGCTTCACACACACACACCCACCCACACGCCAGCGAAACAAAGGCAAAAAAAAAGGAATTCTAGAACTTGTTTTCTTCTTTCTTTTTTCAAGTATTTTATTTTTGGTTTTGTTGTGCTGCAGCTGTTGTTGTTTTAAGTTTATTCCCTTTTTTATTTTTTAGAAATCTTGCCGCGTGTTCCACATTTCTATGCCACCAACCATGCCATATAATACTTGTACTTTCGCGTACACTAAAGTTAGTTTACAGTGAATATGAATATGTTCCATATCCCATTTGCAACTTGGATCTAAAGCTGAATGCGTCATTACTCTCTCTGTGCCCCTGCCAGCTCCTGGTGTGTGTGCGTTTGTGTGTACCAGAGTATGTTAATGGAGGCTCCTTTTATTTTTGCTTCAAAATTTTAGTAAAACTAAAAGTGACCCAGTCAAGTATAGCAAAATGTTAAATGGGAATTTGGTTCACCAATTTAAATAAAGCAAAGTTTCTTGCAAGAAATTTGCCAAAATACGAAAAAAATTAATACTCAACAAATGTGCAACACGTCTCTTTCATTGCTTCAATTACTCTAAGCCATCATCTCTAGCGCTCAGGACATATTTTTTGCAATTGAGACCATATTTTGCAATCCATGTCATCAAAAATACTCTGAACTCTACTTCTTATGAGACATACGATAAAGATCCTAACAGCTAGGAAATCTTTAGCTCGAGCTGACTCTTAACTTTAATATATTTTCCTATAAAAGTCGCCAAAAGATAAAACTAACTCACATAAGAGCAACTATACGATATAGCTCTTGAAAACGAAAAAATCAAAACGAATAATTTTAGTCGGATTCGTTTTTGCGTGCTCCCAAATCCGAATTGAATTGTTTGCTGTCGCCATCGCTCATTGTTAGCACAGCTTTACACATTCCAAGGCAAATTATCCAGGACTATGATATTCCTATTCATTCGGTTTCAAACCACATAAAAAATGTATTTTAGTGATATTGGCAGCACCAACGTTGGTATTCGAAACGAAATCCAATAAAGTGTTCGGATTCGTTTTCAGGAGCCATCCAAATCATTCCACATAATAGAAAACACATTTTTATGATTTCGCCTTATCTCAAAAAGTATGTACGCTCCAAACCACAATATTCTGGTAGTTTTTGTTTTTAACTTACTCAGCAGGTAAGGTAAAGATTACACAGGTAACAGGACATCAAGGATACCAGCTTATGTTTTCGTTTTTCTTAAGTGTTATTGTATATTATATTTTTATGTATTTCTTATATTTGTTAAATATTGCCAAAGAAGTATTTTTAGTCGTAATAATATGCACTCTTAAAGCTTAAAAAAAACCAAAAAAAGAAATGCTATACATATGTGTACATACTATATATACATAGGTACATAGTACTTGAGTGGGTATATAATGGAAACTCTTGAAACAGGCGCATAGCACAAAGCACAGCAGCAATAACAACAAATTTTCTCACACACCACACACATACACACACACATGCACATGCTACACTCAAAGAGAGTTTTGTATGTGTGAGTGCGTGTGCGTTATGTTTCTCAAGTATGTACTACTATATGTTTTTGCTGTACATTTGAGTGAGCTTATGTGTCTGTGTGTATGTGCAGTGAACACAAAACCATTTACTTGAAATACTCAAAATACTCAAAGTACGAACTTGGTTAACGCTCCAACACCTTAATTACAACAAAAACATGCAATACTTCAATGGGGCGTACTTGATATCACCACCGCCAGCCCCCTCTTAATGCTAAGCTAATGCCACTTATTTATATACTATAGATATATATGTATACATATATACCTCGATATCATGAGTTTCATAACCTGCTCTTAGTTCAAGGCTTTTTTTTAAAAGACACTTGCTTATATCAAATTATTTATTTATTTTTTTCTTGTCTTTTACGCACACTAACTCACTAATCCACATGTACACACATATATATATACATACACATACACAGGTGCTGTACGATGGCAAACTATCGAATGCCATTGTGTTCATGTACAATCCAGTGGCAACCGATGGTCAACTATGTTTGCAATCTTCCCCCAAAGGAAATGTTTCATATTTTGTACACACGCCGCATGCTCTTATGCTGCAGGTAAGTCAAGCGATGTGCCAAGGACAAAGCACAAGGACAATGGACAACATGAAACAGCCATGAAAGAAGAGTGACGGAGCGACGTACCCGAACCAGAACAAGATCTAGAACAGACATACAAACACCCACGCACAGGCATAGAACTAGTATATGTATATACTCATACTACAAATATATGTATGTATGTATGTGTATATCAAATGACCAACAGTGGGTCCAGTGTTGAGCACATAAATTCCGTGCAGCATTTTACGACACTGGCGCATGCTTTTGCATTTCTTATTAGTTAGTTCCCAGTACTGGGACATTGAGAGCCAACCTTTGCCATTAAACTATGTATAGGTATAATAAGACTGTGTGGAGTGTGTGTGCGGGGGTGTATGTGTTTGCCGGGAGTGGCTGTATGTTTGTAGAGTACGTTAGATGATGGCAAGAAAATTATTCAATAAATTTTGTAGTAATTTCTTAAACAAACAACACAAATCATAAACAGCAACAACATCGAAAACGACTTGGACACACTGTACACTGCACATTGGTGTAAATGGAGCTAAAAAGTCGGTACTATAATATACCCTCTGGTAGCTGCAAAAAGGAGAAATTTTTATATGTCCATGTCATATAATTGTTGGCTGAAAGTTAAGAGCAGAAGGGGTCTAACATTTAAACATTTACTTATCTTTTTGAAGTTTCCATTTTAATAATTTTGCGATTTTGACGATTTTTACATATATGTATTTCTGATTATTTATCGAGCCATCGAGAACATATACAGCATATCTCATTAATGAAGAATTAAAACTTTTTGTACCAAGAGATGTCAAAAGACACCTTTCGAATTTTAACTTAACCTTATTTTCTTAGCTCAATCATTTATCTAAATTTTTTTTGTAAATGGTTACGAAAAAAAAAATTTTGTACCTCTTGGTAGAAATAATGTTAAGGGCGGCAAATTTTGGCAGAAAAATGTAATTATTTCACAAAGACAATGAATAATTTTAACTGAAACAAAAAGACTTATACCGAGCATATTCGAACACTCCACAAAAGTCAAAAAGTTTTACGAAAAAGAGATCAGTATCATATGTCTTCCATTGGCAAAAAATTTATTTAAATATCTTAAGGGGTAACACCTGTGTGGATTATGGTTTTTTAAGGTCATTTTTCGAATTTTGTTTTTCAAAGAAAAAATTATATTTAAAATCCAAATATTATACATATTTTGAGCTACAAAAATTAATTTTTAGTTAAAAAAATATTTTTTTTAAATTTTTCAAAAATATCAATTCAAATAAAATTTTTGTTTTATTTTGACAAAATCCCACGTGGTTCACTACAAAATGCAGTAATGAAGATTGTGTCAAAACTTTAAATCGATGTTATAAAAATTGACTGAGTTATTCGTGAAGCCATTTGAAAAAAAGTGGTATCGAGAAAAACGCGTTTAAAGTTTTAAAACTCTTATAAGTGGAGCAAATATGTTTTGTTTTAAAATCACTTCGGGACATCATTTCTAACACAATTATATTATGCCAATTTAGCTTTAAAAAAAATCAATTTCTGAAGATTCAACACTGGTGTTATCCCTTAACAAGAGATTCATTTTCGGCCCTGCGTCGCGACGCGTTGGCTCGATTCGGATCAAATTTGAAGGACATGGGCAAACAAATGGCCGAAAATCGATATCGTGTTATACATTTATCAGCTATGTAATACAGTCAACCGTTCTGGATCAAGCTTGGCACATATATTTAATTACCTAAAATATTTGGGTATATAAAATTTAATGACGATAAGTTAGTTATTTTAGAAGATATTAATTTTCATTCGCTAGATAGAGCAAATCGACCACTGTGCAACGTCGCGAACTCGTTAGGCCTTAGTATCCTTGAAACAGGTTACAAAAATATCTTCGTACAATTTTCACAGGCAGCTCAATGAAGCGTTAGATAACTGTTACGTTACGAAAACGAAACCAAACGAAAGCCAACACGATTACGATACCGATAACGATACCGATTACGAATACCAATACGAACCAACCAACCAACCTACCAACGGCTTAGAGTTAATCAAATTTGCTTACATTACTCAATCGCTCACGCTTTGGCTTATTGGATTACATTTGGTATTCTGTGCCTTTGTGTGTGTTGTTTTTTTTTTGTTTTTGTTTCGTCCTTTGCAGGATGTCAAGGCTGTTGTAACGCATTCCATACACTGTACACTCAACTCAATTGGCGGCATACAGGTACTGTTTCCGCTCTTCTCTCAGCTGGACATGGCGCATGAGGGCATTAGCGATATAAAACGTGATCCCACGCTTTGGTAAGTGCGAAGAAAAAATATTCTTGGTGAAATTGGGAACACTTGGTATTTGCTGTTTTTAGTTCGAAGCTTTTGGGCTTTATCTGCGAACTGGTGGAAACTTCGCAGACAGTGCAACAGCATATGATACAAAATCGTGGCTTTCTGGTGATATCCTTTATGCTGCAAAGGTCCTCGCGCGAACATCTAACATTGGAGGTGCTGGGCTCCTTTCTAAATTTAACCAAATATTTGGTTACATGTTTATCGGCGAACAGTGACTTGCTGCTGAAGCAGGTAGGTGGGCCGTAGTGCCATAAATATCTATATACACTTATATACCATATACTATTTATCATATAATAAGCATAGTATGTAAATATATGTGTATGCAGGCCTATTCAGATGCTTCTTTTCATCAAGAATGTGAATTGAGTACTTAAACAGGCCTGAATATCAGATAAATTGAAATATATATAAAATAACTCGATAAATCGATAAATCGAAAAATTTTTACGAAATGGTTTAGTTAGCCATTGATCGAGAAAACTTTAAGAAAATTGGCTGCAACTATTGTGTCGCTCTCTATATTAAGTACATATTATATTAATGATATACCTACATATATCTGTTTTACCTTATGTATAAGAACTTTAATATTTTATCATTATGTGCTCGAATTTAAGTTTGTTTAAGTCGTTAAGTCTTCATTGCGGCATGTTTTTAAGATGAAAATTTTGAATGCATGAAATTCGAAATTCGGAAAAATGTGAATTTTCAATCTTTTTGTTATTGTTATTTTCAAGATACATCTCATACACGTCATACATATAGTCAAAACCTAACTGAACTACTGATCGTTGTTATTTACTTGCTGATGATTTTCAATACAATTTTCTTCTTTTTCTTTATTTTTCTTTGTCTGGTCTTTATCAATGTACTATATCTTTGCGGCATGTTAACACCACTGCAAACAACTTTAAACTGATATCATATTATACACTCAAACACACACACATACGCTGACACTTTTGTGTATCTGTGTGTGTGTGTATCTGTGTTATTTACTTACTTACTACTTTGCCTGCTTTTGTGTTGTCCTTGCGCACAGTTGAACACGGGCCTGCGTAATCCATTCAAAAAAGTAAACAAACCCCCAACAGTTGACAAACAAATACTCTACAAATATTTCCTGTTTTGAATATACATACATATAATATAATAAAATATGAGTATCTATATACTTATGAATGTGCACTTGAATGCGGCTTACTTGCTTGAAGCTGATCAAAAAAAAAAAATATATTACCTATATTATAATATTATTTTCTGAAAACAAAATATTTTTCAAGTGTATTGCATGAATTATACTTTATCACAAATTGAAATATTGAAAATTTAATTAATATTTGAGCACTTTTTGAAATTTTTATTGTTTGGCAAAAAATTATGAGCTTCGCTTTTAAGCTGTTGAATGGAAAAGAAAAAATACATAGAGCCAAATTTTACACACAGTATTGAAATTAAAAAAAACAAAAAACAAATTTAAATTAATGCAATATTACAATATTTTTCTACTTTATCTGCTCTCTCTCTCTCTCTTGTTTCTCCTCTCATGCCATTTTTCTTTCTCTCTCTCTCTCTCTTTCTCTATGTTCTCTTCCACAAACACTCAATCATTCGCTGCTTACTCGCTCTATTTTCTCATTCCACCTTTTTTCGCTAATATCATGTCATATCATCTGCTCACAAAAAAAAAAAATACTCTACAATTTTTCAAAAACATTTCTCAAATGCTTATCTCAAATATCTATACACAACTCTATCGATATATGAACAACAGTTCTACCAGGTGAAGCTAATTTCTGAATATCTTCAATTATGTACTATGTACTATTTACTTGTATACTTACTACTATAAAACCGTTTCGTTACGTTTCGTTCCGTTCCGTTCCATTCATCGTGTTGTTTTGTTTCGTGTGCCACTGTACTATATTTGAGTCTCAGTATTTTGCTTATAATTTTGACATTTTGTATAAAGTACAGTCGTGTATTTGTCTAGTCAGGCGCTTTATATTCTATTTCCCATGGGATTGCACCAAAAGTAAGACTTATTTTTGAAAATTTTGTATTTATGCAAATTCAAAAGTTGTAATATGTCAAATTTGATTTCAAACTACAACTGCTCGTAATCCAAGTGAGAAACAGAATATGCGTCCAGATACTATTTAAATGTTGTATAGTATAGTAATTATTTGTTTTTATAAATATAGAGAAGTTTACAACTTCCGAATTAGCCAGTAAAAATAGTAAAACGATGAATTCGATACTGAAACGTTACATATATTGTGTATAATTTTTAGAAAACCATGCAACCAAATATTAAAAGTTATCAATAATAAATTTTTCATTTTTATGAGCTCCAATAAGTATTATGTAAAAGGTATAAATTATAACGAACGAATTTTTACGTAGTATATGTGTTACAATATAATTATTTCTAAAGTTGCAAGTTGGCAAGTTGCACATGGATAAGCGTCTCCTACGCTTTTTTTACTTCATGATTGAGAGTCGATTGTACCACACTAAAATCGCTTTGGTTAGGATCGTAGTAGCGGCGAGATACTATGCCGCATTAAATTAAATGGCTCCATCATAATCCCGAAAAAAAGTAGAGCTTAAGCCCATTTTAAACCTAAAAAGTAGCAAGTACATATAACTAAGTAACTCGTATGTATTTCGTTTTGATCTGCGCTGAAGTGTGTTTGTCCCGTTTGCACTTGCGTGTATGTGAGCAGCATAGAATCGCCATCTTTCTCACGCTACGAGTCATGTAATAAAGAAAAGTAGGTTACGATTTACACAGTCACAACGTGTGACGTCACATGATTGATTTATTGTATTGGCGCTATGCTCACTTTTAATACAAAACTAAATGTTAAGTTAATGACGATAGTGCTTGAATGGTTTGAAAAATTGTATAATGAAAAAAATTGCTTTAAAAAGCAAAAACCTTTAGAGGATTGGTCTTATTTAGGAATAAAATAAAGCCGAGCAATTAGCCAATTTCCCATTCTGCCAGTAAAATTGAGTTATTTTTGCTTTTCGGCTCATCAGAGACTAGTTTATTTTTAAAGCCATTTATTAGCCAACGGCAATGGCTGTATTTATTTGGGCGACGAGCACACTTTCTGAGGCAAACACACTAACACGAAAAATACCCACAGATACAAAAATGTGAGTGTGTATGTGAAATTCACTTAAGCTAAATAAATAATGAAATTTCAGGTCAATCTGAAACGAGTTAAACTCAAGCCTCGAATATGTAGAAAACCAAATTCAAATTTTCAAGCGTAGCTTTTATAATCTCCAAGATCTAGGCCTCTAGGCAATCAGACGGAATTATCTATATTATTTTCCTTGGACCATACTTACCCTTACTTTGGGTCAGGTATATGGTACAAATACCTTCATCAGTTTGTTACTTTTTTTTCAAAGTACATAAAGTATATTGCAAACACACGACACGACACTTGAAGTTAAATTGAATTGTTGGAAAAACTTTGAAACTTGCTGCGCTTGGATCCATTATCATGTTCATGTTAATCTTAACTCAATTTGTTCAATGTGCGATGAGTGAAAGTTGTCATGGAATTATCATCTTAAGCACTCCGATGACTAACCATGCACCCATAAGCCTGCCCCATACTGACTACAGCAGTACCGCTCTTCAGACCATCCGCACCTATAGTCATCCAGTTGCCACCATTTACTAATGACAATGCCATATTTCACATATTGTATGCATCGAATTGTGTCTGCGTGAGTGTGTGTGTGTGTGCGCGTGTGAGTGTAAGCCGTGTCTGTGTCCTACAATGTGTACGCATAACAATGGCGTCCACACACACACACACACCCGCATACACATAAATGAATAAATATTCAGGCAAAAGTTTGGCGCATTTGTATGTGCATGTGTGTGGTTTTTTTTGAGTCAGTTTTTGGTTCGTTGTTTCATTTGCAGCATACAAAAATGCTTGCCACATAGTAGAGTACATATGTACGGATGTATCTGGCAGATATCGCCGCAGCTCACTCTCTCTCTCTCTCTCTCTCTCGCTCTCTCTCTCCCACTACGTTTGCCGCTTTATTTTACACTAGTGCACATTTTTAATTGGGAAACTTCTGTGCCGAGTTGCAGGCGTGTTGGAGTTTTCACTCTTTGCCCTCCAGACTGCTCCACGCTCATGCCAATCATTCCTTATTTTACTTGGTTTTTTTATTTTTTGTCGAGTTTGTATACGAATAGCTCTTGGGGGCATGCTTCATTGTTCTGTTGTTGTTGGAGATGCTATGACAGCAGCAACTTTATCGTTGCATCGGTTATAAGGACGAATGGATAGAGTTATGTGTATATGCATACCAACTATATATGTATGTATGTCGTAAATGATTAAATGAATGCTTTTAGGAATTGTCAAAAATTTAAGACTCAAGCGGAAGGAGCTGCTGCTCAATTTGTGGATGGATTATGGATTGAATATCTCGATTGTCTTTATAAATTATTGCTTGCAACATCTGGGCTAATTTTTGTAAGCATTTCTCAGAGCCGAGTGCTTACTTTTACTTTAATTTACTGTCGTTTTGTCGTTTTGTCGTTATCATTTAGATTTCTATCCTGCGGTCAACAAAAACTCATTTCTCAAAAACTCAAACTTCAACTCCAACTCCAGCTACAGCTACAGTTGTCGAACAATTTCCATTATATTATTATAAATTGTTTCAAAATGAGTTAGGTTAGGTTAGGTTATAGCGGTAGCTGGCTTAACAAGCCAGCACACTTAGGCCTACACTGGCCCGTTGTGATACCGCGCGAATCTCTAATTAAAACCCGTCTCCAGAAAATATTCTTAAAGGGAGTCCCAGCCTGTTGCTGCAATATAGCTTGCAATCATTCTCGGACAAATAGGACCTAGCTCCTCTAGGTTGTGGAGGAAATAATTTCCCAGATATTTTTTCCTGCGTCTACATAGAGCTTCACAGGAGCAGAAGAAGTGCTCTACTGATTCTACCTCTTCCTCGTCTCTGCAACTTCTGCAGAAGTCATTGCTCGGGGCATTCATTCTGGTCGCATGTGCTCCAACAAGCCAGTGACCCGTGATCGCCCTAACAACAGCCGAACACTGTGACCGGTTAAGTTCACAGAGTCTGGCAGAACGTTTGGGGTCTATTCTAGGCCATATTTGGCGACTGATTCTACAGTGGGATGTGTTGTTCCACATCCTTTGAGCTTGGGAACTAAATTTTTCCCTTGTATATAGCTTAAAAGTAGCCATTGGCATACGGATATCCTCCTTATCCGGGAGGAGGGTAATGGTCGTGCCATGTCTGGCTAATTCATCGGCTATTTCGTTGCCTGTTATATTTTGGTGCCCTGGCACCCAAATGAGGCTTATAACAAACTGCTGTGCCATCTCTTGGATAGATTGGCGGCAGTTGTTGACTGTCAGCGAGTTTGAAGACAACGCTCTCAATGACTTTATAGCTGCCTGGCTATCGGAATATATATTTATCTCGCCGGTTTCCAGGCCGGTGTTGCGTAAGCAGATTAAAGCCTCATTTATGGCTAGGATCTCCGCCTGAAAAACGCTGCAGTGGTCCGGTAGTCGAAAAGACTGCCGGACGTTCAATTGTTCCGAGAAGACCCCGCCCCCAACCTGGTTGTTGAGTTTGGAGCCATCTGTAAAGAAATTTATGCGGTCGCTTTGACCTGGTTGGTTTTCCGACCACGATTCCCTAGAGGGGATGATGGTGGTAAAATGCGTAGAGGAATACTCTAAAGGTATACAATAATCTGTACCTGACACGTTTGTGTCCTCGTTTATGATGGACGAGTATCTTGAAACACCCCAGCAATTGGCATCCTTGAGGCGCCTGGCTGTTAAGGTGGCAATTTCTTTTGCCATTAAAAGGATGGGATATATATTAGTGATGGCATTGAGCGCTTCACTAGATGTAGTTCTTAGGGCACCTGTAATGCAAAGTTGTGCCGTTCTTTGTACTTTGTTTAGTACCTTAAGTTTAGATTTAAAGTTTAGGGCTGGCCACCAGGTAGATACCCCGTATAAAAGTATTGGTCTTACTATGGCTGTGTAAATCCATCTAACTACTTGAGGGGACATACCCCATTTGAGTCCTATGGTCCTCTTACAGGCAAAAAGCGCTGTGTTCGCTTTTTGCACTCTCTCTGCGATATTGAGATTCCAGCTCAATTTCTTATCTAGTACAATCCCCAAGTATCTTGCACTATTACTAAAAGATAAGATGGAATCGTTTATTCTGGGGGGGGAAAGATTTGGAATCTTATACTTTCTCGAAAAGAGTATAAGTTCAGTTTTTTCCGGGTTAACACTTAGACCATTCTCAAGTGCCCAGAGTGACATTTCCCTAAGTTTTACAGTCATGCGGTCGCAAAGGGATTGTGGGAATTTTCCGTTCAGCATAATAACAACATCGTCCGCATAGGCAACAACTTTACAGCCACCTCCTTCTATGCGACGTAGCAGCATGTTGACAGCTACGTTCCATAGAAGAGGCGAAAGCACCCCCCCTTGAGGAGTACCCCTACTTACGTACCTACATAGAGAAGATGTACCAAGTGAGGAAATCACCGTTCTGCTCAGTAGCAGCTGGCTGATTAGTCTCACTAGCCGGTCATCTACTTGTAGGTACAGAAGTGCATTGGTTATTGCCTTGGGGTCGATATTGTTGAAAGCACCTTCTATGTCCAAGAAGGCAGCAATAGTGTATTCCTTGTTATGCAAAGATTTTTCTATATTAGATGTGACGCAATGAAGTGCGGTTTCCGTCGATTTGCCCTTGCAGTAAGCGTGTTGCGACTCTGATAATAACCCTGGATCGATCGACGTTCTTAGGTATAGACCGATCAACCAGTTTTCGCCAGTTTTGTTTTATAAGATTTCCAGTTTGTTCTACGAGGGTTTTTGAACTTTACTGGGGCTGGAGTAGAGACAGATAGTTGTGTCTCAATGTATCTGTGGTCAGAGAAGGAGTGCTCTCTCGAGACTTCCCAATTAATGACTTGGTCAAATAGAAAATGTGAGACTAGGGTTAGGTCGATGACCTCTTCTCTATCTCTGATTATAAAGGTGGGGTCATTTCCCCGGTTACAAATTACTAAGTTAGTGGTGAGAAGATATTCAAAGAGTAACTCACCCCTTTCGTTTGTACCTGAGCTCCCCCATAGTCCATGGTGGGCATTTGCATCGCAGCCGATCAGTAGGCCAGTGCCCAAATCGTCGCTATCCTTAATCAGCTTCTGGAGCTTATGACCCGGAAGTGGGTCCAAGACGTCATAAGCCATATAGGCAGACGCCATCCGCATCGGTTTTTTCTGGAGCTCCAGAGTAACCGATGTAGTATCGCCATCGCTATAATTATAGAGCAAAAATACGCTAAGGTGATTTTTCGCCAAAATGCAGGTTGGGGGTTTACCTTCTTCTTGGACTGCAAGCAGCCTATAATTCGGTGTGCTGAGCCCGGACACCCTGTTGGATACAATCCAAGGTTCCTGGATCAGCACCAGGTCGACTTCGCCCCCAGACAGGCGAAGTATTAGGGCAGCGGTTGCTGCTTTACAATGATGGAGGTTTATCTGCAAGATTCTCAGAGACATCTTGCGGTTTAACCTCCATCACCGTTTGGTTGGCGTCCATGTCGTCGCTGTCATCAGCGGAGTCAGCACTCTCCCGACATAGCTCGCTAAGCCCCCGTAACAGGGACCCGTCGGACATCACCGACTCACCGTCGTCGTCGACCTCGGGGTCCTTTTCTGGTTCCTCTATCTCAGAGGCCAGAGCAACCTCCATTTCTTGGTGGCATTCAGTCTGCCTGGCGTCCGATTTGTAGATTCGGATCTGCACCGAGCTAAAACCGAAGTTCAGCTCTCCGTGCTTCTCCTCTATCGGCGCCAGCGACTCTTTATTGAGGATCAGCAGGATCCTCCTCATGGGGGTCTGCGTATCCTCCACCTTCACGACCTTCCAATCCGAGGATGGAAGGTGTGGATTGCATCTTTGCAACATTGATAGGATCTTCTCCGGTTCCATGAAGGATGCCGGGATCCACATTCAAAATGAGTTACGTTTCGTGCATTTCAGACACTTCATGACTTTTTTACAACTGTCATTTTGTGAACTATTTAAATTACTCTCGACATATTTAATAACGTAATTAGTTGAAACAAAAGTGTCATTTAGTGTTAACAATATGTTTTTTAAAATACTATTTAATTATTGTACTTACTATTAATTAGCTAATAGAAATATATATATGTATAACTATAGAGAGAATTTTTTAATTTATGTTTTAACTGCCTGCCGTTAATTGTTCATGATTGTTTCTTTTGTTCTTTTTTCATATACTTGATTATATATATTATATGCATATATATATATATATATATATAAATATATTTGCCTTGATTGCTGTTTGCTGCATGTGTTTTAAACAAACCCTACTACTACTACTACCCATCAAAAAATATAAAATCCCCAAAATCAATCAACAACAAACCAATCAACGAAACTCATATATATAAAACGTATGTATACAACTTTTTTGATATATTTTTTTTTGTTTTTTTTTTTTATATATCATCTACTATTATCTAACTAACTATTGCTAATTATGCTCATACTAATACTTAACTCTCTTGCTCTGTAAATACTCTTTAAATACACTTTCCATATTGCACTCGCATTTCTTAAAATCTTATTTCCAACTACTACATCCAACCCGACACAAAAATGCACATATTTACAAAAACAAAAAAAAAAAAAATCAAAATATATATTGATCGTATATCATGTATACGATCTTCCGAGTTGTTTGAGGACAGCATAAGTTACTCGACTAATTTGGCGCAGTTGTTCTGTTTCTCATTTCTTACGTGGCAGCTGCTCGACCACGTGCTCTTCAATCCAGCGTTGTGGATATATACGCCAGCTAATGTCCAGGCACGACTCTATTCGTATCTGGCCACAGAATTCTTAAGCGATACGCAGATCTATAGCAATGTCAGACGCGTGAGCACCGTGCTGCAAACTGTGCATACACTCAAGTATTATTACTGGGTGGTTAATCCCCGTGCCAAGAGCGGTATTATACCAAAAGGTTTGGGTAAGTGTTTTTTAGGGGTAGAGCCAAATTGCCAAAAAAAAAACCGAGGTAAACGATATGTGTTATTTAGATGGGCCAAGGCCAGCACAGAAGGATATACTGGCCATACGCGCGTACATTTTGTTGTTTCTAAAACAGCTGATTATGATTGGGAATGGTGTCAAAGAGGATGAACTGCAAAGCATTCTCAACTATTTGACAACCATGCATGAGGTAAGCATAATAATCGATGGTTAGATTTTGGCTAGCTCTTAAGCTCTTCTGCTTTTCTGATTTTCTGCTTCAATTCATTTCGATTCAACGCAATTCAGGATGAGAACCTGCACGATGTTTTGCAAATGCTTATCTCACTTATGTCTGAGCATCCCAGCTCTATGGTACCTGCATTCGATGTCAAGCACGGAGTTCGCAGCATATTCAAGCTGTTGGCCGCCGAAAGTCAATTGATACGGCTACAGGCCTTAAAGCTATTGGGCTTCTTCCTTTCGCGTAGCACACACAAGTAAGTAGTAAGGGGGTCCTTGACAAGCCGGCTTGTAATGCAAACAAATAAATTTTATATACGACTCTTCCACCCACACTCTGAATGCGCGCTTGGAAACATTACTTTTCATTTGGCCGCACCGATATAGACGCAAGTACGATGTCATGTCACCACATAATTTGTACACGCTATTAGCAGAGCGCCTGCTGCTGTACGAGGAATCCTTGTCCCTGCCCACGTACAATGTACTCTATGAAATTATGACCGAGCATATTTCACAGCAAATCCTATATACGCGTCATCCCGAACCAGAGAGTCATTACAGACTGGAGAATCCAAGTAAGTAACAACAACCATCCATCCAGCCATCCATCCATCCATCCCTTAGAAGTTCATAGTTAGCTCATAAGCCACAACAATGCCTCCTCCTCCTTCTTGTCGCAGTGATACTAAAAGTGGTGGCCACGCTCATACGTCAGTCGAAGCAAACCGAGTCACTGATTGAGGTCAAGAAACTATTCCTGCAGGACATGACACTACTTTGCAACAGTAATCGCGAGAACAGACGCACCGTGCTGCAAATGTCCGTCTGGCAGGAGTGGCTCATTGCCATGGCCTACATACATCCCAAGAATACCGAGGAGCAAAAGATAAGCGATATGGTCTATTCGCTCTTTCGTATGCTGCTGCATCATGCCATCAAGCATGAATACGGCGGTTGGCGCGTTTGGGTGGACACACTGGCCATTGTCCACTCCAAGGTCTCCTACGAGGAGTTTAAACTACAGTTTGCCCAAATGTACGAGCACTATGAACGCCAACGCACGGATAATATAACGGATCCGGCATTGCGTCAAGCTCGTCCCATTAGCACCATAAGTGGTTGGGAGCGCGAGGAGCTCCAACAGCTGCAACAGCAGCAGCAACAAAGTAGCAACCATGGAACGGCAGCGCAGCAGCAATCTGTCAAGTGCGCCGTGTCCGTAGCCTCCCTAGAAGATGTGCCTGCCGTCGATGAAGAGCTGGAAAGCGTGGATGCCCAAGAAACGCTGGCTATGGCTGACGCGGTGCACACGGAAACAGAAGAGAGCCAGCAATGCGACTGTGCAGCAGCTGTGGCGCCAACAGATCCTCCTACGCAATCGGAGCCCAGCTCGATAGTGGAGGATGGAAAAACATCGCCAACAGCCACAACTGGAGGCATTTCCGTCATAGCAAACATTTCGGATGTGTACAACGAGCAAATCAAAACTGATGAAGCGCTGCTGGCGACGCCCACATGCAATGGCAGCAGTGCGGAGCAAGAAACGTCGCAGGAGGAAGTCAAGATCATGGCTCCAGCGGCAGGTGGCCAAACGGCGTTAAAGGAAACTCTGAACATTGCCGACAATCTGGATGAACTTGAGTTAGGAACGGTCAAAGATGCTCTAGATGTGGAGCAACATGTGGCCTATGTGATGAAAAGTTCAGAGGCTGCCCTCAACGACTGTAAAATGGTAGTCGATGAGTTACAGGAAGCTTCTTCCGTACTCAAAGACGAGGAAATTGAGCTGGCCGTTAATGAAGTGGTTCAAGGTGTGCTCAAGAATGAGAAGAAGAGCAGAGATGTGGCAGATGACAATGTCAGCCTGCTGAATACCAAAAATTTGTTAAACAACAATAATGCGCCAGAGCAAGTAGTGGGGACAGAGCAGACAACAGGCACAACGAGCTCAAAAGATCAAGAGGATCGAGAGCAGGAGACACAAAAAGTAGCATCTACAGGTGCGCCCATCGAGGCCGAAGTGAATGCAAATGAGATCACCAGTTGTGCCAGCAATAAAGACGATACCAACAGCAACACAAAGGAAAGCCAAGAAGAAGGCAACACTACCTTGTTAGCTGAAGAAAAGACAGAGGCAACACTGACAAAGACAGAGCCGAAAGCGGAGACGCAGACGGAGATGAAGACGGAGACGGATAACACAAAAGCAACCAATCAAAAGACTGAAGAAGCGCTTGCTACGGCAGCGAACAAGTTAAATAATAACGAGAAAGTTGAAGCCACCGCAAGATCCGAGCCAGATGTCAATGAATCTATAACGGATACAAGTTCATCGTTAAGTACAACTATTGAGACAAGCGACGAACTGAGCACATCCATAAGTCCCGAAACAACTGTATCAAGTGCCTCAATGGCCGAGGATAATCTCGTGCAGCTGGTTGAGCCAGATAACGATGTGGTCGCAACGGCTGTACGTGATATCGTGGAGCAGCTAATTGATAAGGTGACTTTAGAGATCACTAAGGAGACATCACCGGTAGTTGCGACAGAGACTAATAACAATGAGCTGCCGGCCACCCAGAAGGATGCCGAGGCAACAGAGTTAATCTGCTCCGCAGATGTTGAATCAATGCAGCTGGAACGACAACAACAATTGGAGACGACCGAAGCGCAGGAGACTAACGAAAGTGTCACAGCTGCAGCCAAAGAGATTGTGGAGGAGGTAGTGCAAACAGCACTAGATCTAGCCACGGAACAAAGCAATGAAACTGACGATAAGAAAGCTGCGAATGTGGTTGAAGGTTTGCTGATTGACAATCTGGCGGAAAAGAGTCATACAGAGCATGAGCCTGAAAGCAAGGAGCATGTAACGGCCATAGTAAGTGCCGTGCTTGATACATTAGTTGATGAAACGGTCAGGGCAGTGGCCGCCGAACAAACCACTCAAACATCGCCCACAACATCTACGACAGCTGTGGAACAGCTCGGGACGGCAGAAACAGCACCTCCAGCAGCAGTGCCGCCAATGCGTATTAAGCCAACCGAGGTAGACTCGACCACGCAGACTACACCAAAGAACGAGGCAAGCATCACTGGTCTTGAAGTTGATGTTTCCAACAAGAGCATAGATGAATTGCATGAAGATGCACAAACATCGGCTGGTGCTGATGAGGATGAGGACTACATGGCTCAGCAGGCTATGGCCAACAGTCAAGATGTCAATCATTATAGTAAGTAGAGAGATTTTCTGTCCAACCCAGTGTAGAGTATTATGTTATTTTCTATCCTAAAATAGCGCCAAATACAAGTGCTTCAAACGACGAACGAACGAAGCAGCAGCGCTCGAAATCTGGCTCCACGCGTCCCATGTTTAGTCCGGGTCCAACGCGCCCACCCTTTCGCATTCCCGAATTCAAGTGGTCCTACATACATCAGCGCTTGCTCTCAGATGTGCTCTTCTCCTTGGAGACAGACATTCAAGTTTGGCGCAGTCACTCCACCAAAAGCGTGCTGGACTTTGTGAACTCTAGCGAGAATGCGATATTTGTGGTGAATACCGTCCATTTGATATCACAGCTGGCGGACAATTTAATTATTGCCTGCGGTGGGCTCTTGCCCTTGTTGGCCAGCGCTACATCGCCAAATGTAAGCGATATGTCCCAAAACTATATGTACCCCTCCTAACCCCCGCTTTGTTACAGTCCGAACTGGATGTGCTGGAGCCAACGCAGGGCATGCCACTAGAGGTGGCTGTTTCATTTCTACAGCGTCTGGTCAATATGGCTGATGTGCTAATCTTTGCCACATCGTTAAACTTTGGTGAATTAGAGGCCGAGAAGAATATGTCCAGCGGTGGCATATTACGTCAGTGCCTGCGACTTGTTTGCACCTGTGCAGTACGAAATTGCCTGGAATGCAAGGAGCGCACACGTTACAATGTAGGAGCTCTGGCACGTGATGTGCCCGGAGCGGCACATTTGCAGGCACTCATACGCGGTGCACAAGCCTCGCCAAAGGTAAGAGCGTAATATGCAAGGAAGCTTGCGAGGGGACACGGCTAAAGATATTTTCGCTTTTACAGAACATTGTCGAGTCAATCACTGGTCAATTATCTCCCGTCAAGGATCCTGAGAAGCTACTGCAAGATATGGATGTGAATCGTTTGCGTGCAGTTATTTATCGGGATGTGGTAAGCAATCAGCTAGTTTACTCTCTTTTTGGTTTTTCCTCTCACAAGCTGCCTCTTCCGTTCTTTCTCTCTCCCTCTCTCTCTGCAGGAGGAAACAAAGCAAGCGCAGTTCCTTTCACTAGCCATTGTGTACTTCATTTCGGTGCTTATGGTATCCAAGTATCGGGACATTCTAGAACCGCCCGCAGAGCCACAAATACAACGCCAATCCCCAGTGCTGCAGCGTCCAGCTGGCGGTAAGTCTAACATTAAACCTCAAAACCTTTGCTTCCTCTTCGCTCTCTCTCTCTCGCTCGCTGACTCTCATACTGAGAGCACTGATCACAGAAGCCGCACCAATGGGTGGGTAGGGTACAGTTAGTTTGTTAGCGGCATTTAATTACAGTACTACGTGACGCCATTTTGTGACGCGTCCTCGTTTAGTACAACTTTAATTTGACATAAGTATTTATTTCGGGGTTTGATTTACTCGCTCTATCTTCGTTTTCCTACGTTTTTTTAAGCTGTATCTTCTTTTTTCTACCTTTGCTCTTAGTTTTATTGTTTGCTTCTTTTGTGTTTGTTGAGTTTTTGCTATAAATTTGCTGCACAAATACTACACCGTTGTTTATAAGTTCTCTTTTTGGAAGCTATAACTAACTCTCGCTCTTGTCTGCTCTTTTTTAATTTGGCATTTTACAAATAATCTTAAGCAATAAAAAAAATTTAAAGACGTTTTGTGTTTCATAAGTGAAAACCAGAATGTTTTTTCAGTTTTAATCAACTTCCTCTTGAAGCAGTTTTTTGGTTGAGTTGTCGAAACTTTTTTTTTTTTGCAGTTTTAACATTTTTTTCTCTTTTTTAATACTATATTGCTTAACTTAGAGACGTTATAAAAAAAATCAAAAAAAAATCAAAAAAAATCAAAATCCAAACACCGCCCTACCATAACTTAGTATCATCATATGTGCGTGTGTGTTCTAACATTGTCTCACAACCCCCACGAAACCCCCCAAAAAAATCACCTGGATCGATTTAAATCACTTTAGCATTTAAGACACGTTCTAGCTAATCATGTTTGCCCATTTTTTGAGATACTATTCGGTTTTATGTTCTTTTCTTCCGTTTCATTGTTTTTTCTAATCATTTAATTTCACGCTGCTTTTTCGGATTTATTGTATAATAATAAAAATGAAACAAAATATATCAACAACTAAAACTCGCCAAAAAAAAATTTAAATATACTGTTCTGTATATATATTAAAAAAAAACAAAAAAACAAAACGTTCGTCACGCCATGCCACGCCACATAATGCGCCCACTCACCGATAACCCATTACCCCGATAATCCGATTGCCCGATACCCCGATTGTTCTTTTGTGTGTGTGTTTGTGTGTGTAAATAAATTCCAACCACTTATTAGAAGCCTCAGCGCGTCCTTTATTCCCACAATGGTCTCATCATGTATACCCACAATTCTTGCCCGAATCTCATCAAAATCATGTCGTCACGGCCTCCTCAGCCGCCGTGCAGCAGCAGCAGCAGCAACAGCAGCAGCAGCACTACTACCAACAACAACAACAACAACAACAACAGCAGCAGCAGCAACACCAACAACCACCTCACAATCATAGCCATCATCATTTGACCGCTGCTCAGCATGCAGCCTACTATCTGACCCATCCCTCCCAGCAGCAGCAGCAGCAGCAACAACAAAAGCAACAGCAACAACAGCAGCACCAGCAGCAGCATCATCTGGGTAACATCTC
Organism: Chymomyza fuscimana; assembly: GCA_949987675.1. Lineage (NCBI taxonomy): Eukaryota > Metazoa > Arthropoda > Insecta > Diptera > Drosophilidae > Chymomyza > Chymomyza fuscimana. Next base: position 64,402,340 of record OX465090.1, on the reverse strand, counting down.
CCCGCCGCTGGCAACACATTCAACCAGTTCTTCAGCCTCCTCAACGGCCACCTCTCAGCCGGCCTCGAGTTCATCTCTCTCAAGTCTAACATCGCAAACGCAGCTGCCTGCAGCGGCTTTAACGGCATCCTCTCAAGCGGCTCTGAATCATCGTCAGCTGCACAAACAGCAGCAGCAGCAGCAGCATTATCATCATCAGTCCCACTATGCGTTGATCAATGGAAACCAGCAGCAGCAGCAGCAGCACACTCAACTCAATGGCAAGCATAGTCACTATGTGCCGAATCCAGAGAATGGCGCAGGCTCAGCTGGATATCATCATGCATCATATATGAGAACGGCAGCGGGCGGTATGTTGCTTAATGGCGGCGGAGGCGGTAGCGGTGTAGCTGGTGCCGGCAATGAGACACAACAGCAAAATGGACTACATCCAAGCGGGGAATATCATGGAGGCATGCTGCTGAATGGTCATGGAAACCATAATAATAATAATGGCATTAGCATGGCGGCGCCCATGATGAACAATATGCGCAATTTACGCAATGGACATGGCCAAATGATAGGCGCTGGGTTAGCAGGTGTAGGTGGCGTAGGTGGAGTAGGATTGGTCGGTGCAGGTAATGCTGCTGTTGCAGCCGCAGCTGCTGGAGCTGGCGTTGGCGTTGGCGTAGGCGTTGGCGTAGGCGCCAGCTGTCTGGGCATTGGCGATGGCGGCGGTATTTACAAGACAAATGCCATAAATAATAATTATCGCTACAATGGACGCAACGTATCCGCCGGAACAGGTATCGCTCGTTCGAGTGTGTAGTGTAGTTAATGTCACGCTGTCTATCTATCTATCTAGCTGTCTATCTATCTATCTATCTATCTATCTATCTATCTATCTCACTATTTTTATCTATCTAACTTTCTATCTATTTCTATATATTATTCAATTTATATATTTATATAACATGTGTGTGTAAAACTATATATATACCTTTATATAAATATGTATATCAATTTAGCTTTAACTTAATGTTAAAAAAAATCTCTAATTCTCTTTTTTTTTCATACACTGTATTTTAATGTTTGTTCGTTTTCATTTTCTTCAATTTCTTTACTTAATTTCTTGCGCTGTATTTTTTTTTTAAATTTCTTTTTATAGTTTTTAATGTTTTCTCTCAAAACTCGCTTTTGGCTTTCAAACTAAAATTAATTAGTATGTGTATCTTGTATAGTCGTAGTAATTATTGCTATTATATGTCTAAGCCTATAACCAATTATCGCATTAGTATCCAAACTCCTTTAGTAGGATAGTCTTAGTGCAAACCCTGCTCTCTGTCACTCTCTCTCTCTCTCTCTAAAACTCTGCTGTCTTTCACACACACACACACACCCACACAAACATATGCCTCACAAATCAATTTTCATACTGTTCTTTTTATATGTGTATAAACGCGTCTCTTTCCCCTTCACTTGATCTAGCGCATAACCCACTTTTTTGCGCGCTACTCCTTATGTCCTGCTCACACTTGAATGTATATAAACGCATCTGCCTGTATGTGTATGTGTGCGTGCGTGTGAGAGAGTTACTGCAATTGTGTGTATGTGTGAATGTTTATGTGTGTGTGAGTGTTTAGCTTTAAGATCAACCAATGGCAATCAGTGTAAATTATCATACTACGCAGAAAAGCTCTTAAATCGTTTATGCCTAATTTTTAATTATTATTCAAATTTTAATTTTTGTAGAAAATATAATTTTTTAAACTAAAGAGAATATCAAAATTTTGATGGCCTTTTGTTTTAAGAATATTTTTGTTTTTTGGCCAAAGCCAATTAATTTAATTTGCATAATCGTAATGCCAAAAGGTTTGCACGTGTTCGTGTTATTTTGGGAACATTGCTCTAGTAATTAACAAACAATATTTACTTGTTTGTTTTGGAAAATTGCCTAACTCGCCTCTAGCATGAACGTTTTTAGAGAAAACTCACAGTTGAATTTCTTATGACGCATTCAGACTAAGCGTACAAAAAAAAATTTCGGTGCAAAAAACATGCTTTCAAATAATTTTGGGAAACCTTGAGTTTAAATTTTGCTCCCACAGAGTCACAGAGTCTCTTTTATACAAAAAAAAATTTCGTTATTATGACGTACAAGTTGTTTTTCATATTCACGCAAAAATTAAGAATTTAAGAAGTTTTATTGATCAACTGTTTTATGTCAAAACACTTTTCTAGCTAGCTCCTCTTACAAATTATTCAGTAATAACTCACATTTGGTTTAAATTTGCATATCGGATTTTAGTTTTGGGCTTTGAAACATAGTTGTTAAAAAGAATAGTTAGGAATGGAAGGAAGCCTTAAGCAATTTATGCATTCATTCATTTTGTTGACGTTTTCATTTTTAAATCTGCATTAAGAACAAAACTTGAGTTATTTTTTATTTTTTTTTGTTTTTTTCACTTTGTTGCACAGGAAAATGCACAAAAAATCAATTTTAATTTGGCACTGAATTAAAGCATGTCATGCCGGCAATTCTTTCATTTAAATTGCATTTTATTTTCAATTATTTTCTGTTTCTTGAAGATTTTAAATTTAATCTATGATATACAAGTTTATTTCTTGTGTAATTTATTTGAGATATTTCGTAATTTTCTTTAAGCTTTAAATAAAATACAAAATGAATTTTCTAGGGTCTCTGAAAAAGCTTAATTTATATTTGTTTTTATTAAAACATGGCAACTCTGTGTTTGTGAGTCTCCATGTGTGTGTGTGTGTGTGTGTGTGTGAGAGTTTGTAACTAATAAAAAGGTAGCAAACATTTTTTTGGTTTCTCATGTGAGTGTATGAGTATTTTGAATGTTATTCATTTATGCTTTTAAAAATAGCCATCCATCTTTGTAGCTGAAATACAGGATACTACCACATACACACATAATGAAATAACAGATAGATTTCTGACAGGACCTACGATAAAAGAGTGCCAACTCGGCTGGCTGTAGCTGCTTCTGAGCCTCACATCTGTTTCTTGCTGTCAACAAACATTTCATTTCATTTATCATCATTTGCAATCCAAATAAAATCCAGAAAATGTTTACAATAAGTTTTAAACATAATGCGTAAATTTTGCACATTATATTAAAATGAATTACATGAAAATTATACAATTTGGAATTTTTCAACATTTGCGTATGTATAGGTGTCCACTGTTTTTGGATGGGGGGGACTCTGTGTGTGTGCGTGCGTGCGTGTGTGTGTCGGGGGGAATGTACACAGTCTGTCGGACATTGGCATGTCTGCATTTTAAAAATGGCCGCTGGACATGGTCGAAAAGTGCGCATTACCGACAAAACGCAAAACGCCAAAAACAAACTTTGACGGTATCGAAACTTGTATACTCTTTAAAGCTAAACACATACTAAAGTTATCTACTATCACTTTGGTAAATCTTTAAGCTAGTTAATTCAATTCAGTTAGCTAAAATTTCACACCAAAGCAAATGGCTTAGGGAATTTAGAATTTCGTTCAAAATTTACAAATTCAAATTCATGCAAAAAAAAACAGAATCTTTCAAGAAATCTCATTAATGCTCAACCAAAATCTCTTCATAAAGATTTTGAGAATTTTTAGCGAAAATAAAACTATTTTCCAAGCTGTTGTAAAGCTTGTAACACATTTAAAGTACTGCTTCCATATTAAAGAGTACATTTTACAATAGGTACTGTAAAAACAGGCAGCTACAACCAAACGAGCAAAAAAAACAACAACTTTCTTTCCATTACGAAATTAATGGCAGCGACAAAAATGTAAATTAGTCGTAAAAACAAAGAAGAAAAAGCAAAAGCAACAAAATTAAAAAAAAAAAAAAAAAAAAGTATAATTTATGAAACAAGAACAAGTAACAGTAAATGGCAGTTGTTCTATATAACTGTAAACGCACCTCGATAATAACAAACTCACACACACACACACACAGGAGAGACACCATGTTTTACATGGTACACACAGAAATTTGTGGGCGTAGTTCTGGGCTCTGGTAGCCGAGAATGAAAAATAGCCATGTTGGGAAATTATTTGAATTAAAAACATCAAACAAAAAAAAAAAAAAACTTTCTGTGACCTCAGAGAATGTTTTTTTTGTCTATAGTACTTACTATGTACATTGATACTAATATGGCAATAAATATTAATTTATATAGTCAGCAGCTCATTAAATAGGCCAGCAAAACATAAAGCAAAAATTTTTAAATACTGGATTTAATCTCTCTTTATAGCAGGATTTACGCTCTATGAGATTAAAAAAAAATTTTTGACGTCATCATCGTCGTGCCCGTCATCTTTTAGTTTTCTGTTTAGTGTGGCCTAGGGTGGCCGCTGCTGGTATGGAGGATTTTTTTAAACCGTCGATATCAATAATACCACCCCATAAAAAGTTTCCTTTTTACCTGCATAAAGCGCCTGTAAAATTTAAAGGCGATCCGAATGTATTTGATGGTTCCTAAAATAGGTCAAAGGTCATAATTTTCAATTAATTAATATTAATATTTCCAAACAAACAAATTATGCTTCAAAAAGTCTCATATCTAACATAAACATAATTTTAAAAAAATATAGAGTCGCCCTGAATTAATTAATTAATTAACTAATTACACTAGTTTGCCAAAAAAAAAAAATGTTGGTATCCTTAACATGTTTTAGTCGTTTCTGTAGTAAAATGACATGCTAAAACCGAAAATGCAGTAAAAATTTTGCTTGAGATATTTTGAAAAAAACATTTTTCGAAATTAGAAAAAAAAAAAAAAAAATGCCTCTATTTAACAGCAAATATCTCTGGTTATACTAAACTGATTTCGATAATCTTTTTACTTGACTGTAGATAATTGAATTACCCATCGATTGTATTCGAAACATGTTTTTGTCAAACTTACGCCGTGGTCGCTATTTATGCATTCATATGAATCTTTTTTATGACCTTTGACCTATTTTAGGACCCATCAAATACATTCGGATCGCCTTTTGAATTTTACAGGCGCTATATGCAGGTAAAAAGGAAACTTTTTAGGGTGTGGCGTTATTAAAATCGTGAGATGTTGCAAAAATGGCCACCCTAGATGGCGCAAAAATTTTTCAAAAAAGTTATTCAAAGTGAATATTTTAAGTACGTTACGTATCTTTGGCCGCTAAATTTTTCTTTTTTGCTTTTCCGCAGGGAAACAACTCTTATCGTGTTTTTCGCATTGATAGTTCAAGTGCTTGCAAACTTTTGACTGCCAGTGTAGTTAGAGTTAGATTGATTAGTTGTAGTTTTGTTCATAATTGTTATTGGTGGTAGCAAAACATTTTAGCAGCAACTGTGCCATAGTAAATAAAACTCAGAGATAAAAAAATTTCAAGCAACTTAATTTAATGTAATTAGCTACAAAACGCGTCTTCATAGATAATTTTATGTTTTCGCACTTAGGAGACAATTTGACAATTTGAACTCACTAATTTCATGTTATTTCGAATTTGCCTAGGCCAAGACATGCTTGGCGTGTTAGTTTAGATTGACAATCTTAACCAGAACTTCAGCCCCCGTCGCGACGTGTCTACAATAAATCTGCTCACAATGTCCGGATGACTTTACCAATTAACAGCGCCAGTCCATTGCAATGCTTTGTTTTGAGCTAAAGACTTAGAAAAATGTTAAAAATGTGAAAAGTATGCAAATTATAAAGCTTGGGTCAGTAATTTTTCTATAAACCTCTGCAGTGGATTTAACTAAATTAAATCCAACAAAATGTGTCTGTGTGAGTGTGTGTTTGAGTGTGAGTGGGAAAAGTCCTTCAACTAATTGATGCAAAAGTTAAACAATTTTCACGCCAGCTCAGCGCTCTCTTGCGCTCTCTTCGTCTTTTTACATATAGCCAACGGTAATCATAGTATAGACTATAGCAGTGTATTAGTGTATGTGTGTGTGTGTGTGTGTGTGTGTGTGTGTGTGTGTGTGTGTGTGAGTATGTGACGCCATTTTGCTTTCAGCCTTATCGTTGCACACACACATACGCCATTTTGTTTGACATTAGAGCAGTTCAGCCTCTGTTAGCTTATGTACTTTTTACTTACTTATTTATTTGCCTGCTAGTCTGGTTTATTTTTAGTTCCAAGTCTAGACCACAAAGTCTGCGCCATTGTGTTCTATTCTCTGTGTGTGTGTGTGTGTGTGTGTGTGTGTGTGTGCGGTGTGTGTGTGCTTGGGTGTGAGGTCTTTGCTTTGTTTGAGTTTTGTCTACAGCTTCGTTAACTATCTTAACCAAGTAACTTGTATGTATCTTCTAAAAACCACAAAACAAAAAAAACAAAAAATACAACACTGCTACAGTAACTTAAATAAGTAATCTTACACTTAAAACAGTGTATTTTCTTGTACTTGAATTGTTGTTAAATTTGTTTCCCCTTTTTTTTTTGTAAATTTCAAAACAGCTGCTCGACAAATGCAGGATAGTGATTATGAAATAATTGTCGTGGATGAAAACAATCCCTCGGTGCTGGCGGATAATGATTCCAGTGGACCGCCATCTATTAAGGTAAGTAAAGGGGACATTATCCATATCTTTTAGTATACAATTTTTTAAAGCGTTTAAGCATTGCATGTGGATTCTTTTTGAAATGTTAGCCGCAACTCATGGGAATACTCTTAACTAGATCTAGGCCTATGATATAATGCATTAAGAATAAATATGGTTGCGTACTAAAACGGTTAGCATTTTAGCATTATATAAAGATAGCTCTCGAGCAAGTTTTCAATTTGCATGTAAAACTCTTAAGTCTATTTTAAAACGTTCTAAGCAGTGTCTAGCTTTAAAAAAAAAAAAAAAAATTTCATATTTCAACAAAAAAATTTTTTGTCTGTGTGTGTGCGAATGTGTGTGTAAGTGGGAGTGTGTATATTCTAGAGAAATAAGTTAAGTGAGGAATTCATTTTGCATGTTTAACAAAAACACTAAAAAAAAAAAAAAAAATCAAATCAATCGAACAAAAATGTCACAGGCGAAAAACAACAACAACAACAACACAACTACAACAACAGCAACAGCAACAAAAAGAACAGCAACAACTACAACAACAACAACCAAAGAAACAATTAAAATTCAGCAACAACCATTGTCACCACCCAAGCCAATGGTGCCACAAAAATTGCCAAAGGTAAAAAAAAAATAAATTATTGCAAAAAAAAAAACAAAAAAATGTCTCCACAAAATCCACAACAACAACAACAGCTGCAACCACATGAACCACACTCAAAACTGTTGGCAAACCCCAAAAAAAAAAGAATAAAATTTCTAAATGCACCATAAAGTATCAAAAAAAAATATAAATAAATAAAACTCACAAACACACACACACAAACCGATTATTATTATTATTATTATAATAATAATTCCAAAATCCATTGGCAAATCACTTGCAGCTTTAAGTTTGATCGGCTTTGTTAGGTTCGTGCCACACGCCCACTGCCACGCCGACTTATGTTTTGTTGTTGTGCGCCACACGAATTTTTGTTTTTGTTTGTTTTTTTGTTTATTTTTGTTGGTACTTAGTTGCAAATTAGCTTACACGAAAGTCTCTCATATATACTATGCATGTACATTAGGGTGGCCGCCGCTGCTATGGAGGATTTTTAAACCGTCGCGACGATATCAAAACCGCCACCCCCTAAAAAGTTTCCTTTTTACCTGCATATAGCGCCTGTAAAATTTAAAAACGATCCGAATGTATTTGATTTGATGATCGCGGGAATAGGTCAAAGGTCATAACTTGCACTTTTTCCGTTTTTGACTGTATTGTTCTACATAAACTTTAAAATCTTGTTTCCAATCAGACAAATTATGGTTCAAAAGGTCTCATATCTATCAAAACATAATTTTAAAAAAATATAGAGTCGCCCTGAATAAATTTGGTAAGCTCTAAAATTGATTAAATTGACTATTTACACCAGTTTACAAATAAAAAAAAAATTTTGTATCCTTAACATGTTTAAGTCGTTTCTGTAGTAAAATGACATGCTAAAACCGAATTTTTTTCATAAAACAGGTTTCGAGATATTTTGAAAAAAAGCATTTTTCGAAATTAGAAAAAAAAAAGTGCCTCTACTTAACAGCAAATATCTCTGGTTTTACTAAAGTGATTTCGATAATTTTTTTACTGGACTGTAGATAATTGAATTACCCATTGATTGTATTCGAAACATTTTTTTGTCAAACTTACGGTTTGGTCGCTATTTATGCAGTCATATAAAACTTGTTTATGACCTTTGACCTATTCCCGCGCCCATCAAATACATTCGGATCGCCTTTAAATTTTACAGGCGCTATATGCTGGTAAAGAGGAAACTTTTTAGGGGGTTGTGTTATTAAAATCGCGAGATGTTGCAAAAATGGCCACCCTAATGTGCATATAGGAACACCTTAAACACATTGTTATTTGTGCAATATACATTTTTAATTCAATTTCATGTGTATGTGTATTATATGTTTGTTATATGTATGTATGTTTATTATGTATTGTCATTAGTCTATTGTGTGTGCGGGTGTGTGTGTGTGTGTGTGTAAGTGTAAGTATTTGTGAATGGAGTATATATATATATATATATATTGTTTTTTTTTGGTATATATTAAATGTATTTTTTTTTATTTATTTTACATGTAGACATATTTATTCATTCATGCACCTGATTTTCATATTCGTATATGCAAATTACATATATGTAAACTCGTATAAATAGTATGTATGTATATAGTAAATGCACACACATAAATGCAATCAAACGAATCAATCACGCATTCAATTACAATGCGTACTATGTATGTACAATATTCAACGAACATATTCTTTTACGCAAACAGTAAATATTCGATTAATCTCTTAATTGACTATAAATAGAGTTGCATTCGTTACAATTTCAAAAATGAATACACTCACTCTGCACTGCTATACGCTTTGCATATAACACGATTATACGCATTATGTTATCAAAAAATGAAACTTTAGCAACGATTAGTATCATTCAATTGACAAGTTCTTAAAGAACCCAGCTGCTCGAAAGTTTATTTCGGTGTAATCCGTAGAATTTTTGAAAAAAAAAAAATATACTACGATTGGATTTAAAATATGTATATACAAATATTTATATTATAATATTTTGAGGAGTCCTGAGCGCCATACCATAAAAACCATTTGAGATAGACATAGTTATCCTTAAATGAACAGCCAGCAATGTGAATTTTTCCCAAAACAAATACCCTGTCCCACAATCTACGCAAAAAATTTCTCTCGCACCCGTACACAATCTCAACGTATCAACGTACCCAACTTGCCGTCGATAGAAATTGGGGGGGGGGGGGGGGGGGGGCACTGTCAGTGTGGCTGATTTAATTTTTATTTTTACAATCAATTAAAATTCTTTGGAATCTGTGCCAAATTCAACACTATGCCACATACCAAAGGGGAACACACTCACACACTTAAAGTCGCTGCTTATTTATTTTATGTTTTTTAAGTCACGCGCGCCAAAGTATGCAACACTTTCTTAGCGCACTTCCTAGCTGTCAATTTGTTAGTGTGTGCGTGCGTATCTGTGTGTCACAATACGTGCATGAGTTTTGTGATTTATGTATGTGTACGTATGTAGACGTGTATGTAGTATATGCAACTATGCCTGGGTCGTAGCTTTATACATACATATATCTCATATGTACATAATACACTGTGTGGCAAACACATTTTTCTTAGCTTTTACCTTCAGTGCTTTAGACCGTAATGAACTCTCCTACACGTTAGCGTTAATACACTTGCATTATTTATGCTCACACATATTTGATCATGTCTAACACACACACGCACACACACGCACACATACCAATGCAACAAAGTTAGCATGCATAGTTTAAATTTAACGACAGTTTTTGGGAAAAGCTATTGGTTACGTGTGAGAAGGCGGTAGCGGAAGGGTGGGGGGGACAATTCGAGGCATGCCACTTAACCCTGACATAGAGCAGGCGTTTTCCATTGTTATTCTTTGCAAACAAAACGATGGATTTTATGTTGATGAAGAGTTACAAGAACAGAGCAGTACAGCAACAGCTGCCACACAAACACACCTATGTACATATATAAGAAGAGAGCTCAAACTCAAAAGAGAGTGGAGTGGAGCAAGCAGCAGAGGCAGGAGCAGGAGTAGGAGCAGTTGCAGGAACATAGTGTGCGTTTGACATTTTGTTGAATTTGACAGTTGACATTTGTCAAACGCTTAACAAAATTTGTCATATGCCTCTGCTGCCTATGTCTAATGCCTTTTGCATGAGTTGAGACGACACCGAAAGTTGTATAGAGATTGATGAGTTGACGAGAGGGGCAGTATGCGGTAGAGTCTACCCAGTTGAGGGTAGATGTCACTGTTATGCAAATCACTAGACCAACTGCCGAGTGGCCAGAGTGTATATGTATTGTGCATATGTAGTAGCACACTGCGAGAAATTCGGACAAACCAATCAAAATCCAAATTTAACTAGAACAACAACGGCAGATGATATCAAATTTATTCTGACTGACGATCGGGGAAGATCTTTACCAAAATAAGCCATGTTGAATTTTAGCTGCTCGGCGCCTTCAAAAACACATTCAATGGAAAAGTCCTCATTGCCATGTGCTCAGCTCCATACTATAGGGCAACTTATTTCTCTCAGTGTTTTGGTCAAATGACAAATGTATGTGTTGACAAACGGGCCAACGGACAAACTTCGAGCGTGTGTCGACGATAATGACAATAAGCATGATTATGACAATGATGATGATTATGATGCTGATGATGATGTTGATTTCAGTTGGGCTTGGAATTTTGATTTATAGCGAATATGCATAATTAATGCGTAAATGATACGCATACATCAAATTCAAACTACACTTACATATAGACGCACACGCACACGCACTCGCACTCGCACACACACGTATATATCCACAGGGCGCACCTCATATATTTATGTATGTGTATGTCTCTATATATTTGCACCAAGAAGAACCACCAAAATAACAGCAACAACAACTACAGCATATAGATATATATACTATATACATATATGTATGTATGTATGTATATAGTAGTAGTATGTAGTAGCATCAGTAACATCTATAGACTTACGGTTTTTGGAAATTTATGCATACATATTTTGATTAGTTATTGCACTACTGGGAAACATGATCCAAGCTCATTTGTTCTTTCTCTTTTTCCTATTTACCCAACGTAAAATTTCCATACACGTGCCTTATCTATATGTAAATGGCGCTCCAACCTAATCCAAAACAAAAAAAAAAACAAAAAAAAAATAGAGCGTCGACTCGGATGTGGGATCATTGAATTTGAACTCAACCGAAAACGAAGTTCCTGAAGTGGAATCATCCAGCGAGATACTGGTGGACGACCAGAAGCCATCCAACTCAAATGATGAGAGCTGGACCGATGTCAATTTGAATGAGGATGCCGTAATTCAGGCTAATTCCACTAACTTGGCTGGCATGGTAAATGTTGGCGTTGGCGTTGACGCTGACATTGGCGTTGGCGCTCTGCATGCCCAGCGGCAGGCGGCAGCGTCGGTGGCACAGCAGCAGCAACAACAACAGCAACATTCACATCAACAACAACATCAACATGGAGCAGGTGTTGCCCACCAGACATCGCATGCCCCGCATGGCGTGCTAGGCATGACCATTGGCGGTGGTGGCGGAGAGCGCGGTGATAAGCCCGACTCGGAGATCTCGGTGGTGCGCGTGCCCGACAACTATGCGGCCTCGGCGGTGGCCCAGGGCGCTGCCGGCGGGCAAGCCGGTCAGCGCTCGAGGCCCGAGGAGCTACCAATGAAGGCACCCGCTTTGGTCGCACAGCTGCCGCTGACGACGCCCTCGCGTGAAGCCAGTCTTACACAAAAGCTGGAGATCGCCTTGGGCCCCGTGTGTCCGCTACTGCGCGAGATCATGGTCGACTTTGCGCCTTTCTTGTCCAAGACATTGGTCGGCTCGCATGGCCAGGAGCTGCTGATGGAGGGCAAGGGCCTAACCACATTCAAAAATTCACACTCGGTGGTCGAGCTGGTCATGCTGCTGTGTTCACAGGAGTGGCAAAACAGTCTGCAGAAGCATGCCGGTTTGGCCTTCATCGAGCTTATCAACGAGGGTCGGCTCTTATCGCACGCCATGAAGGATCATATTGTGCGCGTAGCGAATGAGGCCGAATTCATACTGAATCGCATGCGGGCCGATGATGTGCTCAAACATGCTGACTTTGAGTCGCAATGTGCCCAGACGTTGCTCGAACGTAGAGAGGAGGAGCGCATGTGTGATCACCTGATTACGGCGGCGCGTAGACGTGATAATGTCATTGCCAGCCGATTGTTGGAAAAAGTGCGTAATATCATGTGCAATCGTCATGGAGCTTGGGGTGACGTTAGCGGAGTAGTGCAGAAGAGTACCTATTGGAAACTTGATGCCTGGGAGGATGATGCGCGCAGACGTAAACGCATGGTGCAAAATCCACGAGGATCCTCACATCCGCAGGCCACGCTTAAGGCAGCACTGGAGAATGGTGCACCAGAAGATGCCATACTGCAGACACGCGATGAGTTCCATACGCAAATAGCTGTGTCCCGTGCGCATCCGTCAGCGCAGCATACTAGCGATTTGCTGGACGATGCTGAGCTACTTATCGAGGACCGCGAACTGGACTTGGACCTGACGGGACCGGTTAATATAAGCACCAAGGCTAGACTTATTGCGCCGGGCCTCGTCGCACCGGGCACTGTGTCCATAACCAGCACCGAAATGTTCTTTGAGGTTGACGAGGATCATCCAGAGTTTCAAAAGATCGATGCGGATGTGCTCAAGTATTGCGATCACTTGCATGGCAAATGGTACTTCTCTGAAGTACGCGCCATCTTCTCGCGCCGCTATTTACTGCAAAATGTAGCCCTAGAAATATTTCTGGCCAGTCGCACTTCCATACTCTTTGCCTTTCCCGATCAGCACACCGTGAAGAAGGTGATTAAAGCGTTGCCACGCGTTGGCGTCGGCATCAAGTATGGCATACCGCAGACGCGACGTGCTTCAATGATGTCACCACGTCAGCTGATGCGCAACTCCAATATGACACAAAAATGGCAGCGTCGAGAGATTTCAAACTTTGAGTACTTGATGTTTTTGAATACGATTGCCGGACGCACCTACAATGACCTCAACCAGTATCCCATCTTTCCGTGGGTGCTGACCAACTATGATTCCAAGGATCTGGACTTGAGCCTGCCATCCAATTATCGTGATTTGTCTAAGCCTATTGGTGCGCTAAATCCATCCCGTCGTGCTTACTTTGAGGAGCGCTATGAGAGCTGGGACAGCGATACAATACCGCCCTTCCACTATGGCACACATTACTCCACGGCCAATTTTACGCTTAACTGGCTGGTTCGTGTGGAACCCTTTACAACCATGTTTTTGGCATTGCAAGGAGGTAAATTTGATTATCCTGATCGCTTGTTTTCCTCCGTGTCACTATCTTGGAAGAACTGTCAGCGTGATACATCCGATGTTAAGGAGCTCATACCTGAATGGTACTTTCTACCCGAAATGTTCTACAACTCCTCTGGCTATAGGCTGGGACATCGCGAAGATGGTGCGCTTGTGGATGATATTGAGCTGCCGCCTTGGGCCAAGAGTCCTGAAGAGTTTGTTCGCATCAACCGCATGGCTCTGGAATCGGAATTCGTTTCATGCCAGCTGCATCAGTGGATTGATCTGATATTCGGCTATAAACAACGTGGCCCAGAGGCAGTGCGTGCCACCAATGTATTCTACTACCTAACTTACGAGGGCAGCGTCGATCTGGATGGCGTGCTGGATCCGGTAATGCGCGAGGCTGTTGAGAATCAAATACGCAACTTTGGCCAGACGCCTAGCCAATTATTGATGGAACCGCATCCACCACGTAGCTCGGCCATGCATTTGTCACCCATGATGTTTAGCGCTATGCCGGAGGATCTGTGCCAGATGCTCAAGTTCTATCAAAACTCACCGGTTATACACATTTCGGCCAACACGTATCCGCAGCTGTCGCTGCCATCCGTTGTGACGGTTACGGCTGGACACCAGTTTGCCGTCAATCGTTGGAACTGCAACTACACCGCCTCCGTCCAGAGTCCCAGCTATGCGGAGTCGCCACAATCGCCGGGCTCTAACCAACCGCTGACCATCGATCCAGTATTGGGTAAGTAGTCAAAGTCTCTGCTTAGATTACACATAAAAATTCGATTCTCATATGCACCTATATCCGTATCCATATATCCGTATCTGTAGCTGTACATGGCACAAACAATAACAGCAACTCCGCAAGCAGACGCCATTTGGGCGACAATTTCAGTCAAATGCTGAAAATACGCTCGAATTGCTTTGTAACCACGGTGGATAGTCGCTTTTTGATTGCCTGTGGCTTTTGGGACAACAGTTTTCGCGTATTTGCGACAGAGACGGGTGAGTTGGTGGGACGGTTTAGTCTGGCCCCGAAATTACGACATCCTTTGCAAAATGTGCATGTGCCATCTTTTGTCCCTTTTAGCAAAAATTGTTCAAATCGTTTTTGGGCATTTTGGTGTGGTCACCTGCATGGCACGGTCCGAGTGCAATATTACCTCGGATTGTTATATAGCTTCAGGCTCGGCGGATTGCACGGTGTTGCTGTGGCATTGGAACGCGCGTACACAGAGCATTGTTGGAGAGGGTGATGTACCTACGCCGCGAGCTACACTGACGGGTCACGAACAGGCGGTTACTTCGGTGGTGATAAGTGCTGAGCTTGGCTTGGTTGTGTCTGGTTCTGCAAGTGAGTAAAACGCAAATGAAGTCACCTTACACATCACATCACCAATAACACTGCTCTCTGCTTAATTTTCAAGATGGACCTGTCTTGATACACACAACATTTGGCGATTTGTTGCGCTCTCTGGATGCTCCAGCCGACTTCCATTCACCCGAACTGATTACCATGTCGCGCGAGGGCTTCATTGTGATCAATTATGACAAGGGCAATGTGGCAGCCTATACCATAAATGGCAAAAAGTTGCGTCATGAGACGCACAATGACAATCTGCAGGTATGTAATGAGCGCTCTCTGCACGCTCTCTCTCTCTTCTGCCTGTTGCTACAGCTCAACTGTACTGTTTGTTTTTTTTTTTTGTTTATCGATTTTAGTGCATGCTGCTCTCTCGTGATGGTGAATATCTGATGACAGCGGGTGATCGCGGCATTGTTGAGGTCTGGCGCACCTTTAATTTGGCGCCCCTTTATGCCTTCCCCGCCTGCAATGCAGGTATACGCTCGCTGGCGCTGACTCACGATCAGAAGTAAGTACTAGTATTTGTAAGAATATCCATTTTAGGGCTTGACGGGGTTACTCCTCTTGGAAACTTGGAGCCGCTACAAGAGCTCTTTCTCTTGTATTGGTTGCAGTTATCGTGTTTTTTCATTCGATCCGGAAAGAGCTCATCTTACTGGGTTAGCACACTTTTGCGCCTTCTATTATTGAGGATGAGAAACGGTGATTAGCGGGGTTGACGTGAATTTGCCAAGGGTAGGAAATATTGGAAAATAGGAATAATGTGGTTATGGGGATTTTGGCGCTAGACGGTTTGGGGTTTAATTTACTCTAACTCTCTCTAACTTTCTCTTACCTTCTCTCCCCCTTTTTTTTTTTGATTTCTTTGATCTCACAGATACCTGCTGGCTGGACTTTCAACCGGTTCAATTATAGTATTCCATATTGATTTCAATCGCTGGCATCACGAGTACCAGCAGCGTTATTAACCAAGTCAGCACATTCCATTGAAATATAAATGCTGGATCGGGCAATTCGAGCGACTCGAGGCGCTAAGTTAACACAGCTCAATCAAAACGAAACCCAAAGGAGAAAACCTATGAAAATCCCCAAAAGAAACCATGCTGAAGCCAAGGTACTTAGCATATGTACTTCATCGGTTCGTTTAATTTTTTTTTTTTAATATGCATAGAAATTTACAAATTTTAGGCTAGTAAGCAAATCTATTCTCTATAAACAAATGTTTTTTTTTTCTCTAGTAATATTAGCATACTAGCGTGAGTTGGCCTGAGAGCCAGACAAGCGAAAAAAAAACATATTTTTTTTTACTAGTATTAGTGCATATACTTATTATATATTACTATACATATGTGTTAAATGGTGATGATTAAAAACAAAAAACGCAAAACACAAAAATAAAAGACATTGCAATGAAGTAAAAGGCGGTTTAGGGAGATAAAAACATAAAACCACATAATTCGGGCTAAAGTTGAGTAGTTTTAGTGAGACAACTACGTTAGTGTTTATAAAACGCAATAATCAGTTAATAAAATAAATACAAAAAAAAAATTTAGCTAAAGTTTTCAACATATAACAAAATAAATAATAAAACAAAAATGAAACTAAGCGGCCAAAAGTAAACAAGTTAATACATGACAGCTGTTTAAGAGCAGAAGCCAATTTTAATGAACATTTGTGAACCTCTTTATATTTATGGTATGTAAAAAATACAAAAGTAAATAAATAATATTAAATAATAAATAAATAATTATTACAAAAACAACAAATCAAAGACAATGCCAAGGCAATAAATATTAACAAATGCCAGCGATTAGCGCATTTCACAGCTTAAAACAAAAATATTTTAAATAGTAAATTAACAATTTAAAAAAAATAAAAAAGAAAATAAAGAAAATCTATATTAAGGTTTATTAATAGTACTTACTGCTACTAAAGTCTTGAAAACTACTGAGCATAAAATAAGAAACTTGGCTTAAAGTTAACAACAACTTCAGTTTCAAATATCAAGCATACGCCGCATAGCAGCGACTATAACACATACTAACTAACTAAATAGCTAATTACTAGCAGAGAGCAGGAGCATTCGTTGCAAGATTTTTGCAATATTTACACATTTTCTTTTCGAAAAATTTATACAACATTTATAAGGAATTTTTAATATTATTATTTATACTTGTTTTGTTTTTCAATTATGAAAACGACTTAATTGCAAAATTGCGTCCACAATGAAAGCAAGAAACTTACCAGCCAAGGCAAGCATTTTTGATAGTGTTGTATTGTACTAAATAATTGCAGGCTAAGATTGCCGTAGAACCCTCCGCCACCGCCGCTTTCCCCCCTTTCGTCCTTTAAACCTATCATGTTCGTCCAAAAAATACATAAATATTTACAAAAAAAAAAAAAAAACGTTAAGAGCATATTAACTGATAACTCTTTATTTGTCTTTAAGACAAAAACGAAAAACAAAAAAATAATTAAGTTTCGCAGGATACCAGCATCATTCCTGCTACAAAAATATGCCTTTAAATCTATCTCTCTCTCGTTTTATGCTTTATCAAGCTATATCTCTCTGTTCGCTGCGAAATTTGCACGCTCTCGATCAGAGGGAAAGCAATTATTTATATTTTTTAGGCAATTAGAGCAAGTTTAATGCGATAAATCGATAAGCCGATAAATCGAGAGCGCGAGCGCGAGCGCGAGAGAGAAATATGAACCTTTGGTTGTAAACATTGGCGTACAGGCCACAATCAGTAAGAGAAAGCAAAAAAAATAATTATTAAAAGTTTTTCTTTTTTAGTATTTGTGTCAATGTCTTTTGCTGTTGTTTGGCCTTGGCCTTATATAAGTACATACATATATGTATAGAGTACCTCTATAAAGAGAGAAAGGCAAACTTATTTAAATTACCTTATTAAACTGACTATGCATCCATCCAATAATCATTTAATTAACTGTATGTATATACTATATATGCTTATATATATTTGAATACATACATTAAATATATAATTATATAGTTTATTGAAATAAAATTTTGTTTGTTTTGTTTTTTCGGCTCACGAGGCCTAGCCAAAAGAGTAAAAGCCTCAACAAAAAAAAAATAATAATAATAATTAAATATATATATATATATGTATATGTATTATACATATATAAATTAGAAATTATTACACTAATCGCACACACAAGCCAGCGTTTTTGTTTGTGTGCTTGGAATTCATGTTTATTTTTACTAATTAGGCTTATTAATGAGATAAAAAAACTAAAACGTAAAATAATATTAAATCTATAAAGTTTTAAAAATAATGCGCTAAAATATTTGATGCTGTCCAATTTGCAATTATACAAAGAATTTTCCACATAAACCCTGAAAAATGTTTTTTATGCGCTTTCCATTTGGGTTTTTGTTTATGTTTTTCACATATTCCTGTTATTTGTGTGTAAATATATGCAATATAAAGAAGAAGAGTTAATATTGAAATATCAGAATGTGCTTAGAATATAAGTAAAAAAAAAAAATAAAAATAAAAAAAATAATAGTGAATGCAGTAAGTTCATTAAAATGATATTTGAGCATTACAGCATGCATAGGCGTAAAGAGTTTTTTTTTTTTTTTTTTTTTTGATATACATATATACAAGATATGAGAAGGCAAAGGTAAAAACTATTAGTAATTTAAACGTTGTACATAAATTTCAACTAATGCAAAAACTAGTTTAAAACTTATTTTTAAATGAACACCGACATGTTACACAAGAAGCCTAACAAAAAGTAACATGGCAGCCAAAAAGCAGAATTCAAATCAAATTTACAAAGCAGTTAGCAGTTTAGCAGTTAAAAATAAAAATATAAAATAAAAATAAAAGTCATAGTTACAAAACTTAAAGATAACAGCTGACAAGTCGCTACAAAGCAAGTACTAGGATTTTTTTTTTTTGTTATCACTAAAGTTTAGACATAAAAAACGAATCAAAGCAACTTGCATGCATATATATATATATATATACACATATGTATATATATACAAATAAAATAAAAAAAAAATAAAAAAAGAAACCAAGCGCATATTACGTATATACAAAGCATGCGCTTAGCAAAGCGCTACAGTTTTTAATTATGCACTTTTGATAGAACTTAAAAATATATAAAACAAAAAACAAAAAAAAAACGAAATAAAATATGGCAAAAAAATAAAAAGGAAGTAAAAACCATTTGCAATAAAAACTTATGTACTAAGTATTGCTATGTGCAACAACATACATAATGTTTTTATTAAATATACTTAAATTAACAAACAAAACCAATGGCTGACAATTTTAAATTTATACAAGAAAAATTAAAAAACTAAAACAAAAAAAAAATGAACTAACAAAAATTTATGAATTTATTCATGCACATGCAAATTATTAATAAAAATTATTTACACAAGCATAAAGAAAAACCCAAGCAAAGGCACAGAAATTTTAATAAATATAAATAAATGGCGTAATACAAGATACACACACACACACACTCTTACACTCACAACTACATTAAAACATTTCAAATGGCTTTTTAATAACAAATAACAAATAAAAACTAAAATACAAATATAAATTTAAAAAAAAAAAGAAACAAAACTATATGCAGTATGAGACGCAAAAGCTAGAAGCATTTAAATAAAAATTTACAACAAAAAAATAAAATATACTGTACTTAAATATATTTTGTCAATAATGTTAAATATCAACTTAAAACAAAAAAAAAAAAAACGAAACTCAAGCAAATTCAACAACAACAAGTTAAAACTTAAACAAAATAAAAAATTTAAATGCAATTTAAAAGCCAACAACAGACAGAACAGCACACAACAGAAATAATATAAATATATATTATACATATATTTACGATAAAGCTAAACATTAATGTTAATTGAATTATTGCTAAACAATTTTTTGCAAACAAAAAAAAAAATGAAAAACAAAAAAGGGTCAAATAATGCTAACGATAATTGCAGCTGAAATGCAAACTGAAAATAATACAAAAAATGCTAAAATTTATGCAAAATAACAAAAAAACGAAAAAAAAAAAAATTAAATAAATAAATACGCTACGATTCTTAGTTTATAATAAATTACATGAAATAATTTGAATAATAGCAAGTTGCGCAGAAAACAAACATAACAAAGCAAAACAAAAATTAAATTTAAATTTAAATTTAACATTTTAAGACAGACAAATTTAAACAAGAGCAAGTGAGCAAACATTAAAACCAACAACAACAACAACAACAAAATTATTATGTTCAATAAAGAAAAACAAAAAAAAAATACAAATGAAATCTAAAAAAAAAAAAAACTGTTTTTAATTGGTTTGCACAGGGGAGCAGGGGGAGCGTTTAAAAAACCAGTAAGTAAACCAAGTTATATATTCAAATTCAAATATTGTGCAGAAAAAGTAAAGCATACTTTTAAGCGCTGCATTTTTAAGTGCAGTTGGGCAGAGCGAGACAACGCTACCACACTTTAGCTTATTGTGCATTGTGCTGCACCGTTCTTGTTGTTAGTTCTTAAAATTATTGTGTTTGTTTTTATTTTTGCTTCTGCTGTTGTCGTTTCTGGCCGCCTGTTACCTCAACTAGCAAAAGCGCAGAGTTTTTACGAAAATTCGTTTGAGAATGAGATGAGAATGAATGAAATTCACAAGGAACCCAACCCAACCCAGCCAAAACGAGCGAGTCCCAGGTTATTTATTTATTTATATTCACAAATATATTTTATATACAATTAAAAAATATGAATAATATTTGTAATAATGTATGCATGCCAAATTTATAAATTTTCATTTTTATTATGAAAACTTGATGCATTCACCAAGGAAGCAAAATAAAAAGTGAGACTAAATAAAATAAATTGTTTTCATATATAGGTATGTATGTGTATGTATATACCTCATTTTGGTTGAAACTTTGTACACGTACACGTGTACAAAATGATAGCCCGCCCAAGGAGAGATAAAATCGCAAGGATTGCTGCAGATTTATGTCACTCACAATATTAACACCCTGCACTGCACCCTGCTAGTACTTAGTTTTTCTGCTCCAGTGGCGGCAGCAAGGAAGGGCAAAGATTTGAATGCAATTAAAGTGCAACAACCGTTTTCTGCACGCTCCAGTTGGCCATAAGATGACGCTGAAGATGGGCCAGTAAAAATACGAAACGAAAGAAAATAAAAGAAAGGCTAAGTCTTTCAAGCGGCTCAACAACTTGGTGTGTAGCGGAGGGCGGTATGGTATGGCCAGCGACAGCTATCTAAATACCAAAAGCAACACGAAAAGTGCATAAAAAGTGGCAACAACGATAATGTTTGGCATGGGTCTGGGGCTAGGGCTGTGAATGGGACTGGAACTGAAACTGGGGACTGTCGTCAAAAGTCATATCTCATATTATTCGGTTGTGTGTTTTCTGGAGCGTGTAATATCCGTTTCCTGCATTTCCGGTTGACGCTTTTATACATAATATTTCCACTAGACGTTAACGTTAAAGTCGACAACGCTGGCAACGCTGCTCATTGGCGAAACACGGGAAAGCTGAAAATTGGTAGCGGAAATGCTGAAAAATTAACGAGCAGGGCAAGGGCAACCAACCAACCAACCAAACAACCAGACGATGAACCACACCGCATCAAGACTATGCGACGTCGTCGTCATCGTCATAGTTTTGGTTGTGGCTGCAGTTGCTCTTAATGTTGTTGTTGTATTTGCTGTTGCAGGTGCCAGGTGCCAGGTGTCAGGTGAAAGCAAGCAAATGCTCCTGCTGCTGCTGCTGCTGCTGCCGCTTAAGAACCTCAAAAGCATAACTGCTAAAATGGAGCCCAGAGTGGAGCAGCTTTCATTTGGCATTCACTTAACTGGGCTTTGGGCTTGCCTCCACCACCCACCCTTTGGCAGTCAGTATCTAAGCCCTCCAAAAGTAAATGCAAACATTTTCCAAGTTGAATGCAAATGCGTCACATCTTTTAGTCGGCTCCTGCTGCTGCCGCCACCTCGTTGCATTCAACATGCATGGCGAGAGAGAGAGAGCGATGAAGAGACGCAGTGATTCAGGAAGAGAGCTGCAACAGCTGCAAATTATACGCATCGCTTAACCAAAAATGACATAAAGCAATTGCTGCATGCCAAACGCTCCTGCAGCCTGAGCACGCAAAACAGATAGAAATCCTTCAACCCCCTGCATCTGCCCTGCCAGCCGTTCGCACCAACAACCTAGCAGCAAGATGTGCCACAGCCGTTGGCTCTTAAGCACCAAATGCTGCCAGCTTCAAATTTATAAATACATATAACATAAATTTTATGATACAGTTACTATATGTATATAAATAAAGTATACATAGAGCATTTTTTAAAGACTGACATATTTTAGTTATGGAGGACCCCCCCAAATTCTGACACAGATGACAAAAAGTAAGTATTATATGTATGCGGATTGCTCTTCATTAGGCCGGTCTGGTAGGAACGCCAATCCGGGGCATCGGAAGTGAGTGAGTTGCAGTGGTCATGTCGGTGGCACTGGGAATATTTTGACAGCTCTGTGCTCTTAGCTAGGTATCAGCGGGAAGCAGGAATTTGCCGTGAGATGTAAAAAAAACAAAAAATTAGTTACGAAAACTTCATTCAAAAACAAATTATGCACTAAATAATTTTTTGGACCCATCGGGTCAACCGATTTTGATAAAATTTCTAAAATTGATTTTTTTTTAAGTGAGAATGCAGTTGTTTTTGTTTCAACGCCGGCTTGTTTGATTGGGTTCAATTATTTTATTCTCAAACCAATTTTCGTAAAACTCTGCGCTTTGGCTAGTTGAAGTAACAGGCGAACAGAAACGAAAACAGCTGAAGCAAAAATAAAAACAAACACAATAACTTTAAGAACTAACAACAAGAACGGTGTAGAACGATAGGTTGCAGTGTAGTAGCGTTGTCTCGCTCTGTCGTATGCATGTGTCCAGATGCAGAATGACCAATCAGCTCAATGCAACACTTAAAAGTATGCTACACATTTTTTTCATAATTAAAATTTGAATAAAATAGTTCGTTATTGGTGAGGTAACGAAAATCTATAGCTTATCAATATTTAAAAAAAAAAAAAATACCAATAAAGCCAATTTTATTTTCTATTCATTCATGTCATAGATCAGTTGCAGTACAATTGTTATAAATTTATTTATTACATTTTATTAACAAATGGCTTAAAATATACAAAGCTTCCAAAAGAGCCTAGTATTACCTATAAATTACCATACTTATTTGAGTTTACACATTGATTTTGGCTTATTTAAGATATTTAACTATTTACAGTTTAATTTTGTAGTCTTATTGTTAAATTATTGTCAATATTAACGTAACAAATATTAAGATCTCTAAATTAACTGCATGTAATACGATTCTTTCGATTTTCCGTATTTACTTTTTTTGAATTTAGCACGAAATAGCTTTAGCATATTTGATATGATAACCTAGAATACTCTATTCTGCACAAGTAACATATTTGCGCGCAAAAATTTCTACGTTACTATGGTGAACATATGGTGGTCACAAGGCGAACCTTGTTCTCTTAGTTGGTTTGGGATTTCCGGCAAAGCAACCGTTGCATTTGTATCGTTTTCAAAATTATTTCTTCCAACTAGATGTTATCTAAAAATAGAAAAATAAAAATTGTTCGTTATTTGGGTAGCGAATTTCCAAATAAATGTCAGAGTTGGCTCAAAGTTGAACTTAGTTCAGACAGAAGGAAACAAAAATTAATTTGATCTGGCAATGTTTCGAAATTTTTAATACGAAGCGTTATATTAGAAAGGAACTAATGTTGTCACAATAAGAAACTTAATATATAAAGGAATACTTTGTCAATTGTTTAAAAATAAGGATTACTTTAAAAACCTTTTTTTTTGTTGTGACCTACGAACTTTTCTACACTTTTCGCTTTAAGTACAAGAAGACTAACATCACGAATATCATGGCTAAGTGAATATACCGCACAAGTTGATGAGAAAGGGAAATAATTTGGTGTGCTTTTACAGGGTAAGTAGAGGGCATAGCGGGATTGCTGGCTTAGCAAATTGTTTTTTTTTTGTTTTTGGAAAATATAATTAATGAGCTTGTCACGTTGCTGGAAATAAGTGAGTGAGCAGTGAGAGAGAGACAGAGAGAGAGAGAGAGAGTGAATTGGTGGGGTAGGCTGGTCACCTTAATTATGGTCACAGTTTGCTGTTTGCTGAAATTGGCAGAGCGTTGAATTGTGCTGGATACAATTCCATTATATTTCCGTCCCATTCTGTGAATTCTCTTGTGTATCTGTGCGTGCGTGTGTGTGTGTGTTTAACCTCATTACAAATTCAAATAAGCTTTGCGCGTGGGCGTATACTTGATATTAGCTGTAGCCGTGTGCGTTTTTTGTTTCGTTTCAACTTGTCATTAAATTATGAATTGTAGCATACTTTTCAGCGCACAAAATGCCAAATAATTAACAACACTAGAAAGATAATTTATTTTAGAATGCTGTGCTGTGCATTGAAATGTACTCCATCCAGATGATCCAGATAAACAAGATTCAAGTTGTTTGTGTACAAGAATTTAAGTATATCTTTAATATGGACACCACGACAACGGCACCCCCTCCAAACATTTGCATTTCCACACATGTAGCAGTCAGTAGTTTCTGCAACTTGTTTATTATTTGTGTGTGCAACTTTAGGTTACTTTTTCAGACAGGCTGACAGCTTCAAGAAAAAGAGCAGTCAGCAGCATCACATGACACACTTTCCCACACACACACACACACACACACACACACTGGTATCTATGTATCTAGTATCTGAGCACGTGTGTATCTGTGTGTATGGCAAACTCATTAGAAGTCGGCAACTTGCGTTGGCTGACTATTTGACTTGGCATAGGCTTGGTGGCTTTACTCATTCTGAGGCTGGTGACGCTGTTGACTGCTGCCTGGTGCCTGGTGCTGGTGCTGGACGGGCCTTAATCAACCTGCTTTGCCATCTCTACAAAACCACAAACGTGCTTAGAGCTCTTTCTACCATGATATTGTATCATCTAACAAGCACAAGTATCATATATGTAACTGTATGTAAGTATTATATATGCAAATACATACATATATACAAATATGTAAAGCATTTTGATGTGTGAGTGTGTGTGTGTGTGTCCGCTTGTTTAGCAACTGTCAACCTGGGGCAATTTCACAATTCGCTCATAAAACGCCAAAAGTGATTTCAGTGAACTCTCAAACACACACACACACACACACACACACATTTACACACACTAACCCATTCATTCACACATTGAAATTCCTTTGAAATCTAAACAAATATTTGTATTTTACACAGCCGAGACTGCATATACATATACCTCTGCTATATAAACCTTTCTTTATACAGGTAAAAGTAAAATCTTAAAAAATTGTGTAATCAAAATCTGTTGACTAATTGTTTAAGAGCTATTATTAGATCCAGTGGGAATTATTTATCCCTGGAATCTGTGCCCACGCATAATATATCAGTTTTTTTTTTTTTAAAACGATTTTAAAATAATTTTTGTAATATCTCCGGGCTTAGTTAACTAATCGACTTTATTCTTTTTATTTATTTCCACAATTTTAAGCAAGACTCATATGAGTAAATATTTTTATATGCTTGACCTAGTATATATACCTATGTTATGTTTTCTTCATAAGCCAAACTACAATGCTTGTAAAATTTGGTATCCCCATCCTATAAAAAAAGATTTCAAGTATTTAAAAGGAAATATTTGAGTACATCCTTACAGGAACTACACTAGGCAAGCGCGATACCGATCCGGTATTTTGAATATCGAAGTGGGTACTGCATATTCGATACTTTGGTGCTCGAATAATCGTCGATCCGATACCAATTTGCTAAGTATCGGTAACGAGCTGAATTTAGTCATACATTTTGCGCTTCAATTTTTTTTTTTGCAAAAAAGTCAAGTTGCCTTTGCGATTATCCAGTCAAGCTGACACATGTGGATCTGGTTGGCGCCACTTGCTAAAGCTAACAGAGTGAACACCGTAGGTAAAATGAACCACTGAAGTAAACCCACCGCCGCAAAAAACTATCCGAAAAAAAAATTTTAATTTTAATAATAAAAACATTAAATCATTCTTAATGTCATTTATAGCCCCTATCCCAAATTATTATATACACCATAAAATTTTTGGTTTCTTTGTCGAGCTTTCGCCTCCATTTTGTTTAATTCTTTTTTTAAAAAATCGTCAATCACTCCATACCGATACCGTCGATATCGATTTTTTTGGGAGAATCGAATCAAACTATACAAAATTAATATCAAACAATAGATCTTCCAATAGAGACCACTACATCAAGAAAAGACAACAACAGAACTCAAACTCAAGTCTTTCAAAATTTGAATGCCTCTAATAAAGCTGAGCCCTGAGCTTCCGTAATCCAAAACCCATTATTCCATCTCTCCTTTTATCTTATCTTATATCTAAGTAATATTATTGCATATTTTTAGGTCACAAGCCCATGAATATCACGCCTAATAAGATTTTTCCATCATAATACTAGAGAACGCTTCGAAAAGGTTACTACTACAGTTGTGACGACTGAAAAAAAACTAGGGGACTCCGCCGCCTGCTTGCTTCGCACAACAACACCCGGGAGAAGGTTACAATCGAAGCATGTCAACTGTACCCTATTCTTTTCTAAAACAATTTTTTTTTTTTTTGCTCTACTTACCATTTGTATATAAAATATTGTGTACAAAAGTAAGTTAGTTTTTCGTTTTTAGGTTCCTAAACATTAAGAATATCTCTTTACTCAGTTACAATAGGTTTATTTACACTCGTTACCTAATCAACTACATATACATATGTATATATCAAGTAAATTAGGCCAATTTAAATGAAACAAATTATGAAAATAATCAATGCTTGAAGAAATAAGTCAGACCTAATATGGAATATCGAAAACTTAAAAAGAGGCGGAGTTCGAAAAATTCATAATCTGAGGCCTATAAGACTAGTCGTTCAACTGCACATTGGGCTAAGATGCAAAATTTTTTTGAAGAAAAAAGAATATATTAGATTGGACATTATGAAGAAAAATCTACCGAGCAACTAACTGTACGATAGTTATGTTTCAATATGTTTTTGAAAATTTTTTCAGTACAACTTTTTTTTGACTTTTTTTCAAAAATTTGCCAATTTAGATCGAAACATAATGTAATGCTTCAAAAAGCCTCTTGATTTGAAAATGTAACTTATAGTTAGATTAAATCTGTGTTTTTAAATTATGGTAAGTTATTTCTTTAAGAGTGGATTCGCAAGAACTACTTCATTGGCGGCAAGTTCGTGGTCAAAATAATTTGTCCAAGCCATTGAATTTATTAAAAGAAAAAAAAGAGAAAAAATTTGTAACGAAAGATCAAGAATATTAATTGGTGAACATTAAATATTAGATTAGGATTTTTTTGTGTGCTTCGTATATGACTAAAATGCCAACTCCATGTTGGGGCGCTCTATTTAATAATTTTTCACATCCTGTCGGAGATAGTTTCTAACTCTCAAGCCTTTTGACAAAATGGCCATTGCAATTTTGAATTTTTTTTTTTCAGCCGTCAGCTGTAGCCTAGTTGAGGAGAGTGGTAAAAAAAAAGTCAAATTTATTTTCTGAAATTCAATAAATTTTATTTATTTATATAAGTTAAGTTAAACGTGACGTAAGCAGCACGTCAAAGAAAGGGTTATGCCCACATTTTATGCTCTTGATAGTTGCTGTAGCATAAATGTACCAAATATTCCTTAAAGTATCAAAACTTTCGTTGACCTGCAACTTAAATACAAATATTGCGTGCAATTCATGATCCCTTAGTCCCACTGTCCTATCCCCGCTCTTTTGATGTCTATTACCCAAAGGGAAGAGCAAAGACCCCCACAGAACCATTAACTGACACGTATACGTACATGTACAGAAAAACAAGCATAAAACTGCATACATAGATACTCTTACATATATACTTATGTATGTATATATGTAGTACAAAAAACGCACACTTAAGCATTCTCAAATAGCATTAACACATACTAATGGTGATTATTCGCAGCTGCAGCACACGCATGTAACTCACTATAACTAACCTACAGTACGAAGGGCTAGTCCTTGACACACGCGATTCTTTAGTCCCTTTAGTCACCAGGTCAGTAGTCCTCCCTTAACCAAAGTCTGGCAGTTGGTCCAAAAAAATGTTGTGTTCAACTCGCACGGAGATTACTTCTCGATAGGCCTCTAGGATCAAGACGATTGCCCAATTGTGACGTTTCTCCAACCGATTTATTAATCCTTGTGCCGTTTACTCAAAGTTTGGCTTTTTGTGATATTATTTTTGTTGTTGTTGAGGTGCTAGCTGTGCATTATACGACTTCAACAGTTACTTTCTTTAAGTATAAAAAACAAACAATATTTTCGTGCAAATACATCTGACGGACAGAAGGAGACTTGGCAGACCACATTAAGTATATAGGGTGGGCCATCTGTTGGTTTTTTTTGTTAAAAATTGGGCAAATGTCTATACCAAATGCAAGTTTGAAACTACTGATTTGTGTATGAAAAATAATATCGCCCAAATGGCCGCCGCGAACATCATAATTTTCGATGACTTTTTTTTCGACGAAAGCCCATCTGGCTGTTCTCCCATCCATTGAACGAATAAGCGACGCTGATTATGGCGCTGAGCATGTAAAATTCGACGCAAAGTGTCAAAAGTCCTAGCTAGGTGTAATTCTTGCGAAAGATAGCGCGTCGATGTTCCCGGCGACTCGTCGACACCGGCCTCAACTATGTTTATTTTTCACAGAACGACCATTTTTTTTTTTTAAATTTAGTAGTTTTAAAGAGCAACCACTTTGGACGGGTAAGTTCCAAAATATGAGTGTTTAACAACCAAACCAACAGATGGCCCACCCAATATATAAATACTTGATCTTGATCAGCCATGTCTGTCCAAATTTTACCAGAAGTTCAAGTTTGTTGATTCGTGTCGATATCTTGCACCGTTCCCCTTTAGAAAAATGTGGTACAGTCGAGGCGGTGCCCGACAGTGGAATACCCTGTACCTTTTGTGTCAAAAAAATTTTTCCTGCATATTCCATCTAAGAACTTTCCAATTGGAATTCATTTTTTTTTGGTGAAAATCGATATTTATACCTATAAGTTCCCTAAATTTTTACCCATTTTGATGAAACTCGAATGTTACAACAAAGAATTTATTAAAAGTATACGGGGTAAGTTTCAAGTTGGTATGTTGAGGGGTGTGGGAGAAAACACGGTAAATGGATTGCGGGGGGTGGGAAGACCGCATAGAAAATTTGGATGTGGATTTGTTTATTAGAGCCACATGAATGAGCTTACCAAAAATTGTGATTCTAGGTCACTTGTAGCCATAATTGCGTAGAGTCAAATATTGACGCAGTTTATAGGCAAGGGGAGGTGAAATTTGCACATTTTTGACTATAACTTCTGTTGTATTTGTCCGATTTTGTTCATTTTTTACACACAGATGCATGTAACCACAACGCATCGCTCTGTTAAATTTCAAATGAAAATCATAAACGGTGTGGCTAAAAACCGCGAAACTCTACTGCGGGGGAACGGGGGAAGATATTGACATGATTCAACAAACTTCATCTGCTTAGGAAATATGCGCACCAGCTGGTAAAGTTTCGTGTCTCTAGCTCTTATAGTCTCTGAGATCTAGGCGTTCATACGGACGGACGGACGGACGGACGGACGGACGGACGGACGGACGGACGGACGGACGGACGGACGGACATGGCTCAATCGCTACCCGAGGTTATGATAAGCATTTTGGTATAAAGGACTTGGGGTCTGCCACGCCTCCTTCTGTCCGTTACATACATTGCACAAACCTAGTATACCCTTTGTACCTATAGGTACAGGGTATAAAAATGGAAACTCTACAATAACTCAAAGAGAGAAATTCAAGGGGACCAGCTGGTCATGCTCTAATATGAACAGATAAGCCCAATATTTCTGGATAAAAGATTCATGCTGTCAATTTCGTGGCATTTGCTTGGAGTCGTGTATTATGAATTGAAATATGGCACTTGATGCGTCAAAGCAGCGTTTTATATCACATATAAAAGCTAATACTGCATTTCGTTTCATAGGGCAAAACAATTTTTTTTTTTTTTTTTGACACACATTTTCTTAAAAAAAGAATATAAAATGTTCTTATTTTTCTTTAAGTACATTTCTTAAATATGGCAATCACCATTTTTATACCCTGTACCTATAGGTACAAAGGGTATACTAGATTTGTGCAATGTATGTAACGGACAGAAGGAGGCGTGGCAGACCCCAAGTCCTTTATACCAAAATGCTAATCATAACCTCGGGTAGCGATTGAGCCATGTCCGTCCGTCCGTCCGTCCGTCCGTCCGTCCGTCCGTCCGTCCGTCCGTCTGTCCGTCCGTATGAACGCCTAGATCTCGGAGACTATAAGAGCTAGAGACACGAAACTTTACCAGCTGGTGCGCATATTTCCTAAGCAGATGAAGTTTGTTGAATCATGTCAATATCTTCCCCCGTTCCCCCGCAGTAGAGTTTCGCGGTTTTTAGCCACACCGTTTAGTATTTTTATCTGAAATTTAACAGAGCGATGCGTTATAGTTACATGCATCTATGTGTAAAAAATTAACAAAATCGGACAAATACAACAAAAGTTATAGTCAAAAATGTGCAAATTTCACCTCCCCTTGCCATAAACTGCGGCAATATTTGACTCTACGCAATTATGGCTACAAGTGACCTAGAATCATAATTTTTGGTAAGCTCATTCATGTGGCTCTAATGAACAAATCCACATCCAAATTTTATCGATGCGGTCCCCCCACCCCCCGCAATCCATTTACCGTGTTTTCTCCCGCACCCCTCAACATACCGACTTGAAACTTACCCCGTATACTTTAAATAAGTTCTTTGTTGTAACTTTCGAGTTTCATCAAAATGGGTAAAAATTTAGGGAACTTATAGGTATAAATATCGATTTTCACCAAAAAAAAAAAAATTCCAATTGGAAAGTTCTTAGATGGAATATGCAGGAAAAACTTTTTTGACACAAAAGGTACAGGGTATTCCACTGTCGGGCACCGCCTCGACTGTACCACATTTTTTTTTTTAAACACGTGTTTTTATACGTTTTTTATTTGGTGTGAATGTTAACCAAATCAATTTGGTGGAACAATGCTAAAAAAAAAAAATGTGGTACAGTCGAGGCGGTGCCCGACAGTGGAATACCCTGTACCTTTTGTGTCAAAAAAATTTTTCCTGCATATTCCATCTAAGAACTTTCCAATTGGAATTTATTTTTTTTTGGTGAAAATCGATATTTATACCTATAAGTTCCCTAAATTTTTACCCATTTTGATGAAACTCGAATGTTACAACAAAGAATTTATTAAAAGTATACGGGGTAAGTTTCAAGTTGGTATGTTGAGGGGTGTGGGAGAAAACACGGTAAATAGATTGCGGGGGGTGGGGGGACCGCATCGATAAAATTTGGATGTGGATTTGTTCATTAGAGCCGCATGAATGAGCTTACCAAAAATTGTAATTCTAGGTCAGTTGTAGCCATAATTGCGTAGAGTCAAATATTGACGCAGTTTATAGGCAAGGGGTGGTGAAATTTGCACATTTTTGACTATAACTTCTGTTGTATTTGTCCGATTTTGTTCATATTTTACACATAGATGCATGTAGCTACAACGCATCGCTCTGTTAAATTTCAGGTGAAAATACTTAACGGTGTGGCTAAAAACCGCGAAACTCTACTGCGGGGGAACGGGGGAAGATATTGACATGATTCAACAAACTTCATCTGCTTAGGAAATATGCGCACCAGCTGGTAAAGTTTCGTGTCTCTAGCTCTTATAGTCTCTGAGATCTAGGCGTTCATACGGACGGACGGACGGACGGACGGACGGACGGACGGACATGGATCAATCGCTACCCGAGGTTATGATAAGCATTTTGGTATAAAGGACTTGGGGTCTGCCACGCCTCCTTCTGTCCGTTACATACATTGCACAAACCTAGTATACCCTTTGTACCTATAGGTACAGGGTATAATAAAACGAAGTTTTTTTTTAATTGTTCCACCAAATCGTTAAATGTTAAAAAAAATTAAACAAACATTTTTTTTAATTGTTCCACCAAATCGATTTGATTCATGTTTACGCCAAATAAAGAAGTTATAAAAACACGTGTTTAAAAAAAATGGCCCTGTTACCAACTTAGATTAAAAAAAAAATTGGTTCACAAATATTCAGCAGTTTAGTCACAAAAAACGAAATTTTTTTAAACTAAGCCACAACCGCTAAGTTTAAAAACTGAAACCTTGCGAAACATTTTTTTTTTTGCCATATGCATCGAACTGCATCATTAGTTTTCAAAAATCGCTGGGGGCAGTTTCCAGTACTTTGTCCAGCTAGCCTAGCTAACTAGACCCTTTATTCATCTTTATTAAATACTTCTTGCCATGGGGTTTGTCCAAGATAAAAAACAACGAAAAAAAAGGGCTGGGGGATATTGTTAGGGAGGGATTGGCCCGTAGGTGTTCTATATACATAAATAAGAAATACTGAAGTGCGTCCATAATCACAAGCGGGCACTATCTTCTCCCTTGATGGCTATGCATCAATGTACAGAACTTTTTTTTTTGGGTAGAGAATCTTGAGCTGATCTGTAAATTTGCCTCAGCTCATTCTTGCAAAAGAAAAATGAAGACTTACAGCTTACATAGATGTCCCTGTTAGAGGACGTTATTCATCGATATTCATTAGTTATAATGAAAATAAGCTGAAATAATTATTTAAAAGGACAGAGCAGCTTCCTCTCAACATTAATCGTTACGTTTTTGGCCATAGTGCATTGGTGGCAATTGAACCCCGTCAACATAATGTCCTGTTCATAGTATGTATGTACATATTTTTGTGAGAGTGTGTGTGTGTGTGGCAACAAACTGGCTGCAAGGTGAATTGCAGTCGAGTTCCTGCCACACAGTACAGTAGAATAGTGTACACATACAGTACTGTACAGTTTGATGAACTTTGTTGAATGCTAAATAATGAAATTTGTAATCAAGCAAGTCAGTTAGTCAACCAGTCAGCAGTCAGTAAGTCAAGCATTCAATTATTCCCTTAGTCGTTTCGAATGTTAAGTCATTTTGTCATTCTGTCATTCTGACATTTTGTCAGTTGGTTGTTGTTGTTGTTGTTGTTGGTGGTGGCTGAGTGATTAGAAAACGTTGCAAACTTAATGAAAACAACATCAATGTGCGAAAAAAAACAAAAATGCAAAAAAAAAACCTAATTGAATACATTTGAAGCAAGCGAAGCACCTGTCTGTGTATCTGTGCAACTGTGTGTGTGTGTGTGTGTGTGTGTGTGTGTGTGTGTGTGTGAGTGAATTGGCGCATTTGATAAATTAAATATTTAACATGTTAATTAAAGCAAATTAGGTTAGCCGCAGAATGATGTTCACTTATACGCGTTCACACACATAGATACACTTAAACACTCACACACACTTACCCTTCAACTCTTAACACTGTAGTTAGTTTAAATTCTACTCTTTCCATGTCGCCACACTCTCTCTCTCCATCTCTGTGTATAGACAGATAAAGCCGAACCAAGCGGTTATCTATCCATCCATACATCCATCAATAACCCAAGCAATACAAAATATCCACAATATTACACAGATTTAAATATTAAAAAAAAAAATACGTATTTATTCATTTCCGAAAATTTATTCAAAACCGAAATGTAGTCCAATTTTTTTTCTAAGTAAGGAAAAAAAAATTTCTTCACTTCATTGTAAAAATCTCCAGTTGCACTTAAACGATTTTGATATGTCTCGTCGTTTAACAAAAATTGTATACAAAATATTACGCAATCAATAACGACTTTGTGCCCAAGCTTAGAAAAATTGACTTTTTCAACTTTTTACAAAAAAACACGCAATTTCTATTTTTTCATACCGATTTCAATAAGGGATCATCTATAAACTACGTGACGCTGATTTTCGTCAAAATCGGTTTTAGCAAGTGATTCAAAACGGTTAAAATTGATTTTTCATTTGTAAACAAGTGTTATCGATCAATCTTACCAATCGCTCATCGATGCTGCTATAATCTTAGCCCTTGTTAGAAGATTATAATATACAAAACGAGAGTTCTCCTTTCATAGTTGATGTAGTAGTCTGATGCGGTTAAACTTGAACAATTTGAGGGTATATTGCTTCATAGGATCTTTGGCACTGTATACGAAGTCGATGACTTACAAATTTGATGGAATTATCACTTAGCAGCTTCGTTTATATTGAAGTTTGAGGAAATAAGCTTTACGGAGCAAGACATCCATTCAGAAATACGACAGTCTTGAACAAATATTTATATTTTGTTGTTTAACCAAAAATCAAAATCAAATCAAAAATTATTATGTATTTAAACTTTATAGTGCAGTATGATAACATGTACGACTGACTGAAGAAATTGTTTAAGATGTGTCTATCTATACATCGGTTTTCGGAAAAACTCGGAGCATACAGTTTTTCACAAAGCTAGTCTTATAATCTAGGCTTTCAGATGCATTCAACTCCTTAAATCAAGAGCAACCGTGAATACCCTTAATATCCGAGCCCGCCGTACTGTAATGATTTTTAATTAAATGTTCGTGACCCGAACTATTGAAACACAAGAATAATCGCTTCTCAATGCAAATTTCTCTGACACTGTTGTTAGGTTAGGTTTATGTATCTTTCGCATCGGGTGGATCCAACTCGAAACAAAAGACGTTGAATGATGAAACTTAAGAAAAAAAAATAAAACAATAATTTTCGGTAAACTAATATTTAATAATGTTTAAACGAATTTTGAACACAATAGCTAACTCAGTGCGAATAATAGGTTCAAGGGTCTTGGCTTACTAAAAAAAACGACGCATCTACATATATGAGCAAAATTCGCCATTGAAAAAACTCAGCTCCACGTTCGGCCGGGTTTCCTACATTACCAAAATAAAAAAAATAAAAATTGTAAAAAAAAGAAACCCATGCTGACCGGCTGAAATCCTCAAGTCTACGCGTTTTCACATAAAAATGTCGGTTTCGCTTTTTGCGGGTTCTCTTGTGAATAGCTTGCTTGCCGCTTTGAATGAATTTCCTTAGAACTTCTCTCAATAAAGAACAGTTGATACCATATTGAGGCGCTTAAATAAAGCAAAAGTTTAAGCCAGAGGCAACGACCGTTAGAACCGCTATGTAAACATATTTTTTAGTATTAAATTCTACTCTCTCTCTCTCTCTCTTGCCGCTCTCTCTGCTTTATTATTGTTTTCCTGCTTTCGCCTTTGGTCCCTGCTGCTTTGTATTGTGCTCGCGAAACTTGAAAAAGGCATTGAATGCAATGAATGTAGTAAAGCCATGGGACAAAAAGGAAAACATGAATAAAATCTGGAGAGAGAGAGAGAGAGGCAGAGAAATGTAGAGCAAATGAAGGAAGTCATTTAAATGCAACTATAAAGTGTGTGCATGTGTGAGTGTCGGTATGTAAGTACATATATGAATGCATTCATATGGCATGGTGTAGTATTTACATAGGTGCTGCATAGGCTTTGCCAACACTCCGATTTGCCATTCACCAATTAACACATAACGAATGCAAAGATAAAACACTGTGAGACTATGAGCTAAGTTGGCAGGCTGGCAAACCAGTCTCACTCTTGGCAACCCGTTCCACAATGCAAATCCAACCAATTTTGTCAGCTTATAGAATTAAAGTATATATGTATGTACAAAGCTAGAGAACAAAGAGCATAGAAATTTGCAATATGCAAATACTAGTTATAGTAAATATGAAATTAATTAGTTATACCATTTACATAAGCCTTAAAAATAAAATGATCATAAATATCGGACTATCTGACTATCGACTACTCTAGTAATCCTGATAATACTTTACGAATGAAAAAGTATCCTTCCTTTGGGCAAAGGGCAAAAAGACAACTTTAATATTTTTAGACTATTTATGAAACAGTACGTACAGTCCCAAAATTTTATTACTTTTTCGCGCAACAATTCTAAAAAAAAATTCAAACTTAAAGCAAACAATTAATTTATCGATTATCGAATAGAATGAAAATTGTTGTCAATATTAAAGTCAAGTTCTCCCGATTGTAATCGGCCCACTATTTTGCTCTCACATTTCAGCTGCAGTTAAAGTCAAATGTACTTAATGTAAGTATTGCTTACGTCACGGAAGCGGAAACGGAAACATCACTTTGCGGTCAACGCTAACCAACACTGTTAGATGCGTCCATCAACAGACTGAAACACAGACGACAGTCATACCCACAAATAGTAGGAACCGCAATCGAACAGACAGAAGAGTCAGCTATCTGAACGTTCAACCCCCGAAACCCGTGAAACCCACAGATCCACACTACCACAGTGCCATAGCGCCATGGTACCATAGACCTATAAACCCACACAGAACTGGCGGCCAGCTGACCAGCCAGCTGGGCTGTGCACATTTCATTCAATTTATTCCACATTTCCTGTTTCAATTCGCTTCGGCTGTGTCGTCTGTGCCGTCTGTGCCGTCCAGAGCCGCCAATTACACAACATGGAAACCTGGGGCTAACGTTTGACACGTTGACACGCCTAGCAAATGCAGCTCTACATACATACTATATACAATGTATATGTTTCTATAAATATATACCTATATATATATGTATATATTTACTATAGACTTCTTCTGGTTCTATACATTTTAAGGGTTTGCAATGAAAAACTAACTAACTAGAGATGAAGTGTCCTGTACTGTCAGCTTATAAGGCAACTTAGTATATGTATGTAATATAATTATTACATAAAAAAAGCACTTGAAATAAAAATTTGAATCAACAGGGAATCGAATCTTGATCCCTAGACAACGACGTTGGACCAACTTTCTACAAACTCAGCTTTTAAAACTGAGGTAATTAGGAAAAAGGTCTCCCCTATAATATATTTTGATAATCTCTAAAAACACTAGCTTACAAATTTTTAGTATGCTCAGCATGCTTAAACCCAAAATGCAGTCCAAAAATATTTTCATGAAACGGATTTCGAGATATTTCGATAAACAACCACTCATTTTCTTCATAACCGATCGAACTTTACGAGCCATGAATAAAACTGTATGAAAATTTTTTTTTCAATTTTTAAATTTACGTTCGAAATAGATTTTTTCTCAAAAATTGGTTGAAAATGGCAAAAAATGTCATATGAATGGATAAATCAATTACACTAGTTTACAAATTTAAGGGTCATCGAGTGAACCTTTCTAAAAAAGTGTTTTTTATAACTGAAGAAAGTGCCCAAAAACATGTTTTTCGAAAATATCTTGAAAACGGTGCTTAAGAAAAAACAAAGTTGCCATTTTCGTGTTTCTCGACCACAAATTACCCTAAAAAACACTTTTTAGGAAGGTTCATTTATCGTATAAACTAGTGTTTTCTACAGTTTGGTAAAAAATAATCAAAATCAGTTAATCAATTAGTACAACCAACAAGAGATATTTGCTTTTAAGTAAAGACACTTTTTTTTTTAATTTCGAAAAATGTTTTTTCGAAATATCTCGAAATACGTTACAAGAAAAATTTTTTTGAATTCGTTTTCGTTGTTAGCGTGCCATTTTACAACGGAAACAAGTAAAACATGTTGAGGATACATTTTGCTGTAAACTAGTGTAATCTCGAATTCTACAAACCATACGTTTACAATGGTGTAAGGGGGGGCTTTATTGCCAGAAATTCAAAAGTTGTCTATTTCTGAATTCGTAACAATTCATAGCATTCATTTTCACAGCTCAACTTCATTTTTTTAATTGAGACTTTATTTTCAAGCCACAGTAAACAACACAAAAAGCGGTCCTCGATTTAAACGTTGTTAGTACATAGGCGAATCCACGGGGGGGAATTTTTAGGTCCGGACCCCCCAAAAGTTGGAAAAATGAGTTGACAGTGTTGCGAGCCGAGCTCTGATATATATACACATTGAAGTGAAAAACCCCCCAAGACCAAATACTGGGCCCTGGGACTGATATTGATTCTGGTGCAGGGAAAACTTATTTGGAAGCACAAAAAAGCATGTTTTAATTAAAGCATTTGCCCCCTTTAAATTTCCAGAACAATGAAAAGCAATGGGACCATACTTATGACCGTTTATGGTGATGGTGTGCTGATAAAACCGCAACATCTTCGACCAGATGTCTCGAGTACAATCACCCTGTGGAGTAGGCCTGTCAAAACGACCACAGTCAAAAACCATGATGTGGACTAGCTATTTAGCTGGAAAATTGCTCAATATTGTCACCTTGTGTTAAGTTGGCAGCTCTGCACAAAGCTGTCTCATATGGACTGTGTGGAACCAGAATGGAGCATCATGCAAATGTTGGTAAAGGAATTCTTCAAAAGTCGTTTCCTATCCAAATGAGCAGTTGGTAAACATAAAGTCCCTTTAAGCTAGCCTCCACAGTCCACTGAATAAATAGCTAAGCAAACACTTTTCAAAGAGATGAGAAGGTGCTGGGTACTAAAGAATTGATGGCTAGCGATTTCCTCTACCACGTACCACGGTGCAACAAATTATAAGCCAATACCTTGTACACATACAAACAAACTGAAACACACACACAAAAGAAAAAGCAATTGTTAGTTTATCCAGACAAAAGCACAGGAAAATGGAGAACGAGAGGAAGTAGAAGGAGACGTAGTGAAAGAAGAGGAAAAAGCAGACACACTGAAGACCACATCATCATTAGCATATTGACATGTGGCCAAATTTGGTCACGTTTCATTTCATTTCGATTGATTTTGACATTTTGAAAGGAGTTGCGAATGCGAATTCGAATACGAATCAATTTCCATTGTTTCAATTCAAGCCAAACGCTTTGGCATCGATGTTTGTACTGTGTGCAGTGGCGTTGTTAGCAGTGGGGGTTTCGAAAGTTCTATCCTTAGCCTTGGAAAGTTATGTGCAAGTAAAAACTTTGACTTTAGACCAGAAAGCATTTTTTGGGGTTTCACATAATCGGGCATAAATACCTAGAGGCAAGAATACCCGATCATCGAGTATGAAAAATAACCAAAGTGGAAGCAATGGTTAATAATTTATTCGAAATTGTCAGAAATACTAAAAAACTTAAGAGCAACTGTTTTGGGGTACATAAATGAAAGAGTTTTTATATTCAAGTAAGCGATATTTAGATTAAATAAAAAAGTTGATTGGTAAGCACATAAACTTTTATATTTACATATATCAGCGTCTGCAGCCTAGCCTTTGGCTAGTGTATATAAATAAAAAAGGTAAACAATTCTTACTTCTACAATCACTTACAAAATAAATATACCCAACCCCCATAGCAAAAGTATATCTACGCCTCTGGTATAGTCAGCGTGTGTGTGTGTGTGTGTGTGTGTGTGTATGTGACCCCAACAGCAATTGTGCATGCTGATAAAGTCAACAGACACAAACATTCGGCACAGAAAATGATAATAAACGAAAGAAGCAAGAAAGCAACGGAGAACAACGAAACGACGAAAAACTTTAACTTCAAAGGAAGTGAAAATGCTTACGAAACTAATTGTCTGCAAAAGATTGGCAGGAACTGTGCAATCGACGGCGCCATCTTGGGTCTTAACATCCAGCTCAGGAAAAGAGATAGGCAAATACAAATAAAAATTTTGTGTTTCTTTTTTTCTTCATCCTCCATCGATTGATTGGATTAACTATGACTTGGCATTGTCTGAAAAAGCCGATAGGACAGTAAAAGTTGGGGTGGAATGCAGTTTTATCCTTTAGCTTTAGCGGGTATCCTTCAAAGTTCAAGTTAAACAACTTCAATTAGTTTGAAGCACAAGTTTTCGTGGCAATTCCATTTGTATGTTTTGTTGCCGGTTACTCTTTAATCCATATTTGATGCAAAGGTTTTAAAAATATTTTAATGAAGTTGGTACCACTTATAAAATATATTGCAATATTTTTTGCATTTTATTATTTATCATGAATTATTAAAGAAAAATACACACACATGAAAAAATGTGGTAAAATTCCTTATAGCATTAAATACGACAAGGTGGATGAAGGCATCAAGATCCATCGTCTGCATCGTCAGTGCCCTTTTGAGAACCTCGGAGCTAGAGCTCTCAATTCACTTTATCGGTATGGGATCCAATACTGCAGAGAGAATTCATTTTCATAGAGTTCATCCGATTAAGACTGGTTTTAAAGTATTGCTATCTATAGCATTCTAGCCCCGCTTCTATTTAATATTTATAATATTATATTGACCTCCAGACCCAGATCATTTTGGTCAAAGGGCTAGTAGTAACCAATGTACCTTAACTTTCATATTGTACAAGAGTATAAAAGCGGACAAAAGCAAATACGAAATAACAAAATGGCGGAATGACCATTGCTCGAGACGCTTAAAAAACTTTGTAAACAAAAAAAAAAAAACACAATGCATTGCCACGACATAATAATATTTACATAATGCCAGACGGACACAAACTGTAGCATTTTTCCGCCTACAGAAGCTGCAGAAAGTGGGCGTGGCTGCTTCAGAAATGACAAATGACATTAAGAAGGTTTCGTCCGGGCCGAAACATTTGAATTTGACTTTTAAACGAGTACAGCAAGGAACAGAATGAACAGTGGACAAGAAAACTACTACGATGGAAGGTCTCCTCAACAATCCCCATTCCCCACCACACACACTCTCACACAGTTACTGGAAAATTATGCAGTCGATGTTTTTGCTCAGGTCCGTACCAAATCAGACCCGTAGACAGCAATTATTTTGTGCAACGACCGCACTTTGATCCTTTTTGGTCATATATTTGCTAACGACAATGACGGCGACTGCGATTGCGACATTGGAGCACCTACCCCCGCCTCCATTTCCTTAGCCCAGAACATCAGCAATGTCTGCTTGAGATTTGTGTATCTGTGTGCAGTATCTGTGCCTCTCTGTGCATCTGTGTGCATCTGTGTGCATCTGTTTGTGTGTGTGCGTCTGTTCTAGTATTTGTTTTATGGGCGCGCCCGCACTTAGTTGCCAAAACTGTTCAACTGTTGCCAACTTTTGCATCGCCTCCATTGCAACGCTTAAAACTTCTCAATAGCACTTGTGTCCTTCGTACAGTGTCTGTCCCTCAGCCCTCTCTCTTGAATCGTTACCCTTCTATCTATTTATCCCGATCTTTCAGTGTAGCTATGGCTGCCATTACTGGAACTGTTTAACACACAGCTATTGCAAAGTTGAAACCCAAATTAGAGCAACTATAATTATGCTATCGATTAAGATTGCAATTTCGATTATAGGCGATAAATTGGAATAGATTTTTATATATGTATGTACACTGAAACCAAAGTGTAAGTTTAACACCTAGAACGAAAAGTTATGCTGCAATGATCAGGACGATAAATGTAGCTGAATTCAGCATTAATAAAAATAATAAAAAAAAACCTACTCCAACAAAATATTCAAAAATTCTCATGTGTTTGCTGTATTTTTTGGATGCGCCGTAAACCCCAAACCTTTACTTTTGTAAAGTTATTACTCATTGCGAACAATTAAATTCTATGAACACTGTGGAATGATACAGGGTATATTATAGTCGGCATAGCCCGACATTTATGCATAATTTGCTTTAAGCTTCACAGCACTTTATAAGGTAACCCAACTGTCTAGCTATATTTGACATTTATTGACATTACGACGCAATGGTAAAATTTTTATTTAAGCGGACCTAACACCAAGACTTCTCTGTTCACCACATCATACAACGAAACCATTTTTAAGAATTTTGACGTGCAAAGGGTCTTTAGACCGCTACCCACCGAACCCCGAAAATATATTATTTTTTTGTCGAGACCGGTTGTCCGGCCATATTTCCGCGGTCAAAAACTCAAGAATTTTGAGGTTATGTCAGTACCCTCGGGTGCTGGGGTAATTAGAAACTCAGGTTTGGGATTCATAAGGCTAGCCCTGTCATGTGTAAATCACGCTCATCTAATGTAATAAATATAAATTATAATTGAAATCCTTTAAGTTACAAGTTCAACGAACAGTTTTCTATATAGTATCTTGCCCAAAATAATTACATTGCAGTTCACTAGGTTTTGCAACATCGATCTATTACTGCAAACGTTGCAAAAAATTCTTTCTGGAGGGTTTAGCTCAGCTGCTCATGCTTCTGCAAAGATTTCTTTAAATCTTTGCTTTAAACGATAGTCATTGGAAATTCCGCTTGATTTGAAAACTTCAAGCGAGCAGTTAGGAGTTTATGTTCCATTTCAAGTCGGAGACTGTAATTAAATCATACAACGTTTAATCCATAGCTAGCTGCTAGACAAAAACTTATTGGCATAACTGTCGCGGGCTATTCTGAAAAAAAAAGTGTCTGTTCTTTACAGATTGGGCTGGTCCCACTGAATATTTGCAAAAAGAATTTAAAATTTGTTTAAAAAAAAAATAATGTATAAATATTATGGAAATGCAGCTATTACATGCTTTGAGCCGGAAAACTATTGTTAATAATATCAATTGCCAGGTAAAAAAGGATACAATAAAAAAAAGTTGCCTTTTCGAAATCTTTCGCACGTTTGCATTCGTTGCAAGGAACGTTTGTCTGTTGTTTGACTGCAATTTTCCAATTTCTAGTTAACCTTAAAAGCAAAGAAAGAAAAACCATGTAACGAGCAAGCAAAGCCAACCAAAGTGAAAGAAGGTGAAAGCATAACAACAACAACAACAACAACAACAGAGATAAAAAAAGGCTGGTCGGTAACAGTCAAGACACCCCGACTAAAGTATACGCTACCCGCACCCACAGAGAGAGAGATTCGGCGTTGAAAATAATTATTACCTATATATGTATAAGTTTATATGAGTCGCTTTTAAACCAAAAATAGACTTGGAGCTGCTGGTTCCTACTAGCTTAGTTGTAACCGATTGTAGTAACACTTTTACGCAATAAAAGCTAATGAAAAAGATGAAACTTGAAAACGAAACGTTTTGGTAAACCAATTTGAAATCGTTTTATTTTGTCGTCCCTTAACCTCTTTGGGTATTAACTTTTTGTCTACTTTCTATGCTGTACTCGTTTCCTTAAAGGTAAGGCACATACAATCTTTTGGCCATAATTTAATACTACCCTAAACCTTTGGATACAGGGTATAACAAAATCAAAAAAGCAAAAAAAAAAAAAAAGCTAGAAAAATGGAACAAGAAATATGGCAGCAAAATTGCGAAAAATACGAAAAATCGAAATCCTGACATATTTTCCAATTTTGTGCAAGGCAGCTCCAAAGCAAGCCAGGCGCAGAGAAAGAGACGGAGACGGAAAGACGTACGGAGCGTGCCAGACGGAGGCAGCAGCAGTACCATTTACCGTTCTCAACGTTGTCAACGTTTGATGTGACTGTGTGTGTGTGTGCGTGTGAGTCTACAATTGCCAAACGAGTGTGAGGCAGAAGAGAGGCAGAAGTGGGGCAAGAGAAAGTCTGCCATTGCTGGCGCTTTTGGTGTTGCAACTACCACGGCAGCTGCCATTTTTCATTTGCCTTTTTGCTACCAACAATTTTTGCTTTTGTTGTTGCTGCTGCTGTTGCAACGTCATTACTAGATGGCAGTTGCAACAGTTGCAAGCTAGTCATCCAGCCAGCCAAATAGTCAACCAGCCCCATTCATCATCGTTTGCACAAGAAATACAACGCAACAGCAACAATGGAGAATGCAACAACATTATGCAACAAAAAACAAATGGCCTCGTTGAGACATACCGACTATAAAATACCCTTAAACCTACATAATTACTATGCTCTATCAAATTTGAATGCCAAGGGAAGGAGGTGAACAATGAAAATCCGAGATAGAGGAGATATAAGCTTAAAATTATATTGCAGTCAAAAATCTTGAAAAACCTTTTTAGCTTGGAAAATTAATTAATTTGTTCTTGAAATTTAAAATTTAGCTACTCAAATTAATTAATTATATCAACAGATCGATTTTACAAAAAGCTTTTCAAACAATTTAATAAACTTAAATAAGGCTGTAAAAATAGAAAAAAAAAATTTTAAAAAGTTTAAGAACTTTATTTACTAAAATCTTTACTTTATAAACAAATATTGAATTTTACGAACAATTTATCTCAACAGCTAACTCATATAAAAACAAATATAATCGATTGGATAAATAGAACCTGGTATAATGATACCCTGTACCTTATGGTACAAGGGGTATATTAAG
Source organism: Chymomyza fuscimana (assembly GCA_949987675.1). Taxonomy (NCBI): domain Eukaryota; kingdom Metazoa; phylum Arthropoda; class Insecta; order Diptera; family Drosophilidae; genus Chymomyza; species Chymomyza fuscimana. Next base: position 64,358,031 of record OX465090.1, on the reverse strand, counting down.
TTTGAGAAAGCTGAAAATTTGTATAACTTACAAAAAAAGTTACCTAAAATATGATCAAGGTGACTAGAGAAGTTGATATAGCCATGTCCGTCCGTCCGTATGAACGCCTAGATCCCAAACATGGTAAGAGCAAGAGCAGCCAAACTTTCAGATTATATGCCATATTATGACACGGGTGACAGTTTATTTTATTTTTTTGATATGGGGGATAAAGCATGTACATAGGTCCAAAAAGGGTGTTTCAGAGGACCTCGAAAAAAACCAAGAGTTTTACATGGACAACACTAGTTTACAAAAATGTGGTACAGTCGAGGCGGTGCCCGACAGTGGAATACCCTGTACCTTTTGTGTCAAACAAATTTTTCCTTCATATTCCATCTAAGAACTTTCCAATTGGAATTTATTTTTTTTTGGTGAAAATCGATATTTATACGGTATAAGTTCCGTAAATTTGTACCGATTTTGATGAAAATCGAAAGTTACGTCAAAGAAGCTATTTTAATTATATTGGGTAAGTTTCAAGTTGATATGTTAAGGGGTGTGGGAGAAAACACGGTAAATCGATTGCAGGGGGTGGGGGACCGCATCGATAAAATTTGGATGTGGATTTGTTCATTAGAGCCACATGAATGAGCTTACCACAAATTGTGATTCTAGGTCACTTGTAGCCATAATTGCGTAGAGTCAAATATTGCTGCAGTTTATTGGCAAGGGGAGGTGAAATTTGCACATTTTTGACTATAACTTCTGTTGTATTTGTCCGATTTTGTTCATTTTTTACACATAGATGCATGCAACTACAACGCATCGCTCTGTTAAATTTCAGGTGAAAATACTTAACGGTGTGGCTAAAAACCGCGAAACTCTACTGCGGGGGTACGGGGGAAGATATTGACATGATTCAACAAACTTCATCTGCTTAGGAAATATGCGCACCAGCTGGTAAAGTTTCGTGTCTCTAGCTCTTATAGTCTCTGAGATCTAGGCGTTCATACGGACGGACGGACGGACGGACGGACATGGCTCAATCGCTACCCGAGGTTATGATAAGCATTTTGGTATAAAGGACTTGGGGTCTGCCACGCCTCCTTCTGTCCGTTACATACATTGCACAAACCTAGTATACCCTTTGTACCTATAGGTACAGGGTATAAATATAAGGGTCATCGAGTGAACCTTCCTAAAAAAATGTTTTTTAGGGTAACACGAAAATGACAACCTTTTTTTTCTTAAGCACCGTTTTCGAGATATTTTCGGAAAACATGTTTTTGGGCACTTTTTTCAGTTATTCTTTCCAGTGATGTATAATATGTACAGATTAAGTAAAAATTATTGAAGTTAGAGGCAACCAAAGTTGAAAAAAAGTGTAATTTCTGACTATGTTTCAAATTTACACATTTTCGGTATGCTTTTTATTAACGAAAAAAATTGTTTGAAAATTATGTTAAGCTTTAAGCTGAATGGGAATTCTTTTACGAACATTTCGAGTCTTTGATCTTCGAAATCGAGTAAGAACTGTAGATGCTATGAAACCATGTACGGAAGTTCCAATCTTCACTCAATAACACTTTTGTATGAGAAAAAAATTTTTCACTCAAAGTTTTTCAATTACTTCACGAATTTGTATGCAGCAGTAGTCGTGATTTTTCGTTCCTGGTTCCATAACATCTACAGTTCCTATCCGATTTCGAAGATCAAAAACTCGAAATGTTCGTAAAAGAATTCCCTACCAGCTTAAAGCTTAACATAATTTTCAAAAAAATTTTCTCAATAAAAAGCACACCAAAAATTTGAAATTTTGAAAAATGGTCATAAATTACACTTTTTTTCGACTTTGGTTGCCTGGAACTTCGATAATCGTCTTTTATGTCGATACAAAATTTCGTTCACGAGAAAAAAGTGCCCAAAAGCATGTTTTCCGAAAATATCTCGAAAACGGTGCTTAAGAAAAAAAAAAGGTTGCCATTTTCTTGACCCCAAATTACCCTAAAAAACTATTTTTTAGGAAGGTTCATTTTTCGTGTTAACTAGTGTAATTCGTTTGTTTATGAAGATATCGTCTTTCCAAGCGCAGTACCAAATTTGATTAAAATCGATGGACTTTATCATATAGCGCCCATAGGCCCGATCGCTCGAAAAAAGTATTTGGTGCAAAATTTGTTGATATTCGGTTTTTTATAAAAATATCGTAACCAAATTTTTTATTCGCAAGTTTTTTAGAGTTCCCAAGCAATGTAGCAAATCTGGTCAAAATCGGCTGACTATATCATATAGCTCCCAAAATTTGGCAATCAAATGTCTTTTGGAGTTCTTAAGCAATGTTCCGGACTTTATTTTAATCTAGTGGTACAGGTTATCCCAAGGTGTCCGCGCCGGACTTTAACTTACGCCATCTTTTTTAAATAACTCTAAATTAATCTAGCTAAAAAACTAAAACAGAAAAATTTTCATTTTCCTCTACAAATTTGAACTATACATTTTATTTTTTTTATGTAAAATGTTTGTATTAAAAAAAAATGTATTACTAGCAGTAAATTCTAGATTATAAAAAATTATTCTAAATTATAAATTATAAAAAATAAAAATTAATGATAATATAAAAAAATGATATTATACAACGCCTTGTGAACCCTTATACCTTGGCGTTGCCACCTTGGTAAATGCAACATGGATGAGGACAGACTTACTTGACTTTTATTGAAAATGTGGTCCAATTAATCTTAAGGCATCTCGTGTGGCATTTACTTTGCTACCTGCCTCAAAGTGGCAACAAATACGTCACAAACCAATAGCACTTATTGGCCACACCAAAGAACCAATTAAGATATGATTCAGAGCATTTGTTTTGTAGCTGAGTTTTTTGAATCTGAGGGATCATAGCATTTTTTATTTATTGCGTCATAAGTGGTTTGTTGCAGTGCCGACAACACTTTTGTGGCATGTGTAAGTTTGTATTAAATAGTGAGTTTGTGCAATTTACACGGATATAGATATTTGTCATTAAAGGGTCTAGCTAGATAAGGAAATGGAAACTGCCCCAGCGATTTTTGAAAACTAATAATGCAGTTCGATTCATAGGGCCAGACAAAATTTCAATTCTGAAACTTAACAAGCTACGGCTCAATTTAAAAAAATGTGTATTTCGTTTTTAATTAATTGCAACTTAACTACTGAATATTTTTTTGAAACAATTTTTTTTCAATCTAAGTTACTACGTCTGCTACGTTTGCGATTTTTGTTTTTAAATAAAAGTTTGAGAATATCAAAAATAAATACAAAAACAAAAATTAAACAGTATGCAATATTTTGTTTATTTTGTTTTTAAATTTTATGAATTTTGGTATTTATTAATGCTAATGGCCTAATACAATACACAATTAGGTATATACATATCAGCCCATATGTCGGCTTGAAATTATTGAGAAATTATAGAATCGTTTAAATTAATTAAATATGATTTGAGGGTCAAATACATTTTGTAGTAGCTGTCAAAATGACATTGTTAGCCACAGGTAGCCCAGGTGCTGCAGCTGCTCATTTTATGGCTTGCATTAGTCTAGAACTCCAGGCCACATTGAGAAGAATGCCAACGAGGCTAAGAGCGAGAGAGTGTCATTCGACCAAGCCAAGAGTAACAATAACAAATACGTGCTGCGTTGTTGAAGTAAACAAACATGGTCAACACGTACACAGTGTGTTGGTGTGCGTGTGTGCATTGTTTGGTTGGCCCAAATTAAGTGTATCACCAGAAGTAAAGTGCCCTGACATGGGCCCAAGGGCCACAATAATGCAACATCATCAACAACAAAAATAACAACTGGACAATGTTGCATGTGTAGCATTAAGTGGACTACCAAAATACCTTCTCCACTACCACTACCAAATGGAAATATTGCATAAACACACACCACACACATGGTACAGTCTTTAACGTCGACAAGTCGCATCTCAGACCAGCTCGGTGGGGAACAAGATTAAAACCTTTGCATAGCAATGGTCGCCATTTTACATAATGAATACTAAAAAAAAACAAGATAACCTTGAGTAAAAGCTAATCTTAAGAGACTGCAGCTTAGGCCTTATTTTTGTAGGAAAGTTGACAAACCCTAAATTGTTAATAACAAAATTATTCAATTGAGCCCGTCCATCTTTATGCGCACAAGATCTTGGAGACCAATACGACGGCTACGAATTCAAAACTTTACCGAAGGTATGAAGAGTAATACCGGAAAAGTTTAGATTTGATCAGTTGACGTATAGGGCTTCAAAAATCCATATTTATTTTAATAGCACAATCTTATATTATAATTTTCGAAATTTCTAAATAATAAAATATGGGAAATGTTAGGCTCGTGGGTCGCCGACTTCCAGATTTACTTTTATCAGCACTTTATAATCCGTCAATCAATCAATTTCGCTGCCGCATACAAAGCGAGAAGAGACAGCTCTGAATTTTTTTGTTAAAAGACGCCAAATTTTGGGCCGGTTATATAATACTTAAGATAACTTTGAGGATGTAAGGGCTAACACCTGTGTAAAATCTTCAGAAACTTGGTTTTGGCTAAATTGGTAGACGATTACGTTAAAAATTAAAAAAAAGTTACCCCTCACTTATAAACGACGGGCGCCCGGCACCCTGCCCGGCAATCGGTTCAGTTTTAAAATATATATATATATATTGTTCGCTTGCTTTTGGTCCATAGATTAAGAGGAAACCATTTTTTGTATGTTTCAGATCAATGGTGACGTCGAAAAGCTGCAGCCATGGAGGCCTCTCCACAGGCGTCATTTTGTTTTTATTACTTTGGAAAAATAAATTTTTGTTGCTCAAAATATTGTGAGGAGGCGAATTGCCACCTCACAACACACTTTCCTAAAATCTCTACAGGGTAGTTGTTGAGAGAGAGTAGCGAAGAAAACGCGCGTTTTCACTCTCAACAACACCGACTGACGTATAACGGCCTCAGAGTTGGCGCGCTAATGATGCATTTGTATAGGCGTACACGTAAGAGTGTAGAGTAGGTGATAGGGATATTGTAGGATACGGCGGACTCTGTTATATCTATCAGGGATTAGCATTGATGCGCTCGGGTCGGCCCAGACACAGTAGCGGGAAGCCGACAATTGTAGACCCAATGTAAGCGGATACCCAGACAGTGCGATAGTCTGGCCGGTGAAGGCCTTGGGTGAGAACGACGAGAGAACCGGTGAGTCAGCCAAACTAATATTAAAAACCCAATTGTTTAGTAGGCGAGAAACTGCGGCCCTATAAGTATTATATGACAAGAATATTATACGTGCAATAAGCCGAGAAAAGGCGGATAATAAAGACTAAAGTACAAAACTAAAACAAGTCTGGCGTTCTCAATTTTATTACAGAGTCTCAGCGAATATAAATTCGTTGTGACATTTACCCTGGGCATAGCTGAGCTATCCCAGCCGTTGTTCCGGACAAAACCGGAGGTCGTTACAATATGTATGTACATATATCGGCAGCTATTTGGATTATGAATATAAAATAAAGTTTCTTTGCTTGGTCTAAACAAATTTGTGGAGCTCATAAAGAAAATTTCGAATCATCATATTTTATTGACGAATTGTTTCATTTATTTTTCATAACAAGGGATATATGGCATACAACTTTTGGTCCCCTTTTTTTTGGGAATCAGCAAAAACGATTTTGAAACTACAGAAGAAAAAAATTTTAAAATTGAAATAAATTTGAAATTTTCCTTGTACAATCAAAAGAATGTTTTCAAAAGAAATGCAACCATTCCGTTTGCTTGACAATGATGCAATGAATATAATCCACATGTTCTAAGACCATCCTGGAGAAAAACTCCAGAAATCCATTAAGATTCACATTGATTGAACAGCCCTGGAAATTTGCCATTTCGAGCATTAGCAAGCTTTTCATCGAAGTTAAACTGCTACAACACACACTCATGCAAATATCTATGTATATTTGTATATAGTACTTAGATATTAGCATACACGATGATAGTTTATGACAGAAAATTTCTATTCGACTTTTTCGTGCTTCTAATAAAGCTGAATAAATGTCAGTTTCCGCAAATTTTGCAATTTAAAAGCCACACAAATCCGAACACTACAACAAAACATTCGAATAACTGGGCCTTTTGGGGGGGGAGGCGACTCTGTGTGCGCGACAGAGTGGTATGCTGTTGCACAGGGTTGTCGCTGCTGCTGCATTGTTAGCATCGCCAGCAGAGTTGCCAACGTGCTGCGCGTTTAAGTGTAAAAAAAATAAAAGTCAACGAGGCAACAAGAAGAATAACAAACCCAACGACAACAGCAACAACCACAAAATAAGAGTAGACCGATTGCAATCGGGTCATCACGACTTATATATACCCTTGACCAATCTTAATTTTCACAGAGTTCATCCGGTAGTCCTTAAATTTAAAGAGAATTTTCATGTTTTAGTAAAGCTTTAAGGCAAAAGTTTTCAGATTTGTTCATTTTTGGCTCCCGAAATTCTTACACATGGATGGGTTATAGAAAAATAATTTATAGAATAATATTCTTTTAAATGAAAAAAAAAACTAAATTCAAGTTAAGAACTAGACCGTCAGAAAAAAAGAAAAAAAGAAGGCAATGAGGACAAACGATCATTGGTAAATAAATCGATGTTTTCCTGATTATTTTAGCATAAAGATTGTGTTTTTTTTTTTGATTTCTTCTTAAGGACATCCAACAATTTTTTCCACCAACTTATTATACCTTTTATTCTCTGGGTACAGGACTTACAATAATAGAAAATAACGATTATAAAAAATCTATGTCATCCTGATGGTTTTAGCTCGAAGATTTTGATTTTTTCTCGATTCCTTCTTAGGGACATTCTCAATATTTTTTTCTCAAAGTAAATAAACCATTTAACTTTCTGGCTATGGGCTGTGAGATAACCTGAACGCATTTTTCAGAAGAACCTTGTATTCCTCATACAAGGGGTCGCAAACTTTTTTAAAGCCCCGAATAGGAGACGCCTTTTTTTTTTTTTTTTTTTTTGATTTGGTGTTTGCAGGATCGGACTAAAGTTTTCTTATGAAAAGAGTGCAGCAGCTTTTGTCAAACTTTCAGTAAATTGTATAGTAAATAATATGAGATATATTGAAAATTCGTGAAAAATTGATGCAGCGACCAACTGTTAGTCATTTTAAGAGCAGCTCAGGACGTTACGTATCTAGCCGAACAGCTAAAATGTACATTACGTACATCGCTCGTCTTTTTGACTACGCTAGCCTACCCACAATAAATATAAATCTCACTTCGTGCTCAGTTCATGAGCCGCTTGCACCCACTAAAATCTTCGAAACGACCAACTCTCTACAAAAATTAAAACCAATAAAACTAATAGAAATGTCAAATTAAAAACTACAAAAGAAAATCGTTCGTCATTGTTTTGACGAGTGATAACGATCCAGGATTACCGATTTTGAGTCAATTCATCAAACTGCATCTGTCCTAAGAGCTTGTGATCTCCAAAAGGTGCTATTTTTTTTCATATGAACATATTCAACATTGATCATTTTGCTTTAACGAATTCCAAGTATTTAGGTTCTACTAAGTTCCTTTATACCTGTTACATGCTGCTATCCGTAAATCTACAGTACCCCAGATCCCCTATAGCTTGCAGGGTATAAAAAACAGCACCGTTGAGTTTGCATACAAATGTTTCAATTTTTCGAGCTATGCTCCTTGTTGTTGTTGGTGTTGTTGTTGTTTACGGCCTGCATTTCATCTTGTCTAGTTTTTCTCTATACCATGGAAAAATTGGTTTATACACCTTTTGCTCCAAGTTTAATAACGGCTGTTTCTCTCATTTTTATATCCGCTATAACATCTAGAGTAAACGGGTACATTCGACTAAGCCGAATATATGCCAAAGTAAGCTTAAAGCATTTTCAATCCCATAAAGTATCAGAATAATCAGCATAAATTGGTATATTGGCTTATGTTAGCCTAATAAACAAAACGTAGGCGACATTTAGTTGATAAGACATTCCTTCACTTCTTATTCTATAAAAACAAATCGCTTAAAATGTTATTCAGTCGAAAGTCGCTAGCTCCTATGATCTCCCAGATCATACAGACGGAGCTCTTTTTTAGGCTTTCTTAGCGTTTCGTAAAGAGAGAGTCTTCCATGCAGTTGGTGTAAATTTTAAATATACAGGGTGATACAATAAGAACGTTCTGACTTCAGAATAATCAGGGGGTCTAATTACAATAATTTAAAAAAAATTGTATCCTCAAAATGTTTTACTCGTGTCCGTAGTAAAAATGCTACGCTAAAACTGAAAATGAAGTAGAAAAATTTTTTTATGGAATAGATTTTGAAAAAAAGGCATTTTTCGAAATTAAAAAAGAAGTGTCTCTACTTAAATTTTTTATACCAAACCTATTTTTTTTACCAAACTGAAGATAATCGATTATATTTAGAACATATTTTTGTCAAATATACGGTTTGGTCGTTATTTATACATTCATAGAAATTTTTTCGTAAATTTCAGCAAATTTTTGACAAAAATTCTATTACGAACGTAAATTTAAAAATTTAAAAAAATTTGTTCATACAGTTTTGTTTATGGCTCTTAAAGTTCGATCGATTACGAAGAAAATGAGTGGTTATTTATCAATATCGGAGAAAAATTATAGAAATAAAGGGCATTTTTGTAAAAGGTATGAAAAATCCATTTTTCTCAAAACCTAAAGTTTGTTTATGAAGATATAGTAACCAAATTCACGAAAGCTTCGATCGTTTCGTCCTTACCGACACAACCAAGGAATTTCGTTTATCCTCACAGAGAGTAACCCAATGCTATAAGATCACAAGATCCCGGTGGCCAATTGAGATAGTTGGGAAAATTTCCTCCATTTCTATAACCCCTTACAATATCTATTAGTTCTGAACGATATACAATTTTTGTAGGCCTTGATTGAACCACATAGACATGGATGGCATGTTGTTCCCTAGCGTGAAAACAAATGAGAGTCATGAAAATCTGTGACTCCACCGATCAACTTTTGACAGCCAAAGCCGAAGCATTCAAAACATTATCTGATATTGTGTGTTAAGGATGTATCTCAGACCACAATTAAGCGTATTCTTCTTATTTAAGGCTGAGATGCGTACCTATGCTAATCTACATGGTACATGGCCCCATCCTCCTGTGGGGTACATTGAAGTCGGTCACTCCCGGCCACTTAGCCACTTGGAATATTTTTTCCTTCTCCCTTTTGTTTAGTTGTTTTTGCGGTTGCTGTCATTTCTTGTTAGTCACAACAACTTGCAGTTAGCTGTCGGCTTAACTGGCATGAAATCTACGCGTTTTCCTTTCCTTTCTATTGTCCTGGGCTTTGCAAGCTATATTTCTCTTGGTGTACTGTCTCCTGTTCTCTGTTCTCTGGCTCCTGTCTTCTGTGTCGACTGTCGACTGTCACCTGTCATTGCCATCTGGCCGCACTTAACCCATTGCATTAGCTGTGCGTGTGTGTGTGTATATATTTAAATGTTAGAGCGCATTTCAATGACTTAAACTAATGATAATTACTTCTAGAAACACTGGAGAAACAGATAACTTTTGGTTAATTAGTAAGCAAAAGCCCTACAGAAGATATATGTGTAGTTTATTTGAGATTTAGGCAATCATATGAAACAAAATTTTCACGATGCGCATTTTGTTGGCAACTATTCCATTGGACTTGCAGCGAAGCCACCGGAAGCTATTTGATATTGGTATATTATTTTATTAGATTAGTATTTATTCCGTGTAGCTTTTCTAGTGTATAGCTCCTTCGACTTCTCTTCACATCTTTAAAGTGCCCTGACGCTTTGCACTTTTTTCATTTTATTCTTGAATTAAATTCAAATTAATTAAATTAATTAATGGTATGTTATGCGTGAGATTGCGAATTGAATTATAATTCGAGTTCATTTGCACTGGTTATGGCCGTTGGGCGTCGCCATTGGGCCATCTTTTGACAAGTCCAGAAACGGCAATTAAACCATCACATTCGCACGCCTTACTCGCACCCTCTGCGCTCCCTAACTTTCTCGCAGGCTCTCTCACTCCAAAAACCCACAGCGCTCTCTCTCTCTCTTAGTGATGGCTGTCACAAGCATGCGGTGGCATTGCCTTTAATCTTAAGCTAGCTGACGCCATTTTGTTAGCATGTAGCCTAGAGCAAATTTCCTTGCTCATGCTCTCATAGTCTCACACTACTACAAGTATTATACTTAAATTGCGCTCTCCCCCCCTTCGCACACTTTACTACAGCATTTTTCCCCTATTGCCTTGGCCTGTAATCGATATCAGAGAGTTTCGCATTTGTTCGCTACTTGAGCTGTCATCAAAAGCTGCTCAATTTTTGATTTTGATTTTGATTTTGGTTATTGTGCGTTCCTCCTTCTACGTCTGCTTCTTTGCACGTTTCAATGCCTCTTCTACAGTTTCTCTTCCTTTTCGTCCGCCTCTGTCCCTGCCTCTGCCGCTGGCTTCATCTGTACGTTTGATTGCGCGCATTCCATGCACAACATTTCCCTTTTGCGCGTTTATCAATTTCCGTCATCAACAACAACAAGAGAGACAGCAACATCGATGACACAAGATGGCCGACAAAATGGGCGACAAGATGGCATCAATTTTAGCAGCTACCTCAACGTCAACTACAGCAGTGGCAGCGTCGGAGGCAGCGCAGCGAAACGCAACGCACTCGAACTTTAGAGCCCACTTAAAGGGCCGGGTTCTCGCTGGGTCGTCTCTGGATCCTTGGGCCCATTGGGAAATGAAATAGGGAACTGAAAGAGCAGCCTTAATGTTATCCCTTTGCCGCAAGCGTCGCATGCTGACTCTGCCGCAGTCTACGCCAAGTGTTGTTATAACGCGTATCCGCACTATGGTACACTTGCCTCCTTTTCTTATTTTTTATATTCTCCTTCCGTTTATTGGTGTTGTTGTTGTTTTTGCTGTTGTCATCATAGTCATTGTTGTTGTCCGCTTTACGATTGTGCTGCTATTGGCATTGACTAAAGTCAGGTTGAATTTATTTCAATTTCGTACAGTTATGGTTAACCTTCTGTTTATGGTTTAATATCATGTCAAAACTTAAATATAAAAAAAAAAAACAAAAAACATAAATAAAACTAGTAAAATAATTTGCATAATAATCGATTATTCGATTTATTGCTGCTTACTACAGAAGAAAGAGTAGAAGATTTAGCTGCCAACGCAGCTCAGAAAGTGTTTTTATAAGCGAAATAGTATTTAGGCCTTTCCTTGATACTTTTTTAGGATATTCGATTTATCAATCATATTAGCAACACTCAAAAAAAACAAAATCGAAATTCTTACTGAAGCAGACCCTCAATCAAGACGCTGCTTAGCTTATACGGATATGCCAAGATACGATTTCGATAAATGTCTGGCTTTTCAAGGTTACTTGCTTCAATAAAGGCTTTTTCTCTAAAGCTTAAACAAAAAATTAACTTAAGAAAATGTGTTTATTTATTTATTTATTTATTTATTTATTTATTTATTTATTTATTTATTTATTTATTTATTTATTTATTTATTTATTTATTTATTTATTTATTTATTTAGGATCAACATATAATATAATCAGTTGATTACTTAAAAACAAAAAACAAGGTTAATTTAAAAAGGATTATACAAAATGAAACTTATAAACAAATTTTTAAAATATTTAATATAATATAATATAATTAATATTAATTTTTATTAATAATTAATTATTATATTATAATATAATTAATATTAGGTAGTTTGCCACTGACCCGTTGGGGGAATTTTATTTGCCTGGTGGCCAGCTATGCCCCTACCCACAGCCAATTGTGGTCAGTAGCAAACAAGTAGAACCAGCAATCCAGAAAATAATCGGACTCCTGCCCGTTGGGGTAATTTTTAACTGGAGCCAAGGTGGTTCAAGACAGCTCTCATCAAACTGGAAGGCGAAAGTTCTTTTGAGAGGATACGCGCCAAGTCATTAAAATTCGAACATAAAACTCTAAAGCATAATTTGTAGTGCATCTCTTAAGGGATAAGGGTACAAAATTTCTAGAGGAGCGTCTAGGAATGTTAAACAAAAGCTGCCGAAGTAGGAAAGGGGAATCAATGGAACCAGTTATGAGTTTATGCAAAAAAATAGCATTAAGGGCAATCCTACGATTTTTCAAAGAAGGTAGATCAATTAGAAGAAGTCTACTGGCATAAGGAGGCAAACGGATATTGGGGTCCCAATTTAAGCTTCGTAGAGCAAAAAGGAGAAACTGTTTCTGAACAGATTCAATTCGTGCTTGATATTTTTTGTATTGAGGGCACCAAACACAGGAACAGTACTCAAGTCCTGGGCGAACGAGAGCAGAATAAAGAACCTTGGTCGTATACGGATCATTAAATTCTTTTGACCAGCGTTTAATGTACCCTAAAACACACCTAGCTTTATTCACAACTGTAGAAACATGGGTGTTGAAGGTAATTCTAGGCTCAAAAGTAACACCTAAATCAGTACATAAAGAGATACGCACCAAAAGAGAACCATTTATGGAGTAATTAACCAAGTGAGGTTTGTGTCGATGAAATGTCATAAACATACATTTGGAAAGGTTTAAGTTCAAATGGTTAACCGTACACCAGTTATAAAGAGAGTTTAAATCATCTTGAAGTAAAAGATGTGACGTGAAATCATTAAACGAGAAACAAAGTTTAACATAAGCTGGCTGTAAAGGCATTAGTTTTGGAATTCTCTAACAGGCCATTTCTGATATTTCTAATCTTCTAAAAATGGCGATGTTAAATTTAGCCAATTTCGAGCGAATTCTGCATATTGTTTAGGTACGATAACTTCATAGGCAAAAAAATTATGCCCTGAAAACGTTTTTTTTACTGACAAAATATGGTACAGTGCTTGGGAACTTAAGAATCTTCCGATTGCCAAATTATCCCGTTTAAACTTTTAATTATTTTAGGTCCTATGTGATACCATTTATGGAGCATTTATAATATAGCACCTATATCGAAATAATTATATAAACTTCATTCGCCTCAAAATAATAAGAAATTAAAAACGTAACTGGCCAACAACATTTGAGTTTTTTAGAAAAAGTAAAATCGTTAACATTTCTGTTCGATTAAAGTATTATACTATAATATTTTCTAATATTACAAGGGAAACATTTTTTTTATGCAAGACACGAACCATTTATGCAAGACATGCACCATGTTTGAGTTGTGCATGCCTATTTTTGGGTTTACTTAGAAAAGAAATATTTAGAAATAATTATCGATAAATATCTAACTTGAAATTGGCACAAATAGTATCTGAAAATATCAAAGAATATTTCAAAATTATTTCAGTTTAATATACATACACTTTTGCACCTATTTTGCCAATTCGTTTGTCAAACCTCATGAAAAAATCGTTTTGGTGAAACTGGTAGCACCAAACAAGTATGTAGCTTCAAAACGAATCCGAGTAAAAGGTTCGAATTCGTTTTCCGGAGCACGGCCAATTAAAAAATAAATTTTAAACAAAAAGTTTTCAATATGCAAAGGTCAAAACGTCGCAATTTTACAAAATATTTTCAATCCGATTGGTGACTAAAAACGCATTTCAAAAATGCAAACCTATCTCATAGATATTATACGATATTTGTATAAGCTTATATATTATGATATTAGCTTATAATTCACAAGAAGTTTATGCACAATGTTCATATACGCCCATCTTTTTTTAAAAGGATTTGCTGCTTAAAGCACACAAGTAGTTTAAGCGATAAGTTGACTAATACTCAGGATTTTAGCATCAATATTGACACTTTTTCTTTTATTTTGTGATAAAGCTAAATATTTTTGTATTTTTTTTTGTATGTACTTTTCGATTCGTCTAGTATTTTTTTTTTTGTGAACGCTAAAGTTTCTACACCTAATAAAGGGCTTCTTAAAATAAAAGTTTGTATTTTAGTGGTAAAGGTGATTTAGTGGATTTTGAACCATCGGCAGCTGCTGTCATAGTTAATAATAATTTCCCTGACTGACTATTTAGTCAGTCGCCCCTGGGAGCAGCATTGGGGATCTCTATTAATAGCTGTTCGAAGAGAACAGGGACCTACAGTTTATAGCCGAATCCGAACGGCGGTGTCTTGAATTAATAGAGATTTTCTTGGGCAAATAGCGTCTTTGAGCTAGCGATGCCAGTGCTAGTGATAAGAATTATGCCATCATCCTAACATGTTGAACACAAAACTGTTTGGCACTGAAAAGCGGGTAATCTAAGAAAAATATTTAAACAACAAAACCATGGTAGAAATGTAAGAGTTAGCTCATCAATTATAAAAAATTTGCGACGTTGAATTCTTTAAAGAGCCTTGACTTATGTGCCTTTTACATTATATATTTATTTTACAAAAATATTTGAAGAAATATAAAATTGCTTAAAAATTAGAAGAATGAATTGATGAATAATTAAAAAAAAATTATTTCAGTTTAAACTACGTGGACTTATTTTGTCAATTCATTTTGATGTTTTGCAACAAAGTAAAATAAAACAAGTCAAAAAAATGTTTTTGGGCATAATTCGGTGGATTATAAAGATATCGAAAACCCAGCACTGTACCAAATTTGATCGAAATAGTTTGTATATATCCTAAAGCTCCCATAACCGATCGGTTAAAAAAATCGTCACAAAATTCGTAGTGTTTCGTGTGTTTATGAAGATATCGTAACCAAATTTGGTATTTAGTAGTATTTTTTGAGTCCTTAAGCAATATATCGGATTTGATTGCAATGAGTTGGTACAGGGTATCCCAAAGTCGTCCGCGCCAATTATTTCATAATTTTTTTTTTGCTAACTAACCTAACATTGCCGTTTGGATAATGGATGTACAACATTTAATAATAATCGGTAGTGCTACGGAAAACGAATGTTTGATGCTCCCAATTTCACCAAACTGAATTTTTCAAGTGCTTGGAAATAGAGGAATTAAAACGAATCGACAAAATAAATTTGAAAAAGTACAAATTTTATAGTGTTATAATTTTTTATATATTCTTTGATATTCTTAGGTTATATTTATACCAACTTCAAGTTATATATGTATTTATTGGGAATTATTTTAAAACATTTTTTGCCGGACTCAACCCATAAAACAGCATGCACATAAAACACATGCGAATCCGGAGCACGCAAAAAGAGTTCCGCCATTAAGAGTTTAATGCAGCTTCATATTCCTAAGCATCGTATTCTAAGCAGTGGCGGATTCACGGGGGGCATTTTGCGATCCGGACCCTCAACCAAAAGTTAGAAAAATGGCTTAATAGTTTTCTGTGACCGCTGATATAGTATATACACTTCGACGTGAAAAAACCCACCCTAAGACCAAATCCTGAATCCGCACCTGATTCGTAGGTCTGGTCCCTTTTTGGTTACAGAATTATGTTCCCTTCTGGTAATCTACATAAGCACATTTGCACACTTAAAACCTCATAGATAGATGCAGTATCTCTGTTTTGTATCCGTGTATCCATATCTGCATCTTTAAGCTCTGGAGCATCCATCATTCAGTTTGTTCGTCTTTTGGGCTCTCCATCAGTTTATTTGCTGTTGTTCCACCAAGCTGCTTCATTGAAATGCCAATCTAAGGGTTCCATTTCGTTGCTGTGATTGCTTTTGAGTAGTAAGCAAAATTCCGGCAATCGACGTTGCCTCATCGTCATTTTGAGCCGTGGCCGGAGCCGCACACACAACTGCAGCTGTTGGTAGTTATTGCTGCCAGTTGGCAGCTCAACTTTGGGTCCTTTTCCCATTGAAAGGATTTAAAAAAAAAAAAAAATCACTTAGCATTATGCACACACACAAACACACGCACACACTGAAATTGCATTTGTATGTGTTTGCGATAAATATTGGGTTGGTAAATAAGTCCTTAACGTTTTTATCCTGACTTCTCCTGCTTACTGTCAAATAAGAAATGGATAAGGCATACTCTGACCGTGACCAACTTAACCATACGAAACTCATGGAGTGCCCATCTGAAGATCTGGTATTCAGATCTGGCATACTGCTGCTGAGTCAAAACGATATAGATTCCTAATTATACAGAATAAGGTATCTGTCAGTAGTTTCAATCTCAGTTTGGTCGAGGAGGACCAGAACTCATACAACTTTTTCGTCACATGTCAAAAAACATCTAAACTGATTGCTGAAGGAACACAGTGTTCCAAAAACCGAACATACTTCTTTGCCAACCCAATGACTGTTAATATTAAAGTGCCATTAAATGGCAATATTTCAATGGTTGTTGCATGCAACCAGCATCCAACATTCGTCTGAATGGCAAGTGGCAAGGATGTGGCATGTGGTCTGGGAGGTCCCAGCCCAGACCAGGGTTGGTGCACGTTGGATGGATGGATGCGATGTGTCAATTATCCAAGAGACAGCTTAACATTTTGACTCTACAGATTGAACTATGTACGAGCGCATACTCAATATATATGTATAACATATATGTATGTATGTATGTATACATATATATTTGTAACAGGTCATCATTTTAACAGAGGTTTTAGATTTTAGAATTGAAATAAAAAAAATAAAATAAATTCAAATAGTACTTAAAACTTAATCCGGGTCATCCTGCATATTTCATATAATACACTTACATGTATATATGTACATAATATACATATGTACATGCATATATAGTATAGCTGAAATCACATTGCAAATCGCTTCTAGTGTTGTAAAATTTATTAAACTGGAAATTATTCATTGCACGATCGAATGAGTTTTATGATTGCCTGACGTTGATTTTACCGAGCATGTGTGTGCATGTTTGTGCATGTCTGTCCATGTACATACGCACACACACACGCACACACGCACACACACATACATGCATTTCAATTGGCACATCGATAAACTTGCCGTTGATGTGCAATAATTGGCCTTTAATGTGTGCAAGTATATAGCAAAAAAAAAAAAATATAAATATTAATAAGCGTAGCTACATATGCACATACATACAACTATGTATGTATATATAGTAGGCATAATAAACCACATGTCGCATTACTCATACGCAGCGTTACACAAGCGTAAGCTGAAAATTTGTTCATATTAAAATATATATGACAGACACATATCCTGCAGGCAACAAAGATTCATTAAAGGCATATGCATGCAATTCGTAGAGGCTCCTCAACTTTCAAGTGGCTATTAATTTTCATAATAAACACCAACATGTTAATTAGTGTCCTATTTACATAAGCATCTAATAATTAAAACCAATATCTGTCCCACACAGAAACAAACCCAAAAATCTCAAATTATAATTAACAGCGTTCCTAGGTGTCAGAAAGTTCTAAAATTTTGCAAATAAGCTGATTAAATAAACATATTTTTCGCGTGAACTCTGAAGAGGATTTGATAGGCATCCTTGGATACGGCTGTTAATATTATATATAAAAATAATTTATGAATACATGTTAAATAAGAAACTATAGCAACTATAGCAATTTACTAAAGAAAAGCTTGCAGGGTCACTCAATTGCTGCTTAAATGGCTTGTGAATTACAAGCTGTAAAATTGAAAATTCCCATCAACTTTATTAAATGCAATGAACTCTTTAGTTAAAACGCATTGCTTAGTTATTCTCTTCGATTTTGTTGATTTTAACATACAAGCAAATCTTGCTCTGCATGCCTTGCATTCGTAATTATATTTATTTGATAGCACTTCTACTATTGGCGTCACAGAGTAAGTTCTATCTTTTACTATTAAGCATAATTAATTAAGTCCTTCCAAAGCTTTTGTCACATTTATTTGTACAAAATTAAATAGACAATTTTTATAAATATCTAAAAAAAATTGATTTTCGAAAACTAAATTAAAATCCGATGTTTCTGTAGGTAAAGCTAATCAAAATCGCAGAGATCACTTTAAAAAATGATCAGTTTGACTTATTTCCGCCCATGTATTTGTACATAGATACAAAAGCCAATAGCTAAGTCTATTGTTTATATTCTTTATGAATGCTAAAAAAATATTTATATGTTTTGCAAAAAATAATCCAAATCCACAAAATTTATACCAACATGGTCTTGCATACACTCAGTATGAGGCCATATACCCCATATACTAGTGAAGAACACTAAAATATTCCAATGGGATACCCTACACTATAGTTGTGAATTCTTACGACAACCAATTTTCATTTACAACATTGTGAGCAAAGTGGAACGGTTCCAATCGAAATAATCTTGACTGATGCAGTGTCCAGAATCCACTCGATCTTAGTTTATTTGATGTGCATTTTTTTTGGTGTACGCCAGTCCTTTAATTTTTACAAGGAAATGTTTGACTTTTTATATTCAACTTTAAATGTCAGAAAAAGTTTAAAATATTATACAATGCCAATGACATAATAAGGAATCTAATCCGAAAGTTAGATTGCTTTAGCTCTCATCGTCTCTGAGATATACATCTGTAGTCATTCATACAGATGGACGGACGCACAAGTCTACATCAATTTGTTTCGTAACTTTGGAAAGTGTCCGATGTCTCCTTCCCTATGTTTCAAATGTTTATGTGCAAAAGGACTTAAGGTATATGGTATAAAAATATATTCAAACAGCTTGAAGAACTTGAACGTAAATGATGGAAATAAATTTGGAGAAAAATGTGACCATAGCTAAATCAATGTCTATTTCTTTTGTCTTTCTTATCACACTTTTTGAAAGCTTGCTCGTTTTCTTTAAGTCGTAACAAATGTAAAAGTTTTTTACAAGAACTTAATATTTTGAGAGATTGAGTTTTATAGGCTGTCTGTATGTCTAAAACATGGTCGTATCACACGTTTGTAATTCCATGACTTATTATCCCAATTTAAAAGGGAAAATTCAAAAGTGTTTAAATCGTGAAAACCCAAAATAACATACTTTCAGGATACCAAAAATTTTACCCTACACCGAATTCGTGAAAATATTAAGTTTTACGTAACAGTTTCCCTGAAATTGCATTTGTGTGATTTTGCACTTTGGAAATCTTTTTGGAATAAAACTTTGTACGATAAGTAGAGCTATATCTGCGTACATTAAATTTCATACAATTTAGTTCCAATTAAATTGTATGCTATAATAATGTGTGAAAATAAAATTTCAAAAGCAATGCCAAATTTCACTAGGCATAAAGCAAGCCAACGCTAATTACATATGCATTTACATATTATTATTATTAATCAACCACACATTGTAGAATATTCTGCTGTACTTACATACATATATATATATAATACTTTCACTTATGTACATGCATTACGTGTAAATAAGCCGATAAACACAATAAGTCTGATACCGTTTGAACGTTTCTTATTTACATCATAAAAACAATAAATAAACAAACATTCGCGCACACTTGAATATTTGCACGTCCGCTTCAAAGCAAAGCTTTAACCGATCTGCTGCTCTTCTTTCACTCTTTTATTGCAACTGCAGCAGCAAAAAGAAGTGGGAAGAAGCGAAAGAAACGACCAAAGAAAGCAAACATTTTCGAGCCATAATTAAATGCATTTTGATTGTTGATGCTTTACTTCTTTGATGCATTCTTTTGCTGAGAGCAAACGTTGCTCCGAGAGCAAATTGTTGTTGTTGTTGCGCAAACAGCTTAAAGATATAAACGTGATTTAAGTTAAGAGCCTTTGACGTCATCACATGCACATCGTTTGCATATCGCAGTCACCAACTTAAGTTGCGCTCGCTCTTTCAGTGGCGCATTTTACTGTCTCTCTTGCATCTCTTTGACGCTTGCGCTCTTAATTGATTAAATTCCTTTCTGCATTTATCGACAAGTCAACTTACATATATTGGCTTATAACCTTTGCGTATGTGTGTATTTGTATGTGTGTGTGCGTGTGTCGTTGTGTATGTGAGTGGACCAAAAACATTATGCCCTACTGAAAAGCTTTTCCGGTAGCAGACATTTTTTAATTAATGAATATAAGAATTGACAAGGCTAAAAATTATAATAAAAATGATTGCAAAATAAATATTTAATTTGCTGCAGTTTGTATACCCTACATTCATATGATCACGCGAGTATGTGACAGTTGGAAGAAAGCAAGAAATCTTAGGTATCATCCTGAACTCGGTCGCGAAAGATATTGAATATTTTATAAAAATTAAATTTGACATTTTGGAGTATTTTAGATAGATACATGCATTTTAACAATATTGGAAAGATTGGAAAGCTGTTCGTATTTCAGCTAGATAATGATCCCAAACATATGTCAAAGACGCGCAAAAGTTAATTAGATCGAAAAGAAAAAGATTGAACCCTGAAATGCATGGTGGTGGCCACTTCAGTCACCTGATCTTAATTCTAACTAACTTTTGTGGGATTAAATCGACGAATGAGAAAAAAGTGTCCAACTTCACAAAAATCTGTATGGGAGTTCCTGAAAGATGCGTGGTACGTAATTGATAGAGAAACTATGTGAAAACTGATTGCTAGAATGCGTGTTTTTATCAACGCTATAAATGTTTAATTGTTTTTTCCGTTCGTATAATGTATACGATGT
This sequence comes from Chymomyza fuscimana, assembly GCA_949987675.1. Classification (NCBI taxonomy): domain Eukaryota; kingdom Metazoa; phylum Arthropoda; class Insecta; order Diptera; family Drosophilidae; genus Chymomyza; species Chymomyza fuscimana. The sequence goes on along the minus strand of OX465090.1, from coordinate 64,337,417 downwards.
AACTCACTGTAAAAAAAAAAGGTTTTTTTTCTTTATAACAGCAATAATTCACACAGACATTGAGTATTTATACCCTGTACCGTATGGTACAAAGGGTATATTGTGTTTGTGCAAGCCGAAAATATATGTAACGTACAGAAGGAGAAGTCGGAGACCCCCCAAAGTTACCTAAAGTATGATCAGAGTGACTAGAGAAGTCGATATACCCATGTCCGTCTGTCCGTCTGTCCGTATGAACGCCTAGATCTCAGAGATGGTAAGAGCTAGAGCAACCAAACTTTCAGATAAGATCCCTTATTAATCCATAGGAGACAAGTTTATTTTTTTTTTTTGATATCGGGACTACATTATATAGCTCCCATAGGGGTGTTTCAGAGGACCTCGAAAAAAAGCAAAAGTTTTAGATGGATAATTCGTTTGCTTATGAAGATATCATAACCAAATTTAGCAATCGGAAGTTTTTTAGAAACCCCCAGCACAGTACCAAATCTTATCAAAATCGGTTGACTATATCATATAGGTCCCATAGGATCGATCGGTCGAAAATTTGTTTTTTGTACAAAATTCGTTGTGTTTCGTTTGTTTGTGAAGATATTGTAACCAAATTTGGCATTAAGAAGTTTTTTAGAGTTCCCAAGCACTATACCAAATTTGATCAAAATCGGTTGACTATATCATATAGGTCCCATAGGATCGATCGGTCGAAAATTTGTTTTTTGTACAAAATTCGTTGTGTTTCGTTTGTTTGTGAAGATATTGTAACCAAATTTGGCATTAAGAAGTTTTTTAGAGTTCCCAAGCACTATACCAAATTTGATCAAAATCGGTTGACTATATCATATAGCTCCCATAGGACCAAAAAAACGTTTTTTGTACAAAATTCGTTGTGTTTCGTTTATTTGGCAAAGAAATATCTTTTGGAGTTTGTAAGCAATATATCGGACTTGATTGCAATGTGGTGGTACAGGGTATCCCAAAGTCGTCCGCGCCCGACTTTAACGTACGCCATCTTTTTCTTCCGTTTTTTTGTTATTTCGCACACATTTCATGGTATTGATTGAATTGCCTTAAACTTTCTGACGGTAGTGTAGCTGAAATATAAATATATTGATATAAAATAAACGTATTTTTTTGTCGATATTTCCCTTTTATTTTCGATAAATTCGTATATTTCCCTTATTTTTAAAATTCGTTTTGGCTGATTGGGAGCACCAAACATTCGGTTTTAAAACGGATCCGAATAAAATGTTTGGATTCGTTTTCCGGAGCACGGCCGAATTTGATAGTTTAGATATTCATGCATGCTATTGAGTTAAGGAGTTGCAAAGTGGCACAAAAAAAGCATTCATGCACTTTTTGTAAGCTTACGAGTTGAGATTGTTAAGATTCTAATTCATTTTTTCCAAATTTAGTTTACATAAGAAAATTTCAAATTTAACCCGTTTTGCTCGACACAATATTTTGGTGGTCAGCCACTTAGAGGTATTAACTTTTGAAAAAAATGTTAAAACTCTCCAAATATTTGATAGTTGATAATAGCAAAGAACTTTGCTGGCGTTTATTTTTGATTTGCAGTGTTGTTTTGTACTGACCTTAAAAGCGCTAAAACAGAACAGCTGTGGTTCCTGCTGGCGCCATCTAGCGTAAATTGCCAAAAAGAAAAATTGCGCTGCGTACTAGAAAGCAAACAATGAAGTTTTGTTTTGTCTCGACGTTGAACTCATTGTTGCACTCGTTAATTAAATAACATTTGAATGCGTTTATTTAATAACAAGTTTCCCCTTTTTGGGGAAAAAAGTTATAGAGTATCCTATAGTGCGGCACCTCCCAAATTATATCATTTTTTTTTTTTTGTTATAACCAAATGTATGAGTAAATTTGCACACTTTGCAATAATAATGTAAAATGACAATGAGATTGAAAACCTCTGCGTCGCAGCCGGCGTAGACAGCGGCAGAGCTGCAGCAGCGACGCCAACTAAGTGACACAAGAAATGAACAATAAAATTAAATCGAATGGAATGAAACGTAAAACATTAAATTGTGGTTGACATTATAAATAGATGATGCAAAATATTTTATCTATATATAATACATATGTACATCAATTTATGCGCCATGTCAATACATATATGTGTTCTTTGTTGTGGTCAATTGTTTCAATTAAGCTACAAATCGCCAATTTCAAAGTATTGACCAACTAAGTTAATAATTAGCTGAGAGATTTAAAAATGTACAACATTTAGGAAAATCAATGAAGTTTATTAAGACCCCAGCATTAAAGTCATCGCAAATTCTTTCTTACTCGGAGACAATAGAAAATTTCTGAACTACATACTAATATCAAGATATTTTATTCTTTTTTTTATCAAATCTTCAAAGTTTCTAGTTTTTTTCAAACTTCTCGTTTGGAGTCTCATAGTGCAGTGTGGCCATACAATAGTGTGACCATATGCAAAACTAAGCTCATATCGATAACAAGTGCAATCAATAGTGCTCAAGTGAGCAACTCTTTTATTTCTTTTAGCTACAAGAATTTTGTTTAAGGAGCTGGTTTTAGTCCTTGGCCTGACTTACCATAAATGCAATGAATGAGTAGCATTAATAGCCTAAAAGTGGAAGCTGCCAGTTACTGGGCTACTGGTTCTAGATCGTTGGCAGCGATATATACGATAGATATATGTATATGTATGTATATATAGATTAATGCAAAAGTTTAAGTGTTCAAAATGACGTTGATAATGGCTTGGCAATGCTTCGTGCTGCCAGCCAGCTGCTTCATGTCCTTGTTGTTGTGGCCTTACTCATTGTCCTCATAATAGTCGTCGTTGTTGTTGTGCGCTTAATATGTAATTTATAATTTTGATTACATTGCCGCTCCCCTGTGCTCCTTAGTGCCCTTTGCCCTAGCTTCATTTGCTGCTGATTTTAATCCGAGCAGAATAATGTATACGCTTATTAATAAAATGCGGTCCACACCAACAACAATAGCGACAACAACGACAACGACAACAAGTTCCAAGCAGCAGGACCAGCATCAGACACTGTAGCTGAAAGTGAATCCTTTGGAAGGGTTTCTGTGTTACTTTGTTTGCATTAGGGTTTGGTCCCTGTTGGAGGCAGCGAGAGTAGGTGGATGACGGGAATGCGTCAGAAATTAATGGCGCGTAATTTATGAAAATTATAAAATTGCGAGTTGCAGCTAAAGTTGCAGCTGAATCCGAATCTGAATCTCTAGTCGAAATGCTCTACACACACACACAACGACGCACACCGACACACACACACACACACTCTAATACATAGGCAATGGCTTTTATTTTGTTTTTTTTTTTTTGCTTACTTTGCCCAACTTTCTAAGAAGGAGAAGTTTTCTACAAAGTTGGGAATGCTGGAATGCTGGGCGGGCAACGTAAGGGACGTTGGGGACGTTGGGGACGTTTTATTAACATCAGATGCGGCTATGAAAAGCTTAAAAAACAAAAATTTATTTAAATTACACATTTGTTTTGGAAAAAAAAAAAAACAATGTTGCGGGGAACGCGTGCCTTTAGCGCTGTTTGCTAAAAAATAACCTCAAATTATACAAAATTTACGCTTTTCTGCCAACAAGCGAAAAACAGCAACAAAAAGAACTCGGGCATTATTATGTAGCCAGGCAAACGCAATAACATGGCCTTAAAGTACGCACACAAAATATATGTAAATAGATGTATGTATATATAACATATATAGGCTTGACTTGCAAGCTAATGCGACAAGTACATACACTACAAACTACTCTCTCTTATATGAAACGTTTTTTGACATCAAAAGATCCCGTCATCAATTATTTTGATGTTGAGTGTGGCCGTACTGCTCGCCAGTGTCAGTCGCTAGATGGCGCAAGCAAGTTTTTTCACAATAATATAAATCAGGTAGATCTATCAATCTATCAATCTATCAATCTATCAATCTATCAATCTATCAATCTATCAATCTATCAATCTATCAATCTATCAATCTATCAATCTATCAATCTATCAATCTATCAATCTATCAATCTATCAATCTATCAATCTATCAATCTATCAATCTATCAATCTATCAATCTATCAATCTATCAATCTATCAATCTATCAATCTATCAATCTATCAATCTATCAATCTATCAATCTATCAATCTATCAATCTATCAATCTATCAATCTATCAATCTATCAATCTATCAATCTATCAATCTATCAATCTATCAATCTATCAATCTATCAACCTATCAATCGGGCAGTGTATGCTCTGCTAGTGTACATGAAAGAATGTTACGCAAATTGCTAGCTAATTGACCCTGCGCAGGTTCTATTTGTAGGGCAATGCATAAGCAGCCAAGAAACAAAAAAAAAAAACAACAACAACAACAAAAAACCAAAGCCAAAAAAAACAAAATCAAGCCAAAAATCCAAAAACAGAAAATTTTGTAGCGGAAAACGGAAATGTTTTACATGCACGCACATTTGCACACACACACACACACACACGCACACTCTCGCAATAGAGACCGTGCCGAGAGGAGAGTGGGAGAAAGAGCGAATACCGGCAAAGTCATGTTAGTTAGTAATTTTTCTTAACGAGCGACACGATGTTTGACGAAGAGATGCCAAAATTAAAGTCGCCGCCGCAAAGTATGCAATGCAAAACGTCTTTTACGCGCCTTTTAACGATACCAAAGAGCATAGCTCCTCACGTGGTTCATGTCTGTACTAAACACGTGCACGTGTGTGTGATTGTGGGTGTATGTATCTATGCGCGTATGTGTGAAGGTAGATTTGTCGACGGCTGCTTAATTAGAGATTACATACCACCCACGAAATTGCGCATGACTTGGGAAATGCTTCTTATACACTATACAACAAAGGGTAAGGGGTATACATATAGCTAGTGCATGTATCAATCCACGATTTAAACCATGTGAACATTTGTTGGTCAGCAGTGCAGTCGTATTTCGCTACAACGAGCTACTCTCCAACGAATATTTCTCTATAAAAAACTTATTTTTATATTTTGCATAATATATAATTTCCCTGACTGACTATTTAGTCAGTGGAGATGCAAAAATAGGTTTCCTGCAGAATATCGTCAGTTGGGTCATAAATAAATATTTAAATAAAATAAATAGTAAATTTTAAAGTTTTTTGTTTGTGTTTTTATTAAGGAATCATAATAATCGAAGGTGAAGTAGGTGATTCCGATGTATGCAAACAAAAATGTCGCTTTTTCTGTCAACGCAAGCACCATTATAAACAAAAATTCGTATATTTTTGGTGAAATCTTGAGATTTCTTGTACTCATGGTGTTTCATTTAACTGCTCCAAATACATATAGTAGAATGATTAACTTTTCACAGCGTAAACGCAATTGAAAGTGACAAAAAAAATGCCTAAAACAAAAAAAATGAAATTTTTTAATTTTTACTAAAACTTCCATAAATCCGTCATTTTTTATCATAAAACATACATATTGGGCCCTATTCAAGTGTCAAGGACTTTTGCTCTAGGAAATAGCGATATTTGTACGAAAATTCACCAAAATGTTGTGATTTTTATGGTTTTTTCGATGTAGTTTCTTCTTAAGGTTACAAATTTTTGTCATTTGTAGTATACTTTTGAAAAAAAAAAAAATAAAAAAAAAAAATTTGAATTAGTATAGTTTTTGTGACTTCATATGTGGAAATTATACAAAAATTGCTTATTAGTTTATATGTACTAGGTGCCATATGCAATTTGTTTCTTTTAAGATTGTATGAATTAAATTTATAAGAAACTATAATAAAAAAAAAAAATAAAAAAAAAAATGTGGAAATGTATTTTGAAAAATGTTCTTTTTCACAAAAATAGCCATGGCAGGACAAAACTAAAATCGATTTTTGAATGCTGAAACATTTCTCTAACATAAAATATAAGTCTCATCTCTGGAGAGAAAAAATGTGTTAAATTTGTCGACTAGTGTTATGGGACTTCAAGCTAATGAGTAGTCTAATGCATTGGGACTACACCAGTGATGGGCAGTCTCTCAATTTACATAACTCGCGAGGCTATTGCACCAAAATCTGCCGCAGCGCAGTCGGCTCATGTACGGTCCAAGTGTGTGAAATCTCTCGCTCGTTTTTGCTTAATTGCGGTTCTTGCTCTCTCGTGCGCTTTTGCTTACTGCGCTGTTTACTCACACAAAGAAATGTTTGTTGGTATGAGTTTTGTCCATCACTGGACTACACGATGAGACAAATTCAAAAAACTTCATTTTATGTGGTAGAGTGCTGTTGTGAATATACTTACAAAATATAAATGATGAAGCTGAAGCGATGGCACTCAGGGCCGGATTAACAAAACAGGGTGCCAATGAAGGAAATTCTAGAGATGATGAAAATTTTAATGTGACACCTCAAATTCGTGACTGCACATGATGCCTTGGCAAATATTTAGTTTATAGTTCTAAAACATCAAAGTAACCCATACATTTAGATACGCCAATTTTTGCGAGTCATTCTGACAAATATTTAAGGGTATCCTTCGTTTCGATATTGTTATTCTCGTTGAATTCTTTAAAACGTAGCTTAATAATATTTTTGGCTGTATGTTAAAGCCTACTTATTTGTTCTATCAATATTGTTTAGTTATTATACCGGAAAATCTGTTAAGTAAGATGCATAATCTTAAATAATTTCTCTGAAAAATACAATAATTGCTACTATGAGGGCGAATATAGAGTATTTTATGGTCGTGGTTTTCCGACCGTAACCGACCAACGGTCTGTGAGTGTGTGTCTTGAAGCAATCTTAAATATTTAAATCCATGAGCTTTCAAATTTTAATTTGCTGCTTAGACCACAATGCCAGTACAATCCCAAAAAAAAAAAAAAATTCTAAGTGACTTTATGACTATTTAAATTTTTAAACAAGTTTCAGAAAATTTTGCGCGTTTTGCGGCAAACCTGAAAATAGTCAAACAAACAAACAACAGACCAACGAACAGATAAACAAAACGGACAGACAAAAAGACAGCTGGCAAAAAGCACAGTTAATTAGCTCATAAAAAATGCACAACAGCGCGCACAATGTTGTAACTGTTTACCTGTCCAGAGAGAGAGAGAGAGAGAGAGAGATGGAGATGGAGACCCAAATGAGATAATTGAGTGCGAACAAGACAACAATAACAACAAAAACAACAGCTACAACGGTACAAAGCACAAGTGAAACAAATAATAAGGAGAAAAGTAAATGGCTAAAACAATAAAGAAAATGAATGAAATTACACGCTCCAAAGCTCAAAATGTCAAGCCAAAAGTGGGGGGCAATAATTACTACCCGTTAGCTACTATATACTATATTGAGTAGGTGCGATAATTCCAAAAATAATCTCGTGCTTCCCTCCCCACCCAAGCAGCAGGCTAGCTGGAACACATGGCCAATCATATTTGTTGTTATAACAACGAAGCAGTTCACGAGTCTCATATAAATAATAACCAATTTGTGAAAAGGCTTAAACACAAAATGAAATTAAACGCAAAAACGAGCGTGGCCTTTTAGTATATTGTCAGTCAAGAATATTTTAAGTGTGACCAGCTTTGATTTGCTAGCTTGACAGTTTATCGTCACTTGAAGGATTTGAGGAGTCCAACTATTATGGCATCTAAGGAAAGATCTCACGCCAGCGAAATACAGTACTAAAGTAAAGTAAAACTGCTCCGGTAAACGAATTTTTTTTGTCGAAATTTCCCTTTTTATTTTCGATAACTTCATATATCTTCGTTTTTGTTACAAGGGAAATTTTCTTTTTGTAACGCAGCAACCCTGTCGCACTTATCGTCATGGGCTGTGCACGCTTCTTTTTGGGTTAAGTCACGAAAAAAAATAATTAAAAATAATTGTCCGAAAATGAAGTTGGCAAAAATAGAATCTAAGAATATCAAAGATTATTTAAAAAATTATTTCAGTATAAAACTCGTGCTTTTTTGAACCTATTTTGCCGATATGTTTTAATCCCTCTTGGAACAAAACATTCGGTTTAAAAGCACATGAAAAATTCTTTTTGGTGAAATTGGGAGCAGCAAACTTTCGGTTTCAAAACTAATCCGAATAAAATGTTCGGATTCGTTTTCCGGAGTGTAGCAAAGTGTAGCACTACGGGGAGCAAATGTTGCTGCAACTTTGTTGCTGACGTTTGGGCTTTGGCTTTGACTTACAGAGCTACTGAGAATGACGCTGAAGGGCAACGAAAGCTGAGAGCAAAACAATAGATAATGATGACGCGTCATCTTTTGTCAACTGACAATAAGTACCACATACAACAACAACAAAGGCAACAGCAACACTTACTGTCCCGCTTGCACACACACACACACACACACAATGCTACTTGATGTTTGCTGTAAGTGTGAAGAACGAGCTAAGTAACAATCTGAGTGTGTGTGTGCGTGTGTGTGTATGTGTGCCATGTTGACAAAACAACAACAACAACAACAAACAACAGTAGATGCTTTTGTTCTCTCGTGTAGTTGACATGCAAAGCACCGCAAAAGAATCTCTCGATTCCCGCCTTTCCTTTCTCTCATTTATCTTGTTTTTGTTTTGTCGCTTGACGCTTCGCACATGACCAAACTGCGAGCATCCGCATCCAATGTCTCTTTTTATGCTCCTTTTACTGCTGCTGCTGCTATTTTTTTTTTTTTTTCTTCTCTTGCTTCTCCAACGGAAGTCGCAGTAAAGTAACGGAAAAACAGTTAAAGGTGCAAATAGGCACGCACTCACACATACAAGTGTAAGTAAAAGAAACAAATGTGAACAAATTGTGAATGATATGAGTAAGAGATGGGATCGCGAACGAAAAGATACAACGAACGTTTCCGTTGAAAACTCAAAATGCATTTAAAGCAAAAAACCAATACGCAGCTGTTCGAAACGCTTCGGAACAAAAACTGCAATCAAAAAACGAGGCGTACGTTAAAGTCAGAAGCGGACGACTTTGAAAAGCCTTGTACGGTCACATTGCAATCAAATTTTGCTAACAATAAATGCTAATCATTAAATTTAAAAATTAAGAAAAATAATTAAAAAATCTAAGAACGCGAAGCCTCGAATAAAGTGTCTATTAATCTCTAATACTAAAATCACCTCAAACGAGTCTTAATATGAAATGACCATCGAAGTTAAAGAGTAAACAGACACACATAACTATATGAGTCTGCATGCGAATGGCTCTCTCAAAACGGGGGACTGCTTTTATTGTGCGACATTCGTCTTTACTACTTTTCTGTTTTGTTCCATTCCGTTCTAATGTGTTCTACGTAAGAATGTGGAACTGTTTGATGCCAAACGTCACAAACAGAAACGTAAATGATGAAAACAAAGTTAAAATAAAGGGCAGACTACAATAATAACAATGGAAGACGGAACAATGGCAAGTAGATGGAGATAGCAACTGAGTATAATAAAGGAATGACACACATATACAAATGTGCGGGCTTGTCTCCTGACTGGGACATCCAAAAATTGACAAACAACCAGAGTGACAAAATAGTAAATTAAATTGACTTGTTTCTCTTGTGACTGAGTTTTATGCGGTCTAGGTTTCTTTTAATACCCTTTCCTGGGATCTTATTGACTCATTGCAAGCTACAAAAATTCATTTTTCCAAAGTAATAAAAAACAAAATGGCGCCTGTAGAGAGCTATGTGTACATAACTAATTTTCGGAGAAGCCTCCAAAGCTGCAGCTTTTTCGCCATGGATTTGAAACAGAAAAGAAAATGTTTTCCTCTTAATCTATGGAGCAAAAGCAAGTGAACCACGTAGGGGTTTTCAAAAATATGAATTAAAAAATAGAAAAATAATCGCATGTATGAAAAAAACTAATTTTTTTCGTCAAAAAAAATCATCGTTAAATAAAAAGTTTTTATTATTTTGACAAAATCCTACGTCGTTCAAAAGAAAATTATGTTTTAAAGATTGTGTCAAAATTTCAAACCAATCGAATAAAAATTGACTGAGTTATTGGTGAAGCCATTCGAAAAAAAAGTGGTTTTGAGAAAAGCGCGCTTAAAGTTTAAAAACTTGCGGTATCTAAGGGGAGAAAAATTTTTTTAATTTTTTTTTAAATCACTTTTGGACATCATTTCTAACATAATTGTCTCCCAATTTAGCTAAAAAATCGATCCCTTAATCGTTTCAAATTGATGTACCCCAAATGCGTAAAATCGACTGTAAATCGTTTGAACGGGGTATATTCGACACTTTTGTTTCTTTACATTTTGTAGTACTGTAATTTCAAATCCTTGCCCCAAAATTCCACTTTAAGTAGAGACCCGTATAAACGCTGGAGTCATCCACCAGGTAGATTGGTCAGTTTTTGCACATCCGTAGTACCCAAAAGAGCTGTATCAAATAACTTTTTCCACTTGACTATCTAAATCCCCTTGAAGAACTCAAACAGCCGTCATTCTATTCAAATTACCAGAGATCATGCTTAAATAAATGAAGACTTTTGTGAGCGTAATGAACAAAACACGATTGAGCTTTTCTTAAAGCAAGCCGCCAAAGCTGCTACTCACCGCAAATAACTTTTCTTGAAACTAGAAATCATTTTTTTGTGCAAAAATTATTGCAGGGTATTCCCGTTGTCGAGAATCCTTCCGACTGATTTACATTTTTTTTTTCTATTTGGCATGCAAGAAAAACTTTACACGCACACAAACGCACACACACACACACATAGGAGGATAGGCTCTACAACTGTCACAGGCGAACAAGAGTGAAATGAGACAATTGTACCACACACGCACACCATCACATATACTCTCACATATACACACACAGACACAAAGCCACGCTCGTAGAGAAGAAGCGAAAGAAGCTGAGATGAAGTGAATCAAGCGTCACGTACTTGGCTGACTGTCCCTGTCAGTGCCAGCTGAACGTAACTCAACTTCAACTCATTTGAACTCAATGCTGAACTCACAACAGAGCGACGAAGAGAGAGAGAGAGAGAGAGAGAGAGCGGCAGGGAGAGGGGAGATGTGAGTGAGAAACTTACCAAAGTTCTACTAACTAAAAGCCAAGTAGTGGTAAACTGTATAAAAAAAATAATAATATAGAGAAGACGACAACAACAACAACGAAAAAAAAACAAGAAAAAGTAAAAATTAAAGCGGAAGCGAGACAAGCGCTTTACTGGGGTCTCCAGCTGCTGCAGCAAATATCTGACAGATGATGTTGACGTTAACGTTGTGACGTCAGACTCGTCATCACATTTGGTTAATTTCTTTGCCCAGGAGTATTGGCCAAAGCCAGACGCAAGATAAATGAGGGGTAAATAGCAAAACGAGCCAAATGGGTTGACAGTTTTTTGCGACCTCTGATATATATACACTACGCAGTTGGAAACCCCGCCAATGAACAAATCCTGGATCCCCCGATGTGGCCAGAATTGCCAACTTCTTTTTGTATCAAAGTTGCATTATTAAAAATTTGATATGAAGTCTCACCATGTGGACTAACATCCAACAGCCCGCTAAAGCTCTAAGCCCCAATATTTCCATTTCAAAGCGTTTAAAAATCGAGAATAAAAACTTTGTCTATATCTGTATCCGTATCTGTATCTGTATCTGTAGCTGCATATTTCTTTTGCGCACTGTTGGCCAAGCATAAAAGTAAAGTTTCAATGAAAATCAATTTATTTTATTTGAATTTTGTATGCATCCAAAACATCCAAAAATAAACAAAAGCGACAACAAACATGCAACAACAGCGACACTAAATACATTTTACAATTCAATTAAAGTCAAAATAGCAAGGTAATCAGTAATACCAAACAATACACACGCAAACAGTATATATGCACTTGTCAGACAGTACGTATACGTAATGTTATTTTAAATTGTTCAATTTGCAAATAGTTTCAATAGAAAAACTTACATTACAGGACAAATTAAATTAAACAAATCCAAAAAATTAAACGAAAATCAAAAAACAAAACGCAACGAAATTCAAAGAACTCGCAGTGCGATACATACTATAGACGACAATGCATTGTACCTATATGTATATCTAAAAGCTGTATAAATACAAATGGCTAAGCTGTAAAAAATTAATCAGCCGTGCTTAGGAAAACGAAAATTCCAAACCGAACAATTTTATTCGGATTCGTTTTCGCATGCTACGGAAAACGAATTGTTTTTTATTTTTTTGGATAAATTCATTCCTTTACTTTTCCGATAAGTTCTCATGTTTTTTTCGCGCGAAATTGTTTTTGTTTGATAAAGAACAGCTGACATGGTTACCACAGCTCTGTAGCTTTTTATTACTTTATGTTGTTTAATTTTCATTCAAATATTGCCAGTACTTTGTTATTCTGACTTTTAAATAAAATTATAAAAAAATATTATTTTATCAACAATATTTATTAATATTTTACAAGGGAAATTTTCTTTGTGTAATGCGGCAACCCTGTCGAACACAAAAAAAAAATCATTTTGACTGTGCTATTTTTCGGGTTGAATCAGACAAAAAATAATTAAAAATAATTGTAAATAAATATATTACTTAAAGTTGGCATAAATAGAATCTAACAATATTAAAGATTAGCTAAAAAATTATTTCAGTATAAAAATCGTGCTTTTTTAAACCTATTTTGCCGATTCGTTTTAATTGCTCTCGCAACAAAACAATCGGTTTCAAATCAGACGAAAAATTCGTTTTGGTGAAATTGGATTCGGATTCATCTTCCTGAGCACGGCCGAATATTTTAATTGGAAAAGAAAATCTTTTATTTTGGGATGGGGTTTATTTGGTGACTGTCATAGATGCAGTAATCTGCAGTTATCGATAATCGATAAAATAGTTTTTTTTTATAAGCTGTACCAAAAGTACACGATGGAAATAAAGATAACGGGCAGAAGGAGGCAAATAAAAAAACAAGTTCGGACAGAGATTAGCAAGCGAAGCCTTCAGTGAGCGAAGCCCCTTAATTTTTTTTTTTTTTTTTTGCATTGACTTTTTGTTTATTTGACTAATTATGGTGTAAAACTTTGTCAGCTTAAATTCGTAGAAAATAAATCATTTTTTGCTGCATATCAAGTACTCTTAAAGAATTCAAAAATTTTAGAATATGATTTAGATCAATTATTTAGAGACGTTACTTACTTATATTTTGAAAAAATAAAACCAAGTTATTTCTAACTTAATAAAATATTCCAAGTTTTTTAAAAATTCTATAATTAATGTTTTGAAAATTTGTTAAAACAATAGCAATAAATTTTGTATAGTTTAAAATATAGAGTTCCATGGTTAGCATTTAGTTTATCGCAACTAGCCCAGTTAACAAAATTAAAACTATTGCTGGCTTTTAGACGCCGATTAGCTTTTCCACAAACTAATTAATTTTATTTCAAAAACAAAATAACAACTACACGTCAAAAACAAGTTGAAAAAAAAAAACTATTTGCAACTGCAACTTTGGCCAAATTGTTGCCATTGTTGTTTCTGCTGGCGCACAGCCAAGTTGTCAGGGACCAGGAACCAAGCACCAACAGCCCGCCCAGCTAGACACCCTTCCTACCGCGCCTTCTATTAGCAGCAACCAAAATGGAAGACATCTTTGCAGCTCAAATCCAGCGCTATATTTTCTTGGCAGCCAAAACTAATCGTAAAACTTTTATTCGTTTTTTTTTTGTGGGTAGGGGGAGTTACTTTCTTAATTTTAATTTCATAATGCAAAAATTTATGATTGCCAAAGCGCAAACTTAAAAAAAAATAGAAACGACAATTTTAAGATGATGAATTTTGCATGCGCTATAAAATATAGAAAATAATTTGCAAATAATTAAATCGAAGGCTGCTGAGAAATTTTGATACTCAGATCATAAATCGAAGTAAAAGCGTTTAGATCTAGTAATAGTTGCAAAGACACACCAACTATAATATACCCTACAAATTTCACTACTACTGATTATTTATGCGATATGTGAAAATATAAAAAAGTTTTTAACGTTTTGGCATTTTGGTGACTGTACTTTTTTAGTCAGGTCGGTGCCCGACGATGGGGAGGAAGGATACGCCACTTTTTCCAAAAAAAAGCTATTATATAAGCTTACAGTAAAAAATATTCCCAACATAAAATAAATTTTTTTTAAATTTGTATGGAATTGATCATGACATATCACGAAAAAGCAACTTATTAAATTTCAAAGAAAGTATCTTCTCTTTAAAACAATTATCTCCAATTATGCTAAGCCCATGAAAAACCGTTAAAAAGTTAAAACGTTGACGAAAATTTTGATATTCTTTGCTGCCACAGAAAACAATTTCTTCTGAATTTCTCCACAATTTTCCTATTTTTTTTTAAGAATGTTCCTTAAATATGTCAGTCACTACTTTTTTTTTTAAACGTATCTTTGTACGTTCTTTATTTGATGTGAATTTGAATCAAATCGATTTGGTGGAACAATGTTAAAAAAAATTTTTTAATGTTTTAAAAAAAAAATTTATGAAATTTTTTTTTTTTTTTTTTTTGTTGAAAGTTGGCAAAAATTATAATACAATTTTTTTAATATTTAATAGAATACATACTTCTTGTTTATATATATATATATATATGATTTTGTAGGAAAATATAAAAATATTAACATTATTCAACAAAGGTTTTTTTAATCTTTTTGCAATTTCAATAAAAATGTATGGGGTTACATTCAAAACAGAAAATTACGAGAAATTAACCATTTGTAATATAAGAAATTCAACATTGTGACTAACACAAACAAACAACCTGCTTGTATCTGTGTGTGGCTTAATATTATGTCCGCTGCCCAAAAAATCAAAACATTCTAGTGAGTGCACTGTGCTTGCCGAAAATTTGCTTCTCTCAAGCATTTTGTGTGATGTTCTAATGTTTTGTAATATTCAAGCTCTGAAGCAAAGGCAGTTCAAGCACTGAAGGTTTTGTTTTGAAGTAAACAGAACATCAAAACATTTTGTTCTGCTGTCAGCTCTGCAGTGAAATACAGTGCTTGGAAGTACTGTGCAGTAGTGAAGTACGACGTTTGGAACATTTTGTGCAGCTCTCTAATTCACAATGCCTTGTACGTGGGCTGATCCATATATTTCGGGAATATAAAAAAACCCAGCTATTTATTATCAAAAACGGCGTTATTGTTTTTCTACACACTTTTGGATGCATTTAAATAATTTTTCGAATTGTGTTATCCAACGCACATATTTTTTTAATCAACTTTTCATGCAAAAGCATCTCAACTCTTTTCTGACATTCTCGTAAAAGCGTAAACATTCGGAATCAATTGTCCGAAAAATGAGATCCCTGAGATTTCTGTGGCACCTACGGCTTTTACTAGAGATTTGCCTTCAAGACGTACCCAAAATCTCTAGAGATTTTCTGCAATTCACGTAACAGCGTAAACATTCAGAAATAATATTCCGAAAAATTAAATCTCTGTGTTTTCTGTGGCAACTACGGGTTTACTAAAGATTTGGTTTCAAACCTTACCCAAAATCTCTAGAGATTTTCGTGGCACCCCAGCTTATCACAAAACTGGAAAAAGTTTACTCTGTACTATTTTCAGCCAATTCTGAGAAATATTTGTTGGAACATAAGACACAGAAAATCATGCCAAACAATATTGGATCTAACAAAATGTTGAAAACTAAGTGGCGACAATCACGAATTACTCTGGAAGGCACAACATAAATTACAGAAGAAAATGCATACTCCAAATAGAACAGACGAGAAGTCTTTACATATAATATGAGATATACCCTTTACCCCTTTAGGGTATAGGGTAATAATAAAATGGCAACTTGGTCAGAAGCACGCTTCAAAGCACAGTAGCAAATTAAGTGCATTGGTGTGAGTGTATTTGCTGTGTCTGTGTGTGAGAGTCTGTGCGTGAGAGTCTGTGTGTGTGTGTGTGTGTGTGTGTGTGAGTTGTGCCTGGCGCAATCCAAAGTCATTTCCGTTTAACGTGCAGCTGCCGCCATGGCTTAAGACTGTGTGCGTGTAAATCTCGCTCTATCCAGCTCTCTCTCTCTCTCTCTCTCTCTCTCTCTCTGTGTGTGTTTATAATGTTTTCATTGAATTTGAGGCATGTCACCTGCAGTCATTTGAAGTGACCGACCGACCGACCCTATGCTCAGTTTGTCCTGCAGCTGCTACCAAACCGAAAGTAAACCCAAAATCCTGTGCCCGGTTAGCAGCTTATCAGCTTTACCTGGTAAATGGACAAATTTCTTTGTTGATGCTATGTTCTGGAGTTACTCGCTTCCTTTAATGCGACTGCCACTGCCACTGCCACTGCCACTCCCACTTCCTCGCTGCGGTATTAAGTTTAATTATAATTTCAAGCCTGAGCTTGCAACTTTGCAACACAATGCAATTATTTGCCTCTCCCTGCAACTACTGCACCTTGCTGCCATTGTCTATATTTGTATATGCGTGTGTGTGCATGTGTGTATATATATTTGTTTGTTTTGCGTCAGTTTCGGTTATATAAGTAAATTAATTAATTTTCATTTGCTTTAAATAAACAAACATGGAGCCAGAAATAGTAACAACAACAACTACAAGAACTTTTAACAACTACTCATACCTTATGGACAATTCCATAGCCCCAGAAGCTTTGGCAACATGCCGAACATTGGAGCTGCCACCGTTGGCCATGTTTGCCACATTTGCGCCTGCGGTGTCTTTTCAATTTATTCTTATGAAACATTTGACTGCATGACTTGGTCCCCAAATCTATAGCCATAGTATATAGCATATATATGAAACATATATTACAAGTATATATCATATATACTATATAAACGAGGTCAGGCTAATAATAATAATAATCTAATCAAATGCAACGGCATAGGACTTGGGTCATAATCCAAAAGTTTGGTATCACTTGGTCTTACCATTTCTGAAATTAAGGCATTCATTCATACGGACGGACAGCTGGATAGACAAAAGGACAAACTTCTATAGTTACCCTGATCATACTTTAGGTAACTTTGGCGGGTCCTCGATGGCTTCTTTTCTATATTATGCCTTTGTATTTTTGGGATTATATAAACTTATTCAACCATGCTCCGGAAAACGAGAAAGCCAAACCGAACAATTTTATTCGGATTCGTTTTTGCGTGCTCCGGAAAACGAATTTTTTTTGTCGATAACACAATTTTTTTTTTTGATGCTGACATGGTTGCCGCAGCTCTGCAGCTCAAAATTATTTATATTAAATAAAATTACACAAAAATATTACTTTAGCAACAATATTTAGTGAAATTAATGCAAATTAGCTATTTTTGCTACAAGCGAAATTTTCTTTGTGTTCGGTCATGTGTTCGTGCATGATATGTGCACAAAAAATTTTCGTTTTGGCTGTGCATACTATTTATTGGGTTGAGTCAGTAAAAAAATAATTTCAAATAATAGTTAATAAATATATAACTTTAAGTTGGCATAAATATAATCTAAGAATATCAACGAAAATTTGAAAAATTATTTTAGTATAAAATACGCCAATTCATTTTAATTACTCTTGCAACAAAACATTCGGTTTCAAACCACATGAAAAATTCGGTATGAAAAAAAATGAGTTTTTTATATAAAAGTTACTTGTTCAAAAATATGTTTATTTTTTTAATTTAATTAATTAATTAAACGCGAGTGAATTCACGGAAAACACAAAAAAAAAAAATGTGGTACAGTCGAGGCGGTGCCCGACAGTGGAATACCCTGTACCTTTTGTGTCAAAAAAATTTTTCCTGCATATTCCATCTAGGAACTTTCCAATTGGAATTTATTTTTTTTTTGTGAAAATCGATATTTATACCTATAAGTTCCCTAAAATTTTACCCATTTTGATGAAACTCGAATGTTACAACAAAGAACTTATTTAAAGTATACGGGGTAAGTTTCAAGTTGGTATGTTGAGGGGTGTGGGAGAAAACACGGTAAATGGATTGCGGGGGTCGGGGGGACCGCATCGATAAAATTTGGATGTGGATTTGTTCATTAGAGCCACATGAATGAGCTTACCAAAAATTGTGATTCTAGGTCACTTGTAGCCATAATTGCGTAAAGTCAAATATTGACGCAGTTTATTGGCAAGGGGAGGTGAAATTTACACATTTTTGACTATAACTTCTGTTGTATTTGTCCGATTTTGTTCATTTTTTACACATAGATGCATGTAACTACAACGAATCGCTCTGTTAAATTTCAGATGAAAATATGAAAAGGTGTGGCTAAAAACCGCGGAACTTCATCTGCTTAGGAAATATGCGCACCAGCAGGAAAAGTTCCGTGTCTCTAGCTCTTATAGTCTCCGAGATCTAGGCGTTCATACGGACGGACAGACGGACGGACGGACATGGCTCAATCGCTACCCGAGGTTATGATAAGCATTTTGGTATAAAGGACTTGGGGTCTGCCACGCCTCCTTCTGTCCGTTACATACATTGCACAAATCTAGTATACCCTTTGTACCTATAGGTACAGGGTATAAAAATTAATAAGGTGATTGCTCATTTGAAGAAAATATATTTTAGCCCACACATTTTTTTAGTTTGGAAAAAAGAATCCGTCATTCCTGTCTCTGGAGGGTTGTGATGGACTCAAGTTTCATTCCCACAATACGACGCAAAAGATGCTCATCTAATAATCCTTTGAAGCAGGCTCATATCCAATTATAGTTGCAATATATTTTCCACTAGTTTGCTTCCGATGACATCGTAATAGAAACTTATTCGTGGATTTGGTCAACTATTTGTGGTCTGGTGACCGGCCTGGGAGATCCCTATCAAAAATGGCTGTTGGTTCAATTTAATTAGTTTCCATTGTTTGCTTAACATTTTAAGAATTCCCAAAGTTGCTCTCAACCTGCTATTCTGAAACTGCTGTTGGAAAACAATATACCTGTTTACTTGGCCTAATGGCTAACCCAATTATTTTTCAGCCTGCCCTCGTACATAATATATTATATGTATAACAAATACTACTATATACATACATACTTGCGTATACAAAACGTTGGCAAAATTCCATTTATGAGCAGTCCATGAACCATAGCAAAATACTAATACATACATATGTATATATATATATATATATATATATATATATATGCGTATATATGTAAAGTTTTCAATTTGCTGACTGTTTATAATAAGTTTTTAGATAAGGTTAATTTGCAAATTTATTATTAGCTTATTAAATTTAAGAACCGAGTACTTTTGGATTGCTCAAATAAATGCTTTGCTTTGAATGCACTAACTTTAAATAGTTTATTTTTATTATTTTATTTATTTATATAATTATGAAATAAAACTTAATTATTTAGCCATATAAAAATCAAGCTGAGTTGATCAAAAAATTTTTTTTATAATAGGCAGATGCCTACGGATTTACACTGAGAAAAAAATAAACGAAATAATGAAGAAATGACAATAGATTGTTTCAGAGTTGTAAGAATTAAATTTTAATATAATATTTTAATATAATATAATTTTGTTGATAGATTAAGAGGAAAACATTTGTTTTATATTTCAAATCAATGGCGACGTCAAAAAGCTGCAGTCGTGGAGCCCTCTTCGAAAATTAGTCATGTACTCGTAGCTTCCTACAGGCGCCATTTTGTTTATTATTACTTTGGAAAAGTTAATTTTTGTAGCTCGAAACATATAATATCGTCACCCATTTGGATTTTGAATATAAAATAAAGTTTCTTTAAAAAAAAAATCGAAAAATTACATAAAAAAACCAAGTTTCACACAGGAGTTACCCCTTAAGATCAGAGGAAAAAAGTGACAATAATAGTCAATAAACATAGCTTGTATTAAATTTAAAAAATAATCTTTCAAAATTTTGGACTTAGGCTAGAAAGTATTTTATCTAAGGACGAACGTGCCGGATAGTGAGATATATCCAGCCATTTTCCGCATCGAATACTAGGCCTCTTTATTTAAAACTTAGTTTGTCTTTCAAATTCATTACGGTGTTAAGATTATGGGATTTTACAACTTTCTTTTCAAAATTTATTTACACTTGAGATAATACACTTGTACCTAAAGATCAGAGTGAAAAAATATATTTGGGGTGTTCACTTTGTCGTGCATAAATGCTAAATGTTAAGAGAGCAAAGCATTCAAAAACAATTTTTAAAATAATAAAACTTTTGTAATGACTAGAATGCCAAACTTTATCTTTTATGCTTTTTACTTTACTTTCAATACTCAGTCGGGTATTCTTGCCTTTTCGCCCTGTTGTTAAATTTGCTCACAGTTAGTCGAGCATTCTTGCCCCAATTATTTGATTGTACAGAAAAAGAGAACAATTTTCTTAAAATATAATTTTTTTATAATACTTACACTACTTGGGCTAAAAATAAATGATGACGATGAGAACGGCGATGACGATTCTTAAAATTATATTCTCTCTACTATTTTACAAATATGTAAAATTTAATAATTCAACTTCATTTTCTAAAGATTGGCAACAAAAACCAGCAGGCTCCACAACAGTCTGCCTGCTGCTGCTCTCCTATGCCATTTAAATAGAGTAGCTCTTAAGTTCGTTTAGCCATGTCACTGCAAAGTAACTAAGCTCGTGAAAATGTGTCTTAAGGCAATTGAGACTAAATAACCGATAACAGCATCATAATTAATTGGCAATTACTCACAATTCAATGCAATCATTAATCAACTGTTTTAAAACCGACCCTATAAAAAATTTGTAAAGAGTAAGAATTTTTATCATAAAAAAATTGGCCCGAAACCCTTGCGCTTAGATCTTCGAGTGCTTTGCAAAATCCACTTCAAATGAACTTGGTAAACGTTGAGGCCTCTAAGCCCTTTAACAAATATGCGACCTGCCATTTGCTCTTAAAATAAAATAAAAATGAACCAAAGGGAGAGAGAGAGAGAGAGAGCACAAAATTGTTACCAACATAAAACTATCATTGGCCTTAACAAATAAACCATAAAATTTTAGTGCCTGAGTTCGCATCAAGTTCAAATGTTGCTCATCAATATTTATGAAGGCAAAAATTGAAAATGAAAATCGGAAAAATGGCAAAATGGCAAAACGGAAAAGCAAAAAATGACCAATAGATTTTTATATACATACATAGATAATGTATACATATAAGAAAGATATAAGGCAAAACTTCATATTGACAATTTTGAAGCATATAAAAGTGGAAATTTTCAAAATAAAATTGTTTTTAATTAGCAAGTCAAGTGTAAATCTGATGCTTTGTGCTCTTAAAATCTGAACATTGGCACAAATGCACGACTGTGTGTGTGTGGGTTAATTTAAAAGCTTTCAGAAAAGCTCTGAGCGCAGCCAAAAAAAAACTCACCACGCTCAGTGCGCAAGCCTCGCTCTTAAATAATTAACGAAGCATTGTTCGGCTCTTCGGCTCTACGAATCGGCAGCATTGTCTGCTTCTTCTTTGCACAACTTTATGCTTTCGGTTTGGCGCGCCCCAGCATTTTATTTATTATATTTGTATAGTAAATATACCTACATATAAACACATGTATTTAAATTGCATTTGTTGTAGCTGTTGTGTTTTTTTTTTTTTTTTTTTTTTAATTTTGCATTTGTTGCAATCTCTTTTTGTCACATGTTGCAGTTCTTTGCCATAAACAGCAGACTTCAGCAGCAGAAGTCGCAGGAGCCGCACTATCAGAACTACTTGCAACATGCTGAGCAAGAGAACGAGCATGAAAAGTGCTGCAAAATGTGTGTAAATGGGTCACTAGCACAGCTCAGAGCAAGCGGCATGAAGATTAGTCTTCAATGCAGTCGCCTGCTGTTGCTCTAACTACTACTTCATGACGCCATGACGTCATCCGCATCCGCCAACCAAAGACGCCTTCAAGCTGGGCGCGCACGCGTGTCCCTTAAAAAACTTGCCCAATACACTTTATATGTAAGCGCTGAGTATATGCATCCTAGTCGTAGAAGAGCCATTCAACGCCTCCAGCACAAGTGCCTAATGCTACTTTAACTAACTTGCAGATGACGACGTTGCCCAAAATGCCAAACTCGAGACCAACCCACCCAATTCTCAGCCCCGCTGCGGTACTCTAGACAGTTTCATGTCCAGCACGCTTCAGTTATCGCATACGCCTTTTCGGTCGCTTTGGGCGCGCATAAAAATAATAAATACTATTATGACAAAAAAACAAAAAAAAATATATATATACATAGCCAGCTGTGCGTACAGTGGAACCACTTGAAGATACCCAGATACTGCAGACCTAGATATTGCAGACCATAGTAGTCATAGTAATGGAAAAGATTGTAGAGTATTGTGATTAAGAATTCCACGGCAGAGTTAAACAAACTTTTACAAGAAAGTTTAAAAAATTCAAAGGCTACGGTCATGATTAAATTTTGAAGATACTCCTCAAAAAACAACATATCTAAATAAATTTTTTTTTTTTTTAATCCTTGATATATTGGAGACAACTCATCGGAGCATAGGGCGGTATCAACATATTGTCGTAGATATAAATTGTTTTTTTTTTTTTTTTAAATAAATGGATACACTGGATTTTTGGTACATTTGGCATTTTATGTGGAAACACTGCCATTTCTAAACCAAAACACTTGTATTAAGTTTCAAGAAGGAACTTAAGCAATTAAGATGCAAATCAGGCATAAAACCCTATTTCGAAAGCATAAAACTATATAGACTATTTCAGGCTCTACATTTTGACCATTTTTTATATGCTTCTACTGTCTGACAATGCATTTTCCTAACATGCACCACAATGACAAAGCGTGCCTTCTTTATGGGATGCAAGATCAATGTGTTTGGGGGCGTCAATTTGATATAATAAATGTGGGGATGAGTCCACGCATCGCTTGTTGGAAAAATTTCAGAAAATTGACTTAAAATTAAATATAGCGCCCATTGAACTATTTCAGAGTACAATACAGTCAACATGTTTTTTTTGAATAATCCAATGGTGTCAGCCCACTGTGCATAACGGTTCATGCGTTACGTCAGACAAGTTGTTGCTCAACTGTTCTGCAGACGCCGACTGCGACGTCGGCAGCGTTTGATGTGCTGCTAAAAGTTTATCGTTGCGTCTACAATTTTTTTATTTTTTTTTTTATTTTGTTTAACGATTTTTGTTGTTGGCATTATTTTTTTTTAGAATAGAACTTAAAAAAAAAAAAGAAACAAAACATGTAGAAGCAGGAGAAAATAAAATATACCACGGCTAGCGACAAAGTTTCTTGTTATTATTTTGTTTTTGTTGGCCACCAACGTTGACGGCATCATTCTCGTCGACAAGCTCGACAAACTCGGCAAACTCGGCAAACTCGACAAACTCGACAAACTCGACAAACTCAACAAACTCGACAAACCCGGCAAAGCCCGTCTTCAGCTTTGTTTTTATTGTTGATGGCATAATAAGAACGCAGATTTTTTTTATACATTTCTTTTATATTATTAAGTTGAAGTTGAAGTGGAAAACGGTTTCCAAGTGGTGACCGAATGCAAAACAAAATGACGTTCCAGGAAATAAACAAAATGGCGTAATCCGCCATTGTTATGCAGCAAACTAACTGCATTGGACTTGTTGACGTCTGTTCCCCAGAGAGCAACTTGCGGTAACATTTTTCAAATGTGCATCAAAAGTCGATGCTACTCAATGGCTGTGGCTCACTCTCTGCACAAACAAACTAAAGTCAACTGCAAACAGGAGGATAGCTGCAACACTAGAGTTATAGAGTTATAGAGTTACCAGAAATCTTACCTGCCCCAAGAGCGGCACAAAGAATTGCGCTTAATTGCTATTTGCACTTGACACACGTGGCGTATGCGCAACGTGACCCAACTATAAATTAATTTTAAAATTTTCCGTAAAATTACAGAGCTTGACTACTATGTACTTAATAAATAGCTGGATGGATGGATGGATGGATGGATAGCCTGCATATAAAGCATATGTTTGTTGAGCCCCGTAAGCATACACTAAGGAAAAAAACATTCAAAATTTGTTTGTTATTCTTTTAGCTTATTTTTCTCCATAAAGATAGAAGGTTGCGTATATTTAAGTCTACAAGAACATAGGTATACATAAGTATGCAACGATTTTTGTGGCTCTAGCTTGTTTTTTCATAAATTATATATGGTGGACTAAAATTAAAACTGATACATTTTTAACGAAATCTTTTGAAGTATGTATATACAAATGTTCATTTGTTCTCTCGTAACTTCTAAGCCGCTTATCATATTTTGAGAAATGGAGTATCGTTAGATGTGTCTTGATCGTCGGCTGGTTATAGGCTATGGGACGTCACAATAAATTGAAAACGTTTAGTAATTAGTATTTTTCGAAGGTAAATATTTTACATTGGTTTGCAAGTTTACTCTGATAAGCTCAATTAAAATAATTTAGTACAAAAAATAACCAAACAAATTTTTTTGCCCAAATTCCTCTTATTTTTAAGAGTTATAAAATTCTAGCTTTTAGCTACATAGCTGTAAAACAATAAAACCACAAAAATCTAAAGCAGCTGTTTAAACGCTTTGTTGCGAAATTAAAACCTCAAAATGCTTTAAATAAAAAAATAAAAAAAAAAGTCAAAAACAAAAAATATTTTCATTTGAAATGGTAATGGAGAAAATATTCAATATTCCATGTTTATTAAACAATATTTTGTATATGTTTTAATGGATTAAATACATTTTCATTTTTTTTTCAGTTTTCGAGATACTCTTTACTATGGCGACAATGCGAGCTGCAATCGTTACAATAATCCTTTCTCAATTACACTAGTTTACACAAAAAATGAGCCTTCATAAAAATTTTTGAAAAATGGTCGAAAATTTCACTTTTCTTCGACTTTCGTTGCTTGTAACTTCAATAATTATATAATTTTAATAATTTTATCAGCGTAAAGAGCACATCTATACCTTTTGATCCAATTGTCTTTCATGTCGATACAAAATTTTGCTCACCAGATATTGACGAATAACTGTTGAAAGTGCCCAAAAACATGTTTTTTTGAAAAAATCTCAAAAACGGTTCTTAAGAAAAAAAAACAATGAATGTAATTTTCGTGTTTCGCGACCCAAAATTACCCCAAAAAAACAGTTTGATAAGAAGTTTCACTCGATGACCCTTAAATTTGTAAACTAGTGCTATAGAACTTACTCACTTTTAATCTTCTATTTTCAATTTATGTTTTATAGAAAGAAATTTGAAAAATAAAAAAAAAAATGTTTTGAATGTTTAAAAAAAAATACAAATTTTTCTTTCAAATTCATGGAAAAAAAATTTTAGTCAATATCTTTATTCGTTTTGGAAATATGGATTATCAAAAAAAAAAGTTTTGAAATTAAAAATCCAATATTCAGTTATCGATAACTCGACAAATAATCGAAATTTGTCAATCAAATTTATGTGGATACTATTCTCTAGTAGCTCTATCTCATATGTCACAAAAAAGTGCCCCGCTGCACTTGTTTTCGTCGATATTTAACATCAGAATACTGATATTCAAAGGATAGACGTTGTCATAAAAATGTTTTTTTTTTTTTTTCTATTTTATTTTGTTAATTTTTAGCAATTTTACAATCTATTTATTTTTGTATGATTATTAGAATTGTTGGAATGTGCGATAATAGTTGAGTTTCCTGAAAAACCGAACACCTAATTAGCTATCCAACCACAAAACCGTATAAAGAATTTTTAATGCATATCAACAAATTAATTGCATTATCTGTTTATTACTCGATGAACTCAACCCAAGTTTTAATCTTATTAAACACTTGACTGCGATTAACTATCGACTTTCCATAATTGATGTCATCCATCGATTATCATCATCCCTTTAACGCGTTTATAAGTCTCTTTAAGTAGAAAAAAAAAAAAGAGAAAATTGTTACAGCTTATTACAGCACAAGCAAAGTTTTTTCTCTTATATTAATATTTTTATTTTTAAAGTTTGATGCACTTTTTAAACGACTTAATTGAATGCAATTCATTTAAAATTGTGTAAAAGTTCACCAGAAAGGAGTTCGTAGAAATACTTTTAATTTATTTGTTTAGAAAACTGACAAAACCGAAATGAAAAAAGGCTTAGACCACTTTAAGTTCGTTTAAAAAAAACTTGCTAGCTACGCAATGCGGCCCAAATTAATTTTTGGAGATGATGAACTTAGTTCTTAGTTCTATGTGACCAGCTAGATACAAATTATTTTTGATTTCTGTAACGACCTCTTCCAACCCAAGTTTCACTTTTAGCTCGTATTGGTAAATTATGGGAAATACAAAACTCTTTCCATTTATGCCCAGGATCATTATTCGGACTATATTTTAGAAGCGGGAATCGCCGCAGCGATGGTTGAGTGTCTGCTTCAAAACTGAAAGTCGCGACGTCTGGAAACCACGATTCGATTCCCACCAGAGGAATTTTTTTTTTTTCCTATTACTATTTTTTATATATGTACTTACTTATGTATATGCAGACAGTAAGTTGACTTATAATTTAAAGATACATTGGCTGTGGATAGAAAGTAAACTAGTCGCAAACTAGTTCCCTCAAGTCAATTTAGTGCAACTTGTTTCAGAAAACCACACACTTGAAGTTCTTAATAATGTATTGTTCTAGCAAAATATTGTCCTCTTGATATGCATATCTGGATTATTACCATACTTCATGTTGTTAATGAAATCTTATACCCAAACCAAAAACGATTCCTTTGTAGCTGCGACCAAAAGTTTCATGTAAGCCCACAAAATATACTGTTACAGCTAATAGGTCTATCCAAGACGTATAAAAGGCAACAGGCAGGTAATACCCCCTGAGAAAGGTATGAAATTAAGCTTAAAAGACAAATTGAATTGTTTTTGTTGTACCACAAGAGGAATAAGCGCATGACAAAATTCGAAACAATGTGCCTGCCATATACCCTATAGCGGCAACTGCGCACTTATTGCAGCTTATTAAATTGAATTCTGTTCTAGAACATAGTTTATAGACGACTGAAGCGTTACAGGGTTACCAGAGATAGTATTCCCACAAAATGAATGCAATTTTAAATCAGCTTTAGGCGGAATAAAAGTAAATGAAAGGTTTGTAAACTGGTTCAAGTTTTGTATGGTAGCTATATGAAATAGTGCAATAATTTTGATCAAACTTCACACAAATCTTAAGTCTACAATAAAATACAACTGACGAAAATTTAGTCGCCATATTTAATAAAAAAAAATTATAACATGTATTTATAAGATTTTATGCGTAACCAGGATTTGGTCTTGGGGGGGTTTTTCACTTCGAAGTGTATATATAACTGAACTCAACTCATTTTTTCAACTTTTGGGGGGGTCCGGAACCGAAGTTTGATCAAAATTGCTACCATACAAAAATTGAACCTGCGCGCACTCCTTTTCAGAGAGTCACGAATAACTGACCTGCACATTGCGTGACCTTCTAATTGTTAGATCATGATGTTTTAGTATGCAGTTTACTCACTGTACAGTAAATAAAAACTTTTGAAAATATAAGAGTGAGAGTTATAGTTAAAGTTATATAATAAACTTCAGCGTACGCGAGAGCAATGAAAGAGATGGAATCAAATAAATACCATAGCAAACGCCGTAAGCTCGAATGAGATAGCATAGTTAATCATAGCCAAATGATTCGCATCGGCGAAATTCGCTTTATTTTCACATTCTATTTTATTGGCCTAGGGCAGCGGATGTTAAACGACGAGAGCGATTGTTCAAATCCATCCATGTTAAGTAAATAAAAATCATGTAAAAAAGCGTGTATCCTGTATCTCACAAAAAACTTTCTTTCGATTGGAAATGTATTCTCCGTTTAATTGATAAAAACATGCTGGATGCGACTGCTCAATACAACAAACATCTTCTACGTCACCAAAGCAATACCATAAGCTGGTTAAAAAGGTGGTGCTTGAAAAACCTTTTCGCACTAAACGAATTGCTCTAACTAAAAAATAAACAGTCGGCTGTGCTCCGGAAAACGAATCCGAACATTGTATTCGGATTCGTTTTGACAACGAATGTTTGGTGCTCCCAATTTCACCAAACCGAATGTTTTGTTGCAAGAGGAATTTAAACGAATCAGCAAAATAGGTTTAATAAAGTACGCATTATGTGTATGTGTGAGTATCATACATGACATGAACACATGGCCGATAAGTGTTACATCCGAATAAAATTATTCGGTTTGGATTTTTCGTTTTCCGGAGCACGGCTGATTATATTGTTCGCTTACCACTAAAAAGACACTATAGTAATACACTTTATTTAGCAGTATTCCAACTTTTTAATACCTTTAAAAAAAGAACCCTCCAATCTCAAATCCAATTAAATCTGAAGTGTATAGTGGGCAAGGAACCATAAAATTTTGCCATGCCAACGGAGCTCTTGGCGAAAAATAATTAGGAGCAGCATTGAATATTTGCCATAAATCCGAATGGTATTCCTCATCTAATGTACTGACTTGTAAAAAACCTACCGACATCATCTGGCAGATCCGCCTTGACCGTCTTTTGGTAGCAAAAATTCACTGCTTCGAATGTTCTTTAGTCTCTGATGTGTGTTAATAGATTCCATCAGCTAAAGTAAAGTGACATTTACAAAAATAAAAAATAAAAGCACCAACTTATGTCATTTCTCTTCACAAACCTAACATACTCCTTACTCAATAAGTATAGGGTATAAAATAACAACAGCTTGTTTAACTTTTATTACCATTATTAAAAATTAATCAAAAATTTGCATTTATTTAGTAACGCACACATAAACGAGCATTCACTTACTCTTACTCTACTCTTTGTCACTCTCTTTATCCCACTGAGTGCTCTCACGCTGCTCGCCTCTCGGCTTAAGCTGATAAAATGCTTGCAAACTGATGTAGACATTCAATGAAAATTACGTAAATTAAATTTGTTTTTATAAGGCAGACGCTTAAATGAGCTATATATATATACACACACACACACACACTCGCACATACACATGTATGTAAAGGGAAAAATCAGCAGGCAGCACAGTCTGTGTGTGTGTGTGTGTGTGTACACAATCCAAACCCCAAAAATGAGCAAAATCCTGAACGGGCTTTCCCGCATTGCCAAACCAAAGCTCCAGAAAGTAATAAGCCCTCAACCAACCAACCAGCCAACCAACAACAAAAACACAACATAAGCAGCAGGAGCTGGAATAGAGTAACTGATGAGTGGGCGCTGTCTGTGGATTGGGGGGGAGGAGGGGAAGAGAGTGGTGCATAGGAAAGGTTAAATAACAGAACCATGCCCGGGTCATCTCTACTCCCAGCGTGCTTGGGTAATATTGTGGCCAGCAGGCAAAACCTGCCACTGACAGCGGCGCTCAAACATCAATTTTGAGCAGAAAACTCAGGACCAAGGAACATTTTCAACATCATCAACATCATCAGCAGCAGCACAAGACACTGGACACTGGACACGGGACAGCGGACCACGGACTTGGGACAGTGGCAGCTTCAATTGAATTGAAATCATTTTACACATATTTTCAACTTTTGGGTAAACACTTTAAGAGCTGCTACTATTAAAAAAGCAAACATTATTTAAGGCCAAAATGGGAAAGAGCCAGAGTCAAGTACTATGTAACTAAAAGATTTCTAACAATATATAATACATACATATACATATATACTAAAAACAGGCAGCACCTGTGACATACATAGATGGTCCAGGCTGCTCCCTGCAGACCCCACTTTCAATTTTGCTTGCACAAAAGATTCATTTCATAACAACAACATAAAGTAACTGAGCAAATAACTGTAATATGTTTGTAAGATGCGCAAAAAAAAAAAATATATAAATAAATAAATAAGAAAACGCAATCAAGCTTTAGTGAACCCCAATGGTAACATTCATGTTCTGTATCTAATCTATTTGGATCGGGGGGTATGCTATATACAAAGTGCATAGGTTTCTTAAACCAAATCAAATTCACAAAATTTCCAGTTTCCCAGTTCTGAATTTCGGAGCTAAGTAATATGTTACAGATCGTAAAAAAATTTACAAAATTGTGTACTTCCTTTCTGACAAACTGCACCAATGTGACACACGAAGCGGCTCCATGTGTTGCTCTTTGTGAGCCTAATAAACAAAGAAAGCGGCTACAAAGTATCCAACTGTCGAATGATTCACATTTTTACTCTCCGAGGGTTACCCTAATATATAAAGTAGAAAATTGCTTCAATATATTTTAGTCCAAATCACATTTGGGATATCGCTTTAGCAACAATTTTTATCAAAGCTGTCGACTTAGTTTTCCCAATCACCAAGAGAGAGATGCCTGTAAAACACGAAATCTAAAAGGAACATCTATATAGTACCCTGAACACATAAAAAGACCAAATGAAGGACATTTTTTTTTACTCAAGTTTTTATCTATAAAATGGCGTAAGATAATTTTTCAAAAATTGACAGTCATATTCAGAGATATAGGGTTATTTTTTTTTTGTTTGGTTGCTCTAGCTCTTACCTTCTCTGAGACAGACGGACATGGGTATATCGACATCTCTAGTCGCCCTGATCATAATTTTGATAACCTTCTGTATGTTACATACATTTTAGGCTTGCACAAACTTAATATACCGTATGCTACAGGGTATAAACATAACCCTTCTTTTTGATTCGCAGTAGTCGGAAAAAATGCCTTTCGTCTTGGGGGGGTAGAATTTTTCTGAGCTCGGATTCGGATTCAGCGACCCCAAAAACATATAGTAACCTCCGAATCTCAAAATCGATTTTTTTTTTTGCGTGTCTGTGTAGTACCAGAAAATTTTTTATCGACACCGATTGTCCAGCTATGTTTTTTTTATGTATTCTTGTCGCTAAATCCGAATCCAGGATTTAAATTAACCCAACACGTCTGTTTTCTGGAGATGGGATTTTTTGGAGATTATCTCAGAGCCCTTGGCAGGGGTTGGGGTTTGTCAGACCTTGGACTCGGTTTTAGCGGCTCAAAATCTAAATGGAAAGCTCTGTCTCATGAAAGTTCACACCACCTTCGACCTTGAGAGCGCCTGCTGTGAATGTATCTGCGTGTGTGTGTGGGTGTGTGCAAGAGTGTGTGAGCGTCATATTGCATGATTCTAACGAATCTGTCAACCACATTCTATACATAAACTTGATTATAATAAAAACGTAAGACAATTGAAAATATTCGACTATATGATACACTGACTCTATTTCAGCAAAAAAACCAAATTCGATAAATATTTTGAATGATTTTGGAATCTTTGTTTTTGAAAGAATTCAATTTTCTCAATAATTTTGTTTAATTTTGGTAGGCGAAAAACTTAAACTTCGATATGCTGACTATCGATAAACCACAATCAACATCGATTATGAATTATAAACAGAAATGTTTTTATTGAGTCTTAAAGTCTATAAAACTATATACCCAAATGATTAGAAAAACAAAGAAATTGGCTTAATCAAGTTAAAAATTCAAATTATGAATACTTTATTTTATATGGTCTTACAATTTATCCAATTACCATACATATGGATGTGTTCTTTGGGTTCCAATATATCAAGTTTCGATTAACACCAAGTAAGTGAATTTTAGGAATTTAAGTATCGAATCTCGAAAATAAATCTCAAATTACGCTTAGTATCTTCGGACAAATAAGTGCACTGCATGGTGTTCATCGTATTTGAGACACATAATGACGCAGAACCTTGAAAATTCTAGGAATCTTACGAAATCTTTTTGTGGATCGTTGCATTGATAAAGACTCCACTAGCTGTTTCAACAAACCACTTTATAATCTGATAATACGCTACGATAGAGCTCAGCGCGTTCCTCATGCGCATGGCGGTTATTTGGAAACCATTTTCCAAAATATTCTTCACAATGTGTCCCAGTTGACCTATCTTAATGGAATGCATCATTATACTACAGTGAGTATTCATCGTCCTCAAAAAAGAACTTCAAATCTTGTTGGAACTCCTTCTTCACGTGCGAAAATAGGATTGTCTGCTGGGGGTAGCTATTTCAACACTCACAAACTAGTACACATTGTACTAGTCATATTCCAGTAGCTTTATATTTTGCTTACTTTTTACAAACCAGCCGGCAAACGTTTAATACTATACGTAAAGAGTATTAAACATAAATAAAAATTTAAAGCTTAAAGTGTAAAAAAAAAAAAAAGAAAACCTATCTAAAAATCCGACGTATAAAATATTTTGATACTAACGCAGCGTGACAAATTTTTTGAGCCAGAAGCAAGGTACGTTCATTTGGGATTTCGTTGGGATTTTGAAAAAGTGGTCGAGTGCGCTCTGCCAGATGTCCATATGACTTGCCAAAGGGCTTAATAAACCCCAAACATAAGCGGCGGCATAAATCAATTAGCATTAAAAGAAAGCAGCCAAATGTGGCAACAAAAAGGAGTCCAAAGAGGGACCCAACTGGCGAAAAGGGGAAACAATTATTGTTATCCAGACGCATAAATAAAACCAAGCAAACACAGCAAACATACAACAAAAAAAAGTGCAAAGAAAAATGAGAGAAAGGACAAAGAGAAAAAAAAAACGAAAAGAGCGAAAGGCTCTTAATTGTATCAATTTAAGCATTTAAAATCAGCGGCAACAACAACAAATGACACATACCCAAAGAAAACAACAATGACAAATTTGTCAGGGCGGTATGCGACATGGGGATACCCTATACCACAGTTTGCTACATAGAAAAATTCAATTTCGACAAATAAAAAAATTGTAAAATATAAAAATCGCTTTAAGCAAAATGATTTTTAAAAATTTTACATTTCTTATTAATAGTTAAAAATTGTCATATTATATATTAAATATCAGATTTCATTTGAACTAATTCCAGAAAAAAATTAAATGAATATCATTGGCAATTTTTGACGATTATAATAATAATACAAAAGTTAGGAAAACATTTAGAGCTGGTAAAAATCGTAACTTTTTTGATTTTAAAAAATATTAAAAATAAGAATAAACTTTTAATGTAATGAGAAAAAAATTAGGCACGTAGAAAAGGAATACAGCCAAAAAATTCTGTTGAGGCTTTTTTTTTTTTTTTATTTCAAATATAACTAACAATAACAGTTTAACGATTTTTCACATATATTTAAAATACATGTAACGGTGCGAACTATTTCAAAACCAGTTACGTCCAACATTAACGTTCGCTAATTTTATTTTTGACATTGAGAGCTTTATTAAAGCTTTTCAGTAATATTCTAATTAAAACTAGGGGGCTTCGCACCCCAACCACCGTACGGTCTTCTTAATTCAATTCAGATCATCCAGATCATAATATCCCCTGCAATTTTCTTTATTTCCATAAAGTTCATTCCGTTCCATGCATAAATGCTCTAGTCGGTCTGCCGGAAGTTAAAATACCCTATACTTTTATCATAGCCAGAACTTTCTTCTGCTCCGATTCCCAATGCGCGGAAGAATAGCGTATGTATTGTTTCTTATATGGATCAATTCCAACTTCCTATAATTGAAAAACCATTTCTCCATTCTACATCCTCTTCTATCAAAGTTTCTTAGCTCTGACCTAACTATTTTTGTGTACACTTTCCGTTCACCGTCTCCTAATCCCCGCATAAATGTTGGAAAAAGAAAATTCCTGTGAATCACAATCTAAGATCATATCCACAGGTTGCTGTCCCTCTCCTGAAGCATAAATGGTGGAAAAAGAAAATTCCTGTGAATCACAATCTAAGACCATATCCACAGGTTGCTGTCCCTCTCCTGGAGCAAAAGCTGCTCCTCCTCTTTTGCCTTGATGTCTCTTTCTAACCGAAGAGCTGCATGCATATTATCTAGTTTTCTAACTATGTGTCTGTCTTCTGCTGCTGCAACTAACGGATTCAAGAATATATATATATATACTTTATGGCGTCTACCACACCTCCTTTTGCCCGTTACATATATTTGCACGAACTTAACATACTCTTTGTACTTTTAAGTACAGAGTATAATTATAAGCTAGCTTTGTATTTTTTAACTTTGTCTAAATAAAATGTTTTGGTTTATACTTTGACACAATTTGTATTTAGATTTACATATTATAAAACATAAGTACATACATATGTATATATTTCCGTATGTATAAAAAAAAAAAAAAAATATGTTCACTTACCTGCATAACGCATTCCTTTTTGTTGGATACAAAATACAAATTTGGTTATAATCCAATATTATTATGGCTTATTGTACTAAAATATTATTAAGTATAGATATAAATTTAAAAAAAAATAACACTGTTTACTTTCACATTAAAATATGCTTAATAAAAACAACACCAAAGCAAGACAGCCTGCTTTCTTTTTACATTAACTTTACGCGCCGCTTACACTTATTGCCTTTAATACACGATAATAAAAATACGATCAAAAAGAAATCAAAGAGAACAAGCTTTGCTCTTTGTTCTAATTACGCTCACTGCATGCGCACCTTTTCACAACCACGCACGATAGAGATGCAATTTCGGTCCGCCTTCCTTTTCCCACTCTTCATACACAATAATACGATCAAAAAGAAATCAAAGAGAGCAATCTTTGCTCTTTGCTCTAATTACACTCACTGCGCATAAAAAACAAAAACAATTTGCATGCAGCTGCATGCGCACCTTTTCACACCCACGCACGCTATATGCAATTTCGTTTGGCCTTCCTTTTCACACTCTTCATAGCCAACTTCAAGACGCATTTTATAAAATGTTAAAGTTAAAACTGATATTTAAATAATGGCGCTCATTTGCTAACAAATTCCAAATCTTGCTAATAATTGAATTAACCGGTTTGACGCATTTAAACACTTTTTTTAATTAAATAATATTAATTAATTATTAATAAAAGGGCAGCGCGTGAGCGGCCGCGTTTGTCGCGTAATTTACTTTTGCAGTGTCGGCGTTGCCAGCTGCTCAGTTTCCAACAAAAATAATAGTGCGCATATCTGGTAACGCTGCAAGAATATGTGCAAAGCAACAATATAACGATTCAAAACGAATTGTTTTAATTTGTAGCCTTTCTCAGACTTCCTATTCTATGTAAACCGAAAAAGTTTGAAAATCATTAAATATCAAAATTGCATATTGTTAGAAGTTTGAAAATTGTGAACTAGAGCAAATTTTAGAAAACTTATTTATTTTTATATTAAAAATTAAAAATAAAAATTATTGGCCCATTTTTATTTAAAAAATTTATAATAAGAGTTATTTCGCGATTTTTTAATAAAAATTGATATTTCATGATTTTTATTTTTATGTCAAAAAATAAGAGTAACTTTCCAATTTTAATGAAAAAAATCAATAAATAATAATTATTTCATAATTTACACAACATTTATAATAACCTATGTACCCTAGATTTACAGTGTATAGGGTAAAACAACAACAACAGGAACAACAATTAACAGGCGATGGTCCAGATGCTAAAGGCAACAACGCGCCCACATTTGTTACTTGTTTGCATTTTCTGCCATTTTGTTTTCGTTGTTCGTTTTGCTCCAGTATTTGTTGTTGTTGTTGTTGTTGTTTCTGCCGCTGTGGTAAAAGCAAAAGCAAAATAAAGCTTCAAATGTTAAGGCCGCATTTCCGTCAAGTGTGCGAAAGCGTAAGGAAACCAAATAAAATAAAAATAAAAATAAAAAATTAAATGAAATGAAAACCAGTAAAAAAAAAACACCACAAGACAGAAAGCAACAAAAAATCACTCTACTAATGAGGATGAGGATAAAAATTAACACATAGAAGAAGTCAGTTCAAAATATCATTAGATTATGAGGTGGAAAATCTCTTCACCCGAAGAGATAATAAATTAAGGGTTATTAAGCAATCCCAAAGGCTGTGGGCACGTCTGCAATGGAGCTACAACATGGAAATCTTCAACAAATTCCAAATTCCAGTCTTTTATGAACTATTTCAAAATTATTTAACCTAGTAGTGTAAACAAATTACAAACAAATTAATAAATTTCGATCATATTTGTTAACGATATCTTAAAGAAAATACGAACTGTACCCGAAACCGATTTTGATAAAATTTGGTACAGTGTTCGAAGCACTCTCAAAAACATACTTTTCAAATTTCTCGGCTTACAGTTCACTGACAGATTTACGGTTGTGGCTTTCGGGTTGAAACAAAGTTAAGAATCGTTTTTTTTTAGACCTCTTTTCCTACAAACTGCTCTAGAATTCAGCTATTTGTCTGTAAAGAAGTTACAGTCATCAAAAACGATGTGGACCACGAGTTGTTAAGTACATTGATGATGACGGGTTATGCCGGAAAGCAGCAGATATACGTACGAATGAAACTTTAGTGTTAAAGCTTAAGTAATTACAGTTTGAAGTAGTGCCAGTAAAAATGGATCCACACAATACGACGGCTGTACAGCAACAACAACATTAACAACAAATACCATGTCTAAAAGTTAACAAATTTCTGCTGAACACCCTAATAAAAAAGCAAAAACAACAGGGAGGACTACAACGTTGTTCATGTAACCATTAAGACTGTCCAATGCCATAAGCAACAACGACAACAAAATGTCGTATAGTCAATGCGTTGCTTTACTATCGGATACCCTATACCCGAAATCAATTAGTCCATCTACAACGCTTAATGCAGTGAAAACTGCTTGTAAGCAGCATAACAAGCAGTTTATTTAATGGTAATGGTTTATTCTGCTTGAGCACAATATTTACTTATTTTTTGGACAGTATTTTTATCTATCGTTCTACATCTACAACTTTATAATTGTGAATCGTGCTTTCTGCTGTATACCCTTTCAAAATCTTTGATCAAAGGTATTGAACCAACTTCTTAGGCAGAACGGTTCGTACCGGGAAACACGAATATTCTAACAATGCGTACCGAATCTTCAATTTAAAAGATATTATATTTCGTACTTCTACGAAAGACTTTGGTTTGCATATAGAAACAAAGACGTTTAAAAGAGATATTATAACATTACATTTGTTCCAAAATGCAAATACTAGTTAAAATAAATAACTAAGAGTAACAACAGTATAAAATATTTGTCAATTTTTCCAAAATATCTAGCTGCTTTTAAGAAGAATCTACTATACAATGAGTCGCGACAGATTCTTCAAGATACGGAAAGCATTCCATGTTTTTTTTCAAAATGACGTTACTGAAGCAGAAAAAAAAGCAAATGTCTAAGAGATCTTAGAATATTTAAAAATATAATAATTTAAAAAAACCCATACGCAGACACGGAAAATAATTGCGGATCGTTGGGAAAGGATGCAGATGAAAGGAAAAGCAGATGATGCCAATAAGATCGTCTTTGAGTCTTTCCATTGTACAATGCCAACTTTATCTTCAGGGCAAGAAAACTGTTCAAAAAGTTTCTTTTTCTAGAAGCTTATCCAATAATGGCAATGTGGTAAAGGACGTGTCGAAAAATACTTTGGACTCTTTTGGCAATGTTTGATCAAGACCGAGTCCGATTCTTTCCCCTTGAAGGGGCGTTGTTTAGCCTTGGTATATTTCAAAATCGAGAACAAACAATTGCGAATTGTATTAAGCACAAACCAATAAAAAGAAGGAGACGCATTGTGAAGGTCAGTTATACATACAAGATGAAGAATTTTAGCGCGTGACGTCACAAGATACTAATTGTGAGTTCGCATTATTTTGCTTAGTAAAAAGTGTTTTATTAATTAGTAAAAATTGGCAAAATATTTTGAGACAAAACTAATAACTCATTTAAGCTTAAGGCAATAGCAGCTTTATATAGCTTATACCTAAGGGAACGTAGCCATACTACGTGACCCAATTTTTACCCCCATCCCGCCGCCCGTCATTTATTCCTAGAGGATATTGACTACGCCCCTGTGACCAAGAGTGGTATTATGACGACTCCCCTCCCCAGCCTGAACGGGTCACGTTAATCTTGTTCATAATAATCGTAATTAAAAACTAAAAAGAAATATATAGGTAATTAGAATAAAAGTTTAACTCTGTAAATGTTAAAAACTTCAAAAAAGACAGTCAAGAAAAGAAATGTTGAATTAAATTAATACCATATATAAAATTTTGTTAAAAACTTTTTCCTTAAATTTGCTCAGAAATACATACATTTTTTTTTTTTTTGCAATATTTGCATTAATTTTTTCATTTATAAATTGTATCCAAAATTGTATACCGTTTTAATTAAAAAATATTTCTATGACCGAAAGTTCTCAAAAAATGAGTTGGTCACACTTGGATAGGGTATCAAAATACAGCAGCCTGTATGTGTGCGTGTGCGTGCGTGTGTGTGTGTGTGTGTATCTGTGTACGGCTGACTGGCTCTGAATTTGTCATTAACACGTAGATAGCTTTGTTGCCCGATTTTTCAGCTGCTCTGGCTCCAGCTCCAGCTCCGACTCTAGTTTCAGTTCCAGCCGCAGAGCCCAAACCAGAAACACCAAAAAAAAGTGACAAAACAAAAACAACAAAAACCAAGCAAACCAAATACACTTAAGCGCAAAGTAGCGACTTTTATGCGTATGTGCGTACGGCAAAGTATCCCCTTAATAGACCCATCCTATCCGCCGTGTTCCATCCACTTCAACACTACTCGCTCAAAAATCCTCTTTATTTCCCACGCCGCCCGCCCCCCCTTTGCTAACGTGTTGCTGTTGCTGCTGCTGCTGTTGTTGTCTTGCACAGATTTTCAAATTGAGTGCAGCCAGCAGGCATCAACAGAAATTCAATGCAGCAGGAAGCCTGCTCGTCGTCCTTTAGTCCCTTCGCCACATCAATGCATTGCCTCTATGCGCCTCATCAGCCTTCAGCTCTCTCTCTCTCTCTCTCAATGGCTTTGGATCTGCAGCTGCTGCTGCTGCTGCGGCTGCTCCTCCTGCTTCTGCCTTCGCCATGTTGTGGTTATTGTCATAACGGATATACCTACACTTAGAACAAAGCTATGTCCGCTTTATTTGGAAACGTCGAAGTTCTCATATCCTTTTTAATTGATAAAAAGCTGTTTGGAGAATCTCAAAATATTTCAATTCTTATTCATGAGTTCAAATGTTGTCTAGAATCTTGTTCTAAAAATTAACATTTGCAAAATATTTCAACGATGTTATTTGAGGAATTTTTACTCCTCTCTTTTTGCTTCAGAGCTAGGAACTAAATCCAATCTAAAGAATATCTTTAGTTTGGAATTGAATTTTTATCAAATCGATCTCTGATGGAGCTAACAAACAACATTTTTTACAAAATTCACAATATTTATCGAGTTATCGATAACTAAATTTATGCAGACTTTAATTTTCCAAAATATTTGAAGTAAACGAATAAAAATATTTAAATATATATATATTTTTTGCAATACAATTTTGAGTTTTAATAAAAAAAATTGAAAAAAATACGATTTCTTGAAGTTATTAGGCAATTTTTTTGAAATAAAATATATATTTGGTTTCGTTCAGAAATAAAAATGATTAATGTAGCTGAGCAGCATCCTTTAGCTTGGGAGAGTAAAAATAAGCACAAGACTCCAGATTTTTATAGATAATAGGCTAAAACTTCATACGAACGTTCTTTCAGACACATTATGGGAAATTTTCAATGTTCATTTTTTGCATAACATTTCTGTCATGATTAACAGTTAATAGTTCTTGAAATAGGACACGACTATCAATTGTACCTGCTAGATCTTCAAAAGTAATTCCTTGTCGTATCCGATGTTGGATTACTTATATCTATATAGTAGTTGTGAACATATTGAGTAAATCTTCAACAGCGACGATTTGAATTTGTATTCTTTCTTCTGTTCGTATGAACACGATGATCATCGCGAAAACATATTGAGACACAAGATTTTACTTAAGAGACCTAAAAATGTAATTTTATTCAAACAAAGCTAAGAATTTTGTCTGCACTTCTTGTCTTAATTATTTAAAAGGTGAGAATATTTAATAAAAATTTAAAAAGAAAATAGCTCAGTTAATATCACGAATATATTTTTAATTTTTGGGACAAACTTTTTTAATTAACATAATTTAGTTAATTACACTAGTTTACAAATTTAAGCGTCGTCGAGAAACACGAAAATGGCAAACTTTTTTCGAAACATGTTTTTTGGCACTTTTATCAGTTATTCCTCAATATCTTGTGAACAAAATTTTGTAACGACATGAAGGATTAGATCGAAAGGTATTGATGTGCTCTTTCCAGTGATATATCATAAGTATGTACAGATTAAGTAAAAATTATCAAAGTTACAGGCAACCAAAGTCGTAAAAAAGTTCCATAACATCTACAGTTCCTATTCGATTTCGAAGATCTTAGACTCGAAATATTCGAAAAAGAATTCTCTTTCAGCTTAAAACTTAACATAATTTTAAAAAAAAAATAAATTTTTCGTTAATAAAAAGCATACCGAAAATGTTTAATTTTGAAAAATGATGAAAATATCTCGAAAACGATGCTTAAGAAAAAAAAAAGTTTGCCATTTTCGTGTTTCTCGACGCCAAATTTCCATAAAAAACACTTTTTTTAGGAAGGTTCACTCGATGACCCTTAAATTTGTAAACTAGTGTAATCGATAAATTTCCAATTTAAGAATGTACTTACTATTTTTTCCCTTGGACCAAGGTTTTTGAGTTTACTTTCCTTTGGCTAAACAATGACACAATGTTTCTGTTTCAGCTGAAAAGATGTTTATATCTTACTCTGTTAATTTTAGTGGCTAGCTTTAAGCAAAACAAACATATTATAAAAAAGATGGCGTACGTTAAAGTCGGGCGCGGACGGGTTTGGGATACCCTGTACCACTGCTTGCAATAAAATCCGGTAAATTGCTTAAGAACACCAAAAGACATTTGATTGCCAAATTAGATTATGATAACTTCATAAACAACCAAAAACAGACGAATTTTTAATCAACAACTTTTTTTCGACCGATCGGCCCTATGAGAGCTATATGATATAGTCAACCGATTTTGATAAAATTTGCTACAGTGTTGAAGATCTCTAAAAAACTTCTGAATGCCAAATTTGGTTACAATATCTTCACAAACAAACGAAACACAACAAATTTTGTACAAAAAGCTTTTTTTTGACCGATTAGTCCTATGGGAGCTATATGATATAGTCAACCGATTTTGATCAAATTTGGTATAGTGCTTGTGAACTCTAAAAACTTCTTAATGCCAAATTTGGTTACAATATCTTCACAAACAAACGAAACACAACGAATTTTGTACAAAAAACAAATTTTCGGCCGATCGATCCTATGGGACCTATATGATATAGTCAACCGATTTTGATAAAATTTGGTACAGTGCTGGGGGTTTCTAAAAAACTACCGATTGCCAAATTTGGTTATGATATCTTCATAAACAAACGAATTATCCATCTAAAACTTTTGCTTTTTTTCGAGGTCCTCTGAAACACCCCTATGGGAGCTATATAATGTAGTCCCGATATCAAAAAAATAAAATAAACTTGTCTCCTATGGATTAATAAGGGATCTTATCTGAAAGTTTGGTTGCTCTAGCTCTTACCATCTCTGAGATCTAGGCGTTCATACGGACAGACGGACAGACGGACAGACGGACATGGGTATATCGACTTCTCTAGTCACTCTGATCATACTTTAGGTAACTTTGGGGGGTCTCCGACTTCTCCTTCTGTACGTTACATACATTTTCGGCTTGCACAAACACAATATACCCTTTGTACCATACGGTACAGGGTATAATAAAGCAAATTGTTAAACTTAAAAACTTTAGAAAGTGCTACTTTGGTAAAAATTATATTACTTACTAATACCTATAATTTATATTAATTTGAACCAATTTTACTATATAGCCAATCTAGCGGCAAACACGACAAAAGGTAGATGTTATATTATTTGTTGGGCTCATATGAGTCTACATATCAAATTTTTGGTTCCTACTTATTTATAAACAAAACTGCTTGATGCTTAGTATTTTTAAATAGAGAAAAGAACTTATAGACTTGTTATGTTTGAGTTAAAAAATCCTGAATCCGTCACAGGATACCTACCGACTATAAAGTCATAATGCTAATGATGAACTAAAGCAGTGGTCGGCACGGCCCAATCCCATGGGATTGGAGTTCACACGTACTGTGTTGTACACAAAACACATGCATGTGTGCGTGATTTTTGTACTGAACTACTCTCAGCTAATTCTCTGGCGTTGCCATGCTCTTGTTGCAAAGCAACAGACACGAAGTTGCTTGTGCATGACTTCGGCTCTTGCTTAGAGAGCGTGCTTGCTTTTTTACTCTCACAAAACTCAAGCGCTCCAGCATTAGTATGCCGTGGCTTTGGTGCTGTGTGGCAGAAAACACAAAATCAGTTTATGTTTAGTTGGCTGCAAGCTTAGATCGCGCTACGCAAATTATTGATTTTTCCATTCCTCTTTGAACATTTTGTCCTTTTTAAAATCAATAATTTGCGTATCGCGATCTAAGCTTGCAGCCAACTAAACATAAACTGATTTTGTGTTTTCTGCCACACAGCATCAAAGCCACGGCATATTAATGCTAGAGCGCTTTAGCGTTGAGAGAGCAAGCATGCTCTCTAAGCAAGAGCCGAAGTCATGAACAAGCAACTTCGTGTCTGTTGCTTTGCGACGTCAGCGTCGAAATACGTCACAGCGGCAGAAAATGTTCAATACAAGCGCAAAAAAAAAATGCATATGTATATTTTGCCGACCACTGAACTAAAGCATTGACACAACATCTCTGTACAACAGTCTCCTCGCATGGACAGGCTGAAGGACGAACATAGCTTAAGGGACTTTAAGGGTTCTTACTCGTAATTTTCTTGGTTTTACACAAACAATTTTTATTCGAACTGGACATCAAAAAAGTTGAAGCGCTCTCTTTACTTTGATTTGCTATTTTTTTTACATTTTTTGGAAATCTATCCACCCTGAGCGCTAGTGTGCTGCTAGGTGTTTCATTTTATAGCAGCTTTTTATAGGTTTGTGACTTGGCTAGAAGCTTTTGGCTGTGTCACGGCTAAGTGTCAAGCTTTCAAATGGCGTACAAGGCAATTTTCTTGAGTTAAAGATAGAACAAAAATACCTTGTAAATAAAAAACTGCAGCTATTTATATAGGTATGTAAATTAACTTTAATTTTAGGGTGAAAAAAATTAAGTTATTGAAGTAGAAGTGAATTATTAATTAACAGCATTAACCTTAACTATCCTTTTAATCTTTCTAGCTCAAACCTTATTGCTATGCCTCAGATCTTAGAATCCGACGTTTTACAATCATCTCTTATGTCCCTTTCCACGCCATTATCCGTTCTTTTCGGCACTTCTTTAAAATTTTCGTATCTTCCAGCCATCTGGGATCAATCCTTCATTCTGCGTTTTTATAAAAAAGTTTTCAAGTCGAATATTGAGAATTACCGAGGCCAAAAGTTTTTGAAAGAATTGTCACTTTACAATTGCAACACCACTGTCGTTCTTTAATATCTGACTCCCAACAACGTCGGTCCACCACTCTACTAACCTTTTAGAACTTTCTTCTCTTATTAACAAGACGTAATGTAAAATTATGGCATTTTACCGTTCTGTTCCTCATTTGGATTTGGCTGCTTACTCTATAGACTCCTCCTCCTCCTCCTTGGAACGTATCCTGAGTGTTTCAAACTTAAATTTTACAATCATATTTGCAATATTGTAAATAAAGCTAGAGGGGTTCTTGCTTTTATTAAGCGTTGGTCTGAAGCGTTTAACGACCCTTACACAACCAAACGTCTTTATATTTCTCTCGTCCGTTCAATTTTGGAATATTGTTTCTGCGTTTGGAGCCCTCAATACCACCTTTATCAGGACATGATTGAGTTCGTACAAAAGCAATTCCTCCTCTTCGCCCTTCGCGGCTTAAATTGGGATCCACTTATCCGACTGCCTCCATATTCTGACAGACTTCGCCTTATAAAGCCGTAGAACATGCCACGTTGTACTCTTCTTGCATAAGCTATTACTCGGCCTTATTGATTCTACTGAACTTCTTAATAAAGTTACATTTTGGTCGTACCTACCAGAGTTACTCGTAATTATCGC
The DNA here is from genome assembly GCA_949987675.1 of Chymomyza fuscimana. Taxonomy (NCBI): domain Eukaryota; kingdom Metazoa; phylum Arthropoda; class Insecta; order Diptera; family Drosophilidae; genus Chymomyza; species Chymomyza fuscimana. The sequence goes on along the minus strand of OX465090.1, from coordinate 64,293,283 downwards.
CCCATAGCCTTGCGACTTTGTAGATCTAACTTTGCTCTGCATGATCCTTTCCATGTCTTATGCTCTAATTATAATAGCCTTTTAAATTTCCTCTCTTTTGAACGGTCTACTCCTTTTATCACGTACTCTCTTTTAAGTCATCTTGACTTGCCTCTTCGAGCATCCATGACCAATTCTGTACTATGTATGAGGCACCTATTTGGTCGTTGATGCTCTTTTGGCTTTTTTTTTATTTTTATATATGTAATGTTTAATTTTTCTTTGGCCTTCCTTTCCTCTGGGCAGTTTCAGATGTGAGTCTGTGCATATCGCTAAAAAGTTCATCCACCGGCCTAGTGACGAGGCTTAGTTCTTATCTATCGTTTTTCCTTGTTTATTTTTCAATATTTCATCGACATTTTTCTTATAATTTAAGGCCAACCGTACTTTGTTGTAGCCCATTTAAAAATAAATAAAATAATATAGCTAAAATTTGCAGAATTGACGATTTTATGATCGGTCTAAGGAATAATAGTAAGGAAACACATATAACACTGCTTAAACGAAATTAGAGCAGCGTTTTTTTTAAAGTAGAGAATACTTTGAGCATTCTATAGAAAATGGATTCTCCCGCCGTGAAATTTTCATTTACCTCGAAGAAAAAGGGTCAAATATTAATGAAAATATTGGCATACCTACCTATAAATTATCACATACACAGAAGAGCATACTTACTCAAAAAAATAAAAGAATTGATTCTTGTATAAGTGAGTTCGATAAAAAATATTCCATCGCCTGCTCCAAAGGCCGCTGGTGGCTCACTCCCTAACCCATCTCCCCCTTACCATCTTAGTCTTAAGCTAGTTGTTTTTATATAAATTTAATACAATTATTACTATGCGTTGTTTTTTATATCTATTTCAAATGCAACCACATAAATACACTTATGTACATCTTTTAATCATTTAATTATCATTGTTATATATCTTAAAAAATTAGAATTATATATAAGAATTTTTATCACGAGCGCTCGACAAGAGACTGTGATTAGTTTTTATGTAATGTTTATACGAAATACATTGCAATCAAGTCCGATATATTTCTTACAAACTCCAAAAGATATTTCTTTGCCAAAGCTTACGATATTTTTATAAACAAACGAAACACAACGAATTTTGTGCAAAAAACGTTTTTTGACCGATCTGCCCTATTGGAGCTATATGATATAGTCAACCGATTTTGATAAAATTTGGTACAGTGATTGGGAACTCTAAAAAACTTTTGAGTGCCAAATTTGGTAACGATATCTTCATAAACAAACGAATTATTTATCTAAGACTTTTGGAGTTTTTCCGAGGTCCTGTGAAATACCCCTATGGGAGCTATATAATATATCCCCAATATCAAATATATAAAATAAACTTGCATCCCCTGACATAATAATGTATCTAATCTGAAAATTTGGTTGCTCTAGCTCTTACCATCTCTGAGATCTAGTCACCCCGATCATACTTTAGGTAACTTTGGGGGGGTCTCCGACGTCTCCTTCTGTGTGTCACATACATTTTCGGCTTGCACAAACTTAATATACCTTTTGTACCATACGGTACAGGGTATAAAAAAAAAAAAATGTTAAATACAAGTGTTTGTCTTGATTTAAATCAAATATAGTTTTTACTCCTGCAGTGACTAAATTTTCATAAATTTCATTTGTCAAAAATCTAAAATTTTCATCGTAAAAAAAAATCTACCTGCCCTGTGCAAAAAGCGGAGAATTTGTAGCAGTAAACGTGACATTAAACCTGTAGTTAAAGTTGGAAATTTCTGTCAAAATTACAAAATTAAAAATTCCTGTAATATAATTTATCACCACGGTATTCTCTGCCTGGCGTAAGAGGTCCCTAAAAGAGAACTAGTCAGATGCAGGCATACTTACCATCACATTGAGCCTGAGGCACATTTTTAACATCTTAAAGATCTTCCAAAGATCAGTGTATGCGATTGGTTACCGGGTCTGGAGACAACCGCCGGTGTAAAAGGAAAGTCCATAACTAACGAATATCCATACGCAAGTGCCAAAAACATCACCTTTTAACATCACCAACGAATGGGTCTCAGCGACGACATGATCCAGGATCGGAATGCCTGCAGACAAACGCTGAGATCGCATACCTACACCTCAGGAGGAGCATAAGTGAATCCGAAAAGAGGTAAACAAGGGTTTGGGAGAAGAAGAAACGTGACAACACCTGCACATGGTTCAAAATACACTACGGATAGCTTAACTTATTTGTTTTCCAATAAAACCGCGTTTCTTAAATTATAACAGCGTTAGATGATAAGAGCAAACTTCTATTCCCATACAATACAAAAATATATAGCGTTCACTACTTAATAGTAATAGCAATCAAAAAAAAAAGAAATATAAAAAGTGCAAATATTGCTTTTAAAAGCGTGGGTTTTAGTGAACTTATCGCTTAAACCGTTTGTGAATTATATCTTTTAAATCTTTTAAAAATGGTTGGTCATATCAGAATATTGCACATAAACTACTTGTGAATTATAAGCTAAAAAAAAAAATTTAACGGCTTGCGACTTATTGGCTACACAATCACAATTATGTCTATAAGACAGCTTTACATTTTTGAAATGCATTTGTTGTCATCAATCGGTTCAGAGCACTTTATATTGATTTTTTAGTGACTTGATGATGATCATGATTTATTTAATTTCTCCTAAGTGGAGCATAAGAGTAAAATCTTATTTCATGAATTAATGATTGAGTTCAACAGACAGATGTTTAAAAATTGCTTGTGAAATTATGAAGTTATTACCATTTTAACAAAAAAGATTAAAAGATATATAAGTTATATATTTATTAATAGTTTAAAATGTTTTGTAAAACAGCGACTTTTTTACCTCTGCATATCGCGGCATATGGCATATTAAAAATTTTTTGTTTAAAATTTATATTTCATATTTTAATCGGCCGAGTTTTGGAAAACGAATCCGAACATTTTTTGCGGATTCATTTTTAAACCAAATGTTTTGTTGCAAAAGGAATTGAAACGAATTGCCAAAATAGATTCCAAATTTTACGCATTTTAAATATTCTTAGATACTTTTTGTGCCAATTTCAAGTTTTACATTTATTGATATTTATTTTTTTTCTAATGCATCTAAAAAAATAAAATGCACAACTCAAAACGAATTGTTGGCCCACTGTCGTGCATAAAATATGGTTCATGTCTGGTAAAATATAAGATATCGACAGCTTAAATGTGAGAAACTTAAAAACGAAAACGAATAGAATTTGTTCGATTTCGTTTTGCGTATCTACAAAGAAAAAGGCTTTTGTGGAACAAAACAAGCAGCACGCGAAACCCCCTAGTTTCTTACATTATAAGCTTAAACAATTTTAAATATACACTTCGATAATATCTTAACGCTAATTTGATGGATAAAAAAATCATCAAGACTAATTTTATATTTCATATTCCTTTTTCTCATATTCTAATTATGCATTTTTTGCTGTTTTTGTTTTTGTTCTTTTTTTTGATTTGTTTTTGTGATTGCTGTTATTGATTTTGTTATTGTTTTAAGATAAGTTGGATTTTAATGAGCTTGTGCCCGTCACCCGCCAGCCCCTGGCAACCCCTGCTTAGGAGGGTAGCCACCCACAAATTGCATACAACAGTAGCGATAAGAATAAAAAACAAATTTATTGTGTTATTGATCCTTTTTATTTTGTAAAAGTTCACATGTGTTTTGTTTATATCGCAATTAGCAATTTTATTAGTATTGTTGTTGTTGTTGTTGTTGTTTTTTGTGGCATAGTGGGGTTACGGGAAGCTTCAGCCCATGCGCGACCAAAGTGACTGTAGCTTCTTCACAAACAGATTTCGGATTAGGATACGACAATTTAAAAGATTGCAGTTTTCTAAAATTAAATTCTAGTAAATAATTAGAGTAAAGGTGCCCGCTTTCTGACTCAATTTGAAGGCTCCAGCTATTTTGGTTTTCGAGAGTCTTCAGACCCACAGCCTGTGGCAAGTCTTCCACATCGCAGCGACAAAAAGCTGTCATTAAGTACCAGTTATTCAAAATTATAAAAGGATGAAAGAATTTCGGACCTCTTATACAAAATAATACATAACCTTAAGCAAGAATGATCGAGCCGATAGATATATAACCCTCTGCCCCAATTAGCACTGAGGTACTATAAGAGCTAGATCTGATATACCAAATGTCCTTGTTGCTCAATGTATCGGCCTTGCTCCGGAAAACGAATCCGAACATTTTATTCGGATTCGTTTTGAAACCGAATGTTTGGTGCTCCCGATTTCACCAAACCGAATTTTTCATGTGGTTTGAAATCGAATGTTTTGTGGCAAGAATTTGATTCCTCTGCAAATTGGCAAAATAGATTTAAAAAAGCACGCATTTTATACTGAAATAATTTTTTTAATATTCTTAGATAATATTTATGCCAACTTCAAGTTAGATAATTACTGAGAATTATTTTTAATTATTTTTTTCTGACTCAAGCAAAAAAAAGCTTGCACAACCAACACGAATTTTTTTTGTGCTCGTGCATGTGCACATATCATATACGAACACATGACCCATAAGTGCACCAGGGCTACCGCGTTATACAAAAAAAAAATGTTCTTTGCAACAAAAATAGCTAAATTGTGTTTAATATTTTGCTGTAATTCTATTTGAAAGATAGATTAATAATATGTACATATATATGTACAAGGCATTCCCATTTGGGATATCCCATTAGGAATTTTTTGTCATATCATGCGAAATTTTTTTGCATTCTGCGTAGATGTCTTAAAAACTGAAAATTCCGAATAAAGGCCCATACGCAAATTTCGCAAGGAATGACAAAACTTCATATAACAAAAAAATCCCAAATGGGATATCCTAAATGCTTTAATAAAGAATTAGCAATATTTCAATGCAAATAAAATATAAACAACATATAGTAATAAAAACGTTCAAAACTGCGACAACCATGTCAGCTGTTTTGTATCAAAAAACAATTATTTCGCGCCAACGCAACAGGAGAATTTTTCGGAAAAATAAGCGAAATATACGAATTTATCGAAAATAAATAGGGAAATATCGACAAAAAAATTCGTTTTCCGGAGCACGCCAAATCGAATCCGAATAAAATTGTTCGAGTTGGTTTTTTCGTTTTCCGGAGCACGGCTGATTCATTTAACAATTATTTTTCGTCTAATTAATTTAAAAGCATTAAGTGTAAAAATTAGTGTGACCAGAGTGCAGTTTGTTAGCAAATCATTTCGTATTGTAAAACTCAGGGACTCTGCCAAATGTTATTAAAATCAACAATAATTAAAAAAAAATTAAAAATGTCAGGTCGCTCAACAACAACAGCAACAACAACAAAAACTACCAGATTCATTGATTTAAATACTTTTCAGGTTCATTCACTCATTTGAATGGCATACAGCCAAAATACAGCAACAAAAAAACTCAATAACAATTGGTTAACGCTTTTGTTGTGATCCTTTAGCTTGTATAAGATGTATTAATAAAACATCAGTTCAATTAATGCACTTATTGATTTTTAATGACTTTATTAGTAATTAATTATTTGTTAACCTTAATGCGAGAAATTATTGAGAAACACAACAACAACACGAAACGAGAGAACTATGACTCGGCATAATGTGAAGGACAAGCCAAAGGAGTTTAAAGCTTTAAGCAAAATTCCAAACGCATCATTTAAGGGATTAGGATTAAATATTATTTTCAACAAAATATAAACATTTAAACGGCTATTAATAAATATTGCTTTGTTTTCTTCATAATGCTCATAATGACTTGCCAAACAATCTATATACAAAATTAATTGATATATAATTGATAAGCTGATGATACCTTTACTTATATTTTATTTTACAAATTTACTTTTTTATTGTAATTTTTTTGAGACTTAACAAAATTGTGACAGCTGTTGGTCTGACATATCAACAGCTAATCGGACAACAGCCCAATATTCAAAAATACCAAAAAAAACAGAATGAATTTTTATCAAAGAGACTACAACAACAACAATAGAAGCGGCAACAAACAAAAGCGCCAAACAAAAATAAAAATTGGGAAAATCTTACTTTTCGACATGTCGAATACAAAATACTCTAGATCTCTGAAGCAACTAAATTGTCTGATAAATTTACAAACGCTTCTTGAAATAAGTTTTTAAGAAGAGATAACAAATATTAAGATTTCTGTTCTGTCCATAGCGCCCAAAAAAAAATGTAAAAAAAGTGAATTTTTTATTTATTTTTTTACTTTTAAATTGATACTTTTTTCTTCACAAAAAAAATTACGATTTTTCACATAGAGAGCCAGATTGAAAATTTTTTTTTTTTTTAAATAGGTATATTTTTCTTTAATTTATGCAATTTTTTTAAAATTGTTATTTAAGGTTATTAGGTTAAGAGGAAATATTTTTTTATGTTTCAAATTAATGGCGACGTCAAAAAGCTGCAGCCGTAGAGGACTCTCCGAAAATTAGTCATGTACACATAGCTCTCTACAGGCGCCATTTTGTTTTTTATTGCTTTGGAAAAATTCATTTTTGTAGCTCAAATATTTATAGTATCGTCACTTATTTGGATTTCGAATAAAATAAAGTTTCTCCAAAAATTACCCAGTTGTTTTCCCTTAAAAACTTTAAAAGACTACCAAAAACTCGATTATTCAAAAACATCTTTCGAGTTCAATAATTTTTTTTAAGCCAGTCTTAAATTCGCATATTAAAAATAAACTCTTTTTCAAGTATGCAAACACTTTTAACAGCATTAAGTGTGTACACATTTCGAAATAATTAATTATTTTCAAGCAAAAGTCTGAAATCTGAAATATTCTCCCAGTTAAAAGAACGCAACAATGAGCTTAAGTACAATACCAAAGAGTATAAAAAAACAAATCATTTTTATTTATAATCGAATTTTTTTTCTTATAATTTATTTATTTATTTTGTTTTGTTTTTTTTTATTGTTGTTTTTATGTTTATTGTATGTGAAGGATGACAAAACAATTTGAACAATGCGCAGTGCGGCTGCCGATTAATCGATTTAGTTGATACTTTTTTTGTGCGTATTTTCCATTGTACGTCCATTATGCATAAGATATTCGATAAAGTATGCGCTGTAACCATTCCGCACTGCCAAATTAGTCGAAAACAACTCAAAATCAATTAAAACGAATTCCAAATCAAGCGGAAGCCTGTTTAAAAAAAAGCAAAGAGTAACGAAAAAACAGAACTAGAGAATCTTTTTTTTTTTTTTTTTTAATTAAGTCAGGTCCGTGGTAATTGCAGAGTCTATTATATACATAGTTTATGACGAATGTGAATATTAAAAGTGCTAAAGTGACAATAACCTGACAATGCCAATAATTGAATAAAAAACAACAAAAGCAATAATAATAATAAAATCAGAGAGATATGATGACGCCTTTTGTATACAAAGAAACTAATAATTCACGAGTTTCGTAATTGTAAGTAGCTCTGAATCGAATTAAGAGCACCTACCATTAAATATGTTTTCGATTATAGCTTTTTTTCTATGGCCTACGCTTCGATTTAATACCTAGAGTTTAAGTTATGTGACAATTTTTATTTTAAGATCTTAAGTATAAGCATCTTTTTTATAAAATTTTCAAATTTTCACAATTTTCCAACTGTATAATAGTTTTAAAATTTAAATAAAGGCAGGAATTTTGAATAATATTATTATGAAAATAAAATATAAAAACGAAATTTAATGTGATGTTCTAAAAAAATTAATTTTGAATAATCGAATAATATTCATTTATTTTACTTATTTTGTCACGGCTGCCAAGAAAAAAAAAATGGAGCGCTTAGATATTTTATTATTATTATTATTCACGAGGACTATTTTATATACTTCGTTTATTTAAAAAAAAAATAAATTATTTTCACGTGGTTGCTTGAATTTTCAAAATATTCAAAGCTGTGCCAGATTTTGATTTCGATTAAATAAATATCGCAAAAGTTTACTATACGAATAAAAATTAAAAATTCGTAAACGATAAAAAAAGTCCCCTACCTTATCCTCTTCACCTATTATTGCCTAATATTTCGTTTAATTTCATAATGTTACGGTTATTCAAGATAGCAAGCAATTTTGTGCATATTTGGTGCATCTGTTATTCAATCGAAATTTACAAAAATATTTATTTTTAAAAAATTGGCTTTTATATACATATGGCCGAAAATAAGTGAAGAGGGCCACTTTTTGATGATTTTTACGTAGCTCTGCAAGAGAGAATGTAACCACGTAAATTTGTACTGAAATATTGCGATTATTTATCGAGTTATCGATAACTGAATATAGGATTTTTCATTTTTAGACATGTCTTTGGCAAGCCATATCTCCTAAATGAATAAAGATATGGACGCTAATTTTTTGCCATTATAGATAAAGCATAGAAAGCATTTTCAACTTTAAGCATACAGTATATAAATAAATAAATAAATATTATATATATGTGCCTTATATACTACTTAATAAATCCTAGAGCTACAAATCAATATATACAAAACACCAAATAAAACTTTTGTTTTCCAATAGAGTGTACAGCGAATTGTGAGAGCTCTATTTTGAAATCTCACTCTTGCAATTAAAAAAAAAAAAACTTCTGAGAGCGCAACAGCATTGGAAAATGTTGCTAGCATGAGTGAGATAGCATAGTTACTCTCTTTCCATCGAATCTACTTCTTTCATTTCATATACAAAGCGTAGAAAGAGATCACGCAAATGCGTTCACTCAAAGTGTGTACACCAAATATTTGTACTATATTTTTGTTTTTTTGTGCATGGGTACACTGTACACTAAATTTGAGTACACTACAATGTATCTAGAAATGAATGCAGACTTGCAGATCTGTGTTGTTTGCTTTTGGATCTTAGTCTAGTTAGTCATGTCTTCACAAATGAATCTTTCTTTTAGTTCTAATTTTGTTTTGTGAATTTTGAATTCAATTCAATTATGCTAAGAAACCATAAAAAATATGCTTTGTATGTTGTAGGTTTTAACTGCTGGTTTTTTATCATATACATATTTATATGGAACACAACCCCAATACGCGGAATGGCGATACTTAAATTATCACGGATTTTGACAGCTTCGTGTTTATTGTTACATTTAAACCGTTTTGATCTTAGAATCTTTGCGGCAGTTGCTCCAATCAACGCCAAAAAACGAACAACTTTCCATTGATCAATCGTCTGGTCAGTCTATTTGTTATATGTAGTCTACAGTGTGGTTGTAGTTGTTATTGCTGCTTTAGTATTTTTATGATAGGCATAAATAATTTTGCACACATAAAATAAAAAATATAAAAATACCAATTTGCATTTCGTTTCACTTTGTATAGGCGACAGCAGCGCAGTCGACGTCAGCAGAGCGCAGCTGGGCACCCTGCAACGATTTTTATTGGTTTATTGGTGTAGGCGAGGTATATGAACCCTTTTTTTTTGGTTTTTAATACACATTATATTATTTTTTAATAGTTGTCTTTAAACCATTTAATGGTCTAGCTGCTTACAAGCGAGTTTTCTTATAGCCACAGCTGGGAAACCCCAAGCCCCTCGCCCATAGTCTTGGTTTGATAAACATCGTTGTTATAAATTAAAGCTGCCCTTATTATCATATTTGCTTAAAATTCTAAAAAACTAACAAAGCAAAACATTGCCAAACCATAATTAAGTTTATAATTATTGCAAAATATTAATTAATGGCACCATAAAAGATTAGATTTGGTTTTTAGAACAAGTTCATAAAAGCGGATTATATGCACATAATGAGATTTAATTAAGATACATAGCACAAATGTGTACCTACCTGCTTTAAAGTAAATATATAGTATATTCGATTCTTCCAAATGTATCTCTGATCCTATTATTGATCAGCATGTACATGTTATAGCCATATTTTTCAGCCACTATGAAAAGATCTCAGAGCCCACAAGAGCTAGCGATTCAAAGTTTTGACTAAAATGCGTGTTATCTGCAGACATACGAAATTTCCCGTGGGAGAATTTTCAGATTTTCCCAAATCTTTCTTTTTTTATTAGCCTCCGGAGTTACTGCCAAAAGCATTCAAATCCCCTTTACCCAGTTGCTACAGTCATCAAAATTCGTTGTGCTTTTTGAGATAGCAAAATCAAATCATTCGTAGATCGATTCGGTTCGTAGATCGGATTTTTTTACCCCATTCCAACTTGAAGGAACACTTATTATTAAAAGTACAAGGAATCCTCGGGAATAGTCGGCTTGTACGGAAAAGAAGAAAACATAAGCCGCTACTGGTATTGGTTGGCGAAGCAAGCAGGAGGCAAAGACCCCTTGTTTTAGTATGCCATATGAATTATTCTAAAAGTTGTTTATTTATTGAGTAGGAAAAAGCCGCCAATTCATGACTGAAAAACCAAAACTTGGAGCCTACACGTGTATCTAGGTACTGCATCTTATTTAGGTTAGTTTACACAAGCACAAGACATATACATACACATATGTATAAGTAAATAGGCAGATATATACATACATATATACAAAAATAGAGAGGAGCCTTTTTGCATAACTAAATGCCCAGCCTATGTTTATGTATGTACTTATGTATAAGTACATCTTTGTAGGGGTTTATATGTAGAATGAATGCTCTTAACTTTTGCCTTATTTTATGTATGACATTTTTATTTTTTGCCAACATTTTCGTTGTTTATATAATTTGTGTGTGTGTGTGTGTTGGTTTTTTTTTTTAAGTTGAGATGCGTTTGCGCTTTTTGCGGTCGCTTGGCTATGTTAATGACACTTACAAAATGCGCCTCGCCAGAAGCACCCTCCTGCCCTGTCCTTAGCCCGCCCCGCTTACTTCATGCTGCGCCCCTGCTGGCCAGATCTTCAGACTCAGACATACACAAAAAAACAGACGTGCCACATGAGTCTGTGTGTGTGTGTGTGTGTGTATGTGTGTGTGGCGCCTCCAACTATATAAAACAACAGCAACAACAACAACGACAACGATGAATTTGTGTGGCATTAACATTAGTAGCTGTTTGCCTATCTAAGTGCCACGCCCAGCCGCCCACTAATGCCACATTTGCAATTAAATTACTCGAAAAAAAGCGTGTAAATGGCCACTGAATGGAGCGCAATCCCCTTGTATCCCACTACGAGCCTCATCAGTGCCGGCTGCCTTCCCGCCCTGCTGCTCAACAGGCTCTGGTATGTTTTCATATACCCTTTATCCACCAGGACTATTGGCATTACAGATTTGTGATAGACCTTAAATTGCTTTTTGGAACAACGTTGCTTAGCAATTAAGACGAGAATAGTCCGTATATCTTTTACCAAAAGATGTACTAAGAATACGACGCCGAGATCTAAAAAAGGATATCCATCAGAGAACTTTTCCCTCCACGCGCAATAAGATACACCATACAATAAGAACAGACTCTGCCTCCTGTCATAAGAACTCCAAATGTAAAGATTGTCTTTTCCAGCTCTTATAATCTCCGAGTCTTACATACAGACAGCCTAATGAACGGATATGTCTAGAATTATTTCATTTATCCGTCTTGAAGGTAGGCTTGAGGTTCTCCAGCAGTCTCTGTCTCTCTTTATGAAACCCCTTTCCTTAAGGTTTTTCACAATAATACAAAAATCTAAATAAATGCAAGGTATCCCATTGTCGGCCAGCGCCTCGACAGATTTCAATTTTTTTACAACACTATTTCGTTTACTCTATCTACATATAATTCAACTAGGTGGTTGACGTTTTCAAGTTGGGCCAACGGGGCGTATGTGTAATGTGCTTTAGCTACTGCTTCTCCTGATTCTTGCCTCTTAAGCATGCCAATCTGCGCGTGTGTGTGTGTGTGCGTGTGTGTGTTTGTGTGTATTAAGTCACTTGGTTCATTAATAGCCGCCAAGTAGTTTAATTACATGGCAGTCTGCACATGAAGCCCGCCCCAAGGCTTTGCCCAATGCTCTGCTCCAGCCTAACCCCATTCCAAAGATTTTGCCCGGTCTCTGGTCTGTCCAACTAGCTGCACTGGCTTGCCAGCCATAGCACACAGCCTTTTGCCTTTTGCCTTTTGCCCCATCATAATCAGGAAATTTTGATTTTAAACGTGCTCGGCTTTTGATTTATATGAAATTTAAAATGGGCCATTCAGTCAGTTCGTCAATCAGTCAATACGTCAATCTAAGCTATGCGACAGCTCGCTCTGTTTACATATTCATGTTCGGGGCACGCACACAAATACGCACACACGCTCTCCAACACACACACACACACATGTGTTAGTCATCATGAAGCATTTTGGCATTGGCTTTGCCTTTTTATTTTGCTTTTATTTTATTTAATTTTTTGCTGGTACTTTCTGGGGAAATTTACTCAGCATTTCCACAAACACATGCTGCGCTCTCTCTACAGTTCTCTCTGTCACGCTTTCTTTCTCTCTCTCCTGGCAACGTATTTCTGAACATTGCACTGTTAATTTGAGAGAGCGCACATAACAGTGGTCTCTCTTGCATGTCCTGCGCAGTGTGCACAAGCATAAAATCAGCTGTTAAACAATGCTGCCAAACAATTATCGCTAAAACAACTGTTATACAGCACATATGTTTGTGGCAAGTCTAAAAAGCGGAATATTTAAGCTAAATATATTTAATAATGTATCATTATTCCTAATATATGAGAAAGTAATTTAAGCGCAAGAGACAAAAGCAAATCACCCACACTCGTGCACACGCCTTTAATTATTTCAATATTATTAGTAGGAGGTACCAATCATAAAAGAAACTGGCGGGCAGTCAACCTACCTCATGCACATTCGCAACAAGACTAAAAAATTGGCGAGTACCAAAGAGCGAACACGGCAGCATTACGCCACCTTATAAGACATATACCAGCTCCTCTTCTTCTACCTGTGCAACCTTATGCAGCATTCACACTGCTCGACTGCAAAAGCGCGCCACTAAACGTTGCAGCAAAAATTTTACCACTAGCCTGCTCTTTGTTTTTAACACTAAGCTCGCCGTACTATTTTTTAAATTAAAAAAAATAGACGACCAACGTTGACGACTTTAAGATACCCTGCACTACATTATTGCAACGCATTTAACATATGTGCGTAATAAGAAAGCTTGTATTTTATTTATTATTATAGTGACCACGGCGCTATATTTAAAATTGAAAAATGAATGATTATTAAAAAATAATTTAAAAATATTGTATCGTCAGAGACTCAAACCAACGATTTCAAGCTTCAAGGCAAAGACTCTAAAATCTTAATTTGGAAGAAAAAGTATTGAGTTCTCTTCTCAACTAACTCAGCTACACTGAAGCGTCTCGAACTCTGGCCTCTCGAATACTACATTACGATTATTTTCAATATTTATTATTCGATTATAGTGAGGCCGAAAATATTTTTATTTCGCGTTTTTTATCCTTAAAAACTAAAGCTGTGAATTTTTTTTGCCGACATTTCCATTTTTATTTTCGAAAAACTCGTATATTTCTCTTATTTTTCCAATAAATTCTAATGTTGTGTTAACGCGAAATTATTTTTGTTTGATACCTTTTTATTACTATATGTTGTTTACATTTCATTTTCATTAAAATTTTGCTAGTTCTTTATTATTCCATCTTTTAAATAAAATTACACCAAAATATTATTGTACCAACAATATTTATTGAAATTAAACACAACTCAAAATAATTATTAATAAAGATATAACTTTAAGTTGGCATAAATATAATCTTAGAATGTGAAATGAATAATATTAAAAATATTATTTCAGTATAAAAATTATGCGTTCTTATACCTATTTGCCCGATATGTTTTAATTCCTCTTGCAACAAAACATTCGGTTTCAAACCACATGAAAAACTCGATTTGCTGGGAGCACCAAACATTCGGTTTCAAAATGAATCCGAATAAAATCTTCGGACTCGTTTTCAGCAGCCCGAGCGAAGAATCTTGATCTCAAATCTCAAGATTGCTTTTCATAATCTTCCAGGTCTAGGCGTTCATATAGATGCAGGCCTTACCACTTTTCGTCCAAAAACTGCATTAAGTAAAATACAGGGTATGTATTTATATATGCCGACTATATTCTATTCAGTCCTTAATTGTTAGATCGCACATTCCAGACATAAACAATAAACTGGTTTCATATTTCTTGAACGAAGAAGATTTTACAATCCCGATTTCGGCCAGTTGCTAGTCCTTACAAATTTTAATGCGAGATTTTGGAAAGCAGCTTGACAATCAGATATAGGTTTATCTTGAGTTCAATGAACTATTAGTTTGCCATGACGCTGTGTTGCAAGATTTTAACCATAACCAAAACTTTCCAAGTGTTCACATACCTGTAGAAAAAGTTTTAGCCACGGCTAGCAAAAGTCAATTACAAATGGTTAACGCAGCTCTTCTTATCTAAAGCCCCAAGTCACGATTCTAATTTGCAAAACTTGCCAGCAGCCCAAACAACGTCAGCCAATGACAACAATAGGCTAAGTTTTCGGTTAAGCGACAACCCGAAATCGATCTATTGATTTCATATTCAGCACTCAAAGTGGACGACATAAATCAAAATCTGGTTTGGCCAAAATACGACATAAATAAGCCCATTGTCAGTGTGACGTAGCGCCAATGGTCTAATGTCTTGCTGCTTCGAGGTATCCAAGACGAAGAAACTTTTGCGGAAATAGCTAAATCTTTTACTGGCCTACCACTTCGCCACTTCACCACTAAAGTAGTAAAGTAGATCCTAAGAGCAAAATGATTTATCAAACATTCAACAATTAGCATACAAGGCACTTGGACCACTGCCCACACAGACTGACCAATGGACTAGCTCTGGAAAGACTACGAACACAACGACTACGATTGCGTATGTGTATAGGGTGCATTCCTGGACAAGCCATGACCAAGGCGTTCAACTACTTGGCCAGTGTCTGGTCCAGGGTCGGATTATAGCATGGGCCGCTGTTGTGCCCCACATGAAAGTATTTAGGTTTGGAAGAATTATAAAAATAGCGGACAAACTATCCAAACTAATAACACTTAAATTTGAAATTAAGCTTTTAAAATAAGGTTCTTCGGTTTTTTATTTTACCAACACTACTTTGTTGGGCCAACTAATTCTAGGAGCGCCCAGTAGCGATAACAATATTTTGTAATATATAGAGCCCCACTTTATCCCCGAGCCTTCACATATTTTGATGCGGCCCTGGTCTGCCCTAAAAAAAAAACTTGCTGCAATGCTCCAAGTGCAAAATTGTTATTGAAAAAAAAAGAGTAATTTTAATCAGTCGATGTAGTGATCGACTCTGGGATACCCTGTACTTAATATCTGCATTATGTTTGTTTGAAAAGGTGCGGCTAGGGGTAAGAGTAGGGACATGGGTATGTTGTTTTTTTTTTTTTTCGTGAGCGATATAAAATTTTTCCTATGTCTTTTCAAGTTTTTAAATGAACTTGAAAATTTTTAGTATAGTCACAGTATATAGCCCTTTTGATAAGGCTTGGAGTCTCTATTTCTTTTGTCTTGGAAACGGATCTAGGTGTTTATAGAGACAAACATGATGCAATCGTAATCCGAAATCAATAATACGCACGACCCTATGCCTATAGAGGGTATAGTTTATAATCTCCAAGTTACAAATATCATAACGTCAGACGTATGCTCTTCTATGAAGTAGGTGTACTTAACGCATAATACTATGCCGAAGAGTGAGAGAGCGCTAATGAAATAAAAAACCTCTACGCATGCGCACTCACTCATTTAACGCCGCTTCCTTTGCATACCAAACGCGCATGTGCAGCGCAGCGGCGCACAAGCGCAGCAGCGCACAGTGGTCGAAACGGTAGCTAGCTGACTTAAATTAATTCAATTTGTAAACATAAAATTTAAATTTTATTTTTTTTAATAAATATCTTTAAGCACACAATTAAGTTTAGCTGTAAAATTCGAAACAACTTATGGCGGCATGGTCCTATTAGCAAACAAATGTTTTTAATGAACTCCGACTTTAAAAAATTCACTTAGTTGCTTTTATGGAATTATTATTGTTATGGTGTATTTCAATCGTGAAATCTGTACAACTTTTCAATACAAAAAAAAAACTTTTTAAAGTTGCTAATGAAGTTAGTAGCGCCGCAAAATGAATAAATTGAAAAGTATGGCACTTGGCTCGGCTTTTTGCATAGTAATAGAAAACACAAAATTTTTTAAGTTTCTCTTTTTAATTTATTAAACAATTTTTTTTTATATTTTTTTTTATTTTCTCAGTGTTTTTATGGGTAATTAATTTTTTTTTGTTTACATTTTTTTTAATATGTATACAAAATCTTAAAATATGTTTTTTTTTTTGTTTTTTTAAAGATAATTATTTATGGGTAATTTTATATATAATAAATAATATAAATAAATAAATCAATAAACAAAAATATAAGAAATGTTTCATAATTCTGCTGCAAGCAGTTGTACGCTTTCGTCTAAATCAACATTATTTTTGGAGAACCGTGACTTAGTTTTAGATATTTTTAAAGGGTCCTACGATATTAGGTTAGGTTAGGTAGTACCGGTTGACCCCTGGGGGGGAGTCACTGGTGTACAAAGCACGCTAGTCGTCAATTATATGCGTGTGCTTGGCAAACGCCAGAAGCCTTTGAGGTGCCCTATCGGCTGCCTCTTCCAGAGAGGTAAGCCATGGTTTTCCTAGGTATTTGAGTCTCGATGTACAGAGGGCAGGGCAGCTGCATATGAGGTGCTCCAGAGTCTCTTTGACGTCTGTCTCCCTACATTTCCTGCATTCATCGTTGTTGGTAATGCCTAGCTTCTTAGCGTGGGTTGCTGTCAGGCAATGACCAGAGAGTATGCCCCTACGATATTAGCAAACCGTGAAACAAATCTTTCATAGTGTGCGCTTTTGGATCGCACGACCAGTATTCGTATTTAAAGGTGTAGGAAAAACGTGAGTTTCATCAAGCCATTCTTCTATTACATTTTGAAGTAATTTCTTTATGAAATTGCCCAATTGTTTTTTAATTTTTTTTTGTTTTCCTCTTTACCGTACTTTTTGCTATTATTTGTGAAGTAAACACTTCATTTTTAATAAAATTTTTCTTGTTTTGAGTTATCTGCCCGTGCTGAACTTCAATCACCACGTGATTTTGCTTTGACATGTTGCAACAAAAAAAAACAAAATTTTTGAAATACCGGCAAAAAGTGGCAGCTGATATTTAATAATTGGCATTCACGATACATAGTACTAACAAAAAAGCCAAGAATCCAACCGAATTCACCCGCCCTTATGTTACTTTTACTCTAAAGAAGTTTATAGTACATGAGGGTATACAATATAACGAATAGGGTTTTTAAACGACTAAATACCACAAGTCGCAAACATCTATTTTTGATTAAATACATGCCTTAAACTTTTTATTCCATTTAACATTTTTTTTTTTTTTTTTAATTGAAATTAAACTATTCGAAAATGCCAGAACAAATTCTCACACATGATATTACGAATGCTAAGTTTGACGGCGCGAATTCGAAGAGTTAAGCAAAACAATCTTCAAAATTTACTTTTGCGGCGCTAGGAACTTCATTAGCACCACTGTGCGGTGTGATACTTTTCCAGATGTCTAAGAGTAGCGAATTTGTACTTTCTGATAAATTACATTAATGGTAAACTAATGCTAGCTAAATCGAACATATTGACCACTGTGCGTCGAGTAGGAAGACGACTCAAGAAGTTGCGCGCAGCTACGACGCTCACATCGACAGAGGCAGCGACGCACAGGCGAAGCTCTTGGAAAGCAATGCCAATTTACAAAAAAAAAAAAAAAAAGTCAAAGCCAGAGCAGAAGCCGCAGTGACTGCCAACCAGGCGCTCAAGCACTCAAGTCGTCAAGCCGTCCAGTCCTCCAGTCTTCAACTTGTCAAGACGCCAACGTATCAATAATTAAAAAAAAAATAAAAACAAAAAGAAAAAAAGACTGGACTCGGAAGCGTATTTCTTTCGTTTTGGTTGTCGCTGTCGTTGTTGTTGTCTTCTTTTTTTGTTGTTATTGTTGTAATCGTATTTACTTAACGTGTTGTTGTTGCGGTTTCGGGAACACACTCAAAGTCGTTGAAATTCGAGCGCAAAGCGACAAACGAACTCAGAACGTTGCCGCTGCGCAAACGCAAAGCACGCGCCCCACACACATTTAGTCCACTCCAGAGACTCAGTTCGAATTCTGTCCAGAGATCGTTACCACGAAAGACGCGTCTACACCTAGATCTAGCTCTGGTTAGAAGCAGCAACAGATCCTACGAGAAATCCCATAAAACATGTGTGTGTGTGCGTGTGTGTGAAATTGTATTTCCGTGTCGGTGTGTCTGTGTTAGTGACGCCAACTAGAAAAAAAAAATATCACACATAAACTGTATGCATCCCTAGCATATTATATAATTTTTTTTTTTATTTTTTATACAAGTGCTGGAAAAATTTTGTGCGCGAAAATTTAAAAATTCCAAACCAGAAATAGTCGAAAAAAGGTAAAAAAAAAACGAAATATTTTGAAATTAATTACTAAGTGAATATATAACAGTTGCTAAATTTTAAAACATTTCAAAATTTAATTAAGTAAAAGTTCTGAAATATAAAATGTTTTTAAAATACATTTTTTTTTAATCAAAGTTATATTGTTTGCAAATAATAAAAAAAACAAAACGTCTGTTCTTAAAGTATTCATTTTTTAATATATTATAGTAGCTTAAAAATTTATTTTTATTTTTTATTCAATTTAATAAATAAATACAAAAAAAAACAGTACCAAAACAATTGTCAATGTGTGCATGTGTTTCGAATCTTCGAATATTTTTGAAAAACGAATTATTTTCCATTAACTGAGTTCTAAAAAATGGAGTTAATGGTTTTTTTTATAAAAAATATTGTGAATAATAATCTGACTCAAATTGGAGATTTAATTAGCGAAAAGTTTTGTATTAAAATTATGATAGTCCAAAAAATAAATGATGAAGTGCACCCATTTTGGAAAACATTCAATATATGTACTTATTTTTTCGGCATTAGACTCTAATTTTTTAACCTAACAAAGCAGCTGTTCTTTTGCAAAAGTTTTTTATTTTTTTTTTTTAAGTTAAGCCACAGTGCTGTCATTTCGTTAAATCGATATTTTACGATTTTAATATATTTTAAAAAAAAATTGCAATTTTTCAAAGTATTCTAAAAATTTGTAATGCACGGGAAAAATGCTATTTGCAAAAAAGCTATATTTGTGTCCTTTAATCTTGAATATCTTAAGACAGGGCCATCGTTCTAATTTTCTAGACTATATATTAACAATAATAAACTTGTGCGTTTTGAGGAACTTAATTTTTCATTATTATTAATAAATGATAAGAAATTTCGAAATCTATTTTTTTTTACTTATGTCAAAATACTTTTGTCCACTATTGTATCTTTTCATTCCGAAGAGTTATGTTAGTTAAATTTTTTGCCACTATTAAGATTACCAAATATTTTTTTTTTAGTCTAACTTAAAATTCCAAAGAATTTTTGAGTTCTATTTTTTTTATTATTAACTTTTTACGTTAATGCGGGTTGAAATTATATAAAAATATATCATATCTTAATATTAATTTAAGTTTCAAAAATAATTATATGTTTACTTTTTTTAATTTGATAGTCGATACTTTTTATCGATTTTTTAATCACATTTAAAAAAACTTCATCTTTTAAAAAAATGTTTTTTTTTATCGTTTAAATAATCAACAAAAATAAAAAAAAAACGAAATTTTTCAACATGCTCCACTTTTAAAGCATTTATTTTTTATTTTATTTTTTTAATGACAGCTTGGCATAATAGCCCCTATATAAACCCAAGGGCGTTCGCTTCAAAATAAGTGTTGAAAATGAACACTTTTATAAAATAATCACATATAATTATAATTTTAATTGAAATTTCTGGCTGCCTCTGGAAATCAGTTAAGCACATAAGTTATATACAAAAATATATGTTTAAAGGCAAAAGTAACTGCCAACTTTTTAGCTTGTATAAAATTTCTGTAGAAATTCGATCTAGACAAAAGTTAAAGTTAATTTTATTTTGTGTTTTTTTTTTTTGTTTCTTTTATAAAACATTGCTGGATTTATTTTTTTTTTTTTTTTTTTTGTCAAAAGTGTTCAAAGTCAACGTATTACGGGAACACTTGCGGCATACTAAAGAGGCTATTGGATGGTCATCGGACAAACCTCTCGGTACATTGCATTTAACAACAAAAACAACAATATCGTTTATGTACTCACGTTTATGCACACACGCACACTCATACTTATAAATAGAATCCGCTATGCATATGAGTATAGACAGAGAGAGAGAGAGAGAGAGAGAGTGTACAGAGTTTTATGCTCTTTTTACTATGGTTCTATATGAATGCACTCAAAATGGAGTTCAGCCAACACGAAATGAATCAATGTAATAAAAAAAAATGTCAGAATGATAACAATCGAACTAGTCTGCTCTCAGACTCAGACTATCTATCTCACAGACTACCTCAGACTATCTCTATACGAACTCTAAATCAATTGTCAAATCACCATATCGTCGAAATCTCTGAGTGTTCATGCAACAAAGCTGGGAACTCGCGGATTACACGGAGTGTTTATATATTAAATTTTAATAAAAAAAAAAGAAACATTTTCTGTAATTTACTCTTGTTTAAAGGATTTTACAATATACTTTTTTATATACATATATAAACAAATTTACATTGACGAATTGATGTTCTAAATTAGGGATCGCAAATTAGAGTTATGGGGTTGAAAAAAATCAAAGCGAAAAAAGTGCCTTGGATGAAAGTGAAAGCCACTATATATAATTTTTCTTTTTTTGAAAGGACTATCCGAAATAAGTATAAATTCTTATTTTAAATTTTTTTCAAAAAAATTAAGCGTACCTCTTTTTTTTTACTTTAAAAATAAAAATTCTGATAAAATATTAAATTTTATATTCAAATAATTTAATATTATTTCATAATTTTTATTTTTAATTTAATATTTAAATAATAATAATTTTATAATTAAATAATTTAATATTATTTCATCATTTTTTTTTAAAGTCAAAAAATATGAGTTATGCAATTTTGATGAAAATAATCAAAAATTAATAATTATTTAATGATTTTTATTCAAAAAATGATAAGAGTTGCAATCCCTGTTCTAGACACAATTTTTAGCAAAATGAATAGTTTTTTCAAAATATTTTTAAAATAATTTTCTTAAATTTTTTTTGATTTACATTTTTGTACCAAATCAATGTGATAATCACAACATACAACATAAATAAGCAATGTCGACAGCTCATATTAAAAAAAGCTTTGATTTAATCAGCCGGGAAATACGCAGCTCGAAATATTTCGCACGGAATGACATAACTTCATATTAAAAAAAAGTCCCAAATCTTTTTAAAACATAACACAATTTTTATGAACTTTTGTTTTACCTATGCATCAATCCTTTTCAAAATCGTTGAAGTCAGTTTTTTGGTTTTTATCCGGCTAGAACCTTTAAAATTTTAATTTTATTTTTAAAAATTCCATTTTGAATTTTAACTAAATTGCTAGCCAGCTAGTGAACAATTTTTGTTAAATAATAATAAATGTGAAAGCAAATAGTCTACTCTCCGGCGCGGCGAAAAAATTTCAATATTAGATTCGTGATAAGCGACCCCGAAAAACCTATATTTGCATACCCAACTCGAATTATAGGCAAAAAAATGAATTTTTTTAGGTTTACGGCGGCCATTCTAAGTCCGCCATTTTGAAATTGTAATATCAAATTCGTGTTTAGCGACCCCGAAAACCCATATTTGCATACCCAACTCGAATTATAAACAAAAAAATGATTTTGAAAAACTATTACGATACTAATAATCAACTATCTCAAAACTATCTAAATAACGTAAAACAGGGGTTGCAATAAAGTTTTTCTGAGAATAAGATTAAAAATAGTGTTTTTAAAATATAACGTGGATT
The DNA here is from genome assembly GCA_949987675.1 of Chymomyza fuscimana. Classification (NCBI taxonomy): domain Eukaryota; kingdom Metazoa; phylum Arthropoda; class Insecta; order Diptera; family Drosophilidae; genus Chymomyza; species Chymomyza fuscimana. The sequence goes on along the minus strand of OX465090.1, from coordinate 64,271,174 downwards.
TATCTTAAAAATTGAAGTGTGAGGGTGGTGGGATGGCCGGTTTGGCAGAGAATGTGCCATATCAATATAGTAGGTATATTATCGATTTTTTAGGCTCAGGATGAAGTCAATTTTTGTTAGAATTTTGTATAATTTTGTAATTTTTTTAAATCTGCTAGTTAAGCATGTTTCCGAACCAAAGCATTGCATCGGTAAGCTAGCTATAACTTTGAGATACTTCTAATAAAAATAACGTCCAGATTGTCAAGAAATTTTGGTTAGAGCAGCTTACTTCAAATAATAGATTTAGATTAACCCTAAAAGTTTATACTATCTAAACAGTTTTATAAAATACTAAAATGAAAAAATATTAAAATGATAAATTGGTACTCATAAAAATATTTTGCATTTATTCTAGTATTTATTAAGTATACCTACAATATAGCTTTAGTTATACCAATAGTTAATTTTGTAAAATTATTAATATTGAGGATTGATTGATAAGGACTCAACAATGTCCGTTTTTCCGCATAAACATCAAAATCTGGGAAAGATGTCCATTATTCTTCAACAGGATATTGTTAGGGACTAGATTTGAAAAAAAGAAGCCAAGCAAAAGAGCATCGTTGACCGAATGGATATTTCAGAATATCATCGAGTGCAACGACCCCAAATAATTATCATTGAAAACGGTTCGGAAATTTAAAAGTTCGTTGGAATTAATAAGTCCGAGCTGGAGGGTAAAAACAGCACCATGGCATATTGCAAGATTTTTTGGGGCATGTCTTATGGCCAGATTGGTCCCCTATGACTAAATAGCTCCGTCTTATCTGGGGCCATCTGGTTTTTCGGCCATTAAGGCAAATAATGTGAATGCCAGGTTCTGGATGACTTATTTTCGCTCCATGTTGCCAAAAAGGCAAGGAAATGGGTTAGTGTGACCGTAACTCTTTTATCAAAGAATGGCAAAGTTCGGTGCTCGTTTTGTAAAGTGCATTTAATAGTCGTATATTAGTATGCAATATGCTGACTACGATTTGTTTATTTTGTTCAGTTTGGTGTGGATTTTATGTGCCGAAGCTCCTCAGTTCATTTGTGCATTTCAATTAGCTTTTTTTTTCTTTTTAATTGTTCAGTGTGTACAAAACAATAAAAAAAAAAAAAAATTAATTAAACAACATATTTATTTGATCACTGACTCAAACGAAGTTAAGCTGAAAAATAAAAATACTTCGTGGATACTCGTAGTTGGCAAATTTTAGTAGTTAATCATTAATCATGAATCATGAATAAAACTTATGGAGCAGTATGACGATTTCGATTGGATTTTATTGGAAAATTGTTTAATTTATGTATGTCACGTGCGTCTGGGGCCAAAGTATGGCAGCCCTCTTTTTTGGTATGCATTTTTTAAAAGAAAGCAAAAGTTTGGGGTTTTTTTTATGGGTTAAGCACTTAAAGTAGTTTCGTCATAGGGCAAGACTTTTAGAGAATTACGCAAGAGCAAACGTTTTTACTTTCTTGAAAAATAAAAGTTTCTAGACGGCTTAGTTGTCCATTTAAATATCAAAGATGCACAAAAACGATTAGTAATTAATTTTTGGATACGACAATGAATCGCTTTAGTACCCAGCTGCACCACCCGGAATCGAAGCTGTTAAAGCCTTTTGCTTCTCACGCTTGTTCGACAAAAATTAAATGCAATAAATTTTCGCAATAGAAATTCAAAAACGGAAATATTTCGGCAATGTATCAATAAATAAAAAAAGTAAAAGAAAAAAATCAGCCTTTAGTTGATACACCATATACATACGTACCATTAATTAAGTTTATGCAAATTCAGATACAATTGTAGCTCAGTGTTATTTATTTGCGGTTCTTGGCCGCAAGAAAATCCAATCCATTGACAATTGACACATTGACACATTTCTACCTTGAAAGAGCAGCGAACAAATGTTAAATATATATTCGTATATATACATACTACATGTGGTATATATGTATATATACATATATCGTGCATTAACTTTATTTTTGATCGGTACGTCAATTGGCCAAAACCAAAGTCATTGGTATTTTATTTGACCGTTTGATTTCATTATAAATTTACGCATGTTTGATGAATATATCGAATGTATTGATTGTATTCATGTACAACTTGAATACGTGAGTTGTATTGCCAATATAATATAGTACATAGATCGATTATATAGCTCAAACATACCTTGCTACATTTATAGTGTGATCTTTAAATGGATTGGAAACGAACTACAGACCTACGCCTTGACCCATAAGTAAATAAGTTTATATATGAAAGCAAAAATATATAATATGACAGTAGGATACACTGCCATCCACTTATCCTAAAAGAAATTAATTTTTTGAAACAATTTGATGCTTTGAGAATTGATGAACTACGGCTGCTTTGTGTAAATATCAAGGTTTTTTTGTTTATAAGGCTCACATAAGTTCACTTATCAAAAATGGTGTCTACAGCTTGCTTATTAAGTCTACAAGAGACGGTATTGAAGTTTATAAGTAATCCCTAATAGTTGTAGGTTCTTGACTCACAACAGTATCAGTAAGGAAGATATTGTTGCAGAAGCTTGTAAAGCTAAGAAAATATTTCTTGTAAACTAAAACTTTGAATATCTTGAGCCACGATCATGATACTCATCGTATCTTTAGAAATTTCTTACAAAGTGCAACCTTGAGCATTTATAGCTACTTTTTACTTACCTATTATAATTCCATTCCGAAAGTTTTTTCTTATTTATCAGTATTACAAGGTGCCCGGTACTTTGGTGATCATTGGAAGCGCCACCATCAAAATTAGCATACTTTCTCTATTATAGTGCTACAAAATTTTTAATTTTATATTTTGAGAAAAAGACAGATCTAAAATTAAAACAGAATATTAAAAAAATACTTTAAGAAATTGTAAACTTACTTTAAGTTCAAAGTTTCGTCTTTCATTTTTTTCAAATATATTTATTCATTTATGAGGTGTGATTTAAAACTGGTCTGTCTACCAGGTATCGATATCCCGATAAATAATTAACATTTTGCAATATTGGCAAGTACCTTGATAACATATATTAAAATTATCAAAAAATCGAAGAGATCAATTTAAAAGGATTTAAAGTACACTTTATTCATTTTTACTCATATGCTGTAAAGTGTAGTAGAAGCCCTGCATTTGTACGAACTTATTATACCTTCGCTAAAATCTGAGATACTTTTAAATTTCAAAATTCTTCAAATTTTGTACTTAACTTTGACTTTTAACTTTATTTTATATTCAAAACCCAAATAGCTGACGATATTATACATATTTTGAGCTACAAACATAAATTTTCCCAAAGTAATAAAAAACAAAATGGCGCCTGTAGAAAGCTACGAGAGGCCTCCACGGCTGCAGCTTTTTGACGTCGCCATGGATCTGAAACAAACAAAAAATTTCCTCCTCTATGGACCAAAAGCAAGTGAAGCACGTAGAGATTTTCAAAAATGCAAATTTTAAAAAAATTGGCATAAATGTGAAAAAAAAATCATGAAAAATGAAAATAATATAAAAATTTCAAATCGATCGGATAAACATTTGAAAAAAAAGTAGTTTCGAGAAAAACCCCGACCGCACGCTTATAAGTGGGGGAACATTTTTTTTTTTAAACCACTTCGGTACACAATTGTCTACCAATTTGGCTAAAAAAAAAAAACGATTTTCTGCAGATTCTACACTGGTGTTAACCCTTAATGTAGGCTCCAAACTAGAGCACACAAATTTAAATAAAATATATCCGATAACCAAAAAAAAAATATTTTGAACTAGTTTCCCATAAAATTATATAAGAGGTCCAAATCTAAAACGTATAGATTAGCTATATTGCAGGTAACTTTGGAGAGCCGCTGGCGTCACCTTCTCTATGTGACGTATACTCTAACTTATGGTCAGCTGGTCACACTGAATTCAATAGAACTACATTGTATTGGCTTGTTGCGCTGATTTTATAAAAATTGCCCGAAACGCTGCACCACCCTGCTGTATACCTGTAAACAGACAATTGGGTCATTCAAATCTGGGTCATTCTGCGCCTACGCGCAACTCAAAAATTCCTGACAAAATCTTTAAAGATAGTTTATGCAAGCCATTAAATTAATATGTTGAAGCTATTAGTTTTACAATTTACAAAATTTCCTAAGCCAGAAACTTACAAGCCACGTTAAAATCAAAATCAAATGCATATTTATCAAAAACACGACGACTACGACGCATATTAATAAGTTTCTTCTTCTTTTCGCCAAATCTATTGTAAATGCAAATAACTATCGTATCTCGAAGACACATATCGTAAATTGATCAAAAGAATGTAGATTATGCGAAATCTTTCTCTTTTTTCTTGCAGCTCTTGTGTATATTTTGTTATTGTGGCCCAATTAGTGAACCGGCGTCTAGTTTTTCGATTTTGGTTTTTGTCTTTGGGCTCGATGCGTAATTAAGTTCGAAAAGAAGTTGATAAAGAAATGAAATACGAATTGTAGCTAGTATGCTAAGATACCATTTTTATAGCAATTTGCCAATCATTTGGCTGTTTTTGGCCTCCGAATGGATCATCTTTGTTTTTTTTTGTTTTTTTGTGTATGGGCGGAGATTGCTGGGCTTGGTATTTTTTTTTTTTTTTTTTGTTCAAAGTGCAAAACAATTTGTCAAGCGGCTAAACAAATCTTGATCTGTACAATGGGATTACAGTGGCTGCCCCGCCTATACTCGACAGTACCCAAATGGTACTATACGAGTTTGCCTTATAAGCAGTTTTCTTTGGAACTCCATCAAACAATCCGTACAAGCCTCTCAAGCTTTGGTTACGATTTTACGCTTGCATAAATTTAGTGCAACTTAATTAGGCGTAAAGTACTTGATTCTCAATTGGATCAGGTGCAGAAGCTGCAGAAATCAATAAACCCAGAGCTGTACTGCACTGCCTGCCCTCCTTCTGACTCCGGCACTGTGTTAAATGAGCGTGTTGCATGCTACGCAGAAATCGCACAAAAGCCAGCAGCCCATTGAGTCAGAGCAGCCAAAGCGGTGAAGAGGGGGGAAGCATGGAGCACGGGGCTAGAGTAGTTGTAGAAACCGCATTAAAAACCAAGTCAAGTAAGCGATTAAGCTCCAAAAATGCCGACAGCCTGCAGAGTACAAAAATATACTAAAACGAATACACAAAAAACAAGTGGGTTGCCTAAGGTCGAGATATCCCAACTATCAAATACCCTAAACACTTGCAAAATTTGTAAGTATGTACTTTTAAGTGACCCGTCTGTCCGTTTTTCTAAACGTCTAGATCTTGGAAATGATAAGAGAGCTAGAACAACCAAATTTTCGGATAATGTCCGGGAGAAAACGTTTTTTTTATTTTTTCGATATCGGGCTTTAATTATACAGCTCCCAAAGGAGCATTACAGAATACCTCGAAACAAAATTAAAATGTTTAGAGACACGATATCGTAAGCAAATTGGAGTTAGAAATATTTTTAGAGTTCCCAAGCATATATATGAAAAAAAGTTATTTAGAGCACAATACGTTTGTTAATAAAGATATCGTAACCAAAATCGACAATCAACAGTATTTTGTACTATATTCGGTCAATTGGATCTAAATCGGTTATTTTATTTATTTGTCTGTTGTAAAGGGTATCTAAAAGTTGTCAGCATTCGACTTAGGTTCAAGCATAATTTGTTTTCATGCTAGAGTCCAGTTTTAAAGTTCTGCAGCTAACTGGAGAATAAAACAAAAAGTAAACAAAAAAAATTTGATTTTTTCATCTTTGCATTATCCATAACATGTTTTTGCGCTAATTTAATGTAACCCTTACACATTGGCAATAGGGTATTAAAAAAAACGTTGCCCACGCTTAGTTAGACGTTACCGAACTTCGACTAGAAGCGAGCCTATATGATATTTAAAATTTCCTAGCAACTATGTTATACTCTATAACTTGAGCTACCAAACTGCCAACTTGAGTAAAACTAAAACAAACGGCCGTGCTGCGGAAAACGAATCCGCACATTTTATTCGGATTCGTTTTGCAACCAAATGTTTGTTGCTCCCAATTTCACCAAAACAAATCTTTCATGTGGTTTCAAACTGAATGTTTTGTTGCAAGAGGAATTAAAACGAATAGGCAAAATAGGTTTCAAAAATTACGCATTTTATACTGAAATAATTTTTTAAATATGCCAACTTAAACTTAAAAACTTAAATTTCCAAATACCGCACCAGTAACGATTTTGAAGAGATCAAAACCAAAGTTTAAATAAAATTAACCACTATTTTAAAAAAGTTCGTATAGAGTTAAAAGAACAAATTTTTCAAAATCAAGTTTTTGTCATAACTTTCTGAATTCCTTAAGAAGATCTGTTCTTATCTGCAAGCGTACCAAAAAAAATTCAAATTGCATCGATTATTTAGATACCGTCAAGTTCTTTGTTTATGAATTTCGTTAAACACTTATATTTTGCAGATTTGGAGATTTACTTTTTGGAACTGCTGCAGAAATCTATAAATTGTTTGGCCTTAGATTTTGTTTGAAAATACAGATCTTGCTAATAGATTTCTAATTTGAATCTCTAAATCTAATTGAGATTCGCTGGACGAATGTATATGTCGCAAAAGAATTACTTTTAGGTGAAATTCGGTTGAAAGAGATTTCAATCACACAACTCAATATTTCTGCTTTGACAAAAGTCTCTTTTGGCCGATTTTAAACAGGAATCTACTCGCGTGCCAGACATCTCTTTATGAAAATTGAAGGCAACCCATGTAGACTGATCTGGCACATATCGGTGTATACGGCTTATATATTATGGCGGTTTTAGGGTGGTCCAAAACATGTTTTGATTGCTATTTAGTTGCAACTCGCTTCAAAACGATTTTTGTCACACTCCCCAATATCTAAGTTGCTTGGGAGAAAAAAAAACTCTTTCAATTTCAGTGATCGTCGCATTTCTTCAAAGCGTTTTCATAAAAATCAATGAAAATCCATAGAGACTTATTTTTTTATCTTTATCTTAGCTTAAAAATATTATTATTGTATTGAAGCCCCGTTTAAAATAGATTTCCACCATACTCCCCAGCACCTGAGAGCAAAAAAATTTATAGCGCTCTTTTTTTTTATTATAACTTTCGGCCGTATGTTTTAATAGGTGCAATGAAAACTGCTCCAAAAAAAATAATTTTTTTTAATACTTTCGACATAAATCTTTAATTCGAGATTTGTGGACCACAGTATAGATTCCAACACGCCTTGCAGCCCTGGTTCAAACTTAATACAACATTTGACTTACCATATGCAGTGTATTTAAATTAAGTAAACGTTAAACAAAAATTACCAAAAATACATACAAGTTAAGTAAATGCCTCGGGCATGCAGAAAATGCAAAATAAAATAATAAAAAAATTAAAAAGGGGCAAAAAAAAAAAAAACACAGACGTCCTTGCGAACCAAAGGCAACACTCCATAAAACATTTATCATAAAATTTGACTTGGACAGACTTGGCCCAATTAAAATGTACAACATAAAAGCAAGATTTAAAATACGAAAATAAAAATTAAAAGAAGAAAATGGAAGTAAAAATAAAAATAAAAATAAAAATAAAGCATGGCAAAAAATAAAATTAAGTTGTAAATTAAGTCAATTGCCTGAAGAAGTTCACGCGACGCCTACGTCCCGTACAATGCCTTCCGGACTTTTGACTCATTGCCTTTTCTGTTGTTGGCACACATATTATGTTGTTTGTTTACTTTGGTCACACTGGCAGGGCTTATATTGTATAATTGGCAGAGGGCTTATTTGCATATTATGCAAAATTTTATTGCCCATTAAAAATGTAATTTTATTTAGGACTTGTACTTGCTGTACAGGGTCCAAAAAGTTACGTAAAATATTGCAAGTAAAATGTTGTTGCCAGCGCCATATTTTCAGAGTTCCCCTAGCAGTAACCAGTTTATAATTTTCAAAACAATAAAGCTACTTCTTACGCCTGCAAGTTGTAGTGAAATAATTGTTGATCCTATTCTAGGATCAGATCTTATATAAATATTGACGCCAATTAATTGCGCATGCCGTACTCAGTGTTCCGAACAAAATAAACAAAACAGTGTTGCCCTATGACTTTCTGCAAAAATATGAGCAACTTAATTTGGAAAGCGAAATAAATGCCTAGTGGGAAACATTTCTTACAAAGCCATTTATGATTTATTATCAGTCATTTATGGAACAAGTGACGCTCCAACTAACCAAATAAAGTATTAAAATTATTCGACATCATATGAAAATGTTTTAGAGAAAACAGCCGATTTCTTTACCATGGTCTACAACTGAAAACATGGCACGAAATTTATACATTTAAGGCCTGTACCGAGCCCTAAGAAATCTTTCACTCTCTGCTTTAGCCAAATACTCTGCCGTACGCGCTGAGCGCGTAATTTTTTAAAAAATCATATAAATAATAGAAATTCCACAAAATTCATGTTTTAATTTAGCACTTGTAAACGTTGAGCATATAAAATAAAAAACCAGCTGATTTCATTGTGATCGTTTTAAGTTCAATCAGAAATAGCAAACAGTGCTGCCCATTTCTGAGCAATTGATAGCTAGATGGCGTCCGCAGTTTATGCTAGATGGCGCCAGTTGCAACTACACATATGTTGTTTAAGCGCTAAAAACAAAAAGTTATTATAAAAATCAGCTGTTATAGGAACAACAACAGGTCAAATAAGTGAAACGTCCCAAGTTGAGTTCAGGTGCCAAATATTTAGGTGGCCTTCCACTTTCTGTATTATAGCTATTTTTTTGCTCGTTTGTAAAAGATAAATTCCTGCACATTCACTATTTGTTGTGGTGCTACTGCTGGCGCCACCTATAGTACATGTCAATTGCTGAAAAAAAAAGAATGGGCAGCACTGGTAGTTAACAAGGCTGCGTACCAGACGGCAGAATTCTTTGCACTCAGAATTTTGATAGCACTTTTTTTTTACAATATCGAAGGTATATCATATATATCCAATACGGAGAAACAAAAAATGTATATTTCTTTTTTTTTTATTCAGATATTGTAACCAATTTTGAAACAAAAATTTTTTGCAATAGCGAAGTCAAGCGAAATAGGTTCATGCTGGTACAGGGCATCTTCAAGTCGTTACTTTAGTATTGTTATGCACACCAAATACAGCTCTAAAATAAATTGGTTCTCAAATTTTTGAGGCATAGACCGAGTTGACCCTTTTTTTCGCTGTCAATACTAAGTGGGCTAGTTTTTATTTGGAACAAAACCCCAATAAATGCAATTAATATTATAAATTTTGTAAAACTCTAATATGTATGCTTGCTGCCTCATAGATTTCTTGGTTAGCTCATCACTCATGCAAAATTTATGCAAAAATGTATCAAATTTAGAAATCATCGAATCATCGGCAGTTAAGGCTTATTAAGAAAGCACTCGACTGGTTGTTGTTGTTGTTGTTGTTGGAGCCGTTGAGAAGTCAATGGCCAATAATCAAAACAAAAACATATATATGTATATCAATTTATTTATTTTTTTTCATTTCTTTAGCAGAATCGATCGATCGATTTGTTATACAAATATGTACACAATATGATGTGATCCATTATAGGTTGAACTTAAAAGTTCTTACATTAAAGCGTTTTAATGAGATTAAGCATATTTTTAGCTCAGGCGCCACGCCCTGCTTCCAAGAGGGGCTGGACCAGCTGTATCAAAGCTATCAAAACTAAATTTTATAAAAAATAAAAAACCCGTTTGGAACCAGCTACAGGGCTATCACGGAATTGCCTCAGGGCTGTGGTAAACGGCAAAGGTGCGTAAACTAGATGATACAACAACAAAAGCAACCCAGGCATTGACATTTTTTTGTGCTCTGCTCTGACAAGCTACGAAACAAGCCCAGCAGAAAAAGATATAAGTTGTAGATACTACGTTGGGAATTGGGATGGAACACGAAAAAAAACAAAAAAAAACAAAAAAAACAAACAAACCAAACAGGGTTACTGACGTTGAGTCCAAAAGTCGATCAGGTGGACGTCCTTGCAAGCTGATGCACGTATCAGGCAGGCTATGAGCACAGTGGAGCAATGATTAAATTGGTTTTATCTTTCGGAACTCTTAAAGCGAGCCAGATGCCTCTATATACACTGAAGAAACAAAACAACACTGAAATAGCCCTCGATTCAGAAAATATATTAATATTTAATTTTTATTTTTCATTTTAAGGCTAGTACGCAGCAAACTTCATATAAAAAAAACAGTACCAAAATGCTTAGCCCAAGAATTTTACTCTTTGGTACGCAGTTGCAGTGCTGCCCATTTTTTTGTGAAATTGACATGTAGATGGCGCTATCAAAAGCATCAACTGTTCTCTTTTAGCGCTAAAAACAAAAAATAAAAATAAAATTTATAATAAATATAAGAGTTATTGCTCGATTTTTATTTGAAAAATTTATATTTAATATTTATTTTTTACTTAAAAATATTTTTTATATAAAGGCCAGTATGCAGCTTTGTAAAAAGTCGTGAAAAAAAGTGCTACTAATTTTGTGCGCAAAAAAAATTGAGTGCGTTGAGTTTGCGACCAAACAGTGCTGTCCATTTCTGGGCAATTGGCATGTAGGTGGCGCCACTAACAATAGATGGCGCCAGCAAAAACAAACAAAAAGTAAATATAAAAATCAGTTGTACAAAATAATAAAAAGTAAAAAAAAGGAAACGCCAACAGAAAACATTACTTGCTATGTATTTGTTTGAAAAAAAAAAAAAACACGCCAAGAGCAGGCAAAACTCAAGAAAAACTGGAGTATGTCGGTAAACTCATATTTAATACGGAAGCGTAAGATTTTGTGGAGATGTACGAATTTGGAAGTGAATTAATATTGCAATTCAACAATTCACATTTGTCGTACCTAAAATTTTTTGTTCAATGCCATGGTACAGAATCCGGCAGCATTTTCGAAGAATTTGCACCGATCCCCAAACGACAATTTTCTGCTCTTTAGTAAAATTTGTGCATCAATTTTGCCTACGCGACATTGTTTCTGCTATCAAAATAATTTGCTGCGCATTAATGTTTTATTTTTAGCGCTAAAACAGAAAAGCCAATGTTTTTGCTGGCGCCATCTACATGTCAATTGCCAAAAAATGGGCAGCACTGCAGCTGCGTACCAAAGAACAAAATTCTTAGCGCTAAGATTTTAAATTTTTTTTTATATGAAGTTTTGCGAACTGGCCTTAAATTAGAAATTACAATAGTGGCCAAAAGTATTTTGACACAAGTAAAAAAAAATTGATTTGGAAATTTCTTATGATTTATTAATTATATAGCTTTTAGTTCATTTTTTTTGAGAATAATGATAAAATAAGCTCCTCAAAACGCATAAGCCTAATATTGTTAATATTATAGTTAAGAAAATTGTAACGTTTTTTCATAAATGTTAGTGGACAAAATTATTTTGACAAAACAAAATAGTTTAAATAAAATAGATTAAATAAAATTAATAATAAAAAGTAAACCTTCCTTTGACGTCAGAGACCTTTTGCAAAAGTTCAGGAATTGATTTTACCAATTTTTACAATGCTTCCTGTAAAATATCTTTCCAACGCCTTTTTTCTTTAACAATTATCTCTTCTCGCGATCTTGTTCAATTTAGGCACCACTTTTTTTGATTTTATGGGCTGATGAATATTAAACTTTTCTATTAAAAAAAAAAAAAGTCAAAAAAAATCTATTCTGTTAAGATACAAGCTTTGAGATAGCCAATTAAATGTGCTGACTACTCTCAAAAAATTGGATCATATGGGCATTGTGTCATGAAGCATTATCCTGTACGATAATAAAGGATTGTCCAATGACTTTGCAACCGGAAGTGGAAGCCCGGTCATTTAGGATGTGTAAATATTTGTCTATATTCATTGTGCTATCAATTGCTACTGAATCGTCCAAGCAAATGAAGCTTAACCGTACTCAAAAGATAACGAGCCTCCACCATGTACCCATACAGGCAATGGTTTTTTACAAACATTCTTTAATTACCTTCCATAAACTTTACATATCAATAATTTGTGTTCCCAAAACGATCGTGCCTTGTTTTTAAACTATTTAGAAGAATTGTACGAGCTACAAAGGTAGTAAAACTGGCCGCCATTCATTGTCTTCTATCTTTTTTTTCTACTAATTAATGTTTTATGCTGTTTATTGAATTCAATTGGAAATTGAATACCATTGGCATACCATTTTAAAATTTAGAATTGGCCGATAATTTTGCGAAATTCTATATTTATGCAGAATTAATCGTTTCTGGCCCACTGTGCTTGACAAGGCCAAGAACCCGTTTGCCAAATGCATTCGAATTTATTGCATACAAAACCTTGCACTTATGATCTCTGAACCTCTTTATATGTCTACCTTTTTCTGCCTTCTAGAGAGCCGACAGCATTGGCAAGATTTAAAAGTGATCCTGCCCCCAACCATGTATCCAGTTCTAGTCGCTTTGGTAAGTAAACACATATTATATTATTTTATATGTGTATTTTAATAAAAGATACATGTGCCTCTAGGCCGCTGTGCTGCCCACAGTTTGGGCCCATGGCCGGCTTATGGATCCGCCGGCACGCAATGCCATGTGGCGCTTTGGCTATCCCAATCCAGTCAACTATAATGACAACGAGCTCTTCTGTGGTGGCTATGCAGTGCAATGGGAGCAAAACAGCGGTCGTTGCGGGGTGTGCGGCGATGCCTATCATGTCAAGGCACCGAGACCGCATGAGGCAGGCGGAGAGTATGCCAAGGGCATCATTTCACGTTACTATACAGCTGGCCAGGAGATCGATGTGGAGGTGGAGCTGACGGCCAATCATTACGGACGCTTTGAGATGTATCTGTGTCCCAACAACAATCCGCGCCAGGAAGCCACACAAGCCTGCTTTGATCGCTATCCATTGTACATTTCGGGCAGCCGGGAACATCGTTTTCTCATACCAAGGGATACCAAGAAAAAGGATATATTCCGCTATCGCGTGCGTCTGCCGCCCTATGTAACGTGCACCCAATGTGTGCTGCAGTGGACCTACTATACGGCCAATATGTGGGGCACCTGCACCAATGGCACCGAAGCCGTTGGCTGCGGCAAGGCGGGTATGCACGTAAAACGTTCGCTGTTCCAAAATACATTTTAATCTAAGAATTTGTTTTTGATTTTTGCAGAAACTTTTAGAAATTGCGCAGATATTGCCATCATCTCGAATACGGGAGGCGGTGTGCCGCCCATATTTGTTAATAATAAGTCACCATATCTGCTCTACTACAGGGACTATCGGGCACCCGAGGACAACAATGTGTTCCCATTGATAGTGCGGTAAGTAACTGCCATAAGCAGCTTGAACTGCTTGCTGCTTGAACTGCTTGCTGCTTACACTGCCCAACACTAACACTTAGTAACTTGTATAAATCAATTTCCGCTTCCGCACAAGTTTTTAAAAATCGCTTTACTTTTAGCAATCGCTCTGCAGATTAAGTTTAATTAAATGGATTAATCTATGGAAAATCGTAGAGCTAAACCTAATGCTTAAGACAATTAATGGTTGTGGGTAAAAACTTTAAAATTTAAGCCTTTTGCTGTAAAATAAAAAAGTGCTTAAATAAACTTGCAAAACGCTGCAAACAAGCATAAGCATTATGTATATCAATAATTAACTGAAACGGTCAAGTACGCAGGTGAATTGGTTTTTATTTATTAAGTTGCTTTCAATTATAATCGTTGGTGCTTAGAAAACTCATAATGACATATACTGTTCCCTGGGACGTGCACTCACTAGACCAAGCACAGAAAACCACTAAACCATTATAAATTTTATTGTTACAATTGAAATTTGAACTTAATTTAGTAGGCACGCATAAGAATCATAAGAATCAGCTGGTGACGGCAACGCCAAAATTCTTACAATTTACCACAATGTATTTCCGGATAGGTTAGGCCCATGATAAGACAGACAAATACAAATACCTGTGCCATGCCCACCAATATAGTCTTTGTTAGACGTCGCATCTTTGATTGTACTGCTGACGCCGCTGGCGCCATCATGCGGCCATCGGCGCAACTTTGCCGTTTAATTTTTAAGCTGCACCGCTTGCGCTGCTTGTTCACAATAACTTCGCACTGCTTAAATTGCTGTGTCGGCACTGCTTTCGCTATGGGCAGCGAGCAAGTGGGAAACTCGTACGAAATATGCTTGTGTATTAGCTGCGACAAATCTTCGCCTGACTCCTCTGATTTTATTAGTCGGCTTAACGTGTCCGGTTCAGCTGCTTGCGGGGAGTCTTTGAGCGGGCGCAACTGCTTTAGCAAAACGTTTGGATTTTTCTTTAGCTTTCGATACGAAGTGGGACGCAACTCGCAGCTCTGCTGCCGTTTACCGATGGCCAGATAAAAGTTCTCCAAGTCATCAGCAGACTTTAAATCGTTCAGTGTCTTAGTCTCAATGCGAAATTCCCTAATGAAACCGTAACAGCGCAGTGCTGCACAAATATGCGCCTTCTGTTCCAACTGGATGAGCTCTAGCTCATAGCGAAAGCCCAGACACGTTATGGCCACCAGTTCGAAACTAACGTTGGCTTTCGTTGAGCGCGGCATTAGATAGACACTGGAATTGTTTGGCCTTAGATTACTGGTCTGCATGCAGGTCTCCAGCTTTTCACTCAACTCTTGTTGCGTTGACAGATTCTCATTGGCGGCCGCCTGATCTTGCATTGCATTTTCATTTTGTTGCAGTGCATTCTTTGACGACGCCTCCTCTGGCGGCAGCATGGCATCCTCAAACAGCTCAACGCTATCCAGCTTTGTCTGGCCTAAAGCAGTCTCCAGCGGCACCGCAACTTGTTCGTCCACTTGCGTCACATTATGCACTGTATCCGAAGAATCTTCCATGGATCTCGGCGTCAATAGATCTCGAATTTTTTTCACGGGCTTGCACAAATAGACAAAACTTTTGTTTTGTATATCTGGCAGCCTAACTGCCTGGGCTACTTTAAGTCTGCGTACCGTAACGCTGCTCATGTTCCGGCAGCGGGTATCGCCACTGGCACTTACGCTGTCACTCCGACACACGCCCAAATAGGAGCACACATTATTAGTGCGCACGGTCTTGGGCCTATTTGGTAGCAATGGAACTGGCCACTTTGGAGGCAGCTGTGCTACACGTGGTAAGAATATGGGTGGTTGCTGCCCAACTGGAGTTGTATTGTGCGCACCGCCATCTATGCGCTCGGTTTCCGAGTTCATAGGCATACCAAGGTGGTCCTGGCTGATAGTGCGCTGGTACCGATCCCTGTTTGAAGCTATGAAAGATAAGAGAATAAGCTTATATGATCGATGGTGTGGACGGACACATTACTTACTAGCTTTATTTCGAGTTAATTGCAAAGATTTGATAATTTCGTTTTTTTGCTTGGTCTGTAGCTTTTGTCTCTGGCTTTGGATTTGGATTTGAACTTGGGTTTGGTTTTGTGGCGCATGAGCTAAGGCTTTTAACTCATTACGTCTGTTTAAAGGCCTTAGCTGTTGATTGCCGCGTTGTCGTTTCATGATCAATTAGATTTGGTTTTACTACTCGAATCGAAATAATATACTATATATAATAATAATACAGGAATAACAAAAAAAGCCCGGAACAGAAATATTTTTCATGCCGAAATAAATTAAAATATGACAGTTGAAGCAATTCAGCAAATAAGTCGTATGAGAAGGAACGTTTGGGTATTGGGTACATAAACCCTTATACGGGAACGATCCTCGATGTTTACAATTTGAATAGTAAAATGATTGATGATGATGTGTTTCGCAAACGCAACTTGTAAATTTTTTTTAGAGATCAAAAGTGCCTTGGCGCACCGGCTTTCCGCGCGTTACCCGGCATTGACAACTGGTGTGAAGTCAATTGCCTGCGTTATCCACCAAATTGCCCGGAAACAGCTTGCCATTGTCCGTAAGTAAAACAATATAATGGAGTTACCTGACACCTATATGTATATACATAATAAACTATCTCTTACACAGTCAAGAGTGTGTGGCCATAGGCGAACTGGAAGGTCGTGACGGTGCTGACACCTATTGCATGGATGAATGTCTCAATTACAAGTCGGAATGCCCCCGTGACAGATGCCGCTGCTTCTAGGCGGCGGCCTGCCTGCAAAACGAGTCCACCTATTAAACAATTTTTTAAGCTGTGCTGCAAACGAATTGCCCAATGAATTGAATCGCGAAACGATTAAAATTATGCATTTGAATTTGAATAGCATTTAACTTGTAGCCAAATCGAATATAAATGCGCTGAAACTTTATTTTTTCGTCTTTCTTTTGGCGGGAACTAGAGATTGGCAACATGGTGCTATGAAGGCTTTCTATAGTCTAGTATGAATTATCACCTGGTTTAGGTTTTAAACAGATTAGTGGAACCACCAAAGAACCTAACAGATACGACTATACCAAAATACAACCAACTTCCAGTTTCAACACCACAATCCTCAACCACGTGGACGCGTAAAAAAACATTGAGGTCTCTAACCTAAATATGTAACAATGTATAAACTTTATCCTATTGAACTTGATTTCACAATTTTTTGCTTTAAACTTAAACTTATGCCATCGGCGATGCTAATCTATCTTACTCGAGTTGGTTTATGGTTTGAGCTTAATGGTAAGTTGTAAATAATTAAGACTATCCGTACTAAAATTGAAGTTTTTTCTTAAGTGGTAATAATGTGCCACGCACTGTCGTCTCAGTTAATTTGCGTTTAAGTCCGGCAGGTTTTTCATCCCCGGCAGTAGCCGGTGCATTAGCACCATCCTTGGCTGCTAGTATGGCAGAAGGCATGGGCAATTTGGGTCCCACGGTAGGAGCTGGCTTGTTGGCAAAATAAGGCATGCTTAGTGCTTCCTGGCACGAGCAACGTTTAAGCGGATTCATGGCAAACAGGCTGCGCATGAGCATAATCATATCGTTACCAGCTGCTGTAAAGATGTGCGGCAGCGGTGTGCCGGGAAAAATACGAAATTGTAGATAGTCGTGCAGCTTAGTTATGTGCGGCCAATCCGATTCACTGGGTGTGCCCAAAGTGGCAAAGATACGTGTCAGTTGATCGAGATCCGAGTCTCCGGGCATGAGCGGCACACGCAACATAAGCTCGGCCAGAATGCAGCCTACGGCCCACATGTCTACGCCAGTGCCATATTGCCGAGCGCCAAAGAGCAGCTCAGGTGAGCGATACCAACGTGTTACAACATGATGTGTGTAGATGCGATTTGGCGAACCAAAGCTTTTGGCCAGGCCAAAATCACCAATCTTTAATAGGCCATCGCTGTTGACCAGCAAATTGTTGGGCTTGAGATCGCGATGCAGTATCCAGTTAGCATGCAAATACTCCAGACCTCGCAGCGTCATTATCGCATAGGCCTTTATGTTTGCCTGTGTGAGTATAATTTTTGTGTCCTTTATGATCACCTCCAGATCGGTGTCCATGAAATCAAAGACCAGCGATACATTCGACAGCTGTCCAAACACATCGACCAGTCCAATAATATTCTCGTGTTGTAGCTCTTGCAGTATTTTAATCTCTCGCAATGCTGTGCGGTTGATACCATCCCGTGCGTCTTCACGGCTGCCTCTTTTGATTTTCTTTACGGCCACAATTTGGCTGGTCACCGTATCGCGCGCCTTGTAGACGATAGCAAACTGGCAAAGGAAAGCATATGGCAAGATATTTGCATTGTGGCTGACTTGTGCAACTAACCTGTCCTTCACCAAGAAATGAGAGTTTGGCATAGCGATCCTTTTTTTCATCAGCATGTGGCAGCATTTTACAAAAAAAAAAAAATATCACAAAACTTTGCCGAAGTATGCTCTCGCATACAGCTGTCGCAAGGCGAGAAAGAATTGTTTATAATTTGCAATGTCGATAGGTTTATGGCTGCGATATATTCAGACGCAAATTTTATCGGCAGCTGTTTTTTTTGTCTCTTTCTTGTACACTCGTTGTATTGGCAATTGGCAATTGAGACTTCTCTAATTGATGCATTTCGATTAGTTTATACTCGCCTGACCATGCTCGAAATTTAGTACTCATTGAGGCCAAAATAGATACTTGTTTAGTATCGATATTACTTGCTTAAATAAGCTATCGCGGCACATCGATAGTTTTTCACCAATCGACAGCCGGCTACGGGTAGCGAGCATTTTTTCTTGCTTATTTTTTCAAGCAATTTGTAAATAAAGTCTTCGATTTGTGTATAACAAAAAACAAATAAAAAAATAAAACATGGATGTGCGACCAAATCAAACCATCTACATAAATAATCTAAACGAAAAGATCAAGAAGGAGGAATTGAAAAAATCACTCTATGCCATTTTCTCACAGTTTGGACAGATTCTCGACATTGTCGCGTTAAAAACGTTTAAAATGCGTGGACAAGCATTTGTTATATTTAAAGAAATCGGCAGCGCCTCGAATGCACTGCGCACCATGCAAGGATTTCCATTTTATGACAAGCCCATGCGTATTGCCTACTCTAAATCCGATTCGGATATTGTGGCCAAGTTGAAGGGAACGTTCAAGGAGCGCCCCAAGAAAGTCAAACCACCGAAACCGGCACCAGGCGCAGAAGAAAAGAAGTAAGTACTTGAGTAGAAGAGTTAGCTCATGTAATTAATGATGCTTATATGTATGTTTTCCATCAATTTTGCAGGGACAAAAAGAAAAAGCCGAGCAACGCTGAAAACTCCAATCCAAATACGCAAACCGAGCAGCCGCCCAATCAAATTCTTTTCCTTACCAATTTGCCCGAAGAAACAAACGAGATGATGCTGTCCATGCTGTTTAATCAATTCCCTGGCTTTAAGGAGGTGCGTCTAGTGCCCAATCGCCACGACATTGCCTTTGTCGAATTCACCACAGAATTGCAAAGTAATGCAGCCAAGGAGGCGTTGCAAGGCTTCAAGATCACTCCAACACATGCCATGAAGATTACTTTTGCCAAGAAGTAAAGCTTTACCAGGGGCATAGTGCTTGCTTATGGCGTACATAAATATTCTCTAGAATACAAGCGCATCTTGTGGAATTCAAAGAATCGTATTTTGAAGACCCAAGTCATCATTTTTTTTAAAGATGCTAATTTTAAATAGGAATAAACAATGCTAAACATACAATTCAAATAATAAGAAAATGTTTCTTGAGCTGGCGAAAATCGTAGACACTATGTATTATAATTTACTCTTCTTTTTTTTTTTGTTTATGCTGTACATGGCGCTTTATGTATGCTCAAAGACTCAATATGTACATTATGTATGTGTTTTTTTTTTTTACCCGTGGCGGTGGCAAACTGTGTGTTTGGTCCAGTTGTTTATAAAGGCGGCTGGCTGGATGCATGTGTTCGTGTTGGTCATATAGTGCTCTTATATTGTTCATCAATTACTTGTCCAGTTGCTGATCGTTGAGACCAACTGGCGCATTTTCGTTTTTATCGCAGTCATGCACGCAATTAGTTTCGTCCACCATGTCCTGAACTGCTTGAGGCACCACTACTTGCGGCGAAAACTCGACAATGTCAGTTGCATGTTTTTGCATAGATTTAGACAATCTGGCCGGGTTGGCGCCCACAACTAACTCCAACACTTTGCCGTTTTTAATGAAAACAAATGAAGGCATGCCAGTAATACTGTACTCCTCGGCTAGCTCCTCGTTGCCATCTACATTCACCTTGAGCACAACGGCACGCTCGGCATACATTTCGGCCAGTTCCTCCATCTTGGGCGATATAACTTTGCAAGGTTGGCACCAGTTGGCAAAGAAGTCGATGACTATGAGTTTACCTCCAGCCTCGTTTATCTGCTGGTCCAAGTCTTCTTTATTTTGCACAAGATAAGACATGTTGGCGGCCAAATAAGAATTTACGCTAACAGAAAAAAAAAAAGTCAACTTGTTAAAATTTTCGTTTTGTTTTGGTTTTTTTTTTTTTTAGCTTTTTGAAACCTTAACGAAGCTTACAGCACAACAACTGGTATACAACTGAGCACAAACAAAATTGTGTGGAAAATCTAGCAAATTTTAAGCTAGTGACAGCTAAGGCCATGCATGATATGTACATAAGTTTTATATTTATCAAAGGATTTTTTTGGTTTCGTTAAGCTGTTTCAAATGTGCAGCGCTTGCTTTGATTGCGCTTATCGGCTAGCTGCTATTCGATATCAACTGCAGGCGCGCCAAAATTTTCAAGCGCATTGGCAGCTTCTTTATGGAATAGTGCCGTTGCTGGAAACTGGCAATGAACTGAATCCGTTAGTGCCATATGCCTATAAATAAAAGCGCTTGCGCGCCAAACTCTTTATTCAGTGCTAAAAACTAGACGCAGGCGTTGCAATTAATTGAAAAAATTTTCTGAACACAGTCAACAAGCACAAGCGGCAAATAAAACAAGATGACAGCCATACGCAGCTCTTCAGATTTCACCAGGCGCATGGAGTCAGCTGAAAATAGCTTGATTGTCTTGGATTTTTATGCAACCTGGTGCGGTCCCTGCAAGGACATGGATAAGACTCTTAAGAAGGTGATTGGCGATTATAGGCGCCAAGCGGTTTTCATGAAAATCAATGTGGACAGCTTTGATAAAATTGCGGAAAAGTACAAGGTCCGATCGCTGCCTACATTCGTCTTCATTAAGAATAAAAGACAGGTAGCGCGTTTCACTGGCGCCGACGAAAGGAAACTGTGGACCATAATGGCCAAACATACTGAAACTGCTGACTGACCGACCACCTCAAACCCCGACGATAAGTCGTACGATTAAGTAAAAGATCCAAAGTTTTAACAATGTACCAAGTCACTGTTTTGTCTTTTTTTATTATTTTTTAATTGATGTATGTATGTATGTATGTATTAATGTATTGTAACCAATGTCTGTCTAGTTTTAAGCGCATCTGTGATGTGTATGCATTAAATGTGACTTTTATCAAGTAGAACTACAAGCAGCGTGTATTTTATTTCAATTTCTATACTTGCCAAGTCTTTATATTGGAGGTTAGGTTTGCTCTACGACAACTGTACACAAAGTAAATGAAAATATTTATTAAATAGCATGTATGTATGTATCTACTTATATATATTTACAAAGCCTGCTTAGTTGAGATGCAAATAAAACCATTTGCAAAAATGTTCTTCTGTCTTGGCTGTGCCTACTGGCAAAGTGTGAACCCAGCTTCGGGAGTGTCTATTATGTCTGCTAGTCGTTATTTAGACAACAATAAGAAATATGTGATTTAATGATACCTAGGCTTCTTGTCACAAAGAAATTTTGTTTTCTTGAAATTTTGGCATCTAGGCTGGCTAATCGATTGCTGGAATTCAGTTAAATAGCAACTAAAACTAAATGACATTCATTCGTCATTGCCAAAGATTAATATGCATTCCGGAGTACTGCCTAAAAGAATGCATATAAGACTTTTGGGAATGTGGTTGCAAAGTATTATTAAGTAAGACGCATGAAAATTCATGTGGACGCATCAGTAAATCGCCCAAAAGTGCCAACAAGATGAAATGCGTCCACATTAGGAAAAAAAGCAAGCAGCCAGATGTTGTGCTGAAGCCTACTGCGGAATTGCTCATATTCCAATAATGAGAAGCTACATATGATGCAGGCTTATGTATGGGCTGGCTAATCAATTGCTGGAGCTGGAGTTCAGCTTTAAGCTGCGCCTAGCTAAATTGCAACTAAATCTAAATGACATTAATACGCCATTGTCAAAGATTTATATGCATTATGGAGCACTCCCTGAAAGAATTCGGATAAGGCTGTTGTATCCACATTAAGGATACATAGCAAGCAGCCAGTAGAGAATGCCGACGTCTTTATTATCAGCTGACTGCAGGGAGCTATAGCTTTGAGTCTGTCAAGGAATTTGTTTATGTTGTTGGCTCCGCGATAGCATACACCAATAATGTCAGCCTGGAGATCCAGCGAAGAATAGCTCTTGTGTCTCTGACACTCTATAGGACAGTCAAGGTGGCTCATATGATGCAGTCCATTAAGTGAAGCGTGTTTTATGCCAATTTTTTGCAACTTACCAAATTTATATTGGAGTTTAGATCTGCTCCTTGTCAACTGTTCACCAAGTAAATAAAATTTTCTAAATGCTACAAAGGCATATGCACGGCCTGCTTAGTTAATGGTGAAAGTTTTAGAATTTGATTTAAAACATTTGGCAGCTGAATCTACTGTCATGACTTCCAGACAATTTCAATCTTTCAGCTAGTATACAAATTTAGTTTAGTTATAACGATACAAAGCGTATCTATCAACAAAAATTTTGGGAAAGAGTACAAAATTTTCAAGTGCAATAAAATTGAAAAAAAATCAAAAATTTACTTTCGCCAAAAGAGTCTGAAGATCCAGAAGATGTCTTATCAAATCAAGTCCACGCCTTATTATCGTCGCATGGTCAACAATAGCAAGCGCAATGGACAATTGCAGCGGCTGCGGGAGGAATACGAGCGTATACAGGAATTCAATGAGCGCACCATTGAGCTGAAAATGCGCCAGGTGCGACTAAGACGTCTGTTTCGTGATATTGGTGAACGAAATGATACATCCAGCAGCACGGGTGCATCAACCAGCAGCAGAAGGGCAGCGCCACGTCGCCGTCATCTTGAACAGCTCGAGTTGGAAGCAGAGCAGATACGTCAGCGCCGTGAGACGTTGGCACGCGCCAAGCAGCTGGGTACACAGATTTCGCGTCAAAATGCCGAGCGAGCCGAGGCGGGTGCCAGTTCGTATATGCGCCATGAATTACGCATGTCTGCTAAGACGCGCTTTGCAGCCAATGCCAAGCGTGAGGTTACAGAGCGCCGGGAGCGCACGGCCAAGCGCATTAGCTATGGCAATGAGCAGTCCAGAAGCAATATGCAACGCATTAAGCAGCGGCATTTGCGTCGCCAAGCCGATGGCATTGTGGCGCCCCAGCATCAACGTTTGGTTGGAAACGCGTTTACCCTAAATACGCAACAGCAGACGGCGGGAGATGCAGCAAAACGCGCTATGCTGCAGCAGCGTTTGGAGTATGGCAACTCGCGTTCGATAAGCAATATGGCGCGTGGACAGGCGCGGGCGACATTGAATAGCATGCTGGGTAGCATGCAGCTTGCACAGTTCTCAGGCACATCTTCGTCCTTGGCAGATTGCTCACCACATTGCTTACGCATGCGGCTGGAGCAGCAAGAGGAACATTCCAACTATACTGGCACAACGTCGCTGGAGCAGTTTGGATTGGACTGCTCAGAGACTGAGCCGGAACTTGAGGATATGCGAACAGCCAGAGATAATCTATCAGTTTCTGACAATGTTGATGGCCAAGCCCAAGGAACTTGCCGCACAGAGACCATTATTTTGGGTTGCCAGCACCCGAATATTGTTTCCGTAGCCACTAACACACAGTTTAGCAATGGACAAAACGTGCGTTCCTTGGCGTTGGCAGCATCGGCTAGTGCGCCCAGCAATGCAATTTCACGCTGGCATCAATTGGCATTGACTTGGCCTTGGGTAAAAGCTTTCCAGGGACAGAAAAGCAACGACGTTGATGTAAACCCAAGCCAAGCGGAGGAAAACTGCAGCAGTGGGGCACAGCCCTCTATAGATGCTGCAAGCTCGGAAATGCATTCTGAAAACGATTTACCGGCTACTATGGCTATGGAGATCGAACAGGATGTAGAGCAAAGAACTGAAAGCAACGTGTCATCTGACTGTAGCACTAATTAAGGTAAATTCACAAAAATGTAGCTAGATCCACGTCCTTAATACTTATTTCTTATTTGGTATGAGCAGGGTTAATTGCTTCCAGGTTAAGAAAACCACTATTACTAATTATTATTAATTTTTTTTAGATATAAAATTCAATCTTGAAAAAGCTCGAAACAAGAGGTCTCTTAAACTGACCGAAGGAGAAATATAGAATATTTGTTAGTGACTCTAATAAGTCTCAAAAGCATATATACATCCAAGAAATTTCTGTCAGTATCTTTCAAAGAAACCGACCGACCGGGCTGTCTACAAGTCTTTCAATTTAGACTGGACAACCTCACCTCACGTTGAAATGAACGCCTGGAAATAAGTGGTGTAGCAAGTTCTGAAGGCTTCAAAAATGAAATCCCTTTTATATTTGCGGCACAGTTGGGCAACAGTGGCTCAGTGGATACAATGTTTTTTTTTTCTTCGAATGTGTCCGTACACCCAATCGCAAAAAGATTGTATTGTAACTGCGCCTCTGCGTCATTAATCGTATTCTCCAGGCTCCTATGGAAATAAACCAACGTACAGTATTCGTCAATTGAAATGAGTATCAGAATAATATAAGAAATTATATGTAATGTATGTAAATACATAATTAAAAACAATATATAGCAGTAATTTTTTTATTTTGTAAAAAAAAAAAAAAAAAATATTCGGAAAGCCTAAAATTTTAAATTTAATATTATTTTAAATGTTCTGGCGGCTTTCAAGTTTGTTTTTTATCGATTGTTGAAATGCCAATTCGTCCGCCTTGTATTGCTCCAGCCATTGAACGAGCGCCTTTTTTAATTCCGCATGAAAGGGATTAACTAAATTAGGCGACTCGAATTTGTCATAGAATTGGCTTGAGTATACGATACTGTCAAAAAAATCTTCAAATTCCTCCTGCTCCGTCTCTTTGGTGGCCAATGATGGAAATGCCTGTGACTCTAGCATATCAAAACTGTTGAAAATACAAAACAAAATTGAGTTACATTCAAGATCTTGGCTTCTAGGATAGGACTTTAGGTACCTCGGCAAGCGTTCTCGCGGATACTGCAAGCGTCGTCCAAAACGCCGTCGAGCTTCTGAGCTGAAATTCGAACTTCTGAAAGCGCATTTTGCATCAATTAATATTTTGCCTACTGTTTCAATAAAGTCCTTGTTGTGACACAGCATGACGTTTGCTACGCGCTCCTGCAAAAAAATTGGTGTTAAAACGCAAAAAAAGTTTTTCAAAGCATCAATACTAACCTTTTCATTAACCTCTGATACAATCGCATACAGCAATTGAGATTCGGTCAATTTGGTAAAATAGTCCGTGCTCTGCTTGGACCAGTGTAGACCTTTATAATGCACATGCGAGAGTGCACCACGTGCGGCAAACGCCGGTAGTTTAATGAAATCTTTATGTAGAAACTTTAGCTCCGATAGCTCCTTGTTCGCGATAATGCCAGAATCTACACAGAAGACGGTAAATTTGCCTTTCTCGTTAACACGCACAATGCGGCTTCGCAGCCAAGCGAGCTGGTGGCGGGCAGCACAAAGATGTCCAGGTTTGGCCAAACACTTTGGTATCTCCCATCCATTTTTATTCAACGAGTTATAAAAATTTCTGTAGCGTTTTATATAAGCACAAGTATTTGATAGATAAGCTATAAATGCTACATTAAATAATTTATGTTCCTGTGCCTACTTACTGTATCTCAGAGTGCAATGTATTTCGGCTGAATTCTTGATTATCAAAATTAAACCAAAATTGAAAGGGACTGTAAACCTTTGGAAATACAAAGTTTATTATTATGATAGCAATAATAATTACTTTAAAATACCTCTGTAATAAAAATCTCGATTATAGTGTCAGTTAATTTAGCTGATATCTCCATAGCTGGTATGTTTTGATTCTTATTTGCAGCCTCTACAGGCTGGTCCACAGCAAACACGGAGTCCGACTGTAAGCACAATTCGGTTATTAATTAGTTTTAAAATTTTAGAAATCATCAAATTTACTATTAAGTTTAAAATCTACTCACAAGAGCATAGTCCGGCAATGCAATATATTGTTGTGCGCGTAGAAAAAAGTCGTCCATCAGTTTATCAGGTGACATATTTAAGTCAGTATTCTGGTCAAGCTGTTTTTCATTTTCAAATTGAGGCCATTCTGAATCATCAAAATCACTATCATAATCGAGTGTCTCCGTGTGGCTTTCTGCAGGTTCAGTCATAACAACCTGAGCGACGTTAAAATCTGCTATATTTCGCCTTGTGTTTTTTTTTGTGGCATCCATAAAAGGATTTTGAACGGTAAGCTCAGCATACAGCTCTGGCAAACACTAAGAAAATATTATAAAATAAATAGCTATACGTTTTTAGAAGTTATTTCAACAACATAAATATACCCGGTATATATTGTTATACCTACTAACCGGAGTATCAGTTTTCTGCGGCTTTGGCACAGCATAGTCAAGGGGGTCTTCAAAAGTTGAATTATCAGATTCCCGGCTTTCATCAGCAGTGACTCTTCCGTTTGTAAATAAGCGAGCCAAAACTATATTTTCATTTTCGTCATTTTTAACATGCTGTGGTATGATCATATCTATCGTATTTGGGTTAATATTAATGCAACTAATAATTTCAGGCTTGTCCCTGGCAGTCCCAGCCTCCAGCTATGAGAACACATAATAAAATTATTTGTTTTAAATACCAAAATATTTATACTTACCGAAACATTGTTCGAAAGCTGCACAAAACCTGTCTTGTGTTGCTCAGTGGTCGTGCTTAAGTTGTGACTGAAGTTTTTGGAGACGGCAATAAACGGGTTCAAGGAATAGTGAGTGTTTTCCGGAAAAGGGTGTGTTTCGAAGCCACTTTCGTCGGGTTCCACTTGAGCTTCTTCAGCTAGATGAGCTACTGCTTGGTTAATTTCTAACTGGCACAAAGCTAAATTAACACAGTCAATATCTTTTGATACATCAACATCGGCGACAAAAGGTAACTTAGTGTCTCGGGTACCTGCTGTACTCTGCACTATGTCACTTTCGTTCCCAGAATTATCGATCTGCTGATTTTCCTTGTCATCCACAACTGCATTTGCAAATGCTTTAGCTGAAGGCAGGGAAGCCTCCACAGCTTCTGGCATTCCCAATGTGGTAGGCGTCTTTGTTACAGCCTCCGCATTTTGTTTGTCAATATTTGGCAACAACGTTTTCCGTACTAGAGTGCTAGAACATTCGCTGAACATGTTTTGCGTATGTAATAAATAATTCAAAGCCGTTTTTACATTTGGCTTGCTTGTGTGCAAGCGCGTACTTAAGGCTTTGCATTTTTTCTGTACTTTCATTGTTATTAAATTATTAAAATTATTATTATTGTTATTAAAATTTTATAATCAGCACCGACTTGTACATGCAAACACAAAATAACTGTAAACTTATTGCGGGCTTGCTTTTCGATAATTTATTTCTGCAGTGTTATCGTTTCTTTTCAATACTGATAACAACTATCATTATCGAAATACGGCAACGCTTGCATTCCAGATTTGTTTACCATAACTGCACGTGTGGCGACATATAGTGAATTTAAAAGATAATTAAATATATTGAAATGGACAGCGATGGAGACGATTATAATGTCACAGACTCCGAAGAGGAGTACGACGAGGACGAGCGCAATATCTTGAACGACTTGCGAAAGGAACGGGAGGAGCGTCGCAAGAATAAAGACACCAAACAGGAGTTACTTCTTTTCAGTGATAGCGATGATGACGATAATGCCGATGCTGTTATGCATGACAGCGATATTGAAGGTGGCGAACAGGATGATGATGATGATCTTCCTGATACCATGAATTGGGGTGGCAAAAAAAAGGCCTACTATAACACGGATTTCGTCGATCCCGACTACAGTAGTTACAATGCACAAGAGGAGGACATGGCTTTGGCCGAAGAGGAGGAAGCCAAAAAGATACAGCTACGTCTTGCGAAACAAATCAACGAGGCCGACTTCGAATTGGACTACATGAATATACCGCAGGATACCGATACGAAAACGGAAGTCCAAAGCTCTGAAACTAACATTAAAGTTACCAGCGATTTGTCTGGCCTTAATGAGCGAGAACGCTTGCAACTCATGCAAAAGGAGTCGCCTGAGTTCTTTGGTCTAACACAAGAGTTTCAACAGTATCTTAACGAAGTGCAAAAGCTAATTTCACCAGTGCTCAACTATGCACAAAGTCATCAAGTACCCATGGTGCCAGCTCTTAAGTTTGCCAGGCTTTATCAAAACATACTGCTCACCTATTGCTCTAATGTTTCCCTTTATCTACTGTTAAAAGCAGCGCGTAAAAGCATTAAATTACATCCGGTTATCAAACGTTTGGTGCAACTCAAAAAGTTGTGCGGACAAATGGCGCCGCGTTATGAGAACTTCATACGTCCACAGCTGGATGCATTGCTGGAGCGAATACAAGACGGCGATGCTTTTAAGGTGGTAGACTACGAGAAGCGCAATTCCAAACTGCAAATTCTTGACAAGTACGAGCAGCAAGAACAACATACCAAGGTGGCAAAGAAGATTGACGCTGACAGCGAACTAGAAAATGGTAGTGAAGAAGACAAGCCGACTGATGATGAGGTTGAAGACGAACAGCAAGCTCGACGCGGCATTACATATCAAATAGCCAAAAACAAAGGTCTTACACCACATCGCAAGAAGGAGCTACGTAATCCTCGCGTCAAACATCGTGGCAAATATCGCAAGGCTCTTATACGCCGCAAGGGCGCAGTGCGGACCGTGCGAAAGGAAGTGAAGCGTTATGGTGGAGAAATGTCGGGCATTAAGGCTACAGTTACCAAGAGTGTCAAATTTAAATCCTAGTTTTATAACCACTGTATATTACATATGCTAACATATTTTATGTAAAATTAAAACAAACATTTTTAATTACATTAAATTTAAAAAATTTTAAATGTGCAGGTTGTATTATTTTTTCAACCACTTTTTAAACTTGGAGAAAATTATACAATAGGTATATGTAAAAAAAAGGACTTAAATTTAGAATATGTGCGAGTGTAAGACACTTGCTCAAAGCATTTGGTTGAGAGCAATCGCTTAGCTGGGATCAATATGAATTAATTTAAATTAATCGGTAGTGAAATCTTTTCCCTTTATCAAGGAGGTCCTTAAGGGCTAAAACAACTTGCCTAAACTGTAAAAATAATCAATATGGAATTTTAAACATATATATTCATTCATTCATTAAAATACAAGTTTGTACTCATCGTATCATACATACATATATCTTAAACATTATAAAGTTGTAGCAAAAACTATGAAGTAACTCATGTTAACAGATAGTTACTTTATAGTCTTTGGGTGTATTTTTTCTTTGAGAGCTGTCTACGACAAAAACATCTTGCGAAAGTCGGCGTTAGATTTTTTAACCGATGTATCACTTTCTGTGGTTTGCTTGTCATCAATATTCGACGTGTTTAAGCTGGTTTCAGCTGCCCCGTCCTCACCATTGGATATTGAGTCGATTTTCTCATCCTTCTCATCCATCCTGCGACGCTTTGCAGCTTCCTCTTGACGTACCACGGTAGTTGGAATAAGAGACGTTTGTAGCCTTCGCTTTTGCGCAACTGGAGGAGGTTGGGATTTGACGGGCTGTTGTATCTTACGGGGCGGATTTGATATGGCCACCACAATCTAAAGTTAGATTGAGTAAGACTAGATTGTTTTGAAATACAAAGTTGAACTTACAGTTTGGTTACCAATGGACATGCCATTTGTTTTTTCAACAGCTTTCAGAGCGTCCTCGGAATTATCGAATTCAATGTAAGCAAAACCTTTCGATGGATTATTTCTAGACAGGGTAAGAAAGTAAGGTAAGTACATATCTTCTTAGGGCTATGTGGTAAAGTTAGCTTACTTTTTGAACACAAGGCGTACATCCTTTACTGGTCCAATGGCCATGTAAATTTTCTCTAATTCCTCCTTGGTGCACGAATCATTCAAATTTTTTATAAAGATTTTGTTGTCCTCCAGATTGGCTAAGTAAAGAAAACCAAGTTGTTAAATATTAAAACACATAAAATGAGAGAACACGAAACTTGGAATGGTTCAAGTTTGATTTACCGCTTAAGCGCTCCCTTGACTTACTTGAATACTTAAAATTGGGCTTTAGCTCATCGAAAGTTTGCTTCGGATGCAGTTGTTTCTGTGGATCCGTTGTTGCATCTTGTAATTTAAATAAAATTATTTAAATATTAAAAACATATAAAATGCGAGAATACGAAACTTTGAATTGTTCAGGTTTGTTTTACCGCTTAACCGCTCCCTTAACTTACTTGAATTTTTAAAATTGGGCTTTGAGTCATCGGAAGTTTGCTTCGGCTGCCGTTGTTTCTGTGGATCCGTTGTTGCATCTTGTAATTTAAAGATTAAAAACACATAAAATGAGAGAATACGAAACTTTGAATTGTTTAGGTTTGATTTACCGCTTAAGCGCTCCCTTAACTTACTTGAATACTTAAAATTGGGCTTTGGCTTATCAAAAGTTTTCTTCGGCTGCCGTTGTTTCTGTGGTTCCGTTGTTGCATCTTGTAATTTACGTTGAGGCAGCTGTATTCGGGTTTTCTTAGGAAACCAGCTGTGTCTATTATTTTCATATTCGTCCACACGCCGCTGACAATCGGCAATGGTCTTGTACCGACCATAACAACGTTCAAAGCGACGATAATACTCAGCCACTGATTCAATGTCATCAATTACATCCTGACCAATTGCCATTCTTAGTATCTTGCGTGTACCCTCAATACCGTTTGAGTTTTTTTCCATTTCGGCATAGCTTAACCAGTACCGGGATTTGGACGAGTTGTCTGGATAGCCTAAAAAAACAACAACAAATTAATTTATTTTACAATACCATCAAGATTTAAATCAAACACGCACTTAAAATTTGCAGCCATATTTCAGATCCACGGGTTGGATTGGACAAAAATCCATATTCTACTTCGGCCCACAGCTGCAAAACCTCGTAATTTTTGTCGGCCAAGTCACCGTATCGATTGGACAGATGATCCCAAACTTGCTGAAATGCTTCACGCAAATGTTCAACCTGCAAAAAGGAATAATTTTGTATGAGTTAAACATAAACTTTATAGAGAAACCTTATATTATCTTTTACTTAAAATAACATGGTAAAGGGTTTCTGAGTAAACCAAAAATTGAACGACTAGGGGGCTAAAACTGGCTGAAATAGACCATGCTATAAATAATTTTCAATTTGATTTAACAAAATTACGATCTAAAAAATTAATGAATGCTAATATAAAGATTAACTTTGCTAGGATGTAGTTAAATTTGAAAAGATTAATGCTTATCTGTTTCGAGTTTATAGTGATCTAATTAATAATAGTATTACCTCTGAGTCAGATTCGTTATTTGTTTGCCGCTTACGAAATGCCAAATAGTCCAGGTAAAGTTCTACTGTCAAGTCCACTTTGTAGGTGATCTTCTCAAAGAGCTGGTTAAGCTTTGCTTCTACTTCTTCAGCTGTCAGTTTTAACCTCTCCATCAAGTGCAAAAAATTGTGATTAAGAGATTTACAGGGCTTGCAATGGACGCTGCGTATAGCCACGTCTAAAGTTGTTTTACCCAAAAAACCACGTTCGGTTGCATTAAACTCTTCACGATACATCCAAGATACATAATCCATCCAAAGTGGCTCCGATATTGGAAATTTGCTTAAACACATTTCGTAAATAAGCTTTGTTAGAGCATCTTTGAGTGCGTCGGATACAGAAAACTTTTCTACGTGATTATTAATCAATTGGGACCATATTTTGCTACCGTTTTCTGTTAGACAGCTGTCTAAACTGTTTCTTATATCACACACGAGCTCAGCTATATCTGCGAGTTCATCGGCATTGCACTCCCAGTTGGGACATATTGCGCGCATTAGCTCTTCAATAGTGGCAACCTTGGACTGGTCGCTATCAACTTTTAGCATATTACGAAAGTCTTTAATTAAATTTGGACGCTCCAGCCCATAATCTGCTAGCAAATGACACCATAGAAGATGATTCTTGATTTCTGGCTGTTTAGCCAATGTAGAAACTATAAACTCTGCTAGCGACACATCTGCAAGAAGAAAAATATATAATGGTTCCCAGTTGTGAATGGTTTGTTTAAGCTCACCGTAAAAACTAGACAACGCTTTAACACATTGTTTCTCAAATTCTTCAAGTTGTTCAGTTGATTCAGGGGCACACATATATTTTTTTTTAAGATAAGTCAACCACAATTTAGGTGGAATTATGTGATTTTTGCTAAATTGCTCTATCGCCAAGTCTATGTCATTTAAGTCATCCAGCGCGCTTTATGTAAATAAAATCAAATTATGTTATATGCAACAACTGAAATTTGTGTACCCCAAAAAAATTGTGCTGCTTACATAGCCGTCGTAAATAAGTCCTCGTGCTGACGATAGCCCTTTAAGGGATACTTCGCCAGCGCCTGAAAATGCGATCTTAGGTTGCACATCTTACGCTCATTTTTCTTGGTTTCATCCTCGCTCTCAGAGGATGAGGATTCGGAGCTGATATTAATAGTTTCAGTTTTCACTTCGCCTGCCTGCTGCTCTGCGGCAGACATTGACTGCAAGAAAGCAATAATATTATACGGTTTTGTGAATTCTTCTTTGTACATACGTCGCTTTTATCTTCCATTTAATGTTTTAGACCAACGTTTGTTGGTTGCGTCAATAAAAACACTAATAATAATGTAAATTAATTTGATTTGACTTAACTTCGTCTCGTTTTCTTAGCAACCAAAAATATTAAATGCCTAATGCTGCCAGAGTCCGTGCCAGCTCTATGTGGACAGCTGTATTTTTACCAATCGATAAAATCTAAGCGGTATCGATAATCAATGAAAATTAAAAAATCTTATCGAAAGTAATAATAATGAAGTAATTAATTAACCCTGTAAACAAAAAATACATGGTACATATATAAAGTTAGTAAAAAAAAATTGATATGTGTAATGTTTAGTAGGCAAATAGTAAGACCCCACATCCTTTGTACCATAATGTTTAGGGCGGCGGTTGTGCATATTACCTGTTTCTTCAATACCAAAAAAATGTTTCTTATGGTCTAGTTTTGTAACTGAATTTATTTTTTTTATACCCTGTACCTTAAGGTACAAAGATTATATTGAGTAAAGAAGGAGGTGAATAATAAAATAGTAATAATAAATTAATTTTTCAACTCACTAAAAAAATTATTTCAATACAAAAGTATTCTAAAATACAAATTAATATAATACATACATAATACAATGGTTTTAAAAATAAAATACGTGACGACTATACGTCGTCCATAGGAGAGTTGAGATGCAGTACTTTTTATTAATTATCTCTAGTTTATTTGCGGTTCCCAGAATGCCATTCCAAATGTCCTAATACACCCTGCTTGCCCGCTCGTCGCGAGATGCAAGTATTCAGTTATTATTTGCTTTCTGTACTTTGAGGCCCTTTGCTAAAATTAAACAAGTTCCTACCAGCTAGTATTATTTGTAACATTAAGTATTTCCAGGATTTCGTCGTAATACTCTGTGCTCTCTGAAAGAAGGAGATGACAAGGGCGAGGGTGTCTAGAGAAGTCGCTATACCAATCTCTGTCTACCCGTCTATATAGTTCCCAGAGTGATATTTCAGAGCAGCTCGAAAAAAATCCGAATGTAACCAAAATTTTGAGTTCGTTCTTGCAGTTCGTAAGCACTGTACCAAATTTGATCAAAATCGTTTGAATATATCATATAGCCGCTATAGGAGCGATTGGCAAATAAAACTGTTTCAGGGCATCGTAACCAAATTTCGCAATCAAAAGTAGTTTGGAGTACTTAAGTAAGATACCTCGAATAGAATTTTGCGAAATGGATATTGACAACGATTTTCCTTGTTTTATTACCCATAGATTGATAAAAATTGATTGAGAAATTGAAGAGTTGAAGCCAAAAATGCACATATTTGTATCCCTTTTGTATTTTGAATTTCTTTTTTTAAATACTTAAATATTTTGCGGCACGATATGCACATACAAGATGTTACTATCTTAAGATTATGTCTATATAATGTTCTTCATCGGCTGGCAATTTTCTCTATTTATAGTTTTCAACGATGATTTTGTGGTCGTGATGAATCCGAATACGAAGCCCAAAGACCCCATAGCACGTCAGAGTTCTAAAATAACCTCCAAAATTTTATCTTTTTAGGTTATTTGGTTTTTTAGACCTCGGATTCGGATTCAGCTAATATTCTAATATCCTATCTTTAGCCAAGCACCTTTGCTATATTCTTAACATATTATCAGACGGACCAAGGATTCTTTAATTGCATTTCTCAACCTGTGAGCCCCTTGCTGCATTACTTTGTAATACAATTAAGTAACCGATTAATAGCTAACGTACTATTCTTTTAATATAGTTAGCTTTTTATTTTTACGTAATTTTTGTTGTTTTTACAATTTTTACATATCTACAACGTAAGACATATGCATGTTACTGTGATTCAACTCGGAATTCTTTTCTTTTTCGTAATCAATTACTATTAAGGTACATTAAAGATAATCAAGTGCTAGCAAATAACACCAAAAATCTTACAAAAAAAAAAAAAAACAAAACAGACGATTATCATTATAAATATCATAAATTTGGAAAGAATACAACTAAAACTCGGTGTAGGTGTAGCAGCAACGCCCTCGGCGACAGCGCCCATAACAGCTGCCGTTAGTTGTGCAATTGATGTTGGCCATCATCTTCGTTCTTATTGTTGCCTAGAATCCAGTCCACGAGTGTCATTGATGGAGAGCGTAGCGATGGTTGTGCTATTTGAATACACGAATAAAAAAGTGACAAAAATATATTAGTGAGTGAGATAGCTTCAAGTTTGAAATCAAACTCACATAGATCAACGCCTGGTTGTTGAACGTCGACTGACGTGGATGCCACAGACGTCGTCGCTGCACTTGAAGTCGTGACACCCGGTTTATGCAATTGAATCATTTGCTGCAAGCGCTGCTCACGTTCATCAACAATTGCCTTATCTTTGGAATGCTTCACCGTTTGAAGCTCAGCCAGTCTGAATTGGACACAGTATTAAATTACCAAAAATTTTGAGCTATAATTTTGACCTACTTCTGCTTCAAATCGCTGCCACTGGCACCAGTTACTCCTGAAAGATCACTACTGCTGCTAATTTTACTGGGACTACCGGAGGCAGTCGAGGATGAAGCGGTTGCACTATTGCTGCTCAAGCTAGCTGCTACAGCAGCGGCTACAAATAAAATATAAATATAATTTAAAGATATCGATATATACATATATAATGCATGTATATAACTTACGCTCTTCATTGGGACGGCTTCTTTCGGTTTCAAGCTGACGAAGTGTGTCCGATAGCTTCAATTGCAAATGATCACGTTCCTCCAGCAGCTGCACCAGCTCGAGTATCATCTCCTCAACACGCATATCGCGTTGGTGTACCATCATTAGCGCATAGTCAAGATCAGCTTTGAGCACATATTCGGGAAGTGGATCCAGAGTTGAACCAGCATTAGCCGTTGATGTGCTACCACTTAGAGTGTTTTGCAAACGGAATGGATCATATTGAGCAGCCAGACGTGCGTACTCGGCGGATCGTATAGCCAGCTGCTCTTTAAGGGTGACAATTTCCATTTCCTGAGTTTCCAATGCTTTTTGCATTTTCATGAGCATATTATTAGAATCGCCCGTACTAAGGTCGTGACTAGAGTCAGTGCTTGCAATAGAGCGTAATTCCTCAACCGCTGTAACGTTTTGGAACTCTGTATCTGCTTTTGGTTGGTTATGCAGCTGCGCGATTTGTGATCGCAGTTCTTGCTCCGTTGATTTAAAGTCTGCCTCGCGTTGTGCCAAATGTTCCTGCCATATCTTGGCCACCTCACTGCACTTTTGCTCTACTGCAGCCTCCCATTGTTGATTTAACTCATCGAAATTGACAGCAGCTTGTGTTAGAGACTGCGATTGAGTCATGGTTTGCTCCTGCGCCTGCTGCAGCTGCTCTAGTGTTTTACGTAATTCGGTTATTTCGATTTTCTTCGCGTCCAGCTCTAGAACGCATTGTTTCATTTTATCTTCTAGCTCTAGCGTGGACAGAACGTGATTATTAAGTACGCGTAATTCTTCCTCCATGTCGGTCTTTTCCTGTTCTAATAAACCATTCTGAACGCGCATCTCCTCCAGCTGCTTCTCCAACAAATCGTTTGTTGAACTGGTTTGGTTACTTACTGGTTCTATTGAATCACGTTCATTGCTTACTTTTGTAGCTTCCAATTCGTGTTTTTCCTCTTCGAACTGCTTGACCTGCATGCGTAGCAGATGCAGCTCCTGATTCTTGGTCAATATTTCGAAGACCAGTTTTTCGGTTTGGTCCTCGCGCATTAGCTCCTCAATGCGTTGCTTCAAATGCAAAATCTCAGACTCCTTCTCCTGCAATAAGGCTACATGCTCATCGTTGCTAACAGCCGTTGTCTTCACCGACGATGTTGCAGTTTCTGTAGCTGCCTTCTCCATAAGCTTTTGCTTCTCTTGTTGCAAATTGCTTAGTTCAGTGCTCAAACGCTGCAATTGGTCGCGTAGCTCTTCCCGTTCATTTTGCGCCTGAGTGGCCGCATCTTGAGCACGCTGCGCATTAAGCTTTTCGCTTTGCAACTGTGTCTGCAAATCCTGGCACTCTACATTGAGTTCCTGATTTTCTGCCTGTAATTCATCCAACTTCGACGATAATACGCCATCGTCTTGAACTGTTGTTGGTGTAGAAACTAGAGTAGTCTGTTTAGATTCCTCGCCCCAGCTATTAAGCTGATTAAGCTTCTCTTGCAGCTCGCGTATGCGTGCCTGATACATTTGCACGTCCATATCCTGGCGTTCCTTAAGCTCTGCCATGCGGTCATTACCTGCGGTCAGCACATCTATGCGCTTTATGAGCTTTTCTTTTTCTAGACCATACTGCTGCAGCAGCTCCTCTGTTTTACTTTGCTTCGACTCGTGCAGCTGTATCTGATGTTTCAGTTCCTCAATAATGGCACTATCCAAATCATTACTGTCGGCGGTGGCTGCTTTTGACTTGTATTCCTTGAGACGCTTCATTAACTTGGCAGTTTTGGTTTGCAGTTCGGATTTTTGCTGCTCGGCAGTCGCGAGCCTGCTCTCTAAGTCAGCAACTTTGGCATTAGTTGCCACATCTAAGGGACTTTGAATATGGGCAATGACAGCTTCCTCAGCAGCTGCACTCTCCCAAGGGTCCTCATCCACACCCCAGTCTACAGCCAATTGTGTTTCCTGTGGATGACATATATAAGCTTTTTTGGGTGTAATTAACTCTTCTACTACAGGTTGTGTTGAAGCTTCTAGGCTGTGTTGCAGCGTTAATGGATCGGGTATAATCGAATCTGTTACAGACTCGTTTTCAGTACCAAAGAACATATCTAAGGTGGGAGCAGATTGTGGCGGATCTGGTTGAATCATTTTCTCAAGAGTTGCCAGTCTTTCTCGTTCCTCAATGCTGGCGCGTAGCTCAGCAATTTCCTGTTCTCGAGAATGCAACAGGTGCTCTAATTCCGTGAGACGCTTTGATGATGCCTGAGTAGCTTCAGCGAGTTGTGCTTCCAATGAGCTCAAACGCCCATTTCGTTCTTCTAACGCCATTTTTAGTTCATTCATATAGTGCTCGATTTGCTGCCTCTGCTGCAATTCGTGACGCTCCAGCGCCACAGCATCACGTTGTCTTTCCTCATATTCAGCAATGGATTGATTTCGTGCCAGCAGTTTCGTTTCCAGATCTTGGGCATGCTTTTCCAAATCGGACACATTACGCTGCAGATCTTCAATAGTGGGCTGCTCATTGATGTTGCTGCTAAATGCGGGGGTCTCTAAGGCAGAAATTATTGGCGAACTGACGCCAACACCCAATTGAGTGGCCGTTAGACGCGGCTGAACCAGCTCATCAAAGGGCGAAGGCGCAGCTAGATCGCTGTTGAAAAACATGGCAGGAGCAGATATCAACTCGCTCGACTGAGCTGAAAAAGTATCCACAGGGTGTCGAGGTGGGAGTCCACGCAGCAAAGCTAGCTCTGACTGCAAACGCAGTACCTGTTCTGACTTCTCGGCAAGTTCACGCGACTGCTCATCGCTTGCTGAAGCACGCTCGTATTGCTCTAGGCGGGCTTGCAGCTCGGCAAGTTGATCGGCCAGCCGCTTGTTTTCAGTCTGTATGTATACCTGATCATCGGTTTGGTTTTGGCCGAGTGTATCAAGCTCGGCAATTTGCTGCATCAAAGACTGCAACTCCTGGTTGTGATTGGTACAAAGCGAATCAATTTGACCACGTAGATTATCCATTTCGGTTTTATCCTGTAAAACTTGCATTCGCAGCTCTTGCAACTCCAATGCATCCTGCTCAGCGCTATCCTGCTGCAGCCGAAGAAAAGTAACCTCGCGGCTTAAGCTAGAACGCTCTCGTTCTAAGGTGCTTAAGTCTTCATTGAATTTTGTAAGCTCATCGCTTCTATTGTTTAATTGCTCTTGAGCTCGCTCCAGCTGTTGTGTCAAATCACGTGTCTCGGCTGTAGCACGTTCCATGTGTGCGCTAAGATCACACTCCAGTTCATCAAGCTCAGTTGTCTTTACCGCTAATTTGGCATCGTAGCTGGCACGCTGGCGCTGCAGCTCAATTTCGCGAGCATGTAATTGCTCACGCAAAGTTTCTAGCTCTTCATCGCTGCGGTTGGCTAAACTGTCGCGCTCTGATTGCACATCCGAGGTTAGCTTATTGTGCTTGACCAGCAGTTCATCGTATGCCGATTGTACACTTGCATGTCTATACCGAGCTTCATCTGCATCAGACTTAAGCTCCTCGATTTGATGACTTTGATTTTGTTCCAGATCGCTAAGCATCTGCACACGTTTGAGTAGCTCAGCTTTATGCTCTTCAAATTGTACTTCGCGTTCATTTAGCTGCTGATCAAAAAGACGCTTATGTCCCTCAACAGTTTCTTGCTCCTGAATCTGCGCTGTCAATTGTTCCTGCAAGCTGGCTGTTTTTACTTTTAGATCGTTGTTTTCAGCTTCTAGTGACTCAATATAGTTCATATCCTCTTGCAGCTTTGCTTGTATACCCTCATGTATGGTTTCTAGCCGCGCAATAGTCTGCTCGAAGTTGGCCTTCTCATTGGCATACTGTTCCTTTAGACTTTCATGCTGATGCTGTAGCTCCTTATGCTGCGCCTGCAAGTCTTCCAAGGCCATAGCTACTATATTTGATTGCTCTGTCTCCAGTTCTTCAGGTTGTGCTTGTAACTGGTTGCGCAACTCTGTAAGCTCACGTTGTAGATTTTGAATCGTTGCATTGCGATGCTTTATCACTTCTTTGGACTTGTCAAACTTCGTTGACTTTGCTTCGAGCTGACGCCGCAGCTCATTCAAAGCCTCGCTTTTGGCTTCTGCATCAATCCTTGTGCATTCGCTGGCAGCTAAATGCTCGCGCAACTCGCGCTCGTTGTGCTCCCACTGAGCCTGCAGCGTGCTACTCTCCTGACGCAATTGCGCATTGGATTGAACTGCATTTTGAAGCTCTACCTGTAAACGCTGAAGGTCCTCTTGTTTGGCGGATTGAGATACAACTTCCTGGAGCTGATGCTTTAATTGTTTAATAACGTCCCGATTTTCCAAATTAAGATGTATCTTGTGCTTCAGCTCCTCATTAAGCTTGGCTACAGTGGATTGCTCTTCATGCAGCAGTTGCTTTAGTTCGAGTAATTCCTGATTGTTTTGCTCGTTGGGCTTCTCTGATTGCAGCTGTGTCTGCGTCTCTGGAACCAACTTGTTATTGTTTTCGGTTAGTTCAGCAAGCTTCTTTTCAAGCTGACTGATTTCGGAACTACGCTTTTTGAGATTAGCTGCATACTTCTTAAGCTTTTCACGCAGCTCTTTGTTATTCGTTTCACTGGCTGCTTTGCACTCCTGCAGCTGTTTGATTTGAAGCTCCAACTGTTGCTTCTCTTGAGCCTGGTTTGATGTCGACAGCAATTGCTGCTCAGTCTTCGTTTTAAGAGCAGTAATTTCCTCCTCAGCTTTAATGAGCGATTGTGATTTTTCTTCCAGACCCTGCAATAACTCAACAATTTGCTTATTAAGCGAAGCAATGGTGTCCTGGTTGCCGCTCAGTTCAATAACTTGCTGAGCTGCTTGAGAATCATTTATCTTCATCGATTGCTCTTTTTCTTCTATTCCCTGATATAGCTCAATGATTTGCTTATTCAACAAATCAATAGTCTCCTGCTTGTTGCTTAGCTCAATAACTTGCTGCGCAGCTAGCGATTTGCTAATCCTAAGCGATTCTTTCAATTTGCTGCACTCCTCGCTGAGCAGGCCATTGTCATCGCCAGGTGGACGTTGCGCTAGCTCATTGCGCAAAGCTGTTATGTCCTCATTACACTGTTGAATTTCCAAGAGCTTCAAATTTAGCTTGTGCTCACTTTCGCTATAGGCCTCAATCAGCTGTTGCTTTTGCTCCTTGACCAACGTCTGTAAGATGCTCAGCTCGCGCTCATAGGCATCATTCTGGCTCTCTAGCCCGCAGCGCACGCGAGTCAATTGCTCAATTTGCTTCTCATAAGCCATTTCCTTGGAATTGATGGTATAGTCGAATTGCTCGATTTGAAGCTGAAGGTCTGTGATCTGTTCGCTTTTTTCGGCAATTAACTGAGTACGCTCTGATTCCGCTGTGCGCAGCTCTCGGAGCTGCTCATGTAGCTCCTCAACTGTACTCTGCAGATCTGTACACTGAGCTTCTAGTTCTTGAAGATGTTGCTGTGAATTTGTATTTTCAGGAGCAGCTATGGCCAGCACTGGTTCTACGCTGCGCTCATGGCTGTCACGTAGCTCGTTTAGCTCCATTTCTAGCGCTGCCACAGTATTCTTAAGATCCGTGTTCTGCGCTGTTAGCTGCTCGTATT
The DNA here is from genome assembly GCA_949987675.1 of Chymomyza fuscimana. Classification (NCBI taxonomy): domain Eukaryota; kingdom Metazoa; phylum Arthropoda; class Insecta; order Diptera; family Drosophilidae; genus Chymomyza; species Chymomyza fuscimana. The sequence goes on along the minus strand of OX465090.1, from coordinate 64,230,266 downwards.
CAGCCAAAGCCTTTCCATTTGGTGCAGTTACTGCAACAACAGTTTCTACTACAGTTACCGTTTCGACGGCATGACTGGCCTCCTTTACCTTTAGCAGCAACTCTGTCAGCTGTTTGTGAACATTTTTGGCCTCCTTGGCCAACTTTTTGGACACATTCAACTTTGTATTGCGATCGTTGGCAATTCGATAAGCCTCCAACTCAGAATTCAGCTTTGATAGGGATTTTTCGCACTTGTCGAAAAGTGCGGATCCCTCGCCCCCGCAGTCAATAGCGGCTACTACTTCAGATGATTTCTGCATGGAACTAAGCTCTTGCGTTTGATTGCTTCTTTGCATATTCGACTCAGAAATTTGGGTAGATAAATGATTTTTCTCCTTGTGCACCTGTTCTAGTTCTTGCTCTAAATTTGATTTAGCGGTCTCCAATTTGCGAACTTCAGTACCATATTGTTCAAGCCGCGACTGCAGATCTGTGTTCTCACTGGTTAAGTATTCCATTTTTTCTAGAACTTCACGTCGCTCTGTGCTAAAGAGTTCAATTTTCTTAACAAGCTCCGCGCTTTCCTCTCTCAATTGTGCTAAGCTCTCGCTTACTTCTGGAGCCATATCAGTTTGTGTAAGTTCATTAACAAAACTAGGCAGCACATCAGTTGAAGCATTACTTTCTATGTTGTCGTCCTGCTGCGACTCATGCTCATCGCCCTCACTGGCCGGGCGGCGCTTATTAAAGCGTTCTAACTCAGCGCGTTCTTGCTGCGTTGGTCGCTCGACAATTTCAATAGACTCAGCAGACGAAGAGGAACTTAATTTCTCCAGTTTATCTAACAATTCCATATTTTCATTGATATAATGCGTTAATTTTTTATCCAGTGCATCCTTTTCGCTTTGCAATTGCTGCAATTTTTGTTGCTGTTCCATACCCATTGTTTCCAGCTCTTGGACTCGCTGTGACAATTGCTCCTCTAGCTGCACCTCACTCAGCTCGGACTCAACACGCGCAGACTCGCTGCCCATCTGCAGAGCTTGCAAAGCCTGCTGCAGTTCCAGCTTTTGCTCTTCTAAAAGGCGTATTGTTTCAGCTTGCTGCTTAACAAATTCAGAACTAGGCGCAGTATCTTCTTCACTGGCCGTATCATGCATTTGAGATAGCTGCCATTGACCCTTCTCGTCCTCTAGTACAGTCAGCTGCTGCTGCAGCTTATCATTCTCTTCGCTGAGACGTGTAAGTTCCTTTTGTAATTCGCTGCTGTTCTTGAGCTTTTCCATTTGCTTTTCCGTTTGCTTGCTTTTCAGCTTGAGCTTAATATTGGTCTTATTCGATTCATCTAGCTTTTGTTTGACCTGCTTCAGTTCAGTTTTTAACTGTTCGCTAAGATTGGCATCCTCATCGCTGACCGTGGGCAAGAAAATTGACTTGTTTTTGCTACTTTGCATAAGCTTTTCCTCCAGTACACGTAGATTTACGTTGAGCACATTTAATTCGGTTGTCTTTTCGGCCAAATCTTCCTCCTGCGAGGCTATGGTTTGATTGTGTGCATTCAGTTCTTGTCGCTGCGACTCTATAATTGTCTCCAGTTCGGACAGACGCTCTGATATGCTTGCATCAGTTATTTGCAGTTTAGAATTGTTAGAACTGTCGCTAAGCAACGCCTCGTTTTCGGTTTTTAAAGAATTTAACTGTTTTTCCAGATCCTGTACTTGCTTGGCTAGTTCTGCATTGACCTGCGCACCTGTCGAGACGCTTTGTCCAAGACTGGACTTTCTATTTTTGCTTTGCTCTTGCTCCAGCGACTCTAATTTTGCCTGCGCAGTATTAAGCTGTTCTCTTGTACTGAGCAGCTCATCGTGCAACCCAGAGTGCGATTTTTCTAGCATGTCGTTAATGCTCTCCAATTTTGAATTACGTTGGCGTGTGGCATCAATTTCTGTTTGCAGCTGGTCAGGCTCAGAAGAGTTTTGTTTACATAATTCTCCGCTTTGCTGTGCAAGCTGAGTCTGAAGATCCTCAATAATATTATCCCGTTTGTTAAGCTCATTTCGTAGTTCCAATAGTTCCTGCTGCAGTTCCTGGTCCTTTCGTTTTTCCTTTAATTCTGTTAATTTAATTTTGTTTTTAAGCAACTTCAGCCGCGCCTCATCAAATTGCTCCGCTCTCTGCTGCTGCAGTTGTAAATCAGCTGCAGAACGGTGCCGCGAAACAGGTGTATTACCAACAGAATCAACTGAGCGCAAATCAGTCATGGAGGAGCCCAACTCTGTCGCTTTGCCAGCCAAATTGGACTTGACGGACTGTACCGATTTGGCCATATCTCGCTTCCGTTGCTCCAGCAGTGCGCGGTTCTGCTCCGTTCGTTGAGTCAGCATAAGCAACTTCTCGCTGCCACTCACTACCTGAGAAGTGGGTGATTCGAGCTCTTTTATTTGGTTGGGAGTTCCTAAGTGAGATGAATCGGGGCGCTGGGCCATTTCGGCCAGTATATGATACGAGTCGAATGATTCGTTGCGTGAACCAGCTTCTGGACTAAGTCCTGAGCCTGAGTTGCGCGCTTTCAGCACTGTGAGCTTCTGACCAAGCGTTTTTAAGGACTCCATGGAATCATTTGCGCTGGACTTACGTCGTCCGTCTTCGGATTTCTTTAAAGCGCGGTCACGAAGTGCCGAGAGACGTTCCTAAAGATAAATTTAAATCAATGTAAGGCAAAGTTTTACGAAAATCACTCAAGCTTACCTGCTGTTTTGATAAATTCTCACGTAAGCTGTCCAGATTTTGAACGCGTGCCGCTGTAGGATTCTGCGATCGTTTAATAACATGTTAGTATAATTTCTTTGCATATAATTACAAATAATGTTTTTACTTTTGACAACGGAAAATGCGCATTCCTGTCCGTTAGCTGCGATGCCTGCTCAGCATCTTCGTTATTGATTGCATAGTTCTATAAATTTTAAGTTTCGATTAATATACTGCAAGCAACTGCCATGAAATGTTTAACGCACCTGCACATTGGAAAATTCGATGGAGCTTTCCAGGGCAGCATCTGTGACATTGTCTTCAGACATTACGCGTTCCAATTGCAAACAGGGGAAGACTAACTAATTACCAAAAACAAAGGCACTGACTACCTTCGCAATGGATGTATCCTATGTCGTGTGTATCTGGTGTGTTTCGTTCTACTTACTATCGACATTGACTGCAACAAATATAATAACAATGGTTAATAAAACTTGCTGTCCTAATAGACCACATTGTAGTTAAGAGGCATTGAAGCTACGAAATATTCGTGGCACTGACGTGTGCGACTTCCCAATATGTGTGTATATGTGTGTGTGTGTGTACGTGTGTTCGTTGTAATTTTGACATGCAAATCAATGGAACTTTTTGTAGTTTTAACGCGCATTGTAACCGATTAGTGTTAACCGCACATATTGTATACGCTTGATGGATAGGATGAACATCTTGCACGTTATACTTGGGAATATTTACCAATTATTGTGTTTCTATCAACAAAAACTAAATTCCATGTCAGCAGTTAGTGTTGTGTAATTATTTTCGTGGTACCCAGCACATTATTCAACACTCAAGATAGAAGATCCGTGTTATCGATAGCTATCGATTATTATTAGAAATGCCAACGGCTTTTAAGTTGGGACACCTCTTGCCACGCTCTTGTTTGCCAAAAAACTGAACGTAGCGTATCCTGCAAGCTGGGATGCGGATCAAATGGCTGGCAGGCAGTGGTACTATGGTTTTATGCTTCGGCATAAAGCGTTGAGAACGAGCCTTAATCGCGTTAAAGGTTTTTCTCGACAAGGTATCCATATTCGCCGTCATCGATGCGGAACATGGACGAAACAGGTTTTTCCACCGTGCCAACAAAAATTGGAAAAATCATATCCATCAAAGGACTGAAGCATGTTGGCCAGGTCATCTTAGCGTTTGCCCTTAATGGAATTGGCAATTCGATTCCGCCGATCTACATCTTTCCTCAAGAGAAAATGAGCCCCATGTATTTGACGCATGCAGCAAGTGAAACGGTTGGATACGTAATGGTTCTGGTTGGATGATGCAGGCTGATTTTGTTAAATGGATGAATCATTTCATTAAGTACAGCCACAGTTCGAAAGAGAATAGAACATTGCTTTTATTGGACGACTAGTTGTCTCATATGTCAGTCGAAGCTATCGATATGGCGGTTGAATATGGTGTAACCATTTCGTTAGTCTCGACATCGAGGAAGCGAATGCTGGCGAATGCAGCGACATATTTTAATCGTGTCATCCGGTGGAAGCTTTGAAGTGGCCACGCATGAGGATGTGTCAAGGTCAGAGCCATCGAGCTCTGGCAAGTCTCGTGCGACCAGCTTGTCTTCGGAACTTTCTTCCGTTCGTCCGTTGAGAAATCCGCAAAAGAAATCCAATTGTGACCCAAAGCCACAAAACACCACAACTTTGACTTTTTCAGAAAGTGCTGCCGTTCTGAAAGAGCGACAAGAAAAGCGTGCGGTTGCGAAAGAGAAGCAAGGACAAAATCAGAAGAAGAATGCGACACCAGCAAAACGCACGAAGAAAAAGGCGTCCGCTTCGAGTGAAGACTCTGGGGATGAGTGTATGATTTGCTCGAAAAAACTTCCGGAGAAGTTGACCAGCAACAACTCCATTAAATGTCACATTTGCAGAGATGCTGTCCACCTAAAATGTGTTGATATGCGCTCCAGTGTTTACGTTTGTCCGAGCTGCGAATCCGATTGATAACGAATAATTCAATTATGATCTTCCTCAGCGCTGCCCTGACCTTTTTAAGGTGACTCGTGACATCGATTCTACACCAGCTTCTTGGACAGAAACAGCTTATTTTTGGGAGACAAAAGCCAAGCCATTTGCCAGCTTAAGACAACATTGTATGTAGAGCATCGGCCTGCCTTGCAGGTAGTTACTCAAGCCTTGATTTCCCGGTATCTTATCTTCTGATGTAAAAAAATCTTTTTTGAGGTTTAAACTTCAGTTTGTTGTTTGTTTCTTAATGTAAGCCAAAATGCGATATTTTTAAATGCAATTTATTTCATAAAGCATAAAACCGTTTATATTTTTAAAACCATTTAGTAACACATTATGTATTCTACTTTAAGATTAGCTTAACAGTTCCTAAATCAATAAAAAAAATAATAGCTTTAACAATAAGGTACCTAGTGCTGCTGCCGCAGCTTAAAATATATATTATATATTCATCTTTGGGCTTAATAGCTTCACTATTTCAGCTGAGGTAGCAACTCCACTTCATGTAACATTAAGTTGTCAAAATTAGGTTTTTACTTCTGCTGCAGCAGCAGCTTTAAGTATATCAGCGATAGCCTCATGTCCCGCCCTCGTAGCATAGTCTGCAGCAGTCAGACCTAACATATCCGTATCTTCTACATTTTCCATAAAAGGAATTAAATATTGCACCAATTCTACATAACCGTGTAGCGCCGCCGCATGCAGCGGTGTACGTTTCGAAGGATCTGGCTGCGATAGATCTGCGCCTGCCAGTTGAAACGACTGCAGTCGGACCAAAGCACCACGTGCTGCTGCCGCGCACAGCTGTTCTCCAATAGCACGAGTGGAACCTGTCAAATGAGCACCACAGCTAAGAAGCAGCTGGATGATCTCGTGGCTATCCATTGAAATAGCCTCCATAAGCGGGGTGCGATCATAACGATCACGAGTATGCACTGAAACGCCATTTCTCAACAAATGCCGCACAATCGCAATGTTGCCCAACTGGCAGGCCAAATGGAGCGCCGTGCGATGATCATGATTTGAGCCTGATAAATCTGCGCCATATGCCTTCAGGTTGTTGATCTTGCGAATATCGCCCTCTGCCACGGCAGCGTTGATCATGGCCGGGAAAAGTGTGGCGCCAAGTTGATCAAGTTCCTGCGGCGAAGACAAATGCAGTGAACGTGCCACAGCATCGACTAAGTCGTAGTCCTCCATTTTTGGCGCAGTTGAAGCTGTAAGTTCGCCACGCAGATTTGATTGCATCATCTGTAAGAACAGGGAATACATTAGCTAGTGTATGAATAATATTTACACTTCTTTCTGCGAATTATAATAGAACTATCTATTTATTTAATACACAAAGAATCATCAGAATTTGGTTTTATCTTTTAGTTTGTTTAATATTTAAATAAGAGGTTACTTGCCTGCTTTTTAACGTCCAGCGACCAGTCCGTCTTGCCAATGACATAGGCCAGTTTTGTAAGTGCCGCCTCTGGAGTCATATCGAAACCCGGTATGACGCCTATTTCAAAGAGCACTCTGCCTGCTTCATAGATCTCAGACACAGCGCCATTCGGGCATTGTGTGCAGTTAATAATAAGCACACCACGTTCAGCAGCTGCCTTCAGTTCGTCAAGAATATCACGTCGATTTGAAGGTACATTGCCGGACCCAAACGATTGCAGCACAACACCCTTCATGGGCGGTGCCAAAAATGCACGAAAAGTAGATAGGGAAATGCTAGGAAATATGCGCAAGAGACCCACATTTTCATCAAAATTCAAGTGCACGCAAAAACGTTCAACACTGCAAGGCCGGAAAATTAGCCGATAGTCTATGTTGACATTAATGCCGATCTCAGCCAGTGGAGGCACATTGGGCGAGTCAAAGGCATCCAAGGAATTTGAACTAACTTTTACAGTTCGATTGCCGCGCATAAGCTTATGCCCAAAGAAAATGCACACCTCCGGTATGACATAGTTGCCGGCTATGATCAGAGCTGATGTAAAATTATCTTTGCCATCGGTGCGTGTCTCAAATATGGGTATTTGCGAGCCAGTAATTATCACTGTCTTGCCGAGATTCTCTAACATAAATGACAACGCCGAGGCGGTATAGGACAGTGTATCAGTGCCATGCAGCACCACAAATCCATCGAAGAATTCATAGGATTGCTGTAATATAATGTTTTAGTTAATATGTGGGCTGTTTAAGAACATTTTTAGACTTACACATATATCTTGAGCTATACGCGCCCAGTCGTGCATTGTCATATTGCTTGAATCTAGCAGTGGTACATATTCTGTAATCTGATAAAGTACGCGACGAGATTCACCTTGCACAAAGGGTAAAACTAGTGGTGCCATGGCCGCCGACGTGCCAAACCGGCGCGTGGCATACTCCTCATCATGTATGTTGGGATACTTGCGAATACTGCGCACCAAAGCATTGGGAATCGGCGCTAGAACTGCCAAAAAATTACAATATCAAGTAAGAGTCTGACTGATGCAGTAGCGGCTTACCATGGCGCTCATTGCGCATCATGCCAATAGTTCCTCCAGTGTAAATGACGCGCACGCGTGCCTCCTTGACATCATGTGTCATAAGATTTCCATCGCTTTGGTTGCGTCGCATAGAGGGGCTTTGAAGTGTGGGCGATGAAGGCACTGTCTTTTCTAACGACGCCATGGCATTTAGCCGCAGCTTTGGATGCTTTTCATTGCTTATATCAATGGGCTTGCTGATCGCTGGTGCTAGATTGCCAGAGCCCGAAGACTCGTCGCTGATCCCGATCCCATTGTCAGCCATAGAGGATGTGCAGGATGTATTACGACGAAGTAAACAGATGCTCTAAGAAATTCAAAGCAAATTCATCTTTTAAATACCGTGAAGAAAGCGCTTATCGCTCTAATTAGTTAGTAAAATAGTAAAAGTGTATCAGTTAATCTTTATAATTGCAAAATATTTCCATGTAATTCTGTTTGTTTTTCTTAACGAGAAATGTTTTCAATTTAGTGTTAAATGCATGACCAAATGTCCAACGTGATTTAAATAATTGTTTTTCTAATTCAATCCAAATTTTTGCGTTTAGAAAATGTAAAGAAGTTGAACCATAGTTTACTTTACTAGTGCAATGTCGTCAGACCTTGTGACTAATATTTGCACCATACTTCTTGAGTATCTACCCAAAATTTGTATATACATATATACTATAAGGCATGTTATTTCGCCAGTGCTAATAATATGTGCACATACCAAATGATGTTAGCAAAGTACATATAAAAATATCTAAGCATATACATAGATATAGTTAGTACAGTGCGTGCTTAAAAGTAGGCGCCTTACATGTGCACTTAATTGAAGTGTCAAATAGAAGTTTACTATAAACTGAACTATTTAATTACACCTTTATAGAGAAAATGTCGAGTTGTTAACTATTTACCTCTGATTAAGTTGCTAATTTATTTGATAAGCAAATTATTTTCGCGTGCTGGTGTTGATCATATGTTTTGCTAGCCAAACAAAAGCTGCCTGCTATGCTTTTTGCAAATTTCAATAGTCTGGCAACACCTTTTAGGATGTGCTTTGAACACAACTTCTTTTCAGGGATTATATTAAATTTTTAATGATTTGCCTTGAGGCTAAGTTTTTCATTGGGCCATAAACTATTTTCACACAAAAGCAGTTTGTATTAAGTATTAAGTGGTAAATTTTAAAAGTTCAGCTAGCAAGCATACTTTTGGGCTGCGCTTTAAGTTGCAACGTGCTGCCGTCCATATCACAGTGGCGGCGCTAGTTGTGCTTAAAATTTAAAATGATTTTTGAATGGCATAACCGTCAATTCCAAAGCTTTTGTGTAGACTGGATGACATTCAAAAATGTCCAGTCTACAAATCTTGCCTGTTTTGAATTCGCCGCAAGATTTGCAAGGTTTACTGAACGCTAGGTAACGCATTGTGCAGGTTCGTTATACAAGAGAGCGTGACGTCACAATTGCGGCTTTAAAAAGCTAGAGACCGCCATAGCGTATTTTATGTTGTAATTTTCATTTCAAAACCGTCGGTAAGTCTCAAAACTCGTAATTTTGTATGGAAGACAGCAATAAAATACTTATTTTGTATGAATTTGGTGAAATAAAACATATTTTTTCTGAAATTCAATTTCAATTTCAAAGGTTTGCTTTATTGCCAATAAATTACACATTTGCTTAAAGCTAGATTTAAGAATTATTATTATATGAGCAAGCAAAAACGAGGCAAGTGAAAAACCTTGCCAAAGAGCTTAGGCTAAACTTATAACTAACTTTGCTTTGGATCAACATTCCGGCCAAATATTGAAAATCAAATCTTCTTAGTAAAATAGCTACTTACAAGTTTGCTAAAATAAATAAACAAAAAATAAATTATTGTCACGAAAAATGCTCGATAATGCTCTGATTGACAACTCTCCTTAAAAGTTTATAAACCAGCTCAATAAAAAAAACAGCTAAATAAAGGGGTCTACGCAGCATGAAAATTTCCATATGGAATTTTTTTCATACTATTTCATATGGAGCCACCAGTGTGTGCACAGTAAGACAAAGTGCTATTTTTTATCGAGCTATCGTTTTTTTTCGGTATACATCAATATTTTTTCCGATACTTTGGGTTAATGTGGCCACACTCACATTATAATCAGCTGCTTTATGTTTACAAAAATTAAGCGCAAAATAAAATAAGACAAAGAAATAAATAAAACAAACATGGATTTGTATCAAGTATTGTTAACATTACTAAATGTAAACAATGCGTGTATGACTGCCTACCTAATTGTAAAAAGGTCGGCTGCAAAAAAAAACCATCTTTATTTAACATTTTAGCAATTTCCTCCCATGCACTTTTTCTTACCAGTGCATTAAAGTGCATTTTGTGTGTTATATCCCATAACACTGGGTGAGCTTGTACTGCTTTTATAAGCGCTAATTTTTGTTCTCTTGAAAATGATTCACACCGTTTTCTTCTACCTGCCATTTCGAATAAAAAAATTCTGCATATATGTATGTATATTTATTCGCGCCAACGCGCAACAGCTGTTGTTAGTGTTACCACACCTAGTAAAGTAGTGGCGCCATCTAACGCTAGGCATTTTTAAAATTAAAATTGTTTTGTTGTCTGCGACCCATCGTCAAACATTTTTAATCGGAATTTTTCGCCACCATTTTTTTTATATGAAGTTTTTCATTTTTTTGCGTGCTGCGTATAGGCTTTAATACAAAAACTAAAAAGACTAGGGAATAAATTATAATAAAAAAAAATTTTGCTAATGTGAACATTGAATAAAAATAATTAATTCTGTTTTGAAAAGTTTACATCAGGATTTTTACTTTGTTGAGCTGAAATGCAAAAGGCAGAAGTGCTAAAGTGCCCAGCAACAACTTACACTACAAAAATTTTGCATTGCATAAAAAGCGCTAATATCTGTCAGTGTGTACATATTTTTTTAATACTTTTTTTTGGTATTATGCAGCGCTTGCAAACTTGCACGCATTTACACTTGATTGCTATTGTTAGTCTGGCACTTCTGCATTTCAGCCCGACTAAGTAAACACCTTTGTAGTGTTTAATCTAAATTAAGTTACAAAATATATTATATTTTTATAGCCAAGGCCCCGCAGCCAGTGCTATACCACCTAAGTTAGTTTAGTTTTGTAAACTTCTCTATCTCTAATAATAATAATAATATTATATTTTTGCATATATCAAACAATTTTAGTTTTATTTAAATACAAGAATAAAAAGGGAATTTTATTGGCTTAAAAGGCGGAAAATATCATAAAAAGAACAAGAAGTATCTTGTATAAAAATTCGGTGCTCTGTACAGCAGAACGCGTAGTGAGTAAGTTGATCATTTTGGCTTAGGTGCGGTACTTCAACATATCTTTTTCCTTAAAATGTGACCCTTTTATGAATTTTGTTTATTTCGAGTAAAATTTTATTCAAATTTACCATTGGCGCATAGTGAAAGTGTGACGTCATGCGCAGAGAGAGTAAAAAAGTTTTAGTTTTAGTTCTCGGCAAGTTCTGCAAATGTTACACATATGTAAAATGGTGCTTCGCTGCTTCAGGTTGCACAATGATGATAAACTGCTTAAAAAAAATTTTTTTAGTTAAGGTAATTACAATTATTGTAAGCTCAGAATAACAAAAAAAATGGATTCTATTACGACTTGGAGATTATTAAAAACAAACAAGAAATAAACTTTATTTGCGAAATTCCGCAACATGTGGACATATACAAGGAGTCGGTTTTACATGAATTTGAGAAGAAGTCACATATATTTATTTGTCAGGCTCACATAATAAGCTTGAGTTCTTTGGCCTATATATGTATTTATATTTACAGAGAGTGGAAGGAGATCTGCAATTATTAATCGGTTTAATCTGAAATCACAAATTTTTTTTTCATGTTGATGACTTTGATGACAGACTTATGCGGGCAAGTGTATATACATATATGCACATAAACTATATGGCTTGGGTGTACATAGATTCGTTTTTGCTAAAAATTTGCTGCAGTGATTATTTTGGCTGCTGCATATTGTGACTTTTATGCGGCTGTAAAATGCGCTCGTTTACACCTCAAGTGGCAATCATTATTTGTCTCCGGATTCGGAGCACCCCCAGTAACAACGGTACACTAATCACCCAGGAAAGCGAGAGGGTAATATGCATAGATAGAGAGACTGAGAGAGAGAGAGAGAGAGAGAGAGAGAGAGAGAGAGAGAGAGAGAGAGAGAGGGAGAGAAAAATCACTAAGATGCTGCGGTAAACAACAAAGGTAAAGTTGGGAACCCTGCCAGATGTATGGGTTTTCATTTTTTTTTTTTTTTGGGGTGTTGTGGCGAGGGCGTACTGAGTAAGTACTTGTATAAAGCGAATACATTTATATTAAACTAAGTAGTATGTATGTATATACTTAGTATATACATATAGACGATGAATTGCGTTGGCTGGGATCAGGCCAATACCATATGAAGATGATGCTGGGCAGATGATGCGTATATATATAGGAATGTCGCCTGATGATGATGATGATGAAGTGGCAGTACTGTGACAGTTACAACAACAACAACAACAACAACATTGATAATGATTGTAATAATAGAAACACCCAAGAAGCAGAACAGCCCCTGACATCAACGACAACAAAACCAACTCAAAAGAAATTGTCACAAAATTTATCATAACATAATTGTGCTAGTAATGTTCCATTAAGCAACTGGAAAATTTCAATTTTTAATAGAAACCGTGTCTTGACTGTAAAACACTTTGCTTATTCTCGTCATCATTTATTTTTGCTTAGTGTGGGCTCTAGATGGCGCAAGCGAGCTATTGCTCAGTCGTCTTCGCAATCTAAGTGCAGCTATAATACAAATTCTGTTACATCAAGAACTTTTGAACGGATTTGTTTTGTTAGATTCAGGGATCGCAAATAAGAGTTATATGGGGTTGAAAAAAATCAAAGCGAAAAAAGTGCTTTGGATGAAAGTGCAAGCAACTATGTATCATATTTTTGAAAGAACTATCCGAAATAAGGATACATTTTTGTTTTTAATTTTTATCAAAAAAATCAAGCGTAACTCTTATTTTTTTTATTTTATTTATTTTTTATTTATAAATTGACGTTTAAATATTATTTCGTATTTTTTATTTTTAAAGTCAAAAAAAAAGTAGACGCAATTTTGTTGAAAAAATCAAAAAACAATAATTATTTGATTATTTTTATTCAAAAAATTATAAGAGTTGCAATCCTGGTTAGATTTGTCCCAACTCTGAATAGTAGAATAATCTTAAAAAAATGGCCCACTTTTTTATTAGTTTCGCTCTAGTTTAATCAACAAATTTGTTTCCAACAAGCAACTCCTGCGGCAGAGAACAAGGATTTGGATCTCGTAAACTTCACAGTTCAAATTGTTACTGCAGAATTGATGCATTAGTCCAAGTTTATAAGCTTTTTTTTAATTTAAGGGCATACCACCGGAACATGGACGTAACTTTAGGGGTAACACCTGTGTGGGGCATGGTTTTTCGATTTTTTTCTCAAAAGAAATTTTTATTTTATACTCAAAATCCAAATAAGTGACCATATTAAATATATTTTGAGTTACAAAAATTAATTTTTCCAAAGTAATAATAAACAAGAGGCCTGTTTTCCTCTTGCAAGTGAACCGCGTAGCGGTTTTCAAAAATATAAAAGTGGTTTCGAGAAAAACGAGTTGAAAACTAAAACGAACGCGCGCCGGGATGCCATGCGCCTGATGCTTATAAGTGGGGTAAAAAATCGTTTCTAACATAATTGTCTACCAATTTAGTTAAAAAAAATTAGATTTTCTGAAGATTCTACACAGGTGTTAGCCCTTAACGTTTGAGCATCTCTAGTCGATGTTGCAGTTGTAATGATCTTCTGGCGGTGTTCACTGAATACCGATTAGATTTTGTTTAATCGGAACTGAACTCGAATTCGTGCAGTCATAAATGAACTACATTTAAAAAAAAAGCGAGAGAAAGATTTCTGTAAATACATCAAGTTATGTACCAAGACAGGACTGGTCTCTCTTGAAGGGTTTAACTTTAGGGAAAAATATCATAAATTTTCATGATAAAAATGATTATCTCTATTATCATTGTCGTTGCCGTCATCATTAATATTTCTTCCAAGTTCGGCCGCTAGATGGCGCAACCAAGATGTTACACACTTGTGTTTACAATAATTTAAATATCATTTCAACTTATTTTTTATGTAATGAAATTTTAAAAAAGACAAAAGCGCACCTCAATCAGTAAAGTGAGTTAAAAAATTCTTCGTGGGATTCTCTTCCCAGTGGCATCTCTTCTACTTTAAAGCGATGGGATCTCCACACATTTAAATTATTATACCAAACAGCGTGAAAGCGCCTTAAAGTAGGGCCCACTTTATGTCAACTTATAAAGGAACCGCTTTACAAGGCATCGTATCGTAACATGAGGAGAGTGCAGGGTGTGTGTGTGTGCGCGACAGAGAGAGCTGCCAGGGTTGCATTGCAGCCATATGTAAGTCGCTATATATTTACAGCTACTAAACTGTAATCGGGCCACACACCGGAAGTTGAAATGACTTGAAAATTTATTGCATTTGCTGTTGCCAACGTCGTTCTCCTCAATGTTGTAGTTGGTTTATTTTTTTATTTTTTTTTTTTTTGTGTCAACTGCTGTCAACTCTGTCTTGCACGTGCCTTCGCACGACTCTTTCATTCTGCCTCGCCCTCTCTCTATCACTCTCTATCCGTTCCTGTCTCGTTGTGGCACGGAAGTGGCACGGCAGTCAATTGGCGCCGCAAAGCAACAGCGCCACAACCAAAGAAACCGGCAGTGGTACAGGGGGACAATAATGGCAAGAACCGGGAGCCGGAACCAACGCGAAGCCAGGCACAGATTTGCAGTCTGGAGCGGCTATTGCAAAAATTGAATAAGCCAGTCGGCAGCGGCCTCGGGAAAGGAGGCAGCATGCCGTCTTCAAAGCACACTGAAAAATATAGATTTAAAGATTTTGGCAAAAAACTAGAAGATTGTACAGAAACTAGGGGGCTTCGCACCATGCTTGCTCCGCCTACCGCTCGTTTTGTTGGTAAGCACGAAACGGTGGCCGTCGGTGGCGTAGTGGTAGCGTACTCGCTTTACAAACCGAAGGTCGGTGGTTCGAAACCCCGCAGTAGCACTGGTACATTAGCCTAGCACTGGCATTTCTAGCTCAAAGACGCCATTTGCCCAAGAAAGTCTCTATTAAAACTGTAGTTCCCTGTTCTCTTCGAACAGTTATTAATAGAGATCCACAATGCTCCGCTCAGGGGCGACTGACTAAATAGTCATTCAGGGAAATTATTATTATTATTATTACGAAACGAAGAAATAATTATTTATCAATATTTATAATTTTTTCAATTTATCTATATTTTTTTTTTTAAATTTTGGTATATAAAATATTATTTTGAACACTGATAAGCACAACCTTCACATTTTGTCATATCCACCTAGCGGCAAAAAAGTATTAATATACGGGCACACTAGACAGCAAAACAAATGATGACGATGACCACGGGGACGACATTTTTTGGTTTGCTTAAAGCTTAAAGCGACTAGGTTGGGAAACAAGCTCAAGAACTTATTGTGGCTTACGGGCATAAACTCGATTTTTTTTAACCCTAAACCTGTCCTTCATCTTACCAGTTGTGTATTTTGTATGGGAAAAAAAATTAAATTTGAAATTCATATGGGGCACTCAGTTCCCCAAAACATCGGGGATTTTACGAACTAGATTTTGATAATACAAAACGATAACGCGTTTCGATATTTTTACTATGTACCGATTGTGTGTGAAAGTTTATTTTTTCAGTGTAGTCCAGGGTGACGACACTTGGCCAAAAAAGCATATCTTAGTATATATGTGTGTGTGCTTAAGTTAGTGCATGTGTCTGTTAGTGACTAAAACGATATACGGCGGCAAGGATTGCATTCCTTGTGGAAATGTCCTGACACGATGCTGCCGGCTCGTGCTTTGAAACGTTTTGCTGCTTATAAAAATCCATTAAATTATTTAAATTGCATGGAAAATAATTTGATGGTAGCTCTCAAGCTCACACACACACACACACACACACATACGTACAAGTTTAAGCTGAATTTTTGACAAAGTCATCGAACTTGCCAACATCTCAGCCAGCTTTAGGATGAATCCAATGCTAAGCCAAACCTAAGCACTGCCATATTTCCCTTGCTCAGGATTTGCTTATTTCTTAAACTTTATTGCATACGTACATACGTATACTTATGTATATTGCTATGTGTAATTTTATACTCTGTAACTTCGTTGGGTCCAAGGTATGCTTGATTCGTCGACAGATTGGAGCTTGGCAGAGAATAAGTTTTTTTGGCAACGATTACACCCGTAGGAGAAATGAGTGCAAAATATTTTGGTCATGATGATATACTAAATAATGTATTCAACCGTGATTCGGAAAACGAAAAATCCAAACCGAACAATTTTATGCGGATTCGTTTTTGCGTGCTCCGGAAAACGAAATTTTTTGTCAATATTTCCATTTTTATTTTCGATAAATTCATTGAAAAATATTGCTAGTTCTTTATTTTGCTATTTTTTAAATGGAATAACTTTAGCAACAATATTTATTGCAATTATTACAAGGGAAATTTTCTTTGTGTAACGCGGCAATCCTTTCGCACTTATCGTCATGTGTTTTGGCTATATTGTCAATAAATATCTAACTTGAAGTTGCCATAAATTAATCTAAAAATATCAAAGAATATTTAAAAATTATTTCAGTATAAAATTATATAACCTATTATGCCGATTCGTTTTAATTTCTCTTGCAACAAAACATGCGGTTTCAAACCACATGAAAAATTCGTTTTGGTGAAATTGGCAGCACCAAACATGCGGTTTCAAAACGAATGCGAATAAAATGTTCAGATTCGTTTTCCGGAGCAAGGCCGAATATATTTATTTCAGGCTGCCCCTCTCTCTAAGCAATAGATTGTAACGTTTTGCAGATATGCTATCATTCTGGAGGCATCAGTACAAAAAAAAAAGAAGAAATAATTCAAAATGAGGCACTTACAAGCATTGGAATATTTGTATTAAATTAAAAAACTTTCTTATGTCATCGTCTCTGTCATCATTCATTTTTCTATTAAGTGTATTAATTAAATTTAAAATAGTAAATAAAAATGTTATTTGTATTTATTATTATTTATTTTGGGCGGGGCCTTCAGAGTACAGTGTATCCCACTGTCGGATACCATTTTGACAGATCCAAAAAAATGTTTGTTTTTTTTTTTTTTTTTTTTGATATTTTTCCGCGTTGTTTGCTAAAAATAAAAGCATCTGCCAGGGTGCATAATGGCAGACAGATGGTAAAGATGGCGACGATTGGGGGTTGCTGCGGATATGCAGGCAGGCAGGCAGGCAGTTTGGCCTTCAATGCCTCAGGTAAAGTCAGGTCAGTCAGCCATGCAATACAAATACTAACACAAACAATCCCACACTTAAATACACACACACACACACACATACAGCACCATGTATATATAGATGAATACACATAGAGCCATGTTGGCCCAGTCCTTTGGTTTTTAAATATCTTTTTTTTTTTTTTACAGGCGCTAAAATGCAGATGGAGATGTTGTGTTGCTTTGGGCACAACGTTGTTGGCACAGTGGGCCATAACACTCTGTACATAGAAGCCTTGTGGCGTTACTGTAGACATTATTTTATTGTCATCGTCATCGTCATCATTTATTTTCGCAGACAATTTTGTAAATGTCTAGGCTCACGTATGGGAAATAAAAAAAAATCGTTTCACTGAAGAAAAAATTGTATAAATTTATTCTCTGAAATTCATAGTTTAACACACTGTGCTTAGATAAAAGCATTGTGGTTCGGGTGTGGCATGAAGCGCATTAGGCTGCACATGTGCGTGTAGGTGTGTGTGTGTGTGTGTGTGTGTGCTAGTGTATATGCATTCTATTTACAGTCTGGTAAGCCCTGCGCCAGATCTAATTATTATTTACCTCGTCTATACACCAGCAGCCCGCAGCCCGCAGCCAAGACTGAATCCATAAGCCCAAAGTTGAAGCCACCATGCAGCTCCTGTTGCGCTGATGGTAATAGCTCACCCATAACCCCATCCATGGTCATGGTAGCTCATTATAGCGTAATATATAATACTGATTTTATAGTTTACAATGTGGGAACTAGATGTAGTAGACCAGCAGAACCACGGCAACAACCTGTTTTTAGCAAATTTCACCGCGGCATCCCCACTACTCCCGCCCAGAGTCCATCACTCATTCACTCTCTCTCTTGGTTGTACCAACATACTTTCTTTCTCTGAGAATCCTTTCAAAACACACACACTCACACACATGCATTCATCTGCCAGCCTATTTAACTTTTTTTTTTTTTTTTGTGATCACTTTTGCCCACGTTACGAAATTTGCTCGACGTATTATGTGTGCACGTAATTATGTATGTATGTATGCACGTGTGTATGTGCATGTATGCATGTGTGTGTTTGTTTTTGTATATGTGTATTGTTTGAAAGGAGCACGGCATAGCAAATAGCAGGAAATGGCAATGACAGTCAACGAACAGTACCACGCCGCCATTTTGCCTTTCGTCTTCCGCCATTTTGCCACCATTGACTTAACGCTGTGCCGTTAGTGGCTGGGCTTTTTGTTAACTTTGCTTTACCATTTCTCTGTTTTCATCATTTGCTTTACGTCTTTCGGTTTAACGTTGTGCATTTGCTTTAATGATAGAAACGAGCCAAATGCCAAAATGCAAAGAAAAATAACAAGTGCGAACAACTGAGGTCTGAACAATCCGACTATAACATACCCTATACTCAAAGCAATTGCCATTTGATTTTTGTACCACAATTTTGATGGAATATATTTGTAGCTTTGGTATGGCCAAGGACTTTGGATTTTGGCGTGGAATTACTCTTTGGTTACTGTAGGTAGCTCAGAACTAGAGATCACTCTAGTCCGAGAAAGTAAACAATGTATCTGGGGCTCATCCCACTTGATTGCCTTTAGCATGGGCCTCAGTACTACTACGTAAGATCTTTGAGCCTTTGCGCTTTGGTAACCACGCCCACATTCGATGTAACGTTGAGCTACACAACGACATTGAGATAGTCATGTAGCTCAATATGCAGTGTCTTCGCTGGCTCCAGCTAGTAAGATTTTCAATGCGTCTTTATTGAAGAGAACCGGTAGTGGGTGCACGCTTTACTAGTTACTATAGAGAGAGAATGAAGGAACTCTCTACAACGCACAGTGGGCCCAGATTGTCATATTTTGGCCAAAAATTTGTCATTTCCATAATAATTTTTTTAGAGTGATGAAATTTTACATACATGTTTTCTGGAAAGTTTGAGCCCCTCCGATTTTTTTAAGATATACATAATCCAGATCAAAATTTGAAAAAATTAGAAAAAAAAGGAAAAAAGTTTTGTAACTTAATTTTAAAAAAATCGCTCAATGGGAATTGGACCATATTTCACGCAGAGTAAGATATGAACTATATGGTATAGCCAAAATATTGAATGGTATCGGAGTTATAGTCCCAAACAGTTTCAGCGTTCGCAGCCAATTGCAAAAAGATTAAACCACTAAACCATCTAATTTCGATTTCCAAAAAAAAATATTTTAAAATACATATAATAAGTTTTACAGTTTTTCAGAAAAATTTATAACTTTTCTGACTTTTGACCTTCGACTTTGAAATAAACAATTCGTTTTGGGTCGCGCAGTTTTGCCAACTTTGCCAAATATATATTTTTTTTTTTAGATCGTTGACAAAGAGAAAAGAATCAACGAAATGAATGACAATAAAATAATTGAATGATTTCCATGTATTAAATATAAATAAATTCATCTCGATTCGCAGGCCACTGTTGCTAAAACTCTAGTTTTCTTAAGTATATTATTATATAATATATTTGAATTTATAAAATAAAATAAAAAAGATGGCGTACGTTAAAGTCGGGCGCGGACGACTTTGGGATACCCTGTACCACTGCTTGCAATAAAATCCGGTAAATTGCTTAAGAACACCAAAAGACATTTGATTGCCAAATTAGATTATGATACCTTCATAAACAACCAAAAACAGACGAATTTTTAATCAAAAACTTTTTTTCGACCGATCGGCCCTATGGGAGCTATGAGATATAGTCAACCGATTTTGATAAAATTTGGTACAGTGTTGAAGATCTCCAAAAAACTTCTGAATGCCAAATTTGGTTACAATATCTGCACAAACAAACGAAAACCAACGAATTTTGTGCAAAAAACGTTTTTTTGACCGATTGGCCCTATGGGAGCTATATAATATAGTCAACTGATTTTGATCAAATTTGGTATAGTGCTTGGGAACTCTAAAAAACTTCTTAATGCCAAATTTGATTACAATATCTTCACAAACAAACGAAACACAACGAATTTTGTAAAAAAAACAAATTTTCGACCGATCGATCCTATGGGACCTATATGATATAGTCAACCGATTTTGATCAAATTTGGTACAGTGCTGGGGGTTTCTAAAAAACTTCCGATTGCCAAATTTGGTTATGATATCTTCATAAGCAAACGAATTATCCATCTAAAACTTTTGCTTTTTTTCGAGGTCCTCTGAAACACCCCTATGGGAGCTATATAATGTAGTCCCGATATCAAAAAAATAAAATAAACTTGTCTCTTATGGATTAATAAGGGATCTTATCTGAAAGTTTGGTTGCACTAGCTCTTGCCATCTCTGAGATCTAGGCGTTCATACGGACAGACGGACAGACGGCCATGGGTATATCGACTTCTCTAGTCACTCTGATCATACTTTAGGTAACTTTGGGGGGTCTCCGACTTCTCCTTCTGTACGTTACATACATTTTCGGCTTGCACAAACACAATATACCCTTTGTACCATACGGTACAGGGTATAAAAATTCGTGTATTCTTAAAAGCCTATTATACTTCCCAAAAAGTTTGGTTTTTTAATGGTATGCTATAGAAATAAAAAAAAAACTTTTTTTTATTGTGAGCCACAATAAAATAAATAAACACCATACTTTTGGGCTAACGAAACAATTCCTCGAAAAATCATTGAATTTGGCTCGATGGCAATTTTAGGATAGAAAATTAAGTTTCCGAAAATCATGAAGAATTACATTTTATTATAAAATAAACAAAAAAAATGAAATATCGAGTTGTAGTTGAAAAGTTTACAAATGATAAAAAACCAACAAACTCTTAATAAACACTTTAATATATATAAAACCCCAAAGTTTTTAAGTCCAATTTTATTTTTTCTCTGAAATTATATTTATAAACAATAAAGTGCATGAAGATTTCGTAGCTATGTGACATCGTATGTATCATAATACAAAACAGGATTTTTTTATCGCGACATCTCAAAAAACACAAGATGTCAACTTTGATTGGCAACTACTTAAAAACCACTAATTATAATTTAATAATTTTTTGTCACAGAATACCTTAATATGTCTAAAATCATATTCAAAAGTCAGTTTGTCCTAATTTTGACTTTTTTTTTGCGGACTTTTGGCCAAAATGTGGCCGGCGGATCATAGCCCGATCAAAGCTTGCAAATCTCAAATTTTAGTTAAATTTAAACGATTTGTGTATACATATATATATATATATCCTGGACCACAAAAAGGATATTTGTTTCGGGAAAACATTAACTTACCGCTTTTAATTAACTAAGATCTGGGTAGGTTATTGGTATACAAAACTTATAGCCTGCCATGCCAGCTTCTACCTGGTACATCGTATGTTCCACAAATCTATAATGCCCTTAGCCTTATAGAGTATAACAAAAAAAAAAAAAGAAGAAAAACATACCTAGTTAATGAAAATGTAGTGGAAAACTTTTGCATGTTAACGCATAGTTGATATAAAAAATGCATACCAAACAAAAAAAAAAAGGAAAAACAAAACAAACCACAACAAGGTTAAATGAGCGAGTTACATTACAGATTAAGAGCAGAGCAGATGCAGGACTAGGTCCTTGAGTGCGATAAATTGACATGTATGGAGCATACTTATGTAAAGGAAATGCCATACACATATAGCTCCGTGGAAGTTTCGAAGAGTATTTATAAATATGTCTTTCTTCGGGTAAAGTTAGTACTCTTAAGTAACAATTTATAGTTATAGTTTTAGTTTAAGAAAATTAACAGCTTTAGGTTTTTTCCAATTTTGCCAACGATTTTAAAAATATTGTTATTGTAAACTTAATTTAAAATTTTTAAAGATCAACCATTCAGTTAAAAAGCTAAATTTAGCTAAACTCTGTAAATATTAATGCCATAGAATAAAATTAAATTAAATTAATTAATATTAAAGATTTTTAGAGAACTTAAATGAAGCATACAAAAATATGACAAAAATTTAAGTCGGGCGCAACCGATTTTGCGATACCCTATAATACCAGCACAAGCTAACAAGTAAATAATTTAACCAATTTTAATCGTTTTTGACATAGTGCTTGGCTGCACCAGAAATATTTAAATTAATTGAAACATTTTTTCGAATGGGGGCTATATTATATACGAAAGGCCGGTAGATTTCAAAAAGTATCAAGCATTTAAGCACTTTTCTCTCGACGATCATGCATAGGCCTCCAATGATCAGCATAGTACCCGGTACCTCTTTATAGTGAATTTTTTAAGTTACAATGAATATTGTACTCACACGATATTCAAAGTCACGGGTCACGATAATACCGGATTGTTTTTTTAATAAAATTTTTAAACTGCTACAATACATCATTGCCTTCTACTATTGACTCTTCTGAGTAATCTCGCGCTAACTTCTTAATAATAAAAATAATAATATTTCAAGTTGTTATTACGAAACAAACCGGCTGGGTGACGGCTACACTAGACTACAAAATTTTTTGTCTTTGTTATGAAAATGTGAAACATTTGCGAATTTGTGAGTTTTAATTTTTTTTGTTCTTATATTTTTCAGGTTATTGCGAAATTTATTATCTTTTTAAAATTATTAGATTCAGCAAATTCCCGAAACTCTTCATAAATTTTTGTCAGATTTTTTTTTTAAACGTTTATGGTAAGCTTCAAATTCATCATACATATTTTCTACTGTTTCTCTGCAACATTCTACAAACTTCCAAACTCAGCGTTATTTTTGGATTTCGGCATTTTTTCTTAAATTTTTTTGTTGACCAGTGTAATTTTAATATGTTGTTGATAAAGAATCGACCCATATAAATATGACATCAGTTCAGTGCGGCTGACAATCAGCGACAGCAGCTTCTCGCAGCCGGAACTCCAAAGCCAAGCAACTGATAGCATCATGTGGAAACAATTATTCCCAATAATCGCATTAGTTTTAGCCATTAGCTTCCAGTGTAATGCTGATGGTGGTACGAATGTGCGATATCGCGGAAATGCCAGACATCCCAGTAAGTGATTTAGTTTAAAGAATTGTGCGAGGTTTGCTCAAATCCCTTTTGCAGGTTTACCCAATCACTGCTACTATGAAGAACATAAGTTGGATGTTCCTATTAAACAAGTCTTGAAACCAATTGATCATGAGGGTCTTTGTGTGGAGTTGGAGTGCGCTGAGGATTATCTACTAACGATCAAGCAGTAAGTGATTAAATAACTTTGTATATACATATCTATATATATTTATGCCGTAATTACTTTGCTAGCTGCCCTCGCTACCCCATTCGTTGCACATCGGGACCAAACGATTCTTCGAAAACTTTTCCAGATTGTTGCGGTAAAATAACTTGTCCGCAAATTTAGCCAATGTGTTTCTGAAATTGTAAAGGTTTTTGAGTGAGCAATAAATTTTGTAACTTTTCATTATCTTTTTGGTGCAAATTGGTACCCGAGCTGTTCAAAATCTGAATACTCAGTATTCATTTTCCCGAAAATTTGTATCTGCTTATTATAAGGAAATTTTTTATTTGTTTTCAAACTGCATATCGACACAGTTTTCGATTGGAAATTTTATATTTTTTTAATGCAAAACTATATTTAGTCAATTTCGTTTTCGTTCCTAAAGTTCAAAATGGTCTTAAAACTATCTGTTGTTGGTTTTATCCATTGCGGAGGTTGGGCTAGCTGGAACAATATTTAATCTTAATGTTGAGATTGAGAGCTTTAAGTACAATGGAAAATGAAGAATTCTATTAATTGTTGTGCTAGACTAAGACATTCATTTTTTGAGCAAAACTTAATTTTTTTTTTGAGTGAAGCTGTTTTGGTCTCTAAAATTGAGATGTTCATACAGACTAGTGATGAGCGATACTGTGAATTTGCAGTCACAGCGACAACTGTGACTGTGACAAAAAAATATCAGTGACAAAAGGTCGTGACAGTGACACCGAGCACATAATAAAATGTTTACGAAAAAATATCGCGGATTTTTATTATGCTTTTAAAAACAAAAAAATTATAAAATTTTTAGTTTATAAAAAATTAATATCTTACAGATTTGGGTAATTCACACGTTTGATGTTTCCTCTGAATATGTTTTGATAAATTGATTGTTGAAGATCCTATGAACTGTTAAAAAATACGCGTCAAGTATTTCCGTACCAATTGGATCTTGCAATATTTGCAAGGCAAAATTATCATCTAAAAAACTCAAAAATTTCCAAATTTCACTTACTTTGCATGTGATCCTTCTTCTTATTGCAACAGATATCTCAAAACTATTGTATTCATTAATACTAGCCACCTATTGCGTAACCGTTCATAAAATAATATACAAATGCAAAATACGCGCCAAGTATTTACCTGCAGTATTTACTCTTGCAATATTTTGTTACTATTGGTACGGAAATAGTTGGCGCGTATTTTGTAACAGTTCATAGGATCTTGTACTTACGAATATTTTGTCGCAGTTCATACGAACTTATATATCCACGAGTATTTTGTCACCGTGGGTTGTGACTGTGACAAAATACTCGCGCAATGACAAAATACTCTCGTATCAGTGACAAGTATTTTGTCACAAAATACTTGTCACTGATACGACTCGTTATATTAAAATACTTGTGACAAATCACAGGTACGTAAATATTGCTCATCACTAATACAGACAGACATGGGTCTATCGCTATGCGATGCTATGATAATCATTTTGGTATAAAGAACTTATGGCTTTTTTTTAGATGAATAATTCGTTTGTTTATAAAGATATCAAAATCAAATTTGGCATTATAAACTTTTTTAGAGTTTCCGAGCACTGTGCCGTTGATCAAAATCGGTTGACTATATCATATAGCTCCCATAGTACGGATAAGTCACAAAAACGTGTTTGGTGCAAACATTGTGGTGTTTCCTGTATTTATGAAGATATCGTAATTTGACACTCGGCAGTTTTTTAAAGTTCTCAATCAAAATCACTTTAGAAATCAACTAATATTCGAAACAAAACAAAGCTTCAGATATATTCCAATATAGCATTTATTTGCTCATTGGAAACCGTCGTATCTGCCATCTGCAACTTGTTATCGCTTCATCATCATTTTATGTGCTCGTTGGACAGCTGCACCAGATCCCTGCTAACATTTTATTTTTATAATATTATTGAAAGCCCCTATGGTTGCCAGGCAACTCAAAATTGCCAAACGAACGTCAAACATCTTAATATTATGAATAATGTTGCCGTTTTTTAAATAATTGATTAACAAAAATGCCTAGCAATTAATTTATTTTAAATTATTATAAAATATTATGCCATATAGTATGTATGTATATAATAAAGAACACGGGCGACTGCTTTTGGCGCCAAGTGGCGAACCACAGCGACACGCATGAAAATTTTCGTGCTCCTCACCATCATCATCATCAACTTTAACACCATTATCATCAGCCTTAACACCATAATCATCATCATCAACAGCATCATCATCATCATCATCATCCAGCATGAATGTTGCCGTGCTGAATTTTAATTAATTTTTAATGAAGTGTAAACGCATGTGTGTATGTGTGTGTGCGAGTGTGTGTGAAGGACATCTGAGGTTCGCATTGACAGGCTATAAAATGGTATATGCGCGTAACTGTGTATATAACTATCTTTGTATATGTATATATGTATAAGTATGTGCTTAAAACATTGATGTATCTCTTTTTATACCCTATGCCCAAAGGAAGAGAGGGTCACATTAAGAGAGACACCATTTCACAAACTCTTCATCTTTTCTCTGCTGAAAACATCTTAACTCATGAAAAGAAACCTATTCTCATTGCTATGGCTCACCGGACACACTATAGACTAAACAAAAAAAAAAAAACATTTCAAATTCTACGAAATTGGAAAACATCTTAAGGGGTAACACCTGTATGAAGCATGGTTTTTTTTGAGCTACAAAAATAAATTTTTCCAAAGTAATAAAAAACAAAATGGCGCCAGTAGAGAGCTACGAGTACATGACTAATTTTTGGAGGAAGCCTCCAAGGCTGCAGCTGAAACATAAAAAAATATTTTTAGGGGCTTTTTAAAATATCAATTTTAAAAAAAGGCATAACTTTGAAAAAAACATGAAAAAGTTGTAAAATAAAAAATTTTTATTATTTTGATAAAGTCCTACGGGTATCATTATAAAATGATGTTATAAAGATTGTGTCAAAATTTCAAATCGATCGAATAAAAATTGATTGAGTTATTAGTGCAGTTTAAAGTTTTAAAACTGAACCGATCGCGGTACTTTTAAAAACATCGGGATATAACATAATTGTCTACCAATTTAGCTAGAAAAAAAAACAATTTTCTTAAGATTCTGCAGAGGTGTTAATACGATATAAAATAATCCTCTTATCATCTTCTAGATTTTTATCGTTACCTTCTTCACATCTCAGATAAAATTCCCATAAAATTTGCTATTCTATTGCTATCCTAAACAAAATACCACCACAACACATTTCATCCTATATTACTCCCCATCGCCACATAAAGAAATACACTTTCTTAAGCCTCCAGTACAAATAGTGCCAGTATTAAGTTAAAAGCTAAAAAAAATTCTATTCAATATAAAATTTTAAGTAATTACATAATCAATAAAAATATATTTAAAAGTATAGATAACCTACACCATATGCGTTAACTTCTAAATATTATAGCCTTAATTGATATTTAAACAAAAAAAATTGGATTACCCAAAGCAAAGAAAATTGCTTGCGCCATCCAGCGGCAACAACTTGCTTGCGTCCTCTAGCGGCCACAGGGTAAATGATGACTGAAACAACGAAGATGACGTCAAACAAATTTTTTACGTAACAGAGCAATAGAATATCCCAGCAAGAACAAAGCGACGATGGAATTGAGCTGTCTTTATAACCGGCTTTGGTTGTTGTATATTAAAGACCGTTGAAATGGAGGAGCCTGCAATTTAATTAGAAGGAGCGGCTTTCTACTTTTTCACTTGTATTCAAGTGAGTTCAATTTTGTTAGTTTTTTGTATGGAAATATATTTAAAGCTAGCTGTATTTGTAGAAAAGCTGCAGTTACTAATACCGTTTGGTAGATTATTATTATTTATAAAAAACTCTACTTTTAGGAACTTTGGACACCCTAATCGTATTAATCGTTTACAGAGCGCTGGGAGTAGCCCGGGGCTACAGTGTGTACAATAGTCGGCATATTCCGATTGAAACTGGACCCATATCTATTTTTATTTATTTATTTTTTTTTTTTGCAACACAAGCAACTTAAATGATGAATGGCTGGCAAATGAACGAGCCGGCTGGCTGAATGAATGACCGAATGAATGACAGAAAAACTGAATGTATGACAGGCTGATAAAATGGATGGTTACCATAGTTTTACAACAAATTCCAACTAGTCGATTCCCATATGGAAAGCACTTGCAAGAAACTTTTATGTATTGGCTTACAGCCCAAATTAAGGCTATACATAGTAAAATTCTTCGAAATATTTAATTCAACTTATTGTTTACCGAATACCTATGACCAGAGCTCCAAGCGTTCTTTTTTATTTTTGCTCCAATCACGAGTCCAATAATTGCTTGGGTTTTATTTTGAAATATTTTTGTTCAGCAAAGACATCATATGAGAATTTCCGTTCTTAATACCGAGTATTAAAAATTGTGTCGGATTAGGACTACCCATATCCAAGGTCCAAAAAACTCCAATACACAAGTGTTCTAAAATTGCCTTCAAAAAACCCATACTATTAATTTTTAACGATGTTTTTTATATGTTACTGGGATCGCTGAATATAAATCCGAGAACCCCTAGCACTCTGAGATAACCTCGAAAATAACTCGTTTTTGAGGTTATGTCAGAGCCTTGACGTGCTCGGGTTTTTAGACCTTTTTTGGCTTAAAATTCTTATTGTGTGACAAGAAACAACTTTATTTAATTTTTCGATATATTTTAATATACCACCTCAAAAAAAAAAAAAAAACAAAAGTTTTAAAGTCATAATTGAATTATTTTTACAGATATCGTAACGTAATTCAAAAAAATGTTCAGCGCATATTTTTTTTTTTCGTTTATAAAAATATTGTAGCAAAATTTAGCATTCGGTAGATTTATTCGGCTTCCAGGAGTTTTACCAAATTTAGTCGAAATCGGATAACTCTATCATATAGAAACAATCATCAAAAAACAAAACAAAATTTAAAAGCAAAACTCGTGTTTATTCACAATCGGTTAATTTTTTTTTTTTTATAGCTGAAATTAAAAAAAAACTATTTAATTTTACTTAATGTCGCACATAGAGGCCGCAAGAGGGCGCCACTAATCGCCGCAGCAAACCTGCTTGCACTTGGCAAAAGCCACAACTAAAGATCTAAAATTTTATTGTGATATTGAAAAAAAAAAATGATTATTATACTTTAGCGAAAAATCAAAATAATATTCAAAAAGATGAAAAAGAACGAATTTTGGTGCAAAACGTTTTTTGATCGATCGGTCCTATGGGGGCACATGATATAGTTAACCGATTTCGATCAAATTTGATACAGTGTTGGAAAGCTCTCAAAGACTTCCGAATTTGGTTTCGAAATCTTTATATACAACCGAGTTATGGTCTAAGAACCTTTTTTTTTATTGATCGGTCCTATGGTAGCAATATGATATAGTCAGCCGATTTTGATAAAATTTTACAAATTTGGTTACGAAACCTTTGTAAACAAACAAAATATCCATCTAAAACTTTTGGTTTTTTTCGAGGTCCTCTGAAACATACCTATGGGAAACACCTATATAATGTAACCCCGATATCAAAAAAATACAATAAACTTGTCTCCTATGGAATAATAAGGGATCTAATCTGAAATTTTTGTTGCTTTAGCTCTTACCATCTCTGAGACGGACAGACAGACAGACGGACATCGGTAATTTTTGTCATTATCTTTTATACTGGATTCGCAAAACTAACTGGCATTTATTGATTTTAAAAATCTCCATTTCTCGCTCAATAATTTAGGAAATTTTTCTTTTGAGCCAATTTCTATACTTTCTTTAACATAATGTGTAAGGTAACCCAAAAGTGGTAACAGTTCGTGCATCTTCCACTCTTTGCTCCAAATCTTATTAAGATTACAACAAAGAGTTAGAGACTTTTAATAATCAGCAACAGTACAACAGTACGTCATAGCAATATGGTTGGAGATCTCAACATTTTACTCATCTACGTCGGCGTCATCAATATAAATGCTTTCAAGCCAGATGCATGGAAGTGTGAGTTCGTTAGTTGCTACATTATTAATGGGCTGGATGCCAGCCGGCGGGTCTATCCCAGCCGAAATGAGATTCAAAGCAGTGTAAGAACTTGTGCTGTATTAAAGACTTTTTTCACATACAAGACTGAATACACTGAGAAAAAATGTTAGTACTAATAACATTAGATTTAAAATTGGGTTTAATTGAACTGCTTCAAAAAATAGTCGGGCTCGAATCGGTTTATTTCCTCGACGCCGACGTGTACGGTACGTCATACAAATATGTGGTGTGACTGTTTGATCAGAGTTAGCTGGAAAGCAAATTGAATAACCTCAAATACTTCTTTGGATGATTTGACCGTAAAACTTATTGCTTAAAAAATTAAGAAAAATTAAAATTTTTTTTCTGGTCCATTAGTTAAATTTGAGGTTCTGACAAAAAAAAAGACTAATTAAGATTAAGCAGAAGAATAAGATGAACTGGCAAAAAAATGAATTTATGGCTGGGATTAGGAAAATCTGACCTTACTTCGTTTTCTTTCGCTCAGTGCACACAACTAAGATATTCGCCGCAAGGCAAATGTCAACGCACCTCAGTGGGCCTGCTGTCGCTCAAGCTGCCACCTTGGGATTAGCTAGCTGCCATGTTGCAAGAGCAAGAGCAAGAGCAACAGCAGCAGCAGCAGCGTCTAATGCCACATCGTGCTTACACTTAAGTGTTGCTTGCGGCAACTGTGACGTCATAAATACATATGTCAAGCGGCAAAAGTTTGTTGCATACTTGAAGGCGCAGTCAGTTGTCAACAAGGAGCCGGAACAGCGGCAGTAGTCAAAGGAGCCCAAGGAGCCCAAGGAGCCCAAGACGAAGACGAAGCAGAAGAAGGCGCTCTGATTGAAGTGCGTGCAAATAAACTTGCTGATCCGATTACAATACACATGTATGTACCACACATTTGTAGGTATATAAGTAGGTTTGTATTTACATACTTGTGCATATGAATTGCCATTGCGAAAATATGTACGTACGTGATTTAATTTCGCAAGGAAAAGTTGCAGCCAATTGCTCACGGATGACTTGTTTATTAATGCCTCTCTGACGACGTAGCTTGACTTTTTTAGCAGGCCTGTAAACCAGATCCAAACGAACCGGTTTGGTAGACGAAGACGCGAGCACCCTTTGGGTCAAGCGTATACTGGGCACTGGATCCTTGTTCTTGTTGTGGTTCCTGCGAGAAGTTTTTATTTCTATTTTGTCCCTCATTGATCCATAACCTTGCCTTCGTTTGGCGCAGTCACCTTGAAGTTTAAAAAATAACTAAATCTCAGAATTAAAAAAATTTCTAATTTTTTTTGGGAGCTGTTCTGAAAAACCCGAATAGCTCCGATACCAAAAAAATAAAATAAAGCTAACTCCCGTGACATAATAAGCGAACTTATCTGAAAGATATACGAGATCTATTCGTTCATACACTCGGACAAGGGTATATCGGCTCCTTTAGTCACCCTGATCATTTTTTTTTTGATTAATAAAAACATTATGCAAGTTTCATATTGTACACATATGTGTACATTAGGGTGGCCCCAATTTTTTTGTAACAAGGCCGCATTGCGATTTTGGTTCTATGGTCATTCCAAGAAACTTTGCCGAAGAAACCGCAGCTCTAAAATTAATTTCAACTTGCCCACTTTTTCAAAATAGATAATTCCCAAAATATATAAAAATCGAGTTTGATAATTTTTTTTTCTCGAGGAATCCATTTTTGACATTTATTTTTTGTGGGTTTTTTTTTATACCCTGTACCGTATGGTACAAAGGGTATATTGTGTTTGTGCAAGCCGAAAATGTATGTAACGTACAGAAGGAGAAGTCGGAGACCCCCCAAAGTTACCTAAAGTATGATCAGAGTGACTAGAGAAGTCGATATACCCATGTCCGTCTGTCCGTCTGTCCGTATGAACGCCTAGATCTCAGAGATGGTAAGAGCTAGAGCAACCAAACTTTCAGATAAGATCCCTTATTAATCCATGGGAGACAAGTTTATTTTATTTTTTTGATATCGGGACTACATTATATAGCTCCCATAGGGGTGTTTCAGAGGACCTCGAAAAAAAGCAAAAGTTTTCGATGGATAATTCGTTTGCTTATGAAGATATAATAACAAAATTTGGCAATCGGAAGTTTTTTAGAAACCCCCAGCACTGTACCAAATTTTATCAAAATCGGTTGACTATATCATATAGGTCCCATAGGATCGATCGGTCGAAAATTTGTTTTTTGCACAAAATTTGTTGTGTTTCGTTTGTTTGTGAAGATATTGTAACCAAATTTGGCATTACGAAGTTTTTTAGAGTTTCCAAGCACTATACCAAATTTGATCAAAATCGATTGACTATATCATATAGCTCCCATAGGATCAATCGGTCGAAAAAAACGCTTTTCGTACAAAATTGGTTGTGTTTCGTTTGTTTGTGAAGATATTGTAACCAAATTTGGCATTCAGAAGTTTTTTAGAGATCTTCAACACTGTACCAAATTTTATCAAAATCGGTTGACTATATCATATAGCTCCCATAGGGCCGATCGGTCGAAAAAAAGTTTTTGATTAAAAATTCGTCTGTTTTTGGTTGTTTATGAAGGTATCGTAATCTAATTTGGCAATCAAATGTCTTTTGGTGTTCTTAAGCAATTTACCGGATTTGATTGCAAGCAGTGGTACAGGGTATCCCAAAGTCGTCCGCGCCCGACTTTAACGTACGCCATCTTTTTTTTTTGATTTTATCGCCATTTTTGGCGACGAATCGACTTGGAAATGAAATGACGTTGTCCAAAATATTCAACGTTAAAATTGGGAGGGGAAACTCATTCACAACCTATATCGATTAGAACGGAGAAACGTGTCCAAATGAGATTTAGAACAGAATCGAGCAGTAGTGTTGGTGACATTAGAAAGTCGCGAAAAATTCGCACATGTCCGTCTCGATTCTATTCTTAAACTTTTCTTACCGTTACTTCTATTATTGAATTTAAGTGATTTTTTATTCATTTACATGCTATGTGTTTTTATTATCTCTTAAGCTGAATTTTTGAAAATAAATTATCCAAAACATAGAAAAAGTATGCTTCATTCAAGTCAGAGAGTAAATAAAGAAAAAATTTGAAATCCATTTTAGAGCTTGTTTTATTTAGCAAAGTTTCTTGGAATAGAACCAAAATCACCTTTCTAAATTTTTTTGGCTCCCTGACTCACCCTAATAAATAAATATATGTGTTTTTTGATATTTCAAAATGGCGGAGCTACAATGGTCGCCAAAGCAAAGTAATTTCATAATTTTAATCTTATTCTACGCAAAACATTATTGCAACACCTGTTACCTGCTATTCAGATACTTTTGAGGTATCTGATTATAAGTACCTTATTAGTTTTTCAAAATGGCGAATCCAAGATGGTCGCTGAAAATATAAGAATCATTTTTGTATTATAACACAAATATGGGTTTTCGGGGTCGCTGATCACGAATCTGGGGTTAGAATTCCGTAATGGCGGACCTGAGATGGCCCATATATATTTTTTTTAGCAAATATATATTATTATGTATTCACTATTTTGTACATAACTTTTAAAAAATAAATATTTCCTTTTAAATATTGAACGAAACTTAAATTAAAAATTAAACTTTATTCCTGACGATGATACTACGAGCCGTATTTGGTATTTTTTTTTTTTAATTTCGAATTGTAAGTATTAAGTTCAAATTATTGTAAGCTTGTTTTTTTGGCCAGGTTAACGCTTTACTGGTACTAAATATAGTCAGGGTTGGTGAGCCAGAAATCTCCAGACGAGTGTTTACTAAAAGAGTTTTCCCACTAACTATAATTGCTCATGGCTCATGAATATAGTTTGGAAAATACAACGATTTTGAAGCCTGTTAAAGACCCTGTATCGAGCGTGGCGCACAAGGAACTTCTGAAGTGTGCAAGCTTGCTTTTTAACTTACTGGAACGCTGGACGCCTGCTGGATGCCTGGGGGGACCTCCGACCCCAGCTGCTTATTGCTGCTGAAGTATTGTAAAATTTTTAGAAAAACAATAAAGTTTTGCATACTTCAGGCAGTGAATATTTTATTGCATACTTTACCGTGCCGCAAAAAATCGTTTGCTTTGAAGCTGAGAGAAATCTCTCTGAGAACAGTGCAAGAGAGTGAAAGGAGACCGCGTGACGTCGAAGGAGCTTATTCTGCGGGTTATCAAAGTTTTAGAGTGACCAGAAAAGTTCACTTTCAACTTATTTATTTTATTATTGTTATTCTCGCGTTTTTGTTGTTGTTGTTTTGTCTTAAGAGCTTCAACCTTGCCTTCGGGGGGGGAGGTCAGTTTGAAAGTGTACATGCATATATATATACCTAATATTTAATTAAATTACATTGTCCAAGCGCCAAAAAGCTGCTGCCAATAATAACTGAATCGGGCTTTTGTACGCTGATGGGGATGATAGGGAACGTGGGGAGGGTTCGTACCAAAAGCTGGCATTTTAAGAGAACTCTGACAATAATAAACCCATTACAATAGCACTGACTATTTAGACATATGTGAGCTGAGCAGCTCAGTGTCGCATGTATTATATATGCACATAACAATGACATAGATAGTACAGCACATATACATACATACTTGTGTGTATACATAAATGTATGACCATGGCACAACAACACACACATATGCTATCTCTATATTTATGTATGGGGCAGCGGGGTGGCCCAAGAACTGGCACCAGGCTGATTTGACAGTTTTGTTTGGCCAGTTGGTATTCTCATTAACATAATCGCCAAATCATAATCTGTAAAAGGCACGCACACAAGAGCTAAATCAAGAAAACGTTGCCCAAATATATACATATATATATATATATATAAATGTATATTATATTATGTACATATTTCAGGTTTTGTGGCTTTGAGTTTTGGTATATTAGGGACAATCAATGGCTCTGCCGCAAATTAATTCAGCTGCCAAGCGGTTAACCAGCATTGATTTCCATGGCCCTGAACTTGGCTAACTTTTTGCTTGCACCAAGGGTTTTAATTGGAAATACATATATACATGTATTTTGTAGAATGTGAAAAAAAAAAACTAACCCAAAAGCCGTACAAATTATGACCTTTGGCCAGACAAACCTCAAGGGTGGCACTTTTTGCAACAAATGTTTTGGCAAGTAACCAATAATCGATGCTAGACAAAGTCAATCAATTTTTACTGCCTTTAGGAGCCTCCCTTAACTTTCAAAAGAATTTAGCGATTTACTTCCGCTTTCTTTTAATACATATTTTTCTTCGATTTTATTAAAATCGAAAGCTCTCTTTTTAAGAAGAATCTGAAACCTGAAAAAAGTTATAGTCACAAAAATTTGTATGCAAATTTATGTCGACGTACAGTACAGGCCAAAAATATGGATACCCCTATAAAAAATGTTTTATTATTTCGACTTTGTCATTTTTATTTTTTTGTTTTTTGGATATAAATACAAATTTATGTACCTATTGGAAGAAATCCATGTTCGTGAAATAATTCTTTTATGGTCAATGTTGCTATAGTTATTTGGCGAAACATCTAGAGAACGCCCACTTATTATTGATCTGCAAGATGGAGCAATTCTAATACGCCGCCGAAGTCAATCAAGTAGTCGGCGCCGATGTGTTTGAATTAGAGGTCTGCATGGCTACATTCACTTCTATTCACATAGTACTATACATAGTACTATACAGTACTATGTGGTACTCACAAATGCCGTACTCAAAAATTTACAGTACCCCATTTTTGCAGTACCCACAGAAAAAATGTATACTACTATAGAATACATGCCAACAGTGAATATTTATGTATGCTGTCTTTTTAACATAAGCATAGGCAAAGTGTTATGAATACACTGAGTATAGTAGTGTACAAAACGAGCATACATGCATGTACGTGAGCAGCTGTTGCGGCAAAAAAATGGAAAGCAAAAAAAACAAAGCCGGCGCAATGAACATTTTGGAAACTGTGTGTATTTGTTGTAGTAAATTGGCTTAGACAGTTAAATTGACATTAATTTGATCTGTTTTAGAGCTAAAAAATTAGGTGTTGGTTTATTTGTTTGCGTTTATATACTTTTATTTTTTTTTTTTTCTAATTATATGACTTTTTTTCTTTAAAACATATTGCAAATCAATAAAGCAAATAATAATGTGTAACCATCATTTTTTTTTTAAATAAATCTATTACTTTAATTGAAGCAAAAAATTTGTTAAATAATATTTATTCAAATATTAAAAAATTATGTGTTAAACCAAAGAACACACAACATATAACGCATTTATGTTTTTTTTTTGCACGCTGTAAGAATGGTTGAACAGATTGAAAGCCGATACAAATGTACCCTTTTTCGCATTTTATACATACAATTCTTAGCGTGAATGTAAACACGACTAACAAGTGTCATAGCAGTTACCTTACTTCGAAAGGGTATACATTTTCCCGTTTACACTGCTCAAGCACGCAAGCCACCCCAATTTGACAAAGAAAATATTTATGCTTTCTCGCTCATGCCTGCTGCATTTACTATGTCATTTATTTAATTTTATCTCTTTCATTACGTTCACGATCGCTGCTCTGTCGCTCTCTGCTCTCTGCTCTTTTTCATTTTTTCAAACGTATTTTACTAGAGTATAGTAGAGTACACTACTGTAGTACACCATAAAAGTACTCTACTCACAATTTTGGAACCCATGTTTGTGTGAGTACACCATTCACTTATATTCATTCAAATGGGTACCAAAAAATATGCATATGTTTTAAGGCTGAGCTATTCATTCGCCGTTTTGAATGCATTCATGCAGACCTCTAGTTTGAATATGGTCAAATGATTGGTCACAGATTCATTTTCCAAGAAAATTATGATCTGATAAATACTTCGGGACTGCGTAGCGGCAACTTGAAAAGGAAAGAATACCTTGGCATGCTCAAGATCATGGATTGATCGCCACTGTTGCCTGATCAATCCTATAGAGATTGGAAAGAGCTCGACTGCCATGGTAGAGATCTGCGACCAACTAGCCTTCCTCATATCTGGCTGTGTCTCAAGGATATGTGGCAAAACATATAAGTGGAAACACTACACTACTACGTCCAAAGAATACCAAAAATATTTGCCGCAGTGATCAAAGCCAAATGTACCCAGATAAAGTAATTTGTTTTGGTTAAAATGCTATTCTTCATACTTTTGGCCTTTACTGTAGGTATGAGGGCTGTTTGATAAGTTCGTGACTTTTTGAATGGAAGTAACTTATACTATTTTTACCGTTGATATGCGCTTCCTAGGACAAGACCAGCACCCACAGCTTCTTGTAGCTACATATGCTGACGATTCGGCCATCCAATCCTAACTTCAAGAAGTCTCTGATACTCTTTAGGTTGTGCTTGAGCCAGGCGTTAAAATATTCAGTTAAATGGCGATAAATTGATATGCGATTCACATTTTTTTTATTAACGTTAAAATGGTCAGATAAAATCTCGCATCCCTATCTGGGCAATCACTTGGATGCCAAATTATAATGGAAAGCTCATTTCCGTGAAAATGGAGTAACTTTAGCAAGTTTTCTCTAGACAACAAAGGCATTTATTTATTTATTTATTTATTTATTTATTTATTTATTTATTTATTTATTTATTTATTTATTTATTTATTTATTTATTTATTTATTTATTTATTTATTTATTTATTTATTTATTTATTTATTTATTTATTTATTTATTTAGGATCAACATATAATATAATCAGTTGATTACTTAAAAACAAAAAACAAGGTTAATTTAAAAAGGATAATACAAAAAGAAACTTATAAACAAATTTTTAAAATATTTAATATAATATAATATAATTAATATTAGGTAGTTTGCCACTGACCCGTTGGGGGAATTTTATTTGCCTGGTGGCCAGCTATGCCCCTACCCACAGCCAATTGTGGTCAGTAGCAAACAAGTAGAACCAGCAATCCAGAAAATAATCGGACTCCTGCCCGTTGGGGTAATTTTTAACTGGAGCCAAGGTGGTTCAAGACAGCTCTCATCAAACTGGAAGGCGAAAGTTCATTTGAGAGGATACGCGCCAAGTCATTAAAATTCGAACATAAAACTCTAAAAGGCTCATGTAAAGCATAATTTGTAGTGCATCTCTTAAGAGATAAGGGTACAAAATTTCTAGAGGAGCGTCTAGGAATGTTAAACAAAAGCTGCCGAAGTAGGAAAGGGGAATCAATGGAACCAGTTATGAGTTTATGCAAAAAAATAGCATTAAGGGCAATCCTACGATTTTTTAAAGAAGGTAGGTCCATACCATGTGTGGGGCGTGGCTGCCAGATCTTTACAGATTTGCGTAATCGAATCATTTATCGTGACCTTGGCTTCCCTTTCGTGGGCGATACTTTAAATAGCTCTATGCAGCCGTTACGCAGATTGCCTTGGATGTCATCTGAACTAACTTGCCCATGCTCTTGCATGGGGCATCAGCCAAGAAGACGCATAAAAGGATGGATACTTGCGACTTAAGTTGCAATTCTCCTTGTTAAACATTCCTAGGAATACTTCCACAACCAACATATTGTATATATATAAGTATTGTTTTATATTTTTAATGGCAAAAAAACAATGTAAATATTTTACGTTGCAGTGACGTCACAAGTCACAACTTTATGATGATAGCCTTCTGCAGCTAATTGCCTTTAAATGAAAATAAAAAAAGTATAATGCCTCAGCCACCTTACATCATATCATTTTAAACACGATTCCTGGCGAGACAACCTCTTATGAATGACCTTCAGCTGTGACCTTCAGAGTACCATATTTATGAAATTTTTGCTTCATTTTCACGAAAATCGTTTTTTCATTCTTTTTAATTTTCTCTAGGTTGTTTACTTTTTTTTTACTGGAGTCTCCAGATGATACTGGAGAGAGCAAGTTACTATGCGTAAAATTTAAAAATGTCATTACCTTACCAAACTGCCCTCGTCTATAAATTTGCTTAACGTATTAATGGGGAACCCTTACCCAATTCCTTGCAATATTGATCCACTGCATAACTTTCAAGTCGATACCATGCCTTCTATGCATTGAATTCATCCATGGTTTAAAAATTTTAGAAAAATTGTGAGTTTTATGCTAAAATTCTAGTTTATCTGAAAAAAAAAGCAAAAGTGTCCAAAATATAGTTTTAAATCCTGTAAATGTAAAAGATACAGTGTGTATTAATTTATTAAGTCAGAAATGAAATCTGTAAAAATAAGCTAGGGTACAGGGTGTCTAGGCTGTCCTAGCAAAAATCACTTGTTTCCAATTTCATTTGTTTTATTTTTGTCTTTTTGCATACAAAAATCAAATAAATATATAAGCCTGCTGCAAAAATAACATAAATTTTTCTTTATATTTAAGGGGGGCGAAAGAGTGCCGTCTGGCATTTAGAGTGTTAGGTAAAATATTTGTCCCATCCTGTGACCGGCCACAGTGTCATTGTGAAATATGACAACTCATGAAACTCATAAGGAATGGCAATCGGAAATAAACTGACAAAAATATTTACCAAAGAAATACAAAATATTTTATTTATTTTGACACAGTAAAATTTTTGATTTTGTTCTTTATTTTCTGCCAAATGTTTAAAGCTATTTAAAGTGCAAACAGATATTGACTTGACTGCCATCAGAAAATATATAGGTAATCTAAATATATGTAGTATACATACAGATACAAATAAATTTAATTATTAAACAATTTTTAGGCATAACTTAGGGAAATGGAAAAAAGTGCACATTAATTTGTCGTTTAGGCTCACATATGTAAGTGTGCATATCAAATTTAATAGTTCTTCTTCAGAAAAATCGGCGCCAAGATGTGAAAATAAGTTATTTTTTACAAAAGTTTAGTTTGTTGTCATTGCACAAATCCGTAACACCCCTAATCCTTTGGGATCCTTTTTGCCACTTTCAATACGTTTGTAAGCGTATAACCAAAAGGGGTTTAATCGGTTTGTTTTGGTTACGGTTACGCTCAACCACTTTTCCCCATAATCGGTTCAAAGCGGTTTCGGTTCGGGGATTCAACAACAAAATTAAATACTAAAAAAAAATAGTTGTGAAATTTTTCAACACTGCTGAGCAAGCTAGCGCAAAAGTCATTAAGAGCTCAGAATTTATCAGTAACTAAAACGAATTGACAAATGGGCTGGCGATTAGTGGCAGTAACTAAGGCAGATTCCGGGAGTTAGTTCTGCCAAAATAACCAAACAAGCACAACGAGTAT
Organism: Chymomyza fuscimana; assembly: GCA_949987675.1. Lineage (NCBI taxonomy): Eukaryota > Metazoa > Arthropoda > Insecta > Diptera > Drosophilidae > Chymomyza > Chymomyza fuscimana. Next base: position 64,190,895 of record OX465090.1, on the reverse strand, counting down.
TGTAACTATTCTACATATACATATAAAAGTTTACCATATACATATTTATATACATACATTGATATATGTTTGTTTGTACGAGAAAAGGAACAAAAACCACATGGCCAGCGATAGGGGAACAAATTTTATACAGGAAACTTTTTTGGTTTTTTTTTTGCGTTTCTTGTCAACGCTTGAGTTGTTGTTGTTGTTGTTTTTGTTGGTGGAGATACAACTGTGATAACTGATATTGCTCGGTTGGATTTGGATGCGTGGAACTAACCAGAGAAAACAAACGGGTTGACGAACCCAACTTCGATACAACGAATTGTGAATGCACTTGCGATAACTTGAATTTTTTTGCCAAGCTGTATAGGGTGGGACATCTGCTGGTTTGGTGCACCATAGGTCTGATGGACGAGAGGATGCACGTTCCCCAACATGACTTTTGCAGCAGCTCTGCAGAGGTGGGGAGGAGACAGAAAGCATGCAACACCTGCTATGTGACTGCCCGGCGCTTTTTAGAGGGCGGACCCAGTTTCTGGTTGAACCATTCTATGAAGACCTGGGTAGTCTGGCAAAAGTGGCCATTATGGATTTGGCCACTTTTGTCGAATCCTCAAAATGGTTCTGCAAGGAAAGGGACTTAGGTGACTAGGAATGCCTGCCAGCTGTTTTGACCCTCGGAATAATCTTCCTCTATAATATATATAATGAATATACTCACAGTAACTGAGAATAATATAGGCTTACATGCCCTATGCCTTTTGAGCTGCTGAGTCGGAATCCGAGGTCCAAAAAACTATTCAAGGTCCAAATAAAAAGAGTCATCAAAAGCTTTGGCCAACAAACATGCTGTAGCTAAGATACCCTTCCCTCACAAGTGTATAGAATATAAAAGCACCAGCAGCAGTGGCAACAAACAGCAGCAAACAACTAAAAAGAGGAAAAAAAGTGTTGCCTACCCTCGGGCTCCGCAGCATAGTGGGAAAGTGAGGCGGGACGGAATGTAAAGGATGTACAAATCATGCAAGCCAATGGTTGTCCGTCAGTCGGAAAGTCAGTTCCATTTCCATTTTTTTTTTTATTGTCCCCGAATAGTAGTTGTTGTTGTTTTTTGTTTTGTAGCTACATGTGCCACCTATGCAAGAATTTTGGTCTAAAATTTTGACACAGTTTTTGATGAATGTCGAAAGCTGAAACATCAGCAAAAACATAAAGGCAGCGCTAAAGAGGGATTGAACAAAGCGGAGGAGGAGTGGACACGGCAGCAAAGACAAACAAACAAAATGAAACTTGGCGTTGGTAAACAAACCAAAAAACCAAAAAACCGAAAAACCGTAAAACTCGGCAACTCTGGTATTGGGCATGTCGGGATGTCGGGCTGCTGGTTGGCTGGTTGGCTGGGATGTCGGGAAGCAGCAAGCGACCAAGCGAACGACTGCGGCTTTGGCCAGAACACCGGAAACCCGCATCAACGCAAATGTCATTTGATGGATAAGTTTTGAGCCGCTTGGGTATTTTGTGTTTTGGTTCGCATTTTTTATTTTTTTCCATATATATATATATATATATGTATATACATTTATATATTTTATTATTTTTGATGGGAAGGCCAACGAGCCAAACGGGATAACCATGTTTTATATTTAATTATTCATGAGGCAAACCGAGGCGTTGGCTTTGCTTAGCAGTGGCATGGTGGCGGGGGCGGTGTAGGGCTACTAAGTTTTTCAGTTTCGATTGCCAGGGCCGTCTAATGTTGTTCACTGTCCAGAGCACTCGGCTTTTTGATTAATGAAGCAGCTGAGACAACATCAGCAATCAAATTAATTTCAGTTACATGAGCGGATTATACAAAAACTACAGAGCAGGACGACAAAGGACAACAAAGAGCCGAAATGCTCGGACCGGAAATGAGCAAACGTTTTTCACAACTTAATGAAGTAATTTAAAATAATTATCGATGCTAATTAAATGAGCTGTGCAAATGCTATGACGCATTTTGCCAAAATATGAATAATGATGTTGAAAATATTAATTGATGAAAGCAAGGTCCACAAGAGCTCAAAATTATGAAGCCCCAACATTTGGATGCCCTGTGCCAAGGGTAGGGGTATTACAGAACGACTCCGCATACTGCTGGAGCCATGGTTGAACAACTCAATCTCGGTGACACTAAGAGCTATGGATACATGTACAATGTTTAAAGCCAGCCCAAAGAAATAGCTTAGGGTAGGTTAGGTTAGCTGACAGCTCGGCTCAGGGCCGAGATCACCCGAAGACCTTGCGGCCCATTGTGGTACCTATTTAAAAAAGACAGGAAGACTAAAGAGAGTTGAGTAGAGTGAAGACGAGGGTACAAATATTGTGTATGGGATAGGTAAAATAGCTAGTGGGTGCTCAATTTCTCCTTATCATTCTGCATGCTGAACCATTTTGAAGATTCGATAAAAAGAGCCAAGTGTGTTATGGGCAGATTTGCAAGGCTGTCCAAACCTTCAAAGAAGAGCTCTCTATTTCTTCCTCATCCCCGCAGCCTAAATGCCTATGGCGCAGTGCTCCGTTACAACTCCTGTCAGCATCCTAGTCCAGCTCTTGTGGAATCGCAGGAGTTCGGAAGTTCGCTTTGGGTTGTATCTTGGCCAGAGTGCTCGTCAGATGTGACAACCGAACACAGTGTCCCATTGTCGTTCTGCCTCGGATCTGACTTTCTTCGTAATCTCTGATCTTGCAAAGGTCTAGCTATATACGTAACTGCTAGGGCCACAGGTAGCACTGATCCTTTTCCAGCGCACTCGTCCGCCCCCTCATTGCCAGGTATCCCAGATTGCCCAGGTGCCGCCTGCCAGACCACGTATATCTCTGCCTGAAACCACCTGCACCAATTTGGAAGACGGAATGAACGCCGTGTCGCGTGCTCCTCCGAAAAGACGCCCGCTCCTGTGCCTTCATCCGTTTTCGAATTGTCAATATACATTGTTGGCTCGTTCTCCCTGATGGGAGTCTTTGGCTTCCAATCTTCTCTCTGCGGGAAAACCACGACAAACTTATCGTTCCATTTCAGAACCGCAGAGCAGAAATTTCCAGTCACTATCCTCGGTCTCAGCGAGTATGCCAAACTAAGGTAGGATATGGCTGTGACCCGAAATTGATAGCACAAGAAGATTAAGTGCCCGGAATCTCGCTGCGCCTCTGGCTGCCGCAAACTTCAGGAAGGGGCCAACTGGTTCCCGTCTCAGAATTATATCCATAGCTGCCAAGGATCCAGTAATGCCTAGGCAGGCCACTCTCTGGACCCTCTGAAGGTTGTTTAGGTGGGATTTGGTATTAACCGCTTTCCACCACACCAACGCTCCAGGAGAGATCTGCCAACTGCTGCAAATGCATCAAAAAAACATATAGGCTCTAATATATAATTTTCATGCCCTCCTAGACCTCTTTCATACAATTCCCAAAAACCGGTTCATTGAATATACCCGTACCCATAAACATATCGACAGATATGAATTATTTAGGCTACAGCGAATGCGTTTCAATTTAAAGGAAAATTCCTTTTAAGCAAAAAGAAAATTTTTAGATGGTTCAGAATTGGGGTGGGGAAATTGGGGGGTTTTTCCAAAGCCTTTTGTCCCCAGTTTTCCAACAACTTGAAAAATGCCGATGAAACTCATTCTAATAAAAATTTCAGATCATTTACGGACACATTACAGACTCATCTGCTGAGTACACTTTTGAGGTTACGCACTCAGCATCTGGAAAAGGTATTCTTTGAAGACCGTAGAACAGCTGGTTTTTTGTTATAGAAGACTCAAGCGGGTTGAATATATCCAACGGTTATCCCAACCAAATCATTTCCTTTGCCTTAATCAATGCCATAATTGGGTATCGAAATGGAACGTAAGGCCACGGAATGATCTCGGCTTGATTCGAGCAGCACACCTCAACTAATCTGACCAGTTGGTATAGAGGTAGTACGAAGCTTTGATTAAATCATTGGCGTTAGCTCTAAGGTTGTCTAATATTAGAGTAAATAGAAGTACTCGGGGAAAAAGGGTATACCGTCTGGCTCCGCTCCACTCCGAAGTACACATTTATTTAATAAGCCGCTTACATTTTAAGTATGCCAAAAAAAATTAAAATGCATTTAAAAAAAAAAGAACCAAAGTAAAAAAATAAAGCGGCTTGAGTTCTTTTCTGCGTCGAGCACTTGGAAAATTCCGTGCCTAATGCTGTGCATCAACGGTCTGGCAACACCGCCCCCCCCCACACACACACACACACACATAAAAATGCGGAAATTAGCCAAGTAAAATTGGATGCCACTTAAAGTAGAGCGGTTTGAGGGGACGCTTGCGGGTGGTTATAGAAAAAGTTAAAAAAAAACATAACCTGAAAATGCATTGGTTCGCAAAAGTATGCAACATGAATTGCAGGAGCCCCACGAAATGCACGGCTTTCCGGTAATTGTCGCGTTATGCATTACGGTGGGCTGGCTACCTAACCTACATGACGTATGCGCAATAATTTTCTTGCATTTTTCAAATTGTTTTTTTTTTTGCTTTGCAAGTGTGTGTGTGTGTTGGTGTGTTGGTGTGTGTGGGAGAGAACACGCTCAAGCAGCTGGAAAATGCGGAAAACTCATGGCTAACGATGGCAGAAGGAGGCAATGGAAATAGCAGTTTAAATTTTACACAAATTGTTTGACTACGTCGCTGATTTTCCATTTTCAAATTGCTTGCCAAGGCCTAAGTCTAAACAATGTGCTACAAATGGTGAAAATGAACGACGTCAAATTAATTAAACCAGAGAGAGCCAACACAGGAGAGAGAGTGGTGAAAAATTTAAGAACCTAAGTCATTAGCAATTAAATGCGACATATGAGCCAATCAAGGCGCACAGGGACACGGGCTGCAAGGTAACGTAACGTGTAATGTGTAATGTGTATAGCCTTAGTTATACTAAACCATTGAATTGAGCGGAAATTAAATGAAATTGAGAGCATATCTAAAGCTAATCGCCTTTAGTTGCAATTGAGTGTTTCTGTGTGAGGGAGAAAGCGAGCAATAAAAATGAAACGGCATGCTTTTGGCACCGGAAACGGATATGCTGTGAGCGCAGGCTGAAACTTTCCACACACGTGTTTGGGGCTGGCATGAACCAGCTCTCATGCCATGTTGCATTGACCAAAAGTCAGCCCGCCTCATGTTGCAAGCAATCCTACTGAAAACCAAAGACGACGTATTGCAAGCAGGGCAAGTGCACGGCAAGGAATTGGCCTGAATTTTGCGAAAGTCTGCAAGTCCATGAGCCTGTGTGTCTGTGTGGTTTATTCCTTGACTGCATAAATGCAATGCTACACCCGTTGATTGAAATGTTTCGCCAGAATTTCGCATTGCGTTTAAAATTTTATGCAATTGAATGGAACGTGTACCTATAAATTAGATGCGAACAGTCAGAGAACCCTGCAGCAAATTAAATAAAAATCGAATCGACTTACAGACTCATATACTCCTAAATGTACAATAAACTGAAATTCTACTAAATGGAATGAACACGCTTTGTGCGAACTATGAAGTTAAGGTTTTATAGTGTTTTGGGTTTGATCTGCACATATGTTTGTGCGTCTGTTCACTTCTCACTTCTAAGCCGCTTATCGCAATTCGACAAATGAGGCATCGTTGAAAGCGCCTTGATCGTCAGCTGGCTATAGGCTATGAAACGTCACATCAAATTTAATATGGCGCCCTCTAAAGGACATAAAGTCATGGAACAAATTTTTTTAATGATGCTATGTTGGGTATTGAATAAAGAACTTAGTTACGTATTTCAAAAATATATACATATGTATATATAAAATCAGGCCGATACTATTTCATAAGCGAAGAAGAGCTAAGGGTTTGATCTGTCTATATGTATGTTCGTCTGTTCCCTCCTAACTTCTAAGCCGCTTATCGCAATTTGACAAATGAGGCATCGTTGAAAGCGCCTTGATCGTCAGCTGGCTATAGGCTATGAAACGTCACATTAAATTAAATAAAGGACATAAAGATATGAAAAAATCGAATAAAGTACTATTATTATTTTTATGTATTATTGCATTTTGTTCAAAATAAAACATAAGCTCAATACTATTTCATAAGCGAAATAAATTAATATTTAATTATCATTTAATAGTTATTTTACACATTTTATTATACATATTTACCATACTGTCTAGTTGAAGGGTATCAAACCAAAGGCAAATGCCAGTCTGCAAAAGTTAAGTAAAAAAGTAGCTTGTTAGGGGCACAACTTGTTTGCTGAGTCTCATTCAAATATAAAAATCCGCTTATGGCATAAAAAAAACGTAGAAGACTATTGCAATATCACAAAGAGAATAAGCACAAGGGGGTAGGGCCGAAGCAACAAAGGGCAGAGAGAAATCGGCTCAAAACTAAAGATGACAAAGTTCTTTGTACCTTTGATGGCTCAAAGTTCTTTTTTCATTTTGAATTTTCACTGCCCAGCTGTGTCATCGATTGGTCCTGGTCTGACCTTTAGGGACATAACCGTTGTTCCCAAGATTTTTAGCCCTTACAGTGGGCTGCTCAGACAAAGGTGACATTTCGAACTAATTACTTGCCAAAAGTGCAAACAAAGGACACTCCAGGAAAAACAACAACAACAACAGCAGCAACAACATTGTCAGTCTGAGCGCCTTATCTCTGATCAAAACAACAATAACAGCAACAACAACAGCAACAACAAAACAACAAACATAGTCCAATAAAGAAAAATTGTCAACTACGAGTAAAGCAGAAGAAAAATAAAATAAGAAATAAAAAGAAAAAAAAATAGAGAGTAAAAGAAAATTAAAGTTAGTCGACAGTGGAATATCCTTCAGACATTTTTACCCAAACAAGTTAGTATTATGCTGAAAATAAGATAAAAGCTTATTTTTCAAAAATCAAGTTTTGTTGTTTATTAGACTCGCATGAGTCTATAAAATAATGATTTGAGTGTAAAACGCGAAATTTTTCTACCACGGAAGATGGTTAATTACAAACCAGATTTGCTAAACCTTCGAATGTTTTTCGAGCCATGGTAAGAATTTTGCTAAAAAGAAAACTTTTGGTCTGTCACGCCCTCTTTTGCCAATTACATTCATTGCATTAATCTATCAAACAATTGACCCTAAGCGTACAGTGTATATACTTATAAAGAGCTCTGAATAAAAGTTGCGCAACACTTGACTGGGACTCATAAGTCTCCCCCACTTTATGTTGCGTCTTATCTGCTCCTCTGCTCTGTCTTCACATCCCTCTCTCTTTAATCTTTGACCACTTTTGTACGTTTTATATTTTCATTAATTAGTGCGCAAGCAATAAGGGTGATCGCACAGTGGTACAGACGACAAATATGCATGACGAAAAGTAAACAGTGCAATTGAATTTTGTATCAGTTAGCTTTTGAAGGCTTTTCGGTATGTAGCATGAAATTAAAATTTGACCATTTTTTATTGATGGTTTATACGACTCGATTTTTAAAAACTTTATCATTTCAATTATTTCAATAACGCGCAAATAACGATAAAAATACAAAAAATAATTTTTTACAATCATTTTTTAAGTGTTTTTTGTTTAAGATTACGTAAATGAATATTCGTAAAATTCGTACAGATATATGCAATCTGGCAAGCTGGTAGACTTATTGACACCTTGAACGAAAGTCCAAGGAACGTTTTAATTCTTGTCTATAGCCAAGCTGCAATCTGGCAATCTGACATCGCATACCATAAAAAGTAAACTTATACGTAACACGGTGCTACCGCTTAACCGTATCCACTACCACTCAATAACCCTCTCTTGGATACCGGGGCACTCCGATGTACCTGGTAACTAGGAGGCGGATGAGTGTGACAGGAACGATTCAGCATTGCCAGCTAACCTTGTGGTTACGGATATAAAAAGACCCTTACAGGATGTTATATTGCAAATTAGGGGGACGGCCAGAGCTCAGGCGGTAAGAGCATGGGACACAGTTTCCGGTTGTCGCATCTCCCGAGCACTCTGGCCACGGTACAATCCAAAGCGAACATCTGAACTACTGCGTTTTTACAAAAACAGGACCAGGATGGTGGAAGGAGTTGTAACGGTGCACTGCACCATAGGCCTAATGACTGAAAGGATGCACGTCCCACATCACGACCCCCATCTCTCGACTTCTAGGAATGCCCACCGGTTTTTGACCCTCCTCTACGCTTCCCCCTTCCCCCTCCCAATTCAGCCCTTTTTCCATACTTCTTTCTTCCTTTCCACAATTAGGCAACACAATGGACCACATGGTCTATGGGCGATATCAATAAACCTAACATAACCTAAGTTTCTGCATTTTTAAAAAGAATTTTTGAATTGAGTGTGACCCTCTATTCAAAAATGTTAAATTTTTCTTAATTGAAAATGAACCATATCGAAAAATTAAATTCGTTTAAAATTAGCCAAGGGCATTAAAAACTTATAGAAAGCGCAGTAGCAGACAGTGCAGCCAATGTATTTCGGCCATTCATCTTCGTGCGCATGCTAAGACATAATTTATTTACCGCAGATTTCTCGCATTTTACCCACTGTAAATTGCCTGTGATTTGACAAGCTTGTCGCTTTGCACACTTTGGACACTTGTCACTTGGCACAGGCAAATCGGACAACCAAGTAAAGTTGCAAACTTCACACACTCACATGTACTCACACACACTCATACACACTTGTATACGCTCATACTATACACACACACACCCAGACACACACAAGAACATGCAGAGAAGCTACATTCAGACAAGAAGCTTAAAGCCAAGTATATGGCTTAATGTGGCCTGGCCAATAGAAAGGGTTAACAAGTGTGAGTGCACGTTGGATGGTTATAGTGTGGCTGGTAGGGGTAGGGTGTTGAGTGTGTGCCTTGGGAGCAGGTGAAACCCTTTTTCGTTGATTTTGTTATTGTGCAAGCGATTCAATGTCTCTGGTTAAAGATAAGACGAGAGCATGTGAGAAGCTTACAGAAAGAGGCCAGCCAAGGCATGTGACTCAATCTTTTGCCTTTAAGAGCTTATTAAGTAAATTTGGCATGCAGCTATTCACACACACACACACACACACTCACTCACACAGACACAACCACACGTACATGTGACAATTCGCACTTGCAGATGACGCACTGAGTGACATTAAAAGCGTTACACAGGAATGTTACTTGAATGGACTCTGACGTCAGTTGACTTTTTCAGCTTCCCTTGGCTTAGACTCTTACGCCTGCATCCTGCTCACTCTCCTGCATTCGCTCTCTCTGTATCTCTCTCGCTCTCCGCGCACTCTTGTTGTCTTGAAGTGCAACGAGCTTGAATACATTGGCATTGTGCCCTTTGTGTTTTACTGCTTTGTCCTTATCGAAAATCCTGAGCTGTCACTTGTCGAGCACATTGAAGCAGCAGCAGGATGGAAGCTGTAGCTGTAGCTGTAGCTATAGCTGGAACTGAAGCTAGAACTCGAACTGACTGGAGCAGCAAACGATCTCCCTTGAGTGTGCTGAACATACGTTTTCATATGTAATGTCGCCTCTCCCCCCAAACACCACCAGCACCCCCCTGTTCCACACCCACTGCTTCTCTCATTTTCTCTGTTTGTCGCCTGTCGAGCCGGCGCTTATACAACCACTCAGTGACACAAATAAAAGTAAACATGATAAAACCATTGAAACTTTTTCCATTTTCACTTTTGAGTGTGTTTGTATTTTGGTTCACTTTGCTTTTGTGTATGCCAACAAATACATATATATAATATATACATATAGTATATATAAACGAGGGTAGTTTGACTTTTAAATAAAATATATAAAACAAAAGGATTTCTCAAGATTCTCAAAACGGTTGCTTCACTGTTGAGCTCTACATTCAAATCTGTCACTGCCGAGCTGTTTTTTCCGATTGAGTCTTATGTGTGACATTAAAGAAATATTTTCTATAAAGAGTCTAGCTGGATAAGGTACTGGAAACTGCCCCCAGCGATTTTTGAAAACTAATGCTGTTCGATTCACAGAGCAAAAAAAAAATGTTTCCCAAATTTCAGTTTTTAAACTTAACGCGTTACGGCTTAATTTAAAAAACGTATTTTTCGTTTAATTTTTTTTTTTTTTTTTACCAAGACATTTTCCTAAACATAAATAGGAAATTTTCTTATATTTTTTATGCCCTGTACCGTATGGTACAAAGGGTATATTAAGTTTGTGCAAGCCGAAAATGTATGTAACATACAGAAGGAGACGTCGGAGACCCCCCAAAGTTACCTAAAGTATGATCAGGGTGACTAGAGAAGTCGATATACCCATGTCCGTCTGTCTGTCTGTATGAACGCCTAGATCTCAGAGATGGTAAGACCTAGAGCAACCAAATTTTCAGATTAGATGCGCTATTATGTCAGGGGAGACAAGTTTATTTTATTTTTTTGATATCGGGGTTATATTATACATATAGCTCCGATAGGGGTGTTTCAGAGGATCTCGAAAAAAACCAAAAGTTTTAGATGGATAATTCGTTTGTTTATGAAGATATCGTAACCAAATTTGGCACTCAATCGTTTTTTAGAGTTCCCAAGCACTGTACTAAATTTTATTAAAATCGGTTGACTATATCATATAGCTCCCATAGGACCAATCGGTCAAAAAAACGTTTTTTGTACAAAATTCATTGTGTTTCGTTTGTTTGTGAAGATATTGTAACCAAATTTGGCATTCAGTAGTTTTTTAGAGTACTCAAGCACTGTACCAAACTTGATCAAAATCAGTTGACTATATCATATAGCTCCCGTAGAGCCGATTGATCAAAAAACCCGTTTTTTGTACAAAATTTGTTGTGCTTCGTTTGTTTATGAAGATATCGTAACCAAATTGGGCAATCAATTGGCTTTTAGAGTGGCTAAGCAATATTTCGGACTTAATTGCAATTAGTGACACAGGGTATCCCAAAGTCGTCTGCGCCCGACTTTAACGTACGCCATCTTTTTTTTAGGAGTCACTTTATCTGCCTTAAAGTCTCTAAAAGACCTCCATTTTTAATCGGTCGTGAACTTATCGAACTGCTCTCGTAGTTACACAAATACCCTCACACACACACATCCACATTGGCTTGTCTGTGTGTGTGAGTTAAATATTTGCCATTGGCGTTGCTGCGCGTCTGTGTGAGTTGCTATCTGTATCATTGTGTGAGTGAGCTGACTTCTTCAGGCACATAAGAGCCAGATTCAAAGCGGATCCCGGGCCCATTGTCAGTCGTCCAGCAGACCTTGCGCTTATCGATGTAGTCCTTGTTTCCACTCGCCATTACAGAGTATACATAGTATACATACATAGTATACATATAAGTAATACACTCACTCTGGCATCAAACTTGACCAATAATATTCAAACAAATCGTTTGACTCACTATTTTTATAAACTTGCTGAGAGTGTATTAGGAAAAGATGCTATGAAGTATGGTACACATCTACAAGAGCATGAATTCAGATTTGGAGAAAGAATCAATATTGGAGTGGCAATAACTGGCTGAGACTAGAAAGCTCTACAACAAGATACAATTTTTCTTTGGTTGGATGGGTCAATAAATTTTTTATGTAGCTCTCTCTCGCTTAAAACTTTGAAGCCTCAAAGGAATTTTATTTTTTTCTTGATCCCTTTAGCGGACAATTTTAAATCTTGGAGTAAGCTCTCCAATGAAACAAAAAAATTAAAAAACAAAGCATATATGGAAAGAAAATAGATCAAAAATAAAGCGGAAGCGGCAAAAATAGGAAACCAAGCTTCCGATCAAATTGAAAGCGCTAGAAAAGAAAAGCGTGATTCTTACACATCGGAACGGAAAGTAGGATATCTCGACAAAGCAGGAACGATGCTGGGCAAAACTCATACAAACTAACATTTCTTTATGTGAGTAAGCAGTAAGCAAAAGCGCACTAGAGAGCAAGAACAGCAATCAAGTAAAAACGAGAGAGAGATTTCACACACTTGGACCATGCGTGAGCCGACTGCGCTGCGGCAGAATTTTGTGTTCTACCCACGCGAATTATGTAAATTGAGAGACTGCCCACCACAGTTCTGGTCTTACACAATGTTGAAATGTAGGTTTTATATAAATACCATATGTATAAACCCGTTTAAGGTGGCTAAAAGGTTTATCGATATTTTATAACCGTGATCGATAACGAAGTAGGTATAGAGACTGATAAAAGCAGTATCCGAACACAACTTATGTTCTGAGAATGATTCAAAAGTTTCTTGTACCCGATATTATCTAAACCAGATGTACTAATGGATATATAATTTGTATGACAAGATTTGTAAGACGTGGTCCATAACTAAAACAATTGTTTTAGCTATTTTCTCAGATTTTTGGTGTTTCGCTTTGCGACTCTATTAAAACTCTGCGCAATTTGAAAGAGTGGTCTGCTGGTGCTCATGGGGCTGGTGCTCTTTTTGTTTACACTAAACTAGCAAGTAAAATCTAAAGTTGGTCAGCTGCAATGTTGACCGCTTCCCTGTAACCGGACACGCCCCGCCCACCAGCCCATTGCACAGCGCTCTATGATACTGGCTCGGTTGTGCTCCGGCTCCGGGTACAGGTCCACAAGTGCCATTGATAGAGCTCGTTGTGCATAAATTGTTTATGTTGCGGGGGCAAGCCTTGAGGCTTAGGGGTATGAGTTTCGGTACGGGTTTGGTTTACTACTGGGTTTGTCTGTGTGTATATATGGAATGCAATGGTATGGTTTGGTTTGGTTCTCTGACACGCTGTGGTTTGTCTGCTGTGGCTGCAAATTTCATCTTCTTTTTTTTTTCTTTTGTTCAAGGAAACTTTTGAACCGCCAGTGACACCAATGCAATAACAACAGCAGCAACAACAACAAAAAGTGAATGTTTATGGCAAATATTTGTGTCAGTCGTTGAACTTACTCCTGAATCCTCCGTGTGTGTGTGTGTGTGTGTGTGACCTCTGAGACAGATGAAAACATCAGGAAACCGCGCTGCCATTTAAAAGTCAATCACACAGACGACCAAGCATGTCAATATTGCACACATACAGAGACACAAAGGGAGAGCGGTAGAGAGATAGAGAGAGAGTTGGTTGGGGATAGTAGGTGGCATAAGGTAGATAAAGACAGCTGCAGTTTGCATGGATAACCTTGGGGTACAGTCAGACAGACGTGCCATATTGGCAAATAAAATGCCAATGTAATAAATGGCAAGATTTTATGAAGTGCTCTTCCAACAGTGTCACTGTAGCACCAGGGGCGTATACACAAGAAGGATCTTAGGGTTATGTGAACCGCATATTTCAAATTTTGAACATCACATTGAAAAGAATATTGGTGTAACAAGCCAACGCGAAAAAATTTTTTTTTGACTACGCCACTGACAGTGACCAACAAAGTCAAAGTCAGAGGCGTAGAGCGGACGAGGGAGCGATAAAGAGGGGCCTTAAATGCTTGCTTTGTGGTTGCCAATATCTTACGCTTGGCTTATTTCGACTTGACTTGCTCTTGGTGCTTGGAGCACTGCACTCTATGGGGTATGCATACTCTAACCAGGATAAAATGGAGACACATGTGTGTGTGTGTGTGTGTGTGTGTGTGCATTCAACCGTAAGTGGCTTTCATGGCAACGACAGCTCTGTCAAATATTTCATGATGATTTAACGCATTTGCCGCTTCACCGCGAACCATGCTGATAGCCCCCAAAGCTGCTGCTCCTGATGCTGGCATGCCCCCGATTTCTCATATGGGAGTGCTTACACAGCAACAACAACAAAATCGGCATAAACCTTTTCAGCACGACGTTGCCTCATTATGCTGCAATTTTAATTATGCATGTCAAATGCTCGTCCGTGCGATGAGTGGACAAATATTTGTAGCGCCTTACGCTCCTTCACAAAGCCGGACTACTTCAGTTTAGCGATGTACGTGTCTTAATCACGAATCACGAATAGTTTATTAAATATGGATACTATGCTAGAACATAAAAGAATACAAAACTTAATTGACGCTGATGATGATGAAGACGAGAAACAATCTTTTTAAATTGTAGAGTGAATGTGGAAAAAAATCAATTTAAATCACGAACCGCGTTCGTGAGTTTGTCTGCACGTTTTTGTTATCACGTGTACACCACAGCATAGATTTTTCACGTCAATCACTGATGTCTGCGTTTTCTGAATCGGTTTCTCATCCTGCAAAAACGTTGCGTAACGATATCTTAATTATGCCTGCTCTGCTTTTTTAAGCCTCTTTTTTGTTGGCGAAACCAACATCCCTATGGTTGTTGCCTCCCCCCTTGCCAACAACAACAAGGCTCAAGTTGTCGTTTCGAAAACAGCCGGCACTAAAATAGTCATCATTAAATTGAGGAATTGACAGCAATAGCATTGGATAGAGTTGGTAGTGTGTCTCAGTTCTGGGTTGATTCTGTTTTGGTATGATTTATTTTTACCATGTACGACCGCCAATTAATTTCCGCCTGAAATTGCTTACATCGCAGTGGAGACAGTGCTAGTCCCTTAGTGCCTGCCATATGGTCTCCGGATCACTGCAGTTTAATTGCTTTGGGGGCTTTTACTTCACCATGCACGCATATTTGGGGGAAGTCTGTGTACGTGATTTACGGGTTACACTCCCAACTTCTGTTATAAATAAAATGGGAAGTTACAAACTGAAAGCTGGCATTGTCATTGTGGCAAGAGTAACAACAACTTTGTCATTTGTACAGTTTATGGAGCAGTGTTCAATACTCCCTGGACCCTAGGGGCCACACAAGTATTCCCTTCATGTTTATTACTTATACACTGTTGTCTTAAAAAAGCCTGACCTAAATAAAATTTAAACAATAAGTAAAAATAAAACTTTGATGGGTATCCTGGCAGTGGTTGAAAACTATTTCATTTGCTTTTCTAAGTAAGCTGCTAACAGGGTTTGATCCAAACTTTAGAGTGAACCAAGAATATTAAATAATAATCATAACAAAATTTGCTTATTGAGTCGTAGACCAAAAGGGTAGAACTCTAGTTCTCAAGCAAATAAGAAAAAAACAATTAAAATGTAAGAGAAAACAGCCATGCTACGTGATAGTCACTTGGTAGTCATGAGATAGTCACGAGGTCACGTGATAGCTAAGTGATAGTCACGTGATTGCCTCATGATAGCCATGTGATAGCCACGTGATTGTCATATGATAGCCACGTGATAGCCATATGATAGCCACATGATAGTCACGAGGTCAGTTGGTCACGTGATAGTCATGTAATTGACGCGATAGTCACGTGAGAGCCACTTGACAGCCACGTAATAGTCGCGTGATATTCACGTGATAGCCATGTGATAGCCACGTGATTGTCACGAGGTCAGATGGTCACGTGATAACCATATGATAGCCACGTGATAGTCACGAGGTCAGATGGTCATGCGATACTCATGTAATAGACGTGATAGTCACGTGAGAGCCACTTGACAGCCACGTAATAGTCGCGTGATATTCACGTGATAGACGTGATAGTCACGTCCTAGTCCTAGTTGATAGTCACGTGATTGTCACGTTATAGCTCTAGTGGTCTTCAAGAAACTCGTCAATACTTTTAGACTGACAACTCAACCGGATTTTTTTGGTCTTGTCAAGATATTATATAAATATATAAATATGACGAAACATCGTGCTCCTGGCTCTTTTGGTCTTCGAGAAACAGGCAATTCGGATAGGACGATAGACTTCCAATTTAACAACTCAATCAAACGCATACTAAACTAAAGATATCAACTAAACCTATCTCATTACCAAAAAGTATAATAAATACGATTTTCGGCATGAAGATTATCTATATAACCCAACAGGAAAACCTTCTGATTTCAGTACAAAGCGCATTAGTAATGGTTAGGGTATGGTCTAACACCTGGTGGTAACTTGGGGTCCAATACGCAAGCATGTATACGTATAGTTAATTGCAGCCTACCACCTGGCGTATGCGTAACGTGTATGGCATAGCAACCCAACAATCTACCCAATCTCACAAACCAAACTCATTCTTATGCCAAGTCTCAGCCAGATAGGATCTAGATGCTCATCTGCATTGGCATTCAGTTGGCGGTGCGTGACACACGACATGAAAGATTTGTCGTGACCAAAAGGTAGCTTCAGTAAAGGCATTTCAATTGCAAATTAGTTGGGCGCCACCCATGACCTACCATCAGTTCCGCGCCCAGAAGGCAGGACTTTTGTTACTTAGCCCACTCCCCACTAGTACTACCATGATCAAAGTATATATTACGCTTTTTCTGTGTAATATTCTTTTTTTTGTCGCTTTTTTTTGTTGTGTGTGGCAATTTGAATGATTTATGTTGATTGCGTATAATTGTATGTTGTGTCGTCCTTGTGGACCTTTGGCGACCCTCAGAAGAAGTACATACACATACACACACACTCGCCCAATCACGCACAGGTTGACGGGTCCGTGCTAACCTTAGACATTGTTGTAACGCCGCTTTTATGACGCGCCATCTGTCAACAGCTTGTTGTGACATTTTTTTGCGCGTTACCAAACAGAGACAGTCTGGGACAGTCCAGGATAGAGTGCACGCAGTTGACAGTGGGTCGCATATCGATTTCAGTAAGTAAATTTTTGTACGCAGCAATAACCAGATCTCATCGAACTTCATCTTTAGAACACCAAAATTTTTTTTGGTTAAAAAGGTGTGTACAGAGTATTCTGCTGTGTAGTGGGGCTCCCTCCAAATTCAATCAAAAATTCGTTATTTTAATTTCTATACTATCCTAGATTTATTCTGAAAATTATGATTCGGCATGCATAATTATTATGAGCTGGTTGCTGATGGCACATCCGTACTATAATATACCTACTCTGAACTTTGCTTCATCCGATTTCAAAGCGCTTAAAGAATCTACCATTTTGGTCTACATGAGTCTACAAACAGTTTTACTGACTACGGTTCCAATTTAATCGTTTTTGAATATAACACCCGAAGTTCCCTACAGATTTGAAATAAACAATGCACTCACGAATGCGAAATTAAACGAAAAAAGTCTCTGGGGAAAACGTGTCACGTGCAAAACCCTGAATGTAAGCAATAAACTAGACCATAAGACCCGAATTCTCCTACTGATTTAAAAAAACAAAATATGCACTCACGGATAAGAAATTAAACGAAAAAAGTCTCTGGGGAATTTTGTAACGTGAACGCGCTTGGACAAATGGGCAAAGCCATGTTCGCTTAACTGGTTTCTTTTGCCGTTCTTAATATTTTGGGCAATTTTTCGGCCCAAGCAACAGGGTTTAAAAAACACTCAAAATCAAAAGTTTGAGTGCTGCCAAACTTGTTATTTATTATTGTCTAAAAAAAAACCTATCCGGACCACTGTGCGCAGTAGGTTGGCTACGTGCACACGCTGCTTATCTAATTATGTGCCCAAAAGCACGCAACAAAAAATTCCAAATACTGCAAATGCCGCTCCAGCGATGATGACGACGACTACGATGACGATGGTGATGTTCGAGTTGAGGTTGTCTCTTGCGGCACGGCGCCTCATTTTTCTAATGGGCTGTGGTGTGGGGCTGGTAAATGGGACTGCAAATGGAACCGGGGAACTGGGGAAGTGGTGAACTCTGGGAACGTGGCACTGTGGACAATCAAATGCGGTTGGCATGCGCCTTCATTTGTTTTTGCTTGTAACTTGCAATTTGCAATTGAAACGCCGCTTCCGTTTTGGATTGCCATTTTGATAAAATTAGCATTAGGTAGTTCTGGGAGTGGCATAAATTCATAATATGCATAATTATGATGTAGATACCGTACCATATACTATGTACAATTGCATTGTGGCCTATATAATACATTTATTTGGATAAGCCTTCTAAGTAGATTGCATTTGATTCAATATTAAATATTATGTTTCCATGTTTGTGAATTAATTATAATTGATGTTTTGCCTTAATTCCAACTTTAAGTCCATCTCAATTATCTTCTTCAATTAATTGAAGCAATGCTGTTTTATTGAATCAAAAGCACATCAATATAAATTAATATAATATATAATAAATAATTTAATTGAAAGCTTTAGTCTTGCAATGGATGCTAGAAAGCCATTAGAGAAATTTCACTTAAAAGCGCCACAAAATTGTGCAGCTGCGAATTATACAAATTTATTTAGATATAAATTAAATAATAAAAACAAAGCTAAATAAAAAACATAGCAGTAGTAGTCATTTCACAAGTTCAAAGTGTTTAAAATATTTGCAGCATTTTTTAGGCAACAGATTTAAGAAAAATATTTTTTTGATTTTAAGCAGAGGAGTCATAAATTTGTGTCATAATTGATCCTTAAATCATATTTGGCTAGCCTCTGGTTTAAAGCTACAGTTGTATGATGATGATGTTTTCGATAACCACCCAATATCTTTTGGTATTGGCTTGATTATATATATTTTTAATTTTATTGAATTATTCAAGTAATTGATGTAGTGCATTTAATGCCGGCTACAACTAGTTGTGAATTATAAGCAAAAATAAATCAAACGTTATCATTTATTGTATTAAATGAAACTACCGAAAATGAAACCCGTACCAAATATTGAAATTTTGTAAAAAGTTTTAAAAGTTAATTTTCTTTTAAGGGCGACGCTCGATCTTGAGCGATTGAGACGATAATTTTTTGGACGCTACCATACGAAATTCCTAACTCATCAACATTCAGACGAATATTTATGCGCCGGTCAGACTCCAGGCACGCCTTCACTTGGGCCATATTTTCATCTATCCAGTTGACGGGCGATTGACGCGCTCGTCGTTTCGACGAGCTCCCGCCTCTAGCGGAACCGCTTAATGCCACTCCAACACTGTTGAGCGTCTCATGGTAGGGTCTTCGTCACGGTTTTTTAGAGTTTGTCGTAGAATGAAGATTAACAGAAATTCACGGAAATGGATGTGCTTCCTGTCCGCTTGGCTACTCATTGAAACATTTTAGTATAATATCCACAAAGCCCATGTCTATGGTCATATGTTCGTTTGAAATCTCTTGTCATCAAATTTCTTCATATAAATACATATATAAATTTAATTACAAAAAATGCTTTTAAATATAACGTTTACGGGAATTATTTTTATTTGGAATTTATAAGCTTGGACACACGAAGCAAGTAATAAATACTTTATATAGTACATAACTGTAGTATCGGATTATTAAAAAAAAAAAAAGCAAAGCAAAGGACAACAGAAAATATAAAAGCAACAACAACAATGTGAAAGTCAAGCTAATAAAATGTACTTTATGCGCGAACGTGCATGGACTTCATATCAGAGGCATTCTCTCCTGGAATTTCATTCCCACACACACGCACTCGCACATACACATTTATATACAATAACACGTTTCCGTCCACATCTACATTGACTTGATATTTGCTGTTGTTGCTTTTTGGCTGCCTAATTATAATTTTGCATTCTGCTGGCGCATGCAAAATTCATGAGCGGACCCGAGGAGGAAGAAGCAGCACAAGAAGAAGCTGAGGATAAGAGAGAGGAGAAAATGAACTACAGCAACAACTACACCATTTGGCATTGCTCGCTGTAAACATAAAACTTGACAACTTCCGCCCAGGATATATGAGTATACGGTAGGTATCCAACTATGAGAACCAATAGCATTTAAGAAAGTGCTCAGATTCTGGGATTCCATAAATTCTATATTTGGCTCTGCTACAGAGATGTAAGAGATGTAGAATTGTAGCCGCTGTCTACTAGTAAGCCTGGAACGACATAATTAATGATTGCGTACAAATTCCGAACAAACAGTTTTCGCCCACTCGACCTTCCATTTAGACTTACCTAATCGCTTCAATTTTAACTAAATAATCTCCCCTATCAGTTATCCTTTTCCTCATAGCCTATAATAAATTAAATAATATCATTGCCTCACACAAACAATTCACCTTTTGCGCCTATGCAGATGACTACCAAATTTTTAGGAAAATTGTTAAATCCCGCACTATTAACGTCGATCCGCTTCTTAACGATATTCTAACTTGGGCAAATTACTCAGGAGCCCGACTATCCATAGAAAAATGTAAACACATCCATATATGCAAAAAAACCAGTTGCCAATTCCAACTCACTTGCACTATCTCCCCACTCGAAAGTACTAACTCAATAAAGATTCTAGGCATTGTTTTTAATAATAGATACAATTGGAACAATCATGTAGATTACCTTTGCAAATCCCTCGCACAAAAACTCAATATCATTAAATGCCTTTCCCATCACAAATTTAACAGCAACCACAGCACTCTTATCAACATAATAAACGCAACCATCATGACCAAAATCGACTACGGCCTGTTTCTTTATGGAAGAGCAAGCAAGTCAACCCTCAGCCGAATTAAATCCATCTACCACGCTGCCCTTCGCCTCGCTCTGGGAGCTTTCAGAACTACCCCAATCCACAACATGTTATTCGAAGCAAAACTTACCCCAATAGAAACCAGATTTCAAATTTCCATAGCCAAGCTAAATAAATCAATCCTCAACTCATCAGATTCCCCACTCTTCAAACCATTATCAACAATCGCCAATTCTAAAAGAAATCCAAAGCAATCATCCTCCTTACACCTGGCACTATTATCATCACATTCACTACTACTTCCCACCACGCCCATCAAATTTCACAAAGACAACCACCCTACTCGGACCATCAACCCCCGCCTAATAAACATTTTTTTAAGCAATCGGCCCAAAGAACACACCTCCAGCTCAACTTATAAAACAGAATTCTTAGCTTTTCAAAACTCTATTCCCGCTTGCCAATTTCTATTCACTGACGGCTCCAAATCTGAATCTGGTTGTTCATCAGTTATTTATCAGGCCATCCTTCCCCACTACACTTCAATATTTTCAGCAGAAATCATAGCCATCCATCAAGCAATTTCCCTTATTGAAAACACACACACAAATTACTGTATTTGCTCCGACTCTCTCTCAGCTCTTAATGCCATCAAGAACCCCTCTAATGTATCACACTACCCCACAATCATCCGCCAGAAACTCATCCAACACTCTCCCAGAATAATGCTAGCTTGGATACCTGGTCACTCAAATATCGAAGGTAATGACCTAGCAGACTCCGCAGCTAAAAATGCCCACAACTTACCCCTTATAACACACCCCAACAACAATTGCTCAGACATTAACAAATACATTAAACAACACTACACCAAACTTTCTAATACAAAAATTTACAATCAAACCAACAATCACTACAGACTAACAAACACACTTCAAAACAGCCTACTTGATCTACCAAGTACCTGGGATTCTTCACCCGACTCACTCAGCCGAAAAGACCTCTCAAAACTCCTCCGCACCCGATTCGGACACTGCCATCTCACACATAGTCACATTCTTAATAAAACGCCAGCCCCACTTTTCAACTTCTGCAACTCAAACACCACCCTATCCCTGCACCACATCCTTACAGACCAGACTGTTCTCACTTCCTCAACACCAAAACAAAATACTTTCCTAATTCAAACCTTCGCAACGATATCTCTATACCTTCACTTACAATCATCCCCAAC
Organism: Chymomyza fuscimana; assembly: GCA_949987675.1. NCBI lineage: Eukaryota > Metazoa > Arthropoda > Insecta > Diptera > Drosophilidae > Chymomyza > Chymomyza fuscimana. Next base: position 64,169,267 of record OX465090.1, on the reverse strand, counting down.
ATTATTAAGTTTTTAAAAGAAAGCAAATTATATAACATGATTTAAACATACATTAATTATAAAAATTGTACTATATACAACATCAATTATAACCAAATAAGGCTAACTATAGCTCGTACTGTAATTTTAATTAAGTAGGAGAGCTGTTTATAAATAAATAAATAAATAAAAACTAAAATAAAATTCAGTTTTCCTTCGGGTGGGAAAATTTTATTTCGTAAAACTATTTTTTTAATATAATTTATTAAAAATATATTACTAAGGGGACAACCACTAATCATATTGCTATCAAATTTTATTTTATTATTTTTGCACTTAGGAATGGTGAGGGCGAGAAGCATGTAAATAAAAGATCTTGCAGATGATCTGATTTTCTCTCAGACGTTCGGAAAGCCAAGTAGTTCGCTTAGTCTGATAGCCTTTGTTTATTATGTCTAGAGAATAAGGAGAGTCTTTGACCCTATCTAAAACAAATTTCATTTTCTAGCCAGTGTTCACTGTAGTTGGTTTGAGTCAGGTGCGGGGTTGGGTCTCGATTTAGTTGGTCTGTCAGTTTTGTTTGGGGCTGTGTAGTTATGTTAAGCGTTTTATAGCCGAAAAAAATACGCGTTTCATTTAAGCAGCGACACGCCTCAACGTAACCCAATGACAGCTGACGCCCCATGCGCTCCAGCTCCAGCACCAGCTACAGCTACAGCTGCACTTGCCCTGCCTTACTCCTAGCTCCCAACAATCTTGCTCATTTTGCGCTGATTCGCACAACTTCCGTTGCTTTGCTTGTTTTCTATTTTTGTTTCTTTTTTGCGAATGTTGCAAATCTTTTGCGAAAAACTTGTCGTAAAAATATTTTCATCAGGCAAAGATGTACGTCCAGGCAGCAGGATGAAAATGTGTAAATGTGTCTCGTGCTGCAGCAAACAAAAACAAAACAAGGTAGAGCGGAAGAGCGGAGAGCGGAGAGAGAAAGAGAGCCTGCAAGTAGCATACAAAGTGAAATGCTCAAAATGAAGCAATGAAACTGGCAATAAACAAATGGCGCACAGCACTGACACCCACACACACACACATGCCGACACACACACACACACACACACATCTACATTCAGCAAACGGATGTAAAAGCAGAAAATGGCGACTGCTGCGCTGCTTCTGCTTGCGCACCGGAAACCATCGCAACGACCGCGCGCGACAGCATAAAACTCTGAAGAAGAAGAAGAGACGCGAAGAATTTATGAAGCATAAGCTGCATAAACATTAAGATTACATAATCGCCGGCGTCATCAGTGAGTGAGCAACAAAGGAGGGCTGGTGCGGTGTTGCATGATGGCGCTGAAACGCTTTTCCTGCCAACGGCAACAACTACAACAACGGCAATGGCATTTGCAACATTTTATACAAGTGTCAATAATTTCGCGCACTGCTGTTAAATGATACAGTGCGACATACTTTTGGGCGCAAGTGTACTTCAACTCAAGGCAAGCAAAGAAAGGATTATTACGCGTTGTTCAAAGTGGTTCAATTTTTATGCAATATTATCGGCACTATCAACAGAACCGAGGCAGAACGAGAATGGGACAAAGCGTCCAATTGTCATATCTCACAATAAGTCTGGTTAAACGAGAATAGAGATAGGAGTTATCATAAGACACTGTACCATAGCGCTAATGACCAAGAGGTGGCATGCTCCCCACCTTGGTTTCTATTGTAGTTGTGAAAATAAGAAGAAGATAAAAAGCATCCAAGTCCTGACGTCCCGACACTTCTAAGAAAACGCACTTAGTATGTGGAAAGCCATTCTGCACAGACCCGGGCCTTTTTGAGTATATGCAATGGGGTCGCCTGGATCATGTCTAAGCTTGCGCCGAGCAAACTTAGCCTACGTAACAATTTTATAATTAATAATAAAATGCAGACTAAAGTAATTCCAGCAATGGCCTTATATTGAGGCTACGCAGAAATTCTGGAAAAGATCCACAAATACCCAATCTGTACCTAACTTAATTTCGTTGTCTAAAAGTAGCATTTGATGGCCACTTAAGATATCGCATTATGCTGTATTGTTGGAGCACCGTCAAGATAGGAAAGAATCTTTTCGAACCCTTGAATACCAATCGAGGTTTATGACAAAAGTCCAGTTGCCTGCGTATGCGAATGATGTAGAAAGCATTGGTCTTACCCTGAGAGATGTTACCGCAGCGGCTATAGAAAATATCTTCTAGGGCGGGTGTGGTGGTGAATGAGGGGAAGACAAGGCATATATTCCCTTCTTGTTGAGGAACGCCGCGATCGGACGATCAGATTGAGGTGGAAGTCTATGCTTTTGTATTCTCAAGGACTATGCCTACCTAAGCACCGTGAAGGTAGAAAAGAATCTCATCAAACACTTGGATACCTATCGTGGTTTGTGATAAGAGTACAGCATTCGTCTTACCCTGAGAGTTGTTACCGCAGCGGCTATAGAAAAAAAAAATCTGCAAGGGTAGGCGTAGGGGGGATGAGAGAAAGACAAGGCATATGCTCTCTTCAAGTTGAGAAACGATGCGATCAGACGATCGGTATACTTTTTGTATTCTCAACTACTTTGTCTACCAAAGCAATCCTATCTCAACGAACAACGATGTCAGCATAGACAATCTCAGTAGGGAATTTAGAAGTAGAGATCACTCTCGCCGAATCAAGTCAATAGAAGCTCGTTCTATCCAGTTGGCTTTGTGGCGCACGTGTGATGATGCGGATTACCATCCATGGGTAAAGGAACTGCATGAACTCTACGATGAAACTAAAATAGTCTCGGGAAAAAACATCTAGCGGCTCCGCAGCGAAGTACAGATGGTGGACGCACTAGCTACTTTTTGTATCATAGAGTGGGCGACACAGAACACTGTCTAGTCTCGGATAAAAGAAAATTACGAAATTTCGCTGGTGGACAGGGGTGCGGAAATCTGATGATGGTGATGATACGCATTTTGCTACAAGGAAGCTATGATCTGCCACGCCGCCGTTCACATTGTACAGATCTAGGTTATGCTTGACCCAATGGTTGGTACAGGTTACAAACTAGACACTGGTATACGTGATTTGTAAACCAAATTGTGGCAAATGCTCCAAGTTGGCTTAAGTGTGTGGGTATCGCTAATTGAGTTGTTGCTGTACACATAACCACCTACACCGGCTCTCTATCAGATACACACACACACACACATAGATTGTTGCTTTGCGTCGAGCGTTTTCCCAAGGCAGCAAAATGGCGGCTGCTTGTTGTGTTATACATATACGTATTTTGGTTTATTGAGTTTGCATGACCCTAATTTAAAGATGATTTTAAATCCCTGCAGCAAAATTAACAAAACTGTTGCTTAATCATGAATACATGGAATACGGAGGGCGAGAGTGAGAGGGTATACCCCCTGCCGTGCGCTCAACCGTTCCGTTCCATCTACTTGCTGCCGGCAATTTGATATACGTTGTAGTATACATCGATTTATACCACTCGCCCTATGCCAACCTCTAAAGTATTGTTAGTATTGTTATTGTAAGGATTATGGAGTATGGAGACTACAATCTGCGCTGCTCAAAGTTCAACGTGTGCTGGGGGATTTTAATGTTTTTGCCATTTTGCGCTAATGCGGAGCATTTATCATGGACATGCAGACACCTTAGCTGGTTGGGCAGTCCCCGTAGCGCTAATGGCTGCCACTTGGCTAACATAAATTATGCTTAATCATTACAAAAACAACAATTGGCAAAGACAGCTAGGACAGCTAGGACAGCAGCGGCTTCAGCTCCGAAATCCTTTACACAAATACTTTTAATCAATAGCAAGCTCACGTAGCAAATTGAAAGCTATCCGCGAGTTACAAAGTATTTGTATACAGATACAAAAGGTTCCCTTTTTGCATGGCGTTATGCAAATTTTCAAAATTGAAAATTGAGATATGCAAATGCAGTCGGTATCAGAGTTGAAATAGTTTCGTAATTGAAGAAGATCATTCGGGAGTGTCGCTGTTTGAATTGATGCACTACGAGAGAAAGTAGGGTATGAATAGAGTATATGGGTGTTATATACGCTTGGAGGAGACAGGACCACAGTGTTAATTGCACAGAGTTTGTTTCTGCGAGAATGTCTGAGATAGATTGAATCCTATGCAGAAATTCTAATCTTCATCATTATCCACTATCAGTCTGTCAATCAAAAGCGGGCAAGAAGTTTTGGCAAACATTTCTGTTCAGTTGAGTTTTCGCTGCTGTCTGCAAATAATGGCCAAGAGAGAGAATGAGAGAGAGAGAGAGGGGTTACCAAGGGTTACCAAGTGTTACCGAGGTCATTCCAGTGTTGCATAAAGACGTTGCCAACAACACATTAAACTAAGCTGGCAGCAAAATGGCATTTGGCCTGCAGAGTGGCTGCGAGTTGCGAGCAAGTTACCCATTAAAAGCGACCCATCTTGTATCGAGCTTAAGTATTTGTTTGGTATTCTGCCACGCCCACGTCCAATACACGCCCACATTGTGTACGTGTGTGTGAGCCATTAAGCAGCTGTCATGCATCAGAAGTGTTGACAAGGGGGCTGCAGATTTGCTGCTGTTCGTTCGTATCTAAACGAACTACGAGTATCTGATATAGCTTAAGTCTCGTCCTGGTCTTGGTCCTGGTCCTGGTCCTGGCTTGGCTGCCAGCAAGTTTGCAATACAATTTCGCACAAAGCATTGCCAAAGCTAAAACTGATTGCATTTTGGAGCAAAAGCTACAGCTCCACTCTATATCCAAAGTAGCTGGCTGCGTTGAATAAATCTGCAAGTGCGTGGTGCAAATTTAATATCCTTGCCACGGGCAACGAATCTGCCACAAAACAAAAAAAAAAAAACAAGAAAAAAAACAGTGAAAAAAAAAGATAAAAACTACTAGAGATAAACTTTTTTTTTTTCTCATGCTTTTTTCTCTACTATTTTCTCTCTGTCATTCTTTTATTATTTTTGGCTTCGGGGTTTTGTTTTTGTATTCCGTGGCGCCAAACGCTGCAAGCCGCAAGCAACTCTGACCAAGGGGCAACTCCTGAGTGCTTGCTGCCCTTCCATTCAGGCATCCAAATAAAAAATGGTACATGCCTACTCTTGTATACCCTGTACCATTGTCTTTTTGCAGCTCCTTATCGACGAAAGACATGCTAATAGATGGTTTTCAATAAAGTTTCTAAGCGAAAAGGTTTGAGCTCTTTTAAGAGAGTTAGGCAAGATTTAAAAAGGAGATGCGATTCATTTTGTGACTAAATTTCGAGGTTTTTTTTATCTCTCTGATCGTTTTGATATAGACATTTCCATCTTACTCTTTTGGATAGAGGGTATAAGAAGAACAATATGTAAGGCAGCACAAAAATTGTGAGTTACATAAAAAAGACTGCTTTCAAAAAAAAGTGCATATATATGTATATATATAGAAATTGCAGATACTACAAAGCGTCCACCTGCTCATCCAGCCACACAAAGATAGAGCGAAATGAAAACAGTCCCAAGACCAAAAAGAACAAAATAGGCAAAATAAAATATGCTCATATCGAGATGACGAAGTTCCTGTACTCTTTGCATCATTTTAACTCTATTAGCTTTAAGCTTCCCTGAACTATCTAAGGGGTAACATCTGTGTGGAGCATGGTTTTTGAGGGTAATTTTTCGATCGAAATAGGTGACGATATTATACATATTTGAGCTAAAAAAAATGTATTTTTCCAAAGTAATAGAAAACAAAATGGCGCCTTTAGAGAGCTACGAGTACATGACTAATTTTCGGAGAGGCCTTCATTATGGTCTGAAACATAAAAAAAATTTGTTCCTCTGCATCTATGGACCAGAATCAAGTGAACCACGTAGGGGTTTTTCAAATATATAAGTATATATCAATTTAAAAAAAATTGGCATAAGTTTGAAAAACCAATTTTTTATTCGTCAAAAAAAATCATGAAAAATGATTTGTAAAATAAAAAGTTTATATTATTATGACAAAATCCCACGTGGTTCTCTAGAAAATTATGTTCTAAAGATTGTGTCAAAATTTCAAATCGATTGGATAAAAATTGACTTAGCTATTCGTGAGGCCGTTCGAAAAAAAGTGGTTTCGAGAAAAACGCGTTTGAAGTATTAAAACTGAGACGGTCGCGCGGCGGGGAAATTTTTTTTTTTTTTTAATGACTTTGCGACATCTTTTGTAACATAATTTTGTCTACCAATTTAGCTAAAAAAAAGTAAATTTTCCAAAGATTCTATACAGGTGTTAGCCCTTAAGTTTTCAACTAGATTCTTTCTCATAAACCACTTGATAATTTTTTTGATGGTCTTGGATGGTATCCATTGCATTTTGTTTTTACAAAAAGGAAAAAACTAAAGCTTATTTATTAAAAAATACAAGTAAAAATACGCATGGCGTTACGTTACAAAAAATATAAGTGGATTTGAATAAGTTTCGGAGCACGGCCGATTGTTTAAAAAAAATGTTAAATTAATTCAATGAATAATCCACTAGATTTATTTACGTAATTAATCAGTAATATTAATTAATCCACAAGAAATGAAAATTAAGAACAAAAAAAATTATATAGTATTCCAGTGCAACCCCCTGGCTCATGGACGATCTTTCGGCATTAGCATTTTTGAACTAAAAACAACTGTAAGAACCTTTTTCATATTCTTTTTAATCACATGCTATAAAATCCACTCATTTCCTATTCTAAGGTAATTGGGATACATTTTTCTAACAAAAACTTTATTGCTGGACTAAAACAAAACTTTATTATAACTTAAATATAAGCGAGTTAAGTAGTTTTTATCGTTTTGGATAATTCCGAACCACATCAAAAAACCAATGTAAAGTATTTGAAAAATTAAGTACCGAATACGTTGGGTAGAATAGTCATAGCTACATATACATATGTATCTTAATTGATTTAAAGTTTAAACATCTAACTGAAGTCATAAAATATATGATATTTTTTTTTTATTATTTAACTTTGGTCTGACGCTTTTTCTCGGAATTTGTGTCTGGAGCGAGCGTTTGGAATTTATGAGAAAAAAGCGCACTACATTGTCCTTTAACCGCTGCGTCGCGACGGTTCGTTGCAAACTGAAAGAAAAATATCTGCATTAATATATATTTTATTTTTTTATATTTACTCTCTATTTTCTCTTTGCTTTTTAATAAACTTTTTGCACAAAATTTTTTTTTTTTGTTTTTATTTTTTGCGGATGCATTTCTTAGCAAAAAATCGAATCGAGCAGTGGGACAGCTCTCGCTCTCTCTCCTCGTGTCTCCCATTTCCTCTACTTCACTCTCTTCGCCCAGCTGCCCAGCTAGCTCTTTTAATTACAACTGATTTATTTATTGCGCATACGCCACGTTGTGCACACAGCACAAACTGCAGCTGCCGGCAGCCTGCACAAAGCCAATTTGTAATGCTTGTTAAAGGGTTGGCGCCAACCATCCAACTATCCAACTATCCAAGCATCCAGCCAGATCTGGGTGATAAATTATCATAAAAATGCTTCATTTGTTTTTTTTTTTTTGTTTTCTGTTACCAAGCCAAGACAAGGGCCAACAATCAGCTTGTTAACATACTATTGTACTGGCAGCGACTCGAAGACAGTCGTTTAAAGTTTAATTTTAAATTAAAGAAATTGCTCATTGCACATCGAATTCATCGAAAACCCCTATCCAAGGGCTGACTAATTTTAGACTATACAAAGTGGCATGAGTTGTTGCTAAAAACGATCCAAGCTGTGATTAAAAATAGCAGAAAAAAAAACCACTGCTTGCCGTGGGGACATGCCGACTATTTTATTCCCTGTACGCAGTGCGAAATGGGGGGCTCTATCATAATTAGCTCAAAATTAAATTTCTTCCAATCATCCAACTTTTGGAAATTTTGAAGTTTGAATTTGCACGAGCCTACATACCGATTTTGAGGAAGATAGCTTTTTTACAAGCCGAGTTACAAATAGGTTTTTCCAAAGAAAAATTTGCGAAATTAAGTTCCTTGTCGATGTCAAAGATTGTAATTTAAAAAAAATATATCGTATGTTTTTTCTAGCAGTAGCCGCATCTTTTTTGTGCATATTACTTATTAACTTGATATACGCTATACTCACGGCCCACGGAGAGCAGTGTATTGCATAAAAGAACAGAAACAGCTGCGCGCGGGTCTTAGTCAGCGCCTAACCATAGTCATAGACATCAGCAGCTGAGACACTGGCACCGATACCAAAAACCAAACCAACTGTGGTCTTGCGTCTGTTTTTTTCTCGGAGCTGGTACTCTTGACTAGTCGGGAGCTCAGTTCGATGGAAAACGTTGGAGAGCAATGTGGTCGCTTTGTGTTGCACGAGCTGCTCACTACGGAACAGCAGTATTTGGATGATTTGAGAGACGGCATCGAGCGTTATGGCAAGATATTTGAGGAGCAGACAACACTACCCGCTGGTCTAGTCGGAAAACAGCAAATACTATTGGGAAACGTGATCCAAATAGCGGCAGTGCATCAACGTGAGGTGTTGCCACTAATGCTGCGGCATAGCCAGCATTTGGAGCCACTTTTCGAGCATTGGTGCGAGCTAGTGGAGCGAGGAGTCTTCTATTGCTATGTGCTTTTCATAGCCAGCCAAAGAGCCAGTCTTAAGCTATATGATTCACATGAGGTTTACTTTAAGGTATTTATAATACATTCATAGATATAATGTATATAATAATAAATATATGATACATACAGATTGCCTTCTTTGTTTGCAGCGTCTACAAATCAAACTGTGCGATCCATTGGGCATACGCAGCTTTTTGTTGAAACCCGTGCAACGGATTACCAAATATCCACTGCTTCTATCCAAGTTCATACAAGTGAGTTTTGACAAAAGAATTCTTGGGATTACCAAGTAACTGAAGAAGGTGTTCCGTAAATATTACCATACATTTCGAACCGCTTGACCTTATGAATCTGACTGTGCTCCCTACTAGCCCTTGAGCTTCAAAGCTAGTCCAATTCCTGTCAGAAACCTAATTATCGAAATTTAATGCCCATCAAAGAGGATTGGCCTCTTTCTGAACAGACTGAAATATTAGAGTAAGAAGGATTTATACTTTCTATTGCTTACGTTCTTTCCAAGTCTTTCCAAGTCTGCAATGTGCATTCTACAAACTTTTGCCCAGTTCGGTGATTTTAGAATAGGAACTGAGGAGCTGCTTATCGTCTGGATTTCTCTACTTTTCGCATTAGCTTTTAGCGATTCAGTGCTGTGTGTCTTCCGACGCTATAGAAGGTATTATTGTGAACAGCGCACGAGAACCCCCTTGGCGTCGATCCGATGACAAAAAGGATGTTATCTCTAAGAGCCAAAGATCTGATGACTCGACAAAGGCCTCGGAGTAAAAGGCTCCAGGCCCGAACTTCAAAGAACCATTATCGACCGAAATGACCCAGAAGGGTCGGTTCAACCGAAAATTGGCTCAATTTGGACGCAATAATCATGCAGGCTATCCATGATGCCATGATACGCAGCGATGATTCGTTCACCGCTGTGTTTGATGCCATTAAATAGTTTAAGGGAACCAAAGTCGCTGCCTGCGCCAACGATGAATCTTTTAAGTTCCTCACAGACCCTTTCAATGGTTTTAGCGACCCCAGGAATGGTTCAGCGCTGCCGGCTAATCCTGCGGTTACGGATATAGGAAGACGTACTATAACGTCGTCTCGCAAATAAGGGAGAAGGCCAGAGCTTAAGCGGAAAGAGAATAGTCACTGCGTCTGGTTGTCGCAACTCCCGGACACTCTGGCCACTGTACAATCCAAAGCGAATATCTGAATTCCTGAGACTTGACAAAAACAGGATCAGGATGGTGGTTGAAGTTGTAACAGGGCACTGCACTATAGGCCTAATGGGTGAAAGGATGCACCTCCGCCATCACGACATCTGCTGCAGCTGCGGAGATGAGGAGGAGATAGAATGCTTCCAACAGTTGCTATGTGATTGCCCGGAACTTCTTTGGAAATGCACCCAGTTGCTGGGTAAACCATTCTTTGAAGCTCTGGGCAGTCTGGCGAATGTGCCATGGTTCTACAAAGAGAGAAACTCAGGAGAACTTGTCAAGGTCACACGCCCCCTCCCCCCCAATTCATTTTTCATGCTTTCTTCTCTATCTCCACAAAAAGGACCTTGTGCTATTTATTGTCAGAGACGTAGAAGAAAGCAAACACAATGCAAGGATTAAAGATCCAGCCGAATCCTAGGCATGTTCATGTGCCCTAGTCACCCTCTTTATACGATGTCTTTATTTCATTTGTAGACCTTCTACAATAATCGCAGCGCAGTCTCAAAGCGCCTGTTTGAGGTAGCTTGTCGTCTGGAGACACGTCTTCGCGAGCTACTGGACACGGCCAATCAATCGGATTTGCTCAACGATATCAAGCATTTTAATGCGGTTCGTTTAGAAGCTAAACATAACTGTAACTAGACCTATAAAGCCAACTGATTTTTTATTTTTTTTTAGTTCAATATACTCAGGGAAGCCATATTCCTGATGGTGGCGGAATTTACTGTCCACGATATTGCATTACGACGCTGCTACAATGGCAAACTGTTCATCTTTAACACCTGCATTATTTACACTGAAGTCAAGGCCACGAAGCTGCTCTTTCGCGGTAGCTTCCTGCTGCCGGATGTGGCCATCGACGCTAACGTCAAGTCGCTTGTGCTGTGCAACAAACAGCTGGAGGTAGAGTTTGTTGCCAATCCCAGTCAGGTGCACAAGTGTGCCGCACTTGTGCGTCATTTGCTGCAGCGGCACGCAATGTCTGACACAACGCGGAACACGGGCACATCCGTGCTGGATATGGCTGATGCACTGCTAAATGCTGATGCTACTAGTAGTCGAACGGTTTGGTATACTGAGCACTAACTAACGACTGAGAATACAGAGGAGCATTGCTTGTTTTTTTGCGATTGGGGTGGGGCAAAAGGATGAGTTAAATCTCTTGAAATGCTTAAGGGCTACTTTGGTTCCAAGCTAAGAGGTTCGAACAAAAGAAGTTCAGAACAATAATCAAACTGCCGTAACATTGACCAAACTGTAGACAATAGACCATAGAATTACACAAACACACGCACATACACACACACACACACACAAAAGTACAAGTATCTATAAGATACTTTAGCATTACATACAAACCCATTGTATGCTGTATAAGAAGGGCAAGCACGGCAATTAAAATTTAATAAATTGTAATGTAAGTTTATAAAACAAATCCAAAACAAATTGTAAACAGCCCAGAGTTATCAAAGTATCTTATAAAAAACAGACGCCGAATCCTGACACTTAATCGTATGAATTTTAAATACTCTTAAGTCGGATTTAATGGGATGAAGTATTTTGCGACCGACAGACAGATAGATTTATTTATTTTCTTTTACCCAGATGTGCTTGTGGATTGTAAGTAAAACAAAAATTGTAAACTTTTTATTTTTTATTAGGCTCACATAAGTCTATAAGCCAAAATGGGTGGCTTTAGCTTCATAAGTTTATTTATTAATGTTTAATATATTTTTCACTACATCGCTATAAATGTTCAGTTTTTTTTAAATAATATTATTTAAAGCCGTAAGGTCTATAACGGCTGTGTAAAATTTCGACACGGTGTTTTTTATAGTGAAATTTAGTAAACGAAGAGTAACGTGCATCTTTGGTTTAGATTTTGTGTTCTCAGCTCTAATGCTTTCCCAGATCTAGACGAACATACAAACAGACAGATATGCTGGCCGGCCACGCCTTCTTCTGCCTTTGGTAGAAATCTATAATACTCTGTACCCAGCATTTATTTGTAGCTTCATCAATTTGTGTATATGTTTATTTATTTTACGAATTATGCATCTAAAACTTTTGGTTTTGTTGAGGTCCTCTGAAGCACCCCGATATCAAAAAAATTAAATAAACTTGTCTCCCGTGTTTAGTTGTTCTAGCACTTACCATCTCTGAGATCTAAGCGTTGCGACGGACATGAATATATCGACTTCTCTAGTCACCCTGATCATACTTTAGGTAACTTTGGGGGCTCTCCGACGACACCCTAAGGGTAATACACCCTTTGTTACTGGGTATAAAAATTGACTTTCGAATCCAGAGGTAAAAAGAACACCCAGTACGTCAGTGTTTGGATATACCTACCTTATGAAATGCCATAGAACGAGCTATTTTGGGGGTTGTTCTAGAACCCTCGGATTTGGATGCAGGGAACCAAAACTAAATTGTCGGATATGTGAAATCGAAACAGATTCTGTATGGGATGTTTTTAGGTTTAGTTATAATATATATAGTTCTGAGACCACGCCATGTTTTCTATAGGCTTTAGGCGTCGCTGAATTATATTAGGGTGGGTCTTTTTTTTTTCGGTATAAGGGCTCACTCGGATTTTGATTCTTTGGGTAAATCTAAGCAAATTTGCCAAAGAAACTATGGGTCTAAAATGTATTTTTCGACTAACATTGTGTGTCTAGCGTTAGTAGCTTTGCTCAATAAACTATGTTGTTTGTGTAATTTGAGAGAGTGAATTATTTGAGTATCACCTCTCCTAAATCGTGTAAGCTTTCGAGCAAGCGCTTTGTATGCATCGGCTCTTGCGTTAATCTCTCTCGAACAATTTCTTGTCTTAAATTCCATCACTTTAATTTTCCAGTGTTAAGTATTTTGGGAATCTACAAAATTGAGATTGCACTACGAAAAAGGGAAATATTCGTGGATTTTCGCAACATTTGGTCAAAAAAAAAAATCAAAAACCAACACTAAAGCGCCCTCTGGCGGCACACAAAATTAAAAATAGATGTCAAAAATGAATTCGTCGACCCCAAAAACCCCCCAAATTCACATTTGGCTAGAGAAAAAATAGCGTTAATATTTAAAAAAAAAACCTATTTTGAAAAAGTGGGCGAGTCGAAATTCATTTTAGACCCATAGTTACTCGGAAAATTTGCTTAGAACTACCCAAAGAATCAAAATCCGTGTGAGCCCCATAAGGTTTTTTCGGCCCCATACAAATTGACCCGCCCTAACTTATATATATAGGCAAGATTTTTCCAACTTAAGCAGCCTCGCTAATTTTTCTGATAATATTATGTGTTTTATACAATTTGAGTTCTTCATGCAGTTCTAGCGCTTTTACTAAGTTTTTCCGCGGATTGATTTATGAAATTTGTACATCTATAAAAATTTCAAACTGTCGTTGTGCAGTTGACGCAGTGTAAAAAGTATGCACCAGCTTTCTCAGATCCACCAGCTCCAGCCCCTTCAAGTCGTGTTCTACTAGTTCACATATTTGTCATTGCTCATACGCACTGTTGTACGGCAGCTGTGACTTAATGCACACATGTCGAAAGTTTGCAACTACAATAACAACAACACTAACAACAATACGAACAACAACAACAACTTTGTTCGATAGTGTCATGCACTTTGCAGATTGTTTCGACAACTTTTTAAGTTGTTGCCGGCAGCAGCAAATATCTTCTTCTACTTCATCTTCTTTGCGTAAGCATCTTCATAAATATTTCGACAACGCCGACAGGTGCACCTCGACTAAGCCATCCGTGACATAGTTGGCAACAACAGCAACAACAACTACAACAATAAACACAGTCAGTCAACTATTTGGCAAATATTCTGTTTGTTGCATTATTCGTGCATTAAGAAATAGAGAAGTGGGGAAAAAAATATATGTACATAAAATAGGGGGAACTGCCCCCTGCTTGATTTGCTAACCAATCGCAACGTCAACAAACCGCATCGGAGGCAATGGAAGTTTGTTGTCTAATTTATTAAATAGAGTAAGAAAAAACAAAAAAAATTAATAACAATGATGTTTTAGGTAGCAGCTATAAAAAATATCTCACGCTTTGCGTATTTTCAACCACAGACCCCCGTAAGGCCTACTAATTTCGAGACATCCCCACCATAATATCCGACTCTAAAATACCCTTTACCAACACAGCTTGCGCAGTTTTTACAGGACCTTCTGGCAGCACTGATAGTGACACTTGAGATTCATTAACTTCTGGTTCGAGTCATAGACGATAAAAAACGCTTTCCAGTTCTGAGAATGGCGTAGATGTCTAATATCTGTAAGCTGTTTTGAAGAGCATATGTTTGCTTGGCAAGTTTATTGTGTTTCGGAGCCACTAGTTTTGCTCCACAAACTACTTTCAACTGATGCTACAAAACGAAAATAAAAGAAAGCAGTGTTGGATAATGCTGCTGCTGCTGCGCTAACCACTTTCAAACGTCAAACAATGCTTGAGGCGCAATTGTTTTTGTTTCGATTTTCTTTCACATTTTAAGAAAACTCAAGATTAGAGGAAATGGGGAAAAGTGAGCGAAGCAGGGGCAGCCATTTTTGGATAGCATTTAAATTTTTGATAATACGCCAGCAGCCACGAAAGTTGCAGTGTTGTGTAACGAGCAAGTTAGTAAGGCAACCAAATTAAAAAAAAATAAAAAATTGTTTAAACAGTTTGGCACACCAAACATGGCTGCTGCTTGTATGGCGGTTTGTGGGCATGGTCGCTGGAAATGACGGCAAGGCATGGCCAACACTGGAATATAAAGGCATCCAACAACTTTCATTTGAGTCAATGGTTCTGAAGCTGTTGAACAGATTAAACCAAGCCGAACGTCCGTCAAAGTGTTGTTCAACTTGTTACTAATATGGTTGCTGCCCTGATTGCTGCTGGCAGCGGCTAAAACGAACTGCCAACTCATAGAAAATCCATCCACCCCTACACGCATCCATACTTAAAACCCGGCAATGCATCACAACTTGTCGTAAATGTTCAAAATAATGATGATTTTTCACGTTCCATGTTTATGTACATGCGTCGACATTGGTGAGTGCGAGCCTAATCCGAATAACTAGTACTCTGCAGGCTATCAGAGATCATATTAGTTCAAAATAATCCGCCTACTACTTGAACGACTTGTATAGTGGTCCTTAATTATTTGATTTATACGAGTCTGTTATAAGCATCAGCATCAAAATTGATTCGGAGCAACGAATATTAGGAATTTACTTCGTCCTAAATGGGTGTGTGGACTTATAAAAAATTCCATATCTTAAAGTTGTTTTTTTTTGAGAAAATATTTTTTAAGGTTACGCCATTTTCGTGTCTTAACATGAGCTTAATTTTTTTAACGGATGGATTGTCGCAATTTCTCGAACCAGTTGTGAATTATGGGCACATGCAATCGAAAAACTCCGTCATGTGACTGCGACAAAATCTATTACAGTCGCGAAAAATATAATACTCCTCCAGACGCTTTGTATTGAAGCAGTTTCCAAGTTTTTATTAACATCTACAAAAAATTGACAGATAGATGGCTCCAGCAGAACTACATGTATTTTGGTTTGCAAATTTGAAAATCAGCTGCAAAAACAATAACAAGCGAAATAGACGACACTTACCAATCCGTAATGATAAAAGTTCAGGCCCCAAATATTTAGATAGCCCATCTCTTCCTTTATTATAGCTATTTTTTGCACTTTCGTAAAGTTTGTGCATCTACTTGGCCTACCCGTCTTGTATTTTGTTTTTAGCGCTAAAATAGAATAGCTGATGTTACTGCTGGCGCCATCTACATATCAGTTGCAAAAAAAATGGGCAGCCCTTGTGCTCATCAGAGAGTAAAATACTTTGTCATAAGACAGTAACTTTTTTCCCCTTGCATGGAAACAGTATCACATCTATAAAAATTGACAGATGGCTCCAGCTATTTATTCTAAATGGCACTTACTGCTGGCGCCATCTACATACATATCAATTGTTAAAAAAAATGGGCAGCACTGGTTGCGTACCAGAGAGTAAAATTCTTTGCCCTAAGAATTTGGATAGCGTTTTTATTATTATCTAAAGTTTTGATTTATGTCAGGGCTTTTTGGAGAGCATTAATAAAACTTAACGCTTCAAATACAGAAATCAGAAATACAATATTTTGTCTTGTTTTCTTACAAAAATTGTGCAGAATTTTAACCACTGTGTCAGGCTTACGGACTGGCAACTGTTTTGCAGAAAATGCAAAAAATTGCACACATAGAGAAATACATACACATGCCAACAAGCTGCTGACACACAGATGCATACACGCAAAATGTTGTTGTCAAGACCACATACAAACACATACACGGTACATTTGGCACTTTGAAAAGGCAACAACAAAACGCATAAATGTTCACAAAAGCAACACACACACAAACACAGTGCATGCATTTATATAAGTATAGTATATATATACATATACATGTTGGAGTACGCGTGTATCTGTGTGTGAGTGTTGGTTGTTGCTGCGCTTCGTACTTTTGGCCTTGTTTGCACCCGTGGGGCCAACTTCAATTCAAAGCGAACAAACTAATTTCCTATGCAAATTGAATGGCAGTCAAGTGTGCGAAGTTCGAGATACATTTGCAGCAAATGCTTTTAAAAACAACCCACAACCCACAGATACACACAAACAGAGATACAGAGAGAGAGAGAGAGAGAGAGAGCAGTAGAGAGATACGGACAGAGAGTGAGAGCGAGAGAGAGACATGGTCAAATTGTGTCAGTTTAATTCTGAGCCAGGCAGCTGCCAGGATTTGCATGTTGTTGTGAAAGCCAAAGGACATGCAATGTCTGTCTGCTCTCTGCTCGCTGCTGCCACCGTCGCCTCCTCTTCACGTTGTTATTGTTGCTGAAACTGAAGCTAAAGTTGGATCTGCCGCATCCGCTGCAGTAGCCCAAAACTGCTGCGGCTTTGTTGTTGTTGCTGCTGCTGCTGCTGCTGTTGGTGCTGCTGTTGTTATTGTTAGCTGCTGCCTTAAATATATAATTTACTTTTCATTTTAATTACTTAGTGGTTTGCACAAATTAATTGCTACCCAGTCCCCCACACACACGCACATACACATACACATACATATCAAAGGATGTGGCTCTGCCAGGACTAACCATGCTGCTTCTAAGCTCCATGTAGACTGCTGCTTGTCAGCGTTTTTATTGTTCTTCCGGACATTTACATATTAACTATACCAAATGTGGACGTTGCTTGCGTCCAACAAGTATTTAGCAGTAAATTACAATTAGGAGCTCACCAAGCGAAAGATAATTCCCTAAACGATCTCTCATATGCACGGGCGTACTCAGGCCTTGCTTACTAAAATAATTGCGTTGAACTGAACGCTACACTCATGACAATAGAAATCTAGAAAGATACCAAACACAGCCAATACGTATACTTGATTATACGTATACTTGATTTTTTGTTGTATGTTTTGCTAATTAAAGTGCTACTTAAGTTGTTTTTTTTTTTGTGAAGCAAATGTAACGTTACGCCAAAATGGAAAGGCACTTATATTTTTTTTTTTCCAAATTTCTTAAATTTTGCTAACAATTTGGCAATGGAGCCCATTGTGCCTGGGCTGTGTGGGTGCACACAGCCAATTCACTTATTAGGCGGCCATCATCTATGATCAGGTATACACAAACGATATTATAAATTTAATAACGTTTGTTGTTACTCTTGTCGAGCCCGAAAATACCAATCAATAGTTATTATCATGTTGGTTGTATGTAATGCATACATTTGGCCTCTTAATACTTTAATCATATCAGGAATGCCATTAAAGGGCTTACAATTTGGTTGAAACATTTATTTTGCTATGCAAAATTGTATTACATTATACATTTGATATAATAGCATTTACTGATTTGCATATCATATGGATTAAAATGAAAAAAAAAAAAACAAACACATCCAACTACTTTACGTCAATGTCAATATGCGAGAGATGCCTGGCCAATGAACAAATGCAAATGAATGGATGCAACTAAGTTTGACACGGGGGGTGTGGGGAAGTCTGAAATGTTTGCCGATTGAATTGCTTATGCTGATTATAATCATTAATCCAGCTGTCAATTATTTCCATCACACCATATCATATCTGGCAGCAGCTGACTTTTAAGATACACATAATGGCAGGCAAGCCAAGTCCATCCAACAAGTCCATTGACCAACCCACAGATGGCTTCCTATCAATTTTACATGCTGTGACAGCAGATACTTGAAATTCCTAGCAGATAAGCCCAAACTGATAATAGTCAGACAATAAGCCAACAACTAGTACTAGACTATACGGCAGCTAGCCAAGTTGTTAAACAACCGGCAGCCCAAGGCTGCAAACACGGCAACTCATTCGTCATACGCACTGTGGTACAGAGTGGGGCTGTGCAAGGCGTAAGCAAGCCTAAGCTCTGGCTCAAAATTCGCACGTGCGTGGACTACACACACACACACGCACACACACAATTTGTGCTTCTTCTGCCTTGATGAGGGTGCATTTGCTAAAAGGATTATATTTATAATCGATTCATCATATGACTTGATTACAATAATGTGTATTTCGATAACATGTCATTATTAACAAACAACTATCGAAGTAGAAAAGTTTTTGACGCAGTTTATGTTACAATGATAGCATGATGTTCAATGAATAGCGCCAGAAGCTGCTTTTTTTTTGATTTTTGATTTTTGCTTTTCATTTTTTGAATATTTTTGACGTAATCATAGTTCCAATTTCGAGCTCTATTTCCAGCTCCATCATCTTTTGTCATTGTTGTTGCGATAACAGTTCTAGTTGTTGGGGTTGTTTCTGTTCTTGTTGTTGTCGTTGTTATTGTTGTAGCCTTGACAAACATGCGACATCAGTTGACAGTTGAAATCAAACACACACACACACATCCTGCAGGCAACCATTTTAGTTTGGAATTAGTTCCAAACCACTCGAATTCCTGCAACTAGTATTTTTACATGAACACTAACTAGTATATTTTGCATGGGTCTGTCATAGAAATAAACTAGTTTGTTGGCTAGTGCTACAAAACGCTTTGGATGAAAAACAAAATAACCCTAAGAATCGATTTTGATAATCGCATTATTAGCTCCAAAAGCATAGAAAAAAGATGGCGTTCGTTAAAGTCGGGCACGGATGACTTTGGAATACCCTGTACCACCACATTGCAAATATATTCGATATATTTCCAAAAAAATCAAAAAAAAATTACCTTGCCAGATTTAGTTGCGATATTTTCATAAAAAAACAAAAAACAATTGAATTTTGCACCAAACACTTTTTTTTTAAGGTTATATTGCACAGCAGGGTTTCATTATGTTTATTATTAAATTATCAGTGTTTTTATGGTTGGTAATATTGGTCACTATTTAATAATGACTAGAACACCCTAACTAACTATTAAAGTACGGATGTACTCACACATTAGGTAGTTTTTATTTTCATAAATTTCGAATCATTTTTTTTGTCTCATTTTATGTATTAGCTCTTTTATTATTGCTCCAATCAAAGGGTCTGGCTGAATAAGGTACTGGAAACTGCCCCCAGTGATTTGACAAAAAAAAAAAACTTTTTTTCATACATTTTTTTGAAAGAACATTACAAATTTTCGTTTTATTTTTTTTATAACATTGTTCTGCCAAATCGATTTGATTCATATTCACACCCAATAAAGAACTCGTGTTTAAAAAAAAATGGTGATTGACATATTTAAGGAACATAGTAAAAAAAAAAAAATTTCATATTTTTTTTTAAGTAAATGTGTTAAAATATTTTTTTTTTAAAGAAAAAAAAATTGGTTAAAAAATATTTAGTTTAATCACAATTAAAAAAAAATGAAAAACACGTTTTTTAAATTTAGCCTATAAGGAAAAAGCTCAAAGCTCAAAATATTAAAAATTCTAAAAAAAATGCAAAAGTGCAAATTATATGGATTCATTCACAATATAGGTTGTGGGTTGTACCGGTTGACCCCTGGTATTCACAATATAAAATACCACTAAAAAAAAGCTTGCTGCTCCGAAATGTTGGGTAACTAAGCGTTAAGGATACCAGCATTTGCGCCAAAAAACGAGACTTCTTTGATCACATTCCAAAAAACTCTACGTTCCTACCATCTCCCAAGCCATTGTTTGCGCAAGATATCTCAAAGCGATTCAACATAAATTATTCTTATTAGCCCAAGCAGTACAAAGGCGAAAGAGTGAGCCAGTTTTGGCACCAATGCGGGAACTGTAAGCATAGTGATAATAAATTAAATCACAAAATATTAGCAGCACTTACTAATTTCTCATAATTTTAGTAACTGAAATATTTTATTTTCTTTGAACAAAAATGCTCTCTCAGAGAGTACTTGACGCTGAGAAAAACGCGCTAGTACTCTTTAGAGCCTGTTCGCAACTAGTTACTTTTTGGGTAGTCGAGGCTTTAGCAGCATAGTGTTAAAATTTTACAGCACCATATGCTTTCTTTACATTTTATTTAAGGATGAAATGTTCATAGTAAGAGCGTCCAGGGGCTTTTATGAAAAAATGCTTTTGAGAGCAATTGAGAGAGGAATAGTTTTACAGTAAGAGCGCTGAGTAAAGCGCGCTCTGTGTGACCGTTGCTTCGCGAAGCTGCGCTTTTTTGAAACTGTCCGCAACTAGTTACTTTTAAGGTAGTTGCAGCTTTCACTCGTGTGCAGCATGGAGTACATAGTATAAACACTGTTTACCATACAGAATCTGCTCGCTTATGCAACTCGAAATATTTCTGCAACAATTTCTGCTCGTTTGCTGCGCAAATTTACTTTCTGTTATGCGGCCATTTTGTACAATAAAGCAGAGAAAAGTTTCAACTAACGGCATTGCATGTCACTGTTGATTTTGGTTGTACCGTTTTTTTTTTGGTTTTGGTTTTTTGCGTTGTTTTTTTTTTTTTTCTGTTTTTTGCCCGTGTTCTATTGTGTGCGCAGACCCGCCCGCCCGTCGGTCCGCTTTACTGAGGCTTGGTTACTTGGAAACGGATCTCTAATTGATTGACAGGTAGAGAAGCCCGTGCGCCACTCAAGCCAAAATTAAAAGCACATTTATTTCAATTTTACGCTAAAGTGACGAACCAGTCACCGAAACAACGAACGTCTGAACCGCTGCACCCCCGCACTACCGAAACCCCCTGCTGGACAAATTTCGGCAGAAGTAAATGAAATGCCTTGACAATGATTCCGCTGCCTAGCAGCAAGGCTAAGTAATTGATGAACGACGACGTAGCTGAAATATGTCAAGGGCAAGCTAAGGTTGAGTAGAAAACAACGATTCGAAAGAGTGCTATACGGGATAGGACGATTGCAGGACAGTTGATACATTTCTTTTTCTTTCTCTTTGATGTTATTTTTTATTTATTTTGTTTTCTTTTTGCCTCTGCTTCTGATTTTTGTATGTGTGCCTCGCTACCCTGCAATCAGCCATAACTCAATTTCATTTACATTTCATTTGGGCGGCAGACCAATCGAGTCATGGTTCTAATTTTAATTGAAAGATTTATTTTGAGCGCCTGCAAATAATTGCGCATTAATCATTTAATCGCCAACGCAACTCTGGCAAAAGTTCCGAGCAATCGCAATCTGGTTATTTTGGCTACTTCTTAGTCAGAGATTGCAGATTGCAGTGAATAGATATATTTGAATAGTCGAAAAAATATCAATCTCAGTTAGTTTCTTGGACTTGCTAAATTATAGAAAAAAAATAAAACTTAGGCGAACACTTTTAAAAGTAGATAGGATATCGAGATTTTGAATAAAAGTGCATTTTATCAAAAAGCTAAAGTCGTCTAGGCATAAAATTAAAATAGTCTGGTCACATTCTGTACGCTAAGGTGTAGGGTATTATAGATTGAGGCAATATTTTTGGTAGGCAAATCGTCTAGACTTCAAGAGCTAGGGACATCTAATTCTTCTTAATGTGTTCTGGGATATAAGCTTTTACTGTATAGATTTACATATATGAAGAGCTTTTCCTGTACAACAGCTTAAAAGTTACAGATTTTATATTTAGCTCTAGATTATTCGTTGCGTTTTAGCTCGACATTAAATATATAAACCCTTTAAAAAAACTATTTAAATGAATATAAATTACATGCATTTAACAAATTTAAAATTTTAGATTCTCTTATATAATAAATATTTTGTCAAATAGCTTCAAAAAACAATATATTAACTTTGTCTCAATTTGTTTCATTTTTGATTTAGTTGCTTATAATTCACAATCGTTTTACTAACCTAAATTTTTGTATATTTGCAAAAGCAAATATGTACTTAAGTTTACAGTACTTAGTTTACTAGTAGTATATTAGTTAAATTTTTTTTATTAATGCATAAGACAAATTATAATAGATAAAAATTTAAATATATATAATCAAACCAAATGCGTATCTTTAAAAATAAATTTGAATTTTTTAAGCTGCTAACTTGGTACAATAGTTTTTAAATATTTCGCCTTATGCTATTACTTTATATTATTTTAAAATATATAAGTATATATTTTTTTGCAACAACCACTTTTGTTTTTATTATTTTTTACATTTTTTTTTTTAATATTTATTTTAGTTTCTAACAAAATAATTTTTTACCATTTTAAACAATGCATTTTTTTTGGTTCGCAGTTTATTGGCACTTGAAAAAATATGCGAAAAGTGAATTGAATTGTACTTACGGAAATCTGAGATTTTATATATAGAAATATTCGCTTTGTGTATGTGATATTAGGCTTGCTAATATCTTTATTTTATTGTTTCAGCGCGGCTGTATGTTATCAACTCCTTCGCTTGCTAACAGCTTTCTAACTGCAATGCTCGCCTGCCATTTAACAGCACCTGCTGATCCTCTGTTGTTAACAGCCCTTCTTACACTCGGCCATTCTGATTATTCATCGGCCTCCGATGACCACGGATCCTCATCATTCTCAGCCAGTTCCCACAACTTCATGTTGTCTGCACTAGTCGCCGTATTGATCGGTCCCTCTACGTTTGCTGCTTTGCGTACTTCATACCGTTCATTACGCTTCACCTTTATAACCTCATATGGACCGAGGTACTCGCTTGCCAGCTTTCTTCCAGCAACAAACTGCGTGCGTCGAATCGCCACCAGATCGCCCACCTTGTAGCCAGCATTGTTGGTACGCTTTTTGTCAAACTGCTTTTTATACTCAGTTTGTGCGTTTAGAATTTCATTTTTTGCTCTATGGCGCAACTGCTGTCTTTCGTTGTCAAAATTGGTATACATTTCCTCGCTTAGCAACTCCATAATTCGGCTCTCTGCTTCGACATTCATCTTAACACCAAACAATAGTTGGAACGGCGTACTCTTGGTTGAAGCGTGTACTGCGCTATTGATGGCTGCTTGAACTTTCGGAACAAATTTAAACCATTTTTCTGGTTCTTCGGCAGACAGCTTAGATATTATCGCCAATATAAAACGATTTACCCGCTCAACTTGACCGTTTCCTCTTGGCACACCTGTTGTACTCCACACGTGATCAATGCCTTTTGCTTTCGCATACTCCTCAAATGCCTTTGATGTAAACGCAGCTCCACGGTCGCTAACCATACGGACCGGGCTGCCAAAAATAGTAGTCCATTCGTTCAGCTTTTGAATGACCTCCTCGCAATTCGTCGTTATTGTCGGATGCATCCAAACGAATTTTGAGAAACCGTCTACCATTACAAAGATATATTTGTATTGCTTTGCCGTAGACTCCATTGGACCCAGGTGATCCACATGTAACGTATGCAACGGCTCAGCTCCCTTCTCTATGCAATGCAAGAGGCCTTCTTTCTTGCCCAGCTTTTTGTTATATATGATGCATTTCACGCAGCTGCTAATCATACGATCCACCTTGCCTTCCAGGTGCGGTATCCAATATTTCTGCTGTATGGCATGCATTGTCTTCTGCTTTGCAAAATGGCCAGTACTGTGCGCATCAACAATTATTTCTCTCTCCATTTGTTTAGGCACCACCAGCAACTCGGAGCCATTGACAACTTTGAAAATTAATCCGCCTTTTTCCTTAAAATCGCCATACGGATGAGTGTCCAGCACCTTGGAAATCGCCTTGATCATCTCATCTCTCTGCTGTGCATTTTTGATTCGCGCAGTTACCTCTGAAGATGATTTTCGAATGATGCCGGCCTTCAACCATTCGTCAATCTGCTGCTTAACCGCTTCTATTTCTCCGGATGCAATACGGCTTGGTGCCTGCCGGAAAGGTAACATGCCTGCATCAGGCACAATCTTCAGCTGGACTGAACTTTCAGCAACATCTGCAGCTGGCTTGTATGTATTAATCATACATTTAACGACGTTTTTGAACTGCGGGGGTATATCAGCATCAGTATTTGTTTCAACAATATTAAAAATACTTATCTGATTTGTTTCCTTAGTTTCCCTTCCCGTCCGGAGAGAAAACTTGTAGCCAGCTTCCGTTGACTCATAGTTGAACTTGTCGGTAAAATCATAACCGAGCAGCACATCACATCCGATAGCATAGTCAGCAACTACCGAGAACTTCTGAGAAATCTGCGCGCCGTCGACCACGACATCTGCCACAAAAAATCCCAAAGGGAAAGTTTTTGTGCCGCCTAATCCTTTCAGCACCTTCGTGGGTTTTTCCAACACGGCGTTTATTTTCTTGCATACTGAAATTCTTGCTATTGTTACATCAGCTCCTGTGTCCACCAAAGCGTCTATCACTACGTTGTTTATCTTCAGCGTTTTAAGCCGTTTGGCATCATAGACAACATTAACTGCTGCATCAGGGCAATTCTTAGACATATGCCCACTCTTGCTGCATCGGAAACACTTTGCCATATTTTCTTTACAATCCCTGCGCAAGTGCTCTGCAGATCCACAGTTGAAGCAATGCTGCTTTTTTTCATGCTTGTTTTGCCAGATTTTGTTGGAACTACTGCTAGGTTTTCCAAACAATTTTTCATCACCGTAATTACTGCTCTGAGCCACGCTTTCGTACACCTCATATTTTGTTTTTAACTCTTTGTACGACGAGCAGTTGTATAAACTGTATTTAAAATCGTTTTTCAGCTTCAGGCCACTCACTATATATCTTATGACTGATTCTGTGTCGATCACGCCTCGCGACGCAATACGCTTCATTTGCAGCATATATTCGTGAAAGCTCTCATCTTTTTGTTTAATACGGGCACTTAATTGCTTGTGTATTTCAGCACTGCAAACATTTTCGCTGGTAAATTCCTCTGTAACCAGACGACGTAACTCACTATATTCGTATACTGCTGTTGATTCTAGGAATAATTGTGCTGTGCGCGTCATTTTAGCTCGAGCCTGGACGTATTTCTGCTTATCATTAAGACCATAGGCGTCAGCATTCAGCTCAAAGTTCTCGAACCACTTATGCACCTGCATATTTTCTCCGTCAAATTCAGGAATAATTTTGGCAAAATTTTCCACTACCAGCTTAGCATCATTTTTTCCAACTTCGTCGGCTTGAATTTTCAACGTCAGTAACTGCATCAACTGTTGCAGCATTTCATTATTTTCAGCAATTTTTTCTTTATTAATTTCAGCTATGTTCATTTCTGCTGCGTTTATTTCGGCTTTACTTTGGATCGCTGTTTTTACTGTTTCCAATTTACCGCTTGTAGTTGGACGTTCGTCTATTTCCTTTTGCGATCTCGCTTTGTCTTCTACACACTTCTCACTCAATTGCGGCTGTTTATTCTCACTCATCTTAGAGCGCGTACTGTACCTGTGCTCTGTCATCGGCAGCTGCTTGTTTTTTCTCAAATATGCACTCATATAACGGTTCTTTTGAGTTTTTGTTCTTTCGGCATACACGCGTTGTATCGTACGATTTTGAGTTTTTTTTTCTTTTTTAACTGCGTAAAAATTGCGTTTTTCTTGCGAAATGTATTCAACATACATAATTAAAATACACACTGTGTTTGGACATGTAAAATAACATTCACTGCTTCTTTTTGTTTGGACGAGCAAAGTAATATTGACTGCTTTTTTGTGTTTGGACGAGCCCCCAAATGTGATATTAGGCTTGCTAATATCTTTATTTTATTGTTTAATTGTTTGTTTGTTTGTTTAATAATAATGATATTATATGTTTAATGATATAAAAATGTTACAGCTTTAAAAAGAACGGCTTTAAATTGAACGGCTTTAAATAGAACGGCTTTAAATAGAACGGCTTTATGTAGCAGCCTTTAATCAATTAGGTCGACGCGACTTTATATTGACGACCTTTCAGCGCGGCTGTATGTTATCAACTCCTTCGCTTGCTAACAGCTTTCTAACTGCAATGCTCGCCTGCCATTTAACAGCACCTGCTGATCCTCTGTTGTTAACAGCCCTTCTTACATGTATAGTGTATTGTGGGGCTGACAGTTCCTTTAAGTTTTTTCAGCCAGAATCCGGCATTCTGCGATTTTTTATACCCTGTATCTTATGGTATATTAGTTTTGTGTAAGCCGAAAAGGAGACGTTGGAGACGCAAGACTAGAGTAGTCGATATATCTGTATTAACACCTATATCTCAGGGATGATAAGAGCTAGAGCAATAAACCGAATTTGATTGCAATGTGGTGGATAGAGTAACGTACGCCATCTTTGTTACTCAGTGTGCTCGCATGTAATTAGATTCGACAACTGACTATAGCCTAATCTATATACATATATAAAAGAGAGTTAAAAGTTATGTTAGTTACTCCATTTATAACTCAAGAACGGTTGGGCCGATTTTGATGATCTATGGTTTGTTGGATTCGTCTCCGCACTGCTTAACCGAGTAGCGCATAAAATCATATATAAAGAAGTAAAACGCGAAATTCTCTTATGGAGGTTGGGGGTCGGATATCGACTTAAATCGAAAATCTTCATCTGCGCCACAATTATGCGCATCTTTTGGTAAAAATTCAGCTCTATAGCTCTTATAGTCTCTGAGATTCTTTTACTAATATGGAGGCTCACCTATATCGCGGCTAACAGCAAATATCAGAGTTGCTTTGCTGAACGATTCATCTGCACAAGATTTTTCAAAGATATTGCTCATTCTTGGTAATGGCCGTGTTCCTGTCGATGAATCGAGTGGATTGATTTCATTTGCTCTGAATTTTTGCACTTTTGTCTCATCGAAAGACGAGCTCATCTGCAAAGTATTCCCGAACATAGTTGCTAGCCATAAAAATAACGAATAGTTGAGTGAGCGAGTAATTTTAGCGGCTAAAAATAAAGATGTAGATGATTTAAACCGAATCAAATTGTTGGTACTTTGTACTCATTCAAATCTATTGACTGTGTTATAAACGAAGACGAAGCCACCAAATATCCAACTGAATTTTCAAACTTCTTGGATATGCCTGGCTTACCACCGAACAATTTAAAACTAAAGGATGGAGCGGTAATCATCTTGCTTCCAAATATAAATCAACGATACTCAAAGGAACATTTAAAGGTGAGGAAGTTCGGATTCCGAGAATTCCGATAATACCAACGGATGTCCCCTTTGAGTTTAAAATAAATCAATTTCCGACGTGACTTGACGATTAACAAATCACAAGGCCAATCCTTGAGTGTTTGTGGGCTGAACTTAGAAAATTAATCTTTTCTCATGGTCAATTGTATGTGGCATGCTCACGAGTCGGCAAACCATCCGCTTTATTTGTTCTTGCGCCTAAAAATATCGTATATCAAAAGGTGCTTCAACTCTAACCCATTATTATTTGATTTTCGTACTTTTATATTTAAAGTAATATAGCGATTAAGGTTTGTTGTTTTAATTTTTACGAATTCGAGGAGCGACCTGGGATGGTGAAGGGTATTTTAAAATATATATAGAAAGTAAATAATGGAAGTATAGAGATATACATAGAACATTATAAGCAGGATGATTTGAATTGTAGAAAAAAGGCGGGGGTTGGCGTGCGAAGCACGCAGGGCGCAGAGCCCCCTAGTTATCAATAAATGTAAAACTTGAAATTGGCATTTCAATTTAAAATGCGTAAAATTTTGAGCCTTGCAACAAAACATTTGGTTTCAAAACGAATCCGTAAAAAATAGTCGGATTCGTTTTCCAAAACTCGGCCGATTAAAATTTGAAACATAAATTTTAAACAAAAAGTTTTCAATATGCCATATGCCGCGATATGCAAAGGTAAAAAAGTCGCTGTTTTACAAAACATTTTAATCTATTAATAAATATATAACTTATATATCTTTTATTCTTTTTTGTTAAAATTGTAATAACTTCATCATTTCACAAGCAATTTTAAACATCTGTCTGTTGAACTGAATCATTAATTCATGAAATTAATGGAATTTAGAAAACTTAAGAATTTACTCTTATGCTCCACTTTTTTTTTGCTTATAATTTACAAGTAGTTTATGCAATGTTCTCATATGCACATTTTTTTTTTAAAAGGTTTCGCTGCTTATAATTTACAAGCCGTTTAAGCGATAAGTTCACTAAAACTCACGCTTTTAAAAGCAATATATGCACTTTTTACATATCTTTTTTCTTTTTGATTACTATTGCTATTAAGTAGTGAACGCTATTTATTTTTGTATTGTATGGTAATTCCGACGGTACCTTTGGTCCAAAGGCTAGTTCTAATGCTGTTATAATTTAAGAAACACGGTTTTAATGGAAAACAAATAATTTAAGCTATCCGTAGTGTATTTTGAACCATGTGCAGGTGTGTAGTGACTACAGGACAGTAAACCATATTTCATTTATTTAAACATTTTTTTTTACACGTTTATTTTTAACAAATGTAGCGGTATTACATAAAATCTAAAATTCTTATATATAATTCTAATTTTTTAAGATATATAACAATGATAATTAAATGATTAAAAGATGTAGATATGGAAGTGTTTAAGTGTGGTTGCATTTGAAAAAGATATAAAAAACAACGCATAGTAATAATTGTAAAGGGTTTTTGAATAAGAGGTGTTATTTTGGTATTCAAAGAAAAATGTTATTTTTTGAGATAAATGATCGGATGTTTATTTCATAATAAAGAGGAAGGTATGCCGTTAATAACGAAAAACAACATCAGCCAAATGGCCACCACGACCACGCTTACAGGACCATATCCTTTTCATGAAATTTTCCATGACCAAATCGCAAAGTGGCTGCCCTATGTCCTATGTATAGCCTCACGAATTCTATCTTTGAGGTCTTGAATAGACGCTGGGCTGTTGGCGTAGACCTTATCTTTCACGTGGCCCCAAAGGAAGAAGTCGGTGGCCAATTGTGATCACCTCTTCGAGAGATAACACGGTCCGGAAAATTTTCCCGTAAAAGAGCAATGGTTTCGTTGCTTGTGTGGCACGTAGCGCCGTCTTGTGTTGAAAGTAAACGTTGTTCAGATCAATACCATCCAACTCCGAGCATAAAAAATCATTAATCATCTCTCGATAGCGCAATCCATTCACCGTAACTGTTGATCCAACCTCATTTTCGAAAAAGTAAGCTCCAATGACCCCGCCGGACCATAAACCGCTCCAAACAGTCACATGTTGAGGATGGAGAGGCTTCTCAACAATAACTCTTGGGTTTTCCGAGCCCCAGATGCGACAATTTTGCTTGTTGACGTAGCCACCGAGGTGGAAATGGGCCTCATCAGTCAAGATGATTTTTCGATGGAATTCCGGATCATTTTCATGCATTTCAAGGACCCAATCAGCCAAGGACACGACGTTGTTGATGATCGGCCGGCTTGAGTTCTTGTGTTAACTGAACTTTATAAGCCTTAAGACCCAAGTCTTTATGCAAAATACGGTGTAATGACGTTTGTAGAATGCCCAATTCCAAAGAAAGACGAGGAATGGACAAACCTGGGTTTTCTTCAACACTCTGGACTACAGCAGCAATATTCTCAGTTGTTCTTGAGCGACGTGCACGGGTTTTATTCTTCACATCACTAACTTGTCCCAACAGCTCGAATTTTTGCACCAATTTCTGTATTGCGGTCCGACAAGGTGCTTCACGACGACCCAAAAATGCTTTAGTCTTGCGAACTGTGACTGCAAGATTTT